>CM077163.1:112884813-114084813 GCA_039583875.1 Platanthera guangdongensis
TCAACTTTAAGTCATGGGGGGGAGAGTTATGCCTGTGGTCAATACAAAACCCGCACTTTCTGTTGCATTCCCAGATTCTTATTTACTTTATTTCTTGCTTTTTGGTTGCAAAACAATGAATCACCCACACGATGCGCTCTTATACCCACGCGCACAACCCGAGTTAAATTCATTGCTTTTGTGTAAACTTTAAAATAGTGGTACTGGCTTAGGATTTCAGGATTGAGTAGTTCGAAACTCATGCAGTGCTCCTAATCGAATACTCATGGTTTGTGTAGAGTTAGGGTAGAACTAATTTTCTTTATGCTCGTAATTTATTCTTTTCTGCTCACGTAAATATTGTTTGGTACTGCTCAAAATCTGAATCGGGATAATCGAACGATAGTGTAAAATGTGTTAGCCGCCACTAGACTCGTATTGCTCGAGTCGGGGGGAAGGATCATCTTTCTCGTGTGCTAAGAACTTGCCCCCAAAACTCTCGAAGCATGGTGCACGGTTGTTAAGCGTGAGCATGACGTAGGCCTTCTTTTGGCTAGTTTGAGCCTTGTTTAGCCATTCCTACCTGTTAACCATTGCATGCCAAATTTGTGCCTACCCTTCCTTTGATCCAGCTCCACTCACTTTCACCAAGACCTGAAGCTAAAGCCACCTTCGCAATCAAATGCTTGAGCTAATTTGTATTTCCTATTTTGCCGAGTTGTGATTAATGGACATGTTTTTGGGGGTGCTGATTTTATTCCCGTTTGGATTGCTTCATTTGGGGATTGCTAGCGCAGAAAAGAAAACAACAGTTTACGAAAATAAAAGGCTGATTCGCGCAATAGAAAAACAATATAATATATGAAAGAATGCTTTGAGATTTCGATCCCCATCCTCTTTATTGAATTTGGTCTGGTCAGCCGTGTTCACACCCGATTTCAAGCTAAGTCTGGGGGCGTGTGCCCATTCTTTTCTAAGTGGCTATTTTGGTTTTAGGTTGTTTTCGCTCGCTTTGGTTGCATAGAGCCTTCATGTTTATCTTTGACCACCAAGCCGTCGCCTAAGCCCCATTTCCTCCTACAAGTCCTACTGATTCACGCTTGAGTCTAACCCGCGCCGTGGAGAGAGTGTGAACGTGCAAGCGTATGGTCCCTGACATTGGTGGATTCCTTTGGAGGTGATCCTGAGTCCCGAACTTTGGCAATGCTCACCTTAGTGGCCTGCCTACTTTCTTCCTGCACATGATCGCACGACGATTCTCCAGAATTCTAATTTTGAGCAATTACAATATTTATTTACGTCTGTCGAATAGTTTAAACTACGTTGTATACTTAAAAAAGTTTTCTATTATATCTTCTATACTCATGATATATTTGATTTCTCGTCTTACTTCTTTTTGAAGTTTCTGAGCCAGTTAGCTATCTTCGAGTCCATGGAGTAATGATTTGCTCGGGACGTGCAAATGGTTAAGTCTGGGGGTGTGATGAGTCCACATTTTACACTGATTTTGGACTCATTTGGGCTAGTTTTATCGTCTTAGCACTACACTTGAGAGCCTTTATTGCTTATTTGTGCTTATGTACCTATTTCCCGATTAAGTGCACTGTCGGCCCGCTTCTGTGTGCTTTCTGTGTTTCCATTTTGTTGTTATTCTTTAGCCCTATCTCGGGGATGTGGTGTGCACGTTCTGGTGGCCTTTCTGCCCTTCTGATGGTACAGTGGTCGTGTGCGTGCTCCGGAACTGCTCGGGAGACTCCGATGATGCAGGAATACTGCGCACGACCACTGGACTTACTGCGCACGACCACTGGTCGTGCGCCACTATTCGTGCGCATTACACCCCCTTTTTCATAACCCTGTCTCGGTAATCGCATGAGCACTGGCCATAGTGCGCACGACCACTGGTCGTGCACCACTGCTCGTGCGCTTTTATGTGATGCTTCTTGTCCAGGTTGCAGGTTTATTTGGAAAAGCCGCACGATCATCGACCTACAGTGAGCACAACCACTGGTCGTGCGCCACTGATCGTGCACACTGCTTCTGCTGCTCCGTATATAAGGCCCTACTCCGTATTTTAGGTCAATGCCTGTCATTTGCTACGATCGGAGAGTGCGCGGGAATCGCCTTTTCACTTCTCCAGCTGCCCCATCACTTCCACCTTCGTCGGGAAGCCATTCCAACTACTCCGAAGCTTTTCAACACTCCGGCGAAGCCCTCGGCCATTGATGACTTCAACTCCAAGCTTTCCTGCATAGTTGGTGAAGTAGATAACCTAGATAACGGACTTAAAGGCCTTCGAGGTGACAGATCGTTGGTACCAGAAGCCTCCTTGGACTGAGCCCGGAAGCAGATTGACAACTCGCTACTCCGGCCACGACCCGTGGTGGATCTTCATTCTCTTTTGGTTTACTCCTCTTCCCCTTCCTCTGTGTTATGAATGTTTTGAGCAGTGTAATGAACATTTCCATCCCTGAACATCAAGTTTACTCTATAGATAATGGAATGTTAGTCTCTTCTTATGCTTGTGAGTTCTGTCTGTGAATGCGCCTCGCTCACCCCACATCCACTTCATTCCTGTGCCTTGTCCGATTGCAATCCACACAAGAACGCTGCAATCCATTAGCTTCCCTTCCACTCACCCAACTGAAGTTCGGCATCGCGGCCGACAAACCCACTTCACCTTGCGAAGCGGTGCCGTCGACCCGCATAGTTTTTACTAGTTCAGTAGATCAAACATCCACAATCTCCCTAGTCCGCTATTTCCTTTTTGTTCTATTTTTAACTCTCATAACGATATTCTTGGTACTGTTGCCGTTCTACGCTAATTGCATTCCTCAAGAGACCGACACTTGGGGATTTATTCCCAAAACTTTATTACTTGTGCGACCGGTGCGCTTGCCGTATTACACGCATCATCAATTCTAGTGGAGGTATTCCCAAAACTTTATTACTTTACTAGTGCGGTAGAGGTGGACCTGTCAAAATGGAATTGTAGATATCCTCGTCAATATAATTTAATCCTTGCTTTCCATAATTCAAACTTATTAAGATTGCAAATAGGAGGTCTAGTGCTTCCATACTCTTTATTTTGTGCCATGATGAAATCAAACTCTAAGTAAAGTAAGATCTATCAGTATCTGTTGGTTCAGGTGTTAGGCTATAAAACAACCAACCTCCCTATGATACCAATTGAAAGTGAAATGATAGATCTGACTTTACACAACAGTGTGTGTGGGGGGGGGTGAATAGTGTATATTAAAAATTTTAATTTTATCTTTATAGCAGTATTGGAAATAGTGATATATATATACATATATAATAATCACCGCACACAAATAAAAAGAAAAACAATCACAGACAACATAAGAAATTTATAGTAGTTCCCAATTTATATAGCAGTATTGTAATACCCCCTATCCGTCGCATAGCATATAGCAGCAGGTCCGGCCGTGGCCCGACGCCATATACCACAGATAGACCAGGGTGGTTACTCAATGAAAACCATCCAACCAATCATAACGTCCTACAGTGAGCATTCTAGTGGAAGCAGTTTAAATAGTTGCAATTAAAAGAACCCAGCAACAAGCATGAATGTCCACTAACAAGCCAAAAAGTAATGAAGTACATACACAAGTACTGGCCTAAAGGACTTACAAATGTTTTACTCTTATTACATGTTTTCCATACCACGGTACGCAGGCCGGTCATACATGAACAAAAGTAAGTAAACACTCCAATTAGTCATTCGAGGGCCGCTTCGTAATTTGGGCTTTAGCCCGCTATTGACCGCTTGGTCCAGCAGCACCTGCAAGCAACAAACCACCGCACGGTGTCAAACAAAAGCAACGGTCATCAATGCTGACCAAATTATAACGATCCCGCCCCCAATTCGGGGCGGCGATGCTCCTTCCCTGCATTTTATTAGCATAACCAAGCAGTATAGTAATGTCACTACATCACAGGCGTAGGCTCGTACGGCCACACACCCCGTGCACTCAGGGCACATTCTCGGTGAACCCGGTCAAAACCGCGGTCCCACCACCGCCACTTGGACGGCACCACACGTGAGCAGTTGAGTCTTCTAGGCAGAAGTTATGACACTTAAAATCATCAACAGCATATAAACATAAGTCATGACATTTAAAATCATTGACAGCCAAGAACCGACGTCTATTCCCTCGGCATAGAGCAGGAACGGTTCCACTCAACCCGTTGCTCACTTGCCATGACATTTAAAATCATCGGCACGAGTTAAGTTTCCCCGAAGCCCATGAATCGAATACACGATATTACATAACCCAGTTACGTACAAGTTGGCTCCCAGGCCACCAAAACAGCAGAATCACGCATCCGCCCAATTTTCCGGGTGCACCTTGGAGTTAATCCTCAAGGCCCTATTGCAATCTACCTCGTAGAAAACCCGAAAAACAAACATTCGCACGGAGACTTCTCCGGCCATTTATGCAATGCGACATCACTGATCCAGACAAACTTGTCCGGGTAGGCTTCACACATCATGCTTATGTCCGTTCTCGAATACGGACTCTAAATAACGGGGACTTTACATATCTACCCGAAGGAATGCCTCAAACTCACTGCATACTCGCGAGAGCGGTCTTCCTATGCAAAAGAATTAGATCTTCACATGCTCAAGTAGAGAATCGTACCCCCGAGCATTCTTCCTTCGCGCCATGGAAATGTAAGCGGATGAAAAGCACCGCACTCTCTTTTCCTTCGTAGATCCGATGTCGGCTCGCGATTTGGAGCTCTAAAACTCCTCCAAGGACCGGATCTAGATTTCTTCCTCCTCGTTTGGTCTCCCTTCTCTCTAGAATTTAGACAGAGAACCAGCGGCAGAAGAATAAGGGTTTTGAAACCTTGTACTCGGGTATAACCCCACCGGGAAATAACCACGGCCGTCAGATCCCACAAAAGGGAAATGCACGGCACGATCCAGGTCTGACCTGGACAAATGGGGCTAAGCACCGCATAGTACACCAATCCGGAGCAAGACACGTCCGCGACCAATTAAATAGTGTCGGGACATTTAGTCAACTCCCGCCAAGAACCCTGTGTCGACACTCCGTGTCGACAGAGTTAAACATGCCACAAAGCACCTCGTGCTCGACAATCGTCGATCCAAGATCTTCGACTGCTACCAGATCGTCGAATGGAGCTCTCTAGCCAAATTGTCGAACGCACCCAAATCGTTGAAAGGAGATCGCTGGCCCGATCGTTGAACGGAGATCGCTGGCCCGATCGTCGAACCCACGGCCCGATTGTCGAAGCCATGACCCGATCGTCGACCGCAGAACGCCGACCAAATCGTCGACCGCAGAATGTCGACCAAATCGTCGACCGCAGAATAATGACAGATCGTCGACCGCAGAATTGTGACCAGATCGTCGAGCGCTGCTCAACGATCGTCGAACCCAGAAAAATGCTTGATCGATTTGCCTGATCTTTGAACTAAATCGTCGAACCAGCTCGACACGCCCTGGGACACGCCCGTGTCCCAGGCCGTGTGCCTCCTGCAAATTCCAAATTTTGCCCGGAACGCCTCCCGTCGCTCTTTTGAGTTTCTAGGCGTTACAACTCTCCCCCTCTTAAAAGAATTTCTTCCACGAATTACATAAAGGAAAGATAAGCACAAAATTAAATTGTACCTTAGCGGTACAACTCCGGATAGTCATCAATCATGGTGCTCTGCTCTCGTTCCCAAGAGAGCTCTTCTCGGCCGCAATTGTCCCAACGGACCTTGACCATCCTGATCTCTTTATTGCGTATCTGCTTGACCTCCGAGTCCTCAATCCGCACGGGCCTGACCTTTGTCATCAACCCACTATCCACCGACACTTGATCAACCGCGTTCACTTGCGAAGGCTCTTGCACCCCCTTCCGTAGCACCGATATATGGAATACATCATGTATACCACTGAGCTCCACATATAGCTTCAACCGATACGCCGCTTCGCCAATCCGCTCCAGAACTTCAAACGACCATAGGTACCTCGGGCTTAGCTTTTTCAAGCGCCGCGCCCGCGAGACATCCTTGAACGGCTTGATCTTTAAGTACACCCAGTCGCCCCACAGCGAACTGCACGTTCCTGTGCTTGGCATTATAGTACTTCGCTTGCCGGTCCTGAGCGATAAGCAAACTCTCCTGAATGGTTCGCACCAACGAAGTAGCATCTTCCACCTCTTGACGTTTGTACAACTTTGACTCACTCGTTTCCAACCAGGACAACGACATGCGACATCTTCTACCATAAAGGGCCTCAAAGGGCGCCATTTGAATACTCGCCTGGTAGCTATTATTGTACGCAAATTCCACCAATAAAGAGGGTCTTCCCATTGCTTTCCAAAGTCCAAGACACACATGCGGAGCATATCTTCCATAGTTCTATTCACCCTCTCGGTCTACCAATCCGTCTGTGGATGGAAGGCTGTGCTAAAACATAGCTTTGTTCCCAACATTTGCCGCACAAGCCTCCAATCATTGGACGTGAACCGTCCATCTCGGTCACTCATGATGCTGCGGGGCACACCGTGGAGCCGCACTATGTTATCCACATATAACTTTGCCAACTTCTCCACCGGATCATCCTTCCTATGCGGAATGAAATGCGACACCTTCGTTAGCCGATCTACGACCGCCCAGATGGCGTCGTTCCCCTTTTGCGACCTTGGCAACCCGTGCACAAAGTCCATAGTGATGTCGTCGATTTTCCACTCCAGAATTGGCAAGGACTTTAGAAATCCTCCCGGCTTTGGCACTCCGCCTTCACCAAGCCGCAAGTTTGGCACTTCGCCACGTAGAGCGCCAGATCCTTCTTCAAACCCGGCCACCAAAAAAGTTTCTTAACGTCGCGGTACATCTTTGTGCTCCCCGGGTGAATCGAGTACTTGGTATGGTGTGCCTCGTACAACAAATCCACCGCAAACTGCCCACGCTTGGGATGCAAAGACGACCATCTTGACAAAGCAATCCATTCACAACTTCATATTGGGAATTTGACCCATCCAGATCCTCTATCATGAGTTTCTTCATGTGGCCATCCAAATCCAAAGCCTACCGAATCCGATCAACCATGTCATATTGAACTTCAGTCCAATTCAATAGTGCTTAGCACTTGACTACTTATCCACGCAAGATATCTCCAATGCCTCCAACTCCCGAACCAATCGCTCATCATGCACCGATAGCTAATTGGCTTGAGCTGGGGCTCGGTGACTCAACGCATCCGTAACCGCATTGCCCATACCAGGCACGTAGTGGATCTTGAATGTATAGTCCCCCAGGAACTCCATCCATCTACACTGCCGCATATTCAGATCTTTCTGATCAATCAAATATTTCAGGCTCTTATGATCGTTGTAGATATCAATCTTCATACCGTACAAATAATGCCTCCACAGCTTCAAGGAAAAAATCACGGCCTCTAACTCCAAGTCATGGACTGGATAGTTCCTCTCATGCACATTCAGCTGTCTCGAGCCATATGCTATAATGCTTCCATGCTGTAACAGCACACAACCCAAACCACTGCCTGAAGCATCTCTAAAAATCTTATAACCTTCGGTCCCACTCGGCGAACTCACCACAGGCGCCGTGGTCAACCGACATTTCAACTCCTCAAAAGCTCGCGCGCACTCCGGCGTCCAAATGAACTTTTGCTCCTTCCTCGTCAAAGTAGTGAGAGGTAACGCTATCCGCGAGAAGTTCTCTACGAAGCGCCTATAATAGCCAGCAAGCCCCAGAAAGCTCTGGACTTCCGCTACCGTAAAAAGCTCAGGCCACCACTCCGTATCGCAACAATCTTCGCCCGATCCACTGCAATACCTTCCCCACTCACTATATGACCGACGAACGCCACTGAGGACAACAAAAACTCGCACTTCGAGAACTTGTCTTACAATTGATTCTTCCTAGCATCTCAAAACCAAATGAAGTTGCCTGAAGTGATCTTCCTCACTCTGCGAGTACACCAAATATCGTCGATGAAGACGATCACAAAATGGTCCAAGTACTCCCTAAAGGTCCTGTTCATCAAATCCATGAACACTGACGGTCGCATTAGTCAGCCAAACGACATGACCGTAAAACTCGTAATGCCCGTATCTCGTACTGAACGCGCTCTTAGGGATATCACTCTCCCTTATTCGCAGCTGATAGTACCCGGACTTGAGGTCCAACTTTGAGTACACCGTCGACCTGACTAACTGATCGAATAGATCATCAATCCATGGGATCGAGTACTTGTTCTTTTCCGTCAGCTTGTTGAGCTCCCGAATAATCAATACATAGCCTCAAGCTTCCGTCCTTCTTCTTAACAAAGAGGACCGGCGCGCTCCAAGGTGAAAACATGATGCATATACCCTTGCTCCAACAACTCTTACAGTTTGAACCTTCAGCTCCGCCATTTCCTTAGTGCTAGCTGATATGGAGAGCGTGACACAGGCTTTGCACCCGGTACGAGCTCTATCATAAAATCTATCTCCCGCTGTGGCGGGGCTCCAGGAAGATTACTAGGAACGCATCAGGGTACTCCGACACCACTGAAATACTGTTAACGCATGCTTAGGCTTTGCACCTCCACTAGTGTAAATAAAGTTCTGCACCGGCACGAACCGCCTTCACCACCTGAAGAGGCAGACATCAACGTCTTGCTCGACCCCTTCAAGCCCGTGAAAGTCGTCTCACGACCTGCCCGCAACTTGACATCCTTGCTACAGTAATCAATATAGGCTCGCTGCTCCGAGAGCCAGTCCATGCCAATATAACGTTGAATTCCACTAGTGGCAATAACGACGCTTGCAAATGGAACTCCTGGCTCCCAATTCGAATCTTCATGCCACAGATTCTATCCGCGCGCATCGAACACCCATTGGGCAACAACACATCAAACTTTTCCTTCGCCATCGAAGAAGGTACTCGATGTGCGATATGAATCTTTCAGACAAGAAGGAGTGTGAAGATCCCGTGTCAAAGAGTGCTCTTGCTGGATACTCACAAATCAAAACAAATCCTAAACAAGCAGTGGTAAAGGACAAGTACATAACAAGTATTTAAAGAAATTTAACTTGCTACAAATTAAATTTTACTATCACCACATCCTCCTGTTGATGGCCTCCTGTTGGCCAAGATTGTACACCCTCGGTGGGTCGGAGCATAATGGGGATGCGGTCGACTCCACCGCCTTGCCTTTCCTTCATACGTTGCTCCGGCTTCAACTCAGACTTTGGACGTCCACCCCGACACTCACGGCATAATGCCCCGGCTTCCCACAGTTGAAACATGTGCCCGGGGTCCGACCCGTAGTCGCTCCAGACCAGCACAGCAGAGGGGGCTGGACCCGAAGTCCTAGCTTTCTTGTTCCACTTCCGGAACACAGACTTTGAGGAGTTCGGCACTTTGAACTCCGACCTCTTATCACCTGAGTTTTTCTTTGCTTGGATGCTCTTCATATCCTCTCCAAGGACCGGCTGTGTTGACCAGGGTCAAGAAGCCCTGCGTCATAGGACCCGAGAGTAGTAGCCTCAAATCATCTCTCAACCCTTCGTAGAATCGATTCGTCTTGTGCTCCTCATCCGCGATGGTGGAGCTAGAATACCGACTCAGTCGAGTAAAACTTGTGGAGATATTCATCCACGCTACTGTCTCCTTGAACCAACTACAGGAACTCATTCTACAACGCTACCTCTAGGTCGAAGGGAGGTACCTAGCCAAGAATAGTCTCGAGAACACTTCCATCGAGATGTCTGTAAGTTGCCTACCTCTCAATAGATGCAGCTCCAATCCTTCCCAACACAAACTCGCTTCACCGTCCTGAAGGAAACTAGCAATAGTGGTCATTTGCCAATCTTCCGTCTCTATTGCTGTCAAGAGTCTCTTCACCCTGGAGAGCCAGTATTCTGCTTGAGATGGGTTCCCAAACCCGAGAATACCGGAGAATTAAAGCTCATAACATGTTTGAGCTGTCTCTCGGTTTCCCTCCTTGGCACACCGGTCCTCTACTACCTGTTCCACCCTTCTCTGCTCAGCCGCTTGTAGTTGTACCTGCTCCATCACAGGAGCGGGCTGCTGCATTTGCCTTGCAGGCTACGCATTGATCATGACAAGCACTGCTTAGGCAACCAATCGTATGGTCTCATCCGATGGAGGTGTTGTAGGAGCATCATTTGGTGCACTGCTAGCCTCAGAAACTCGACGTTCTAACGGCCCAGCACCACTTCTGGTCACCTATAGTGGTACAAAACATCGTTAACGACCAAATAATATTGCAAATAGCAATTATAGGAACACGCAGGTTCCCCAAACATGTGTATTTTCATTCCTAAGTGGACATTCATGGGTTCTTTTGTTGTTATAACTATGATGCACACACATGTGCTCACACCCTTAAAAAGAATCGTCTACAAATTCATTTAAGCTGACCGAAACCAGTAGGCTGACACCAAATTGTAACACCCCCTATCCGTCGCATAGCATATAGCAGTAGATCCGGCGGGGCCCGACGTCATATACCACAGACAAACGGTGGTTACTCAATGAAAACCATCCAACCAATCATAACGTCCTACACAGTGCATTCTAGCGGAAGCTGTTTAAATAGTTGCAATTAAAAGAACCCGCAACAAGCATGAATGTCCACTAACAAGCCAAAAAGAATGAAGTACGTACACAAGTACTGTTCTAAGGCCTTACAAATGGTTTACACTTATTACATGTTTTATACCACAGCACGCAGGCCGGTCATACATGACAAAAGCAAGTAAACACTCCATTTAGGCCTTCTAGGGCCTGCTTGCAATTTGGGCTTTAGCCCGCTATTGATCGCTTGGTCCAGCAGCACCTGCAATAACAAACCACCGCACAGTGGTAAACAAAGCAACGGTCAGCAATGCAACCAAATAATAACAATCCCGCCCCCAATTCGGGGCGGGGATTCTCCTTCCCTGCATTTTATTAGCATAACCAAGCAGTATTGTAATGTCACTACATCACAGGTGTAGGCTCGTACGACAACACACCCGTGCACTCAGGGCACATTCTTGGTGAACCCGGTCCAAAACCGCGGTCCCACCACCGCCACTTGGACCGGCACCACACGTGAGCAGTTAAGTCTTCTAGGCAGAAGTTATGACACTTAAAATCATCAACAGCCTATAAGCATAAGTCATGACATTTAAAATCATCGACAGCTAAACAACCGACCTCTATGCCCTCGGCATAGAGCAGGAACGGTCCATTGAACTCGTTGCTCAACTTGCCATGATATTTAAAATCATCGGCATGAGTTAAGTTTCCCGAAGCCCGTGAATCGAACGCACAATATTACATAACCCAGTACGTACAAGTTGGCTCCCAGCACCAAAAATGGCAGAATCATGCATCCGCCCAGTTTTCCGGAGCACCTGGAGTTAATCCCCAAGGCTCCCTATTGCAATCTACCTCGTAGAAAACCCGAAAAAAAACATTCGCACGGAGTCTTCTCCGGCCATTTATACAATGCAACATCACCGATCCATACCAACTTGTCCGGGTAGGCTTCACAAATCATGCCTATGTCCGTTCTCGAATACAGACTCTAAACAACGGGGACTTTACATTTCTACCCGAAGGAACGCCTCAAAAACTCCCGCATACTTGCGAAAGGGGGCTTCCTATGCAAAAGAAGTAGAGCTTCACATGCTCAAGTAGAGAATCGTTACCCTAGGTGTCTTCCTTGCACCATGGAAATGTAAGCGGATGAAAAACACCGCACTCTAACTTGCCTTCGTAGAATCCGAAGTCGCTCGCGATTTGGAGCTTTGAAACTCCTCCAAGAACCGGATCTAGATTTCTTCTTACTCCTTGCTCTCCCTTCTCTCTAGAATTTAGACAGAGAACCAGCGACATAAGAAAAAGGGTTTTGAAACCCTGTACTCGGGTATAACCCCACGGGAAATAACCACGGCCGTCGGATCCACAAAGGGAAATACACGGCACGATCCAGGTCTGACCTGAACAAATGGGCTAAGACCGCACAGTACACCAATCGGAGCAAGACACGTCCGCGACCAATTAAATAGTATCGGGACATTTAGTCAACTCCCGCCGAAACCCCTGTGTCGACACTCTATGTCGACAGAGTTAAACACGCCACAAAGCGCCCCACGATCGACGATCGTCGAACCAAGATCGTCGACCGCTGCCAGATCGTCGAACGGAGCCCTCTGGCCAAATCGTCGAACACAGCCAAATCGTCGAACGGAGAACGCTGGCCTGATCGTCGAACGGAGATCGCTGGCCCGATCGTCGAACCCACGGCCCGATCGTTGACCGCAGAACGTCGACCAAATCATCGACCGCAGAATGTCGACCAAATCGTCGACCGCAAAATAACGACAGATCGTCGACCGCAGAATTGTGACCAGATCGTCGAGCGCTGCTCGACGATCATCGAACCCAGAAAACTGCCTGATCGATTTGCCAGATCTTTGAACTAAATCGTAGAACCAGCTCGACACGGCTGGGACACGCCCGTGTCCCAGGCCGTGTGCCTCCTGCCAAATTCCAAATTTTGCCGGAACGCCTCCCGTCGCTCTTTTGGAGTTTCAGGGCGTTACATAGCAACCCATGGGATTTTGAATAGGTACCCAAAAACAAAATCTAAGTTTTTTGAACAGGTGACTTGTGAACCAAGAGTTAACTTTTGTAGGGAGTTATAACCCTATTACACAGTTTAGGAATAAACTAATGTGTTATATGTTATCTTCTTTCAAGAATTTCTGAGAAGAATTAGTGGATGATGTTGCAAAAAGCTCCCCCTGATTTGAATAGAGATTGTGATCAGGAGAGGAACTTTTCTTCAGGGTGTAGGCCTTCTTGTATCTAACTGATTGAAGATTTTTCACTTGAAGAGTCTGAAGCAGCAAGTATGCTTATCCTAATATATCTATATGTATCTATATTTATGTAGATCTAGTATTTGTATCACTCAGTATATCTGTGTCTATATATGTGTGTAACCCCTGATGCAACAATCTTTAAAATATATATAAATGTTTAAGAGAATTTAAATATTTGAATTAATAATTTTGAAATGCCTGAAGAACCCTTGAGAATGTAACTGCCTTGGAATCATTATAATTAAAACTCTATGATAAATCCTTATTTCATGCTGCCTTAAATGGCTACATTCGTTTAGAATATTTAGCATTAAATATCAGAGTTATAACTGACTGTTACCAAGCTTTTGAAATCATTTTGCCTTCTGTATAGAGAACTTCCTGATTGACGAGCTCAGTCAAGATTTCATCTTACTGAGCCTAGGATTCGCTGAACTAATTTTCTCTTTCGTCGATCTGTGCTCAATGTTCGTCGAACTATGCTCAGAGAGGAGGTTCTGTTTATCAAACAGAGTTTTCATCGTCGAACTGTTTCTTTAGAGTTGGAGATCGTAGTTCATCGAACTGAGCTCTACGTTTGTCGAACTAAGCTCTGCGTTCATCAAAATGAGTTCTTCGTTTGTCGAACCGAGCTTCTCTGAAATTTCTTCAAGTAACAACCCTAGAAATAACCTATGACCCTAGTATATACAAGTTGGTTCAAAATAAACATCCTAAATAAAAATAGTAATCCTAGCCAAATCAGTTATAAGGAGTTCCAACAGCGCTCTTCCAAAGTGAAGATGAATAGGCTTGCCCCGCCCGGGCGATGCCTCACATGCTACAGAGTGTGCTTACGGCCAACTAGAGGGAGGTGGTACCTCCTTGCGCCGATGGCCGAGACCATGGCTGGAGCATCTGGTGTGGTTGTAACCCTCCCAGGGCGAGGGGGGGGGTGTTCAGTTACGTCATAGGAGGGATCGTTGGGCGACGGGATACGCGGGCTCTGGGTGGGCAAGCCTTGCGCTTGGTAGGGAGAGGTTTGAGAAAGAGTCAGTAGGAGGAGGAAAGCAAGCCACACATGATAAATTAACAGGAAAAAATAACGGGCTTTATCTCGGTAGTCGGGGGGAGGGCCTCCGAGACCAGCGGTGGGTTCATGCCCGGGGGATGAATCATTTCAGTATCCGGGGGAGGATTCTTGGTAGTAGCTTTCGGGACCAACCAGCGAGCAGGAAACTTGTCAGATGCAGTAAAGTGAGACTACAAAAAGAGTGAGGCGAGACGAATACCTCCGGCAGGGAAGGTAGTTCTCAGCGCGATCAGTGGTTGGGGATGGCGAGGAAGGAGGTTTCTATGAGTGGTCTCTCTGACTGACTTTGACTTCCTCTTCTTTGGCCGAGATGACATGCTGGCTGGCTTCTAACAAATAAGCTAGGGGGCCACCCCGACAGAGTTAGCACGACCTCTCGCTTGAGCCTCAATAAGACAGGCTTGCTGTTCTTCCGAGAGTGGCTTATCACTAAGCTTGGCATACATCTTGACAAACTTGTGGGTTCTAATGTGCAAGATGACGATAATAACGGTGGCCTGGGAACTGGCCTGGAAGCATATATATACCGGGCCAGGGTAGGGTCCACCAAGATTCCCTTCCAGGTCAGCAAAGCCAACGAAGTCCTTCTCCAAAGATCGGGCCATGCTGACCAGGGTCAGAAGACCTGCGTCATCGGCCCCCGAGAGCAGTATCGTCAAGTCATCTATCAGAACTTCATAGAAACGGTTCATCTTACACTCCTCATCTGCGAATGTGGAGCTAGAGTACCGACCCAATCGAGTAAACTCGTGGAGATACTCATCCACGCTACTCTCTCCTTGCACCAACCTCTGGAACTCATTCTCCAATGATATCCTCTGCGCCAAAGGGAGGTACGTTGCCAAGAACAGTCTCGAGAACTCTTCCATCGAGATGTCTGTAAGTTTCCTTCCTCTCAAGAGATGCAGCTCCAAACCCTCCCACCACAGCCTAGCGTCTCCATCCAACAGGAACGTAGCTATAGTGGTCATCTGCCACTCCTCCGTTTCAGTAGCTGTCAGGACTCTCTTCACTCGGGAGAGCCAGTCTTCAGCTTGAGATGAGGTTCCCGTCCTTGAGAACACTAGAGAATAAATCCCATAACATGTTTGAGCTGTTTTTCGATTGCTCTCCTCGGCTCCAAAGGCTCCACCTCTACCTGCTCCACTCTTCTCGGTTCATCCCTTTTAAGAGGTACATGCTACATCATAGGAGCGAGCTGCTGCATTTGCCTTGCAGGCTGCACATTGATCATGGCAAACACTGCTTCGGCAACCAATCGTATGTTTTCAGCGAGGGAGGTGTTGCAGGAGAATCATTTGATGCTCTACTAGCCTCAGAAACTGGGCGTTCTGACAGCCCTGCACCACTTCTGGTCACCTATAGTTGTACAAACACCGTTAAGCGACCATACAAAATTGAAAACGTAATATAGGAACATTTAGGGTCATCAAACACGTGCATTTTCATTCCTAAGTGGACATTCGTGGGTTCTTTTGATGTTATAACGATGATGCACACACATGTGCTCACCACACCTTAAAAGAATTTGCCCATGAATTCAGTTAAGCCTGACCGAAACCAGTTATCTGATACCATATTGTAACACCCCTTATCCATCACATTGCATATAGCAGTAGGTCCGTCCGGGACCCGATGCCATATACCACAGATAGACCGGAAGGTTACTCAATGTAAACAATCCAACTAATCACCAACGTCCTACAAAGAGTCATTCTAGCGGAAGCAATTTAAAGTTGCAAATTAAAGAACCCAGCCACCAGCATGAATGCCCACTACAAAACCCAATAGGAATGGAGTACAATACACAAGTATTGGCCTTATGGACTTATAATTGTTTACTCAAATAACATGTTTTCCAAACCACGGCACGCAGGCCGATCACAGATGAATAATACAAGTAAATACACAAAATTAGGCCTTCGAGGCCGGCTCAGCAACTTGGGCTTTTGCCCGCTATTTACAGCTTGGCTCCGTAGCACCTGCAAGCAACAATCCGCTGTAACGGTGGCAAACAATAGCAACGATCAGCTATGATCACCAAATTATAACGATCCGGCCCCAAACTCTGGGCGTCGATGCTCCTTTCCCTGCACTTTGTTAGCATAACCAAGCAGTATAGTGTAAAAACTTCATCACAGGTGTGGGCACGCACAGCCACACACCCCATGCTCTCATGGCACATTCTCGTTGAACCGGGCAACGTCACGTCAATTTAAGCCGTAGACATTTCGGTCTCACCACCGCCACTTGGACAACCAATCTTGCGAGCATTTTTGTCTTTCCGGCATTGGTCATGTCATTTTAAGCCATAGGCGCCTAAGACACTCATTTATGCCAATGGCTCGCACCGAATGACATAGAACGGGTACGGTTCCGCCTGACCCGTTGCTCACATCACAACGTCAATTTACGCCATATGCGCGGGTCAAACCTCCCCGAGTCCCGTTTCCATCACATACTTCACATAACCCGGTTATGTTCATGTTGGCTCCCAGGCCACCATGTTGGCAGAATCACGCATCTACCCAGTTTTCCGGGTGCACCTTGGAGTTAGTCCCCAAGGCTCCCTGTTGCAATCAACCACATAGAAAACCCGAAAAAACAACCATTCTCACGGAGTCTTCTCCGGCCATTCATGCAATGCAACATCACCGATGCAGACCAACTTGTCCGGGTAGGCTTCACAAATCATGTTTATGTCTGTTTCTCGCTTTCGGACTCTACATGTACACAACAGGGACTATTCTTGTCTACATGAAGGAACTCCTTAAACTCACTGCAAACTCGCGAGAGCGGGCTTCCTATGCAAAGAAAAGAGTACTTCACATGTCCTAAGATGAGAATCATTATCCTAGCATTTTTCCTTGGCGCCATGGAAATATATGCGGATGAAAAGTAACGCAATCTCCTTGCCTCCGCAGATTCGAAGTCGTCTTGTGATTTGGAGCTCCGAAGCTCCGTCGATGACCGGATCTAGCCTCCTTTCTTCTTCCTTGCTCTCCCATCTCTCTAAACTTTAGAAAGAGAATAACCCAAGTGAAATGGGGTTTTCAAATCCCTAACCCGGGAATATCTCGGCAGGAACAACCCCCAGCCCTCGGATCCCAAAATAAGGAAACGGACGGCCACGATTCGGGCTTGATTTCCAAAATCTTGGCCGAACACAGCCTGTGACACGCCCATGTACAGGGTCGTGTTCCCCATTCACCGTCGAAACTAACGCATCCCTAAAAAAATACGGGTTCTCGACACGCCCGTGTCCGGATTGACACGCCTGTGTCATCTAGTATACGGCCATGTAGTTGGTCGTGTTCCTCCATCGACACAATCCCAACATCAACCCGTGAAGACACGGGTATTGGACACGCCGTGTCCCAAATGACACGCCTGTTTCATACCTGGACAAGCCTGGGCTCCAGGCCTTATTTCTCCCCAACTCAACTCGGCCAACCACTCGAGGAGGACACGGCCTGTGACACGCAGGTGTCTCAGGACGTGTTATGTAAGACCCCCTCCTTTTTTTTTACACAGGGGTCTTAGGCCCAGAACCGCCGTTTTGCGGTGACTCCTTCACGCCCTGAAGGGTCATCACCATAAAGCACTGATTCTGCCCGCCAATTCGATCACAGAAATGTTGCACAATAAAGTAAATGCAAGCTAGCAGTCCACAGGTAATCACATATCATAAAGATAATCTCCACGAAGGGAGTGTCCACAGAAAAACACATCAGAGTAGTAAAATACGAGCTTATGCCCGGTACATCATGTCCTCACTATAAATCACTCATGCGGAATCAAATGCTAAAGATCTACTCAAGGTCGAGACTCACGGTCCCGGCTTTATGAACTCCGGAGCTAGACTTCCCATCTCCATGTGCAACGGTCTCTGGGGTTGCTCCTCCATGCTGGGCTCCACAGTTCCCTAAAATGATGCGGTTCGACAACTGTTAGTCTAAAAGACTAAGTCTTATCATCCCCCACCCCTTCCCCCATGCTCCTAGGCACCGAGCGGAGAGGAATAAAGGGGAGGACTTGAAGGTGGAGAATAATCAAAAATAGATGGCAGCGGACCTATACTAGCAATACTATAATAAGTATGGACAATAAGCTGAAACATGAAAAGTAACCTTCACTTATGTGAGAACACATAAGCCAAGGGGTCTTCTGCAAGGCTCCCATCGTATAAAAAGTCTCATACCAATTTATACGTTGGGGTGTCGGTAATCAAACAGCAGTAAATATATATCAAAATTGACCTTAATTTATAAACTTGCCCACACAAGCTTATAGACCAAGGGGTCGTTTTGCAGGGCCTAAAGTATAAGCGTCCCATTCCACTTATACTTTAGGTGTCATGGTTAAATGAATCGATTATGCTATGACATGCAAGTGGGTATGATGGAACATGCAAGTGCAACACACACACCCGACTATGTGCCCACAGACCTTTAGTTCCCCCTTTCTGGAGCCGTAACCTCCCAGGATACCTCCGTAGTGGCAGACGGAAGCGGTGGGTTGGGCCTCGCCCACCTCTAAACCAGTAAAGCGCTATCGGTCAGACCTATCGTACGCCTCAACGCTTGGTGCACGAAGCGGACTCCTCCGTACTCTTGCCGGCTGGCGCACCGTACTTCTGTAGGCGAAGTGCTAACCACACTTGCCGAGTTAGCGTATTGGAGTCGGTGCATCGACTCTCCAATACCGAAGACCCACCACCTTAATTTTCTTTCCTTTCATGCACATGCAAATTTATCGTATTCAAAACCGAGTCGAAGCTCCCCGGACCAAAATGTCCGTCTCAAACAATCGAGTCGAAGCTCCCCGGACCAAAACGTCCGTCTCTTAACTATCCAAGCCGAAGCTCCCAACTATCTTCTTGTGCTATCTGTGTTTCATGAAATGTGCAACCCTAATTAGTAAGTTACTCTTTTCAGCTTGTTAATATAGTTTACGTTAACCCAGGACTGCCCCCGGTATTCCCTGTGAAGGGCTCTCAAGGGAAACTAGGAACTATGTTGGGATTACACCCAGCGTTCCCTTTCACAAGGTACTTATTATTATTGTTGGTTGATTCCCTTACCCATTACCTTCTTATATTACAATAGGCTAATCCTAGGGTGATTTGACTCCACCTCACCACGGGAAAGACGATCTTTCGTCGAACCCGAGCGCCTTTAAACTCTAGCCAAACCAATTCCTCACCACTCTTCCTATCCTTCAATGGTGAACTCATCCACATCTATCCAAAATGACTAACTCCTACACCATGTCCCATCGTATCTTATTGCAATTTACCCAACTAGGCAAGTGCAGACCATCCTAGGCTATATGTTAGACCGGACAGGAGATAATCCAAATATTCATCCAAATGGCCTATCTTATTTAATGGAGACTTATCATGACACAAATAGACTAAATCCTTGAAATTATAATTTTCCTAATTTATCTGGCATTTAATTAATTTCCCTTAAACTTCCAAAGGCTACCAGTTTGAACATGAACTACCCTAAGTACTCTTGCAAGATGCCTAACAAAATTATGATAAATATTAGGTTATCTCAATATGGTAAATCCAAAGTATCATAATTTTTCTATCATCAAAAGGGCACTAAAGCTATTTTAGCAATATTTACTATCTTCCGTTGTTTATGAATCAAGTACAGAAAATATCCATCCAAAAATTATAAATTAATTATACTATTCAGATACAACCTTAAAAGTAGCATTGGCCAAGTTTATAATTTTTCAGCAAGAATTATTCTCTGAATAAATTAATTATCAAAATCTCAATATTATGGACTTGTAAAGGAAGTACTGTAAACAACCCTGTAAAAATTATGATTAAATTCCTACAAATATATTTTGGCCTTAGTGCAACAGTACCTAAGTCTCATGATTTTGCAACAGATATATCACCTATAAATAATTTCATACCACAAAAGCCCCTTTTTGAAATTAGTGAAGGAAGTACCAAATATATTCAATTAAAAACTGTAACAAAATTCGGGGATATTCACATAGACCTAGAGGATCTTCTGACCAAGTCTCATCAGATTCAAATGAACAGAATAATCAAATTAATTAAAAAACCATTTTGGGCCTTTTGGTAATTAACAAATAAAGTGCCAGAAATATAATCCATAAAATTCTAATAAAATTACTAGGGGATCTAGATTGTCTGAAAAGTACTCTACCCAAGTTTCACAAGCTTTGGATAAGGTTTAGTGGCTGAATTTACAATATTGTGCTTCTACCATAAAATTAGGGTTAGGGTTTTGAGGTTCCCACCTTCCTCCAAATCTTCTAAGATTCCTTCCAATGAACGTAGGTTACTCTACCTTTAATTCTACTGAGTTTTCAAGGTCATTCAAGGGCTTTAGCCCCCATTTCCTTCACAACCACCAAAGTCCTTCCTTAGGATTTGAGGTTGAACCCTAAAGTAATTCAAGCCTAAAACATCCCATATTCTTTTAGAGGGTGACATTGGGCATATTAAGTCAGTGTCCAAAACCTCAGCCACTGTTGAGGGAGGTGGCCACCCTAAACCCATGGTGCACTTTTAGTTAAAAATACCTCCTTAAGGCCAAACTAGGGTTTGGTGATTCCCTAAAAAAATCATATCCAAATGAGTTGAAAGTTTGTATAGAGCTAGGTATTGATGCCATGGACCACTCACCAAAATTTGGGAGGGTTTGGAGGTAATTAGGCCACTTAATTAAATACCCTAGCATTATTAAATAAAAGTAAAAAACTTTAGGCAAAGTGTCTCTAAAAATTCAAAATTTTGGGCAGGCCCAAGGTATAGCTAGGGTGGACTCTCTGCCAAAATTTTAATTAATTTGGACCAAGGATGAAGTGTGGGCACTCAGTTGAATGTCTGCCTAGCCCTAGGTGTAGGTCCCACCAAAAGGTGTGCCCTGGTCCAACCATAGGGCTAAATAGGTCCAAATCAATTTTGGATTAAAGTAGACCCATAGGGCTACAACTTTCATATTGAAAGTTTTCCCATCAGGTGGGCCTAAGTAGTTTTAAAATTTAACACCAATAATATAAAAATCTGTGACACAAATCGAATCATTATAAATATATATCCTATAGTTTTAATATCATAACCGCACGAATCTTGAAGCACCCCTGGACGGAATCCCTTCATCTTCCTCCTTGAGCCGATGGCCAGGATTCATCCCGCCTAGAGCCACTTCCAAGCCCTACCGCCGGCGATCCGGCCACTTCCCCGGTCGGCCACCGCCACCACCACCTCCGTTGAGGTGGTGGTCGTCGCTAGATGGTGGCTTGGCCGCCGGAAAGTACTATTCCGACGGTTCTAGCTAGAGATTTTCATCCAATATTCATGGAAATCCGATTGGATCGGGATCAATTGAGCCCGAACTTGGACCTAGTGATTGCTATGATCTATACATGAGAGAAGAGTGGAGGAGGACCTTCCTGGCGGCCTGAATGAGGGAGGAATGGCGGGATGCCATTATCGACGACGGCGGTGCTCGGCTTCTGCAACAACACAGTGGGACGGCCTGTTTCCCTCCAGGTAAGAGCTCAAAATGTTCCCCTTTGTCCACTGATGATATTTAAATGGACAATTGGGGAGGGGGGCTGGTTCTTCAAAGCCATCAAACACCATTAATGGTGTGGCTCGGGTTGACTGGGGGGGGGGGCTGAATCTACCCCTTGGGCCGGGAACGGCTGGAATCAACACCTCTTCCCTAGAGGAGTTGATTGCAGCCATAAAGGGTGGCAGTTGGCCTCCTTTGGCCGGCTCCCACCATTCCCTTCCTCTCCCCAACTTTCTCTCTCCACCATTATCATGAAAGGAAGGTCCCTTCTCTCTCCTAGTCCACCCATATTGACTGGTCAACTTCATAGGATATGTGTAGCCCACTTAATCATGACAATAATGAAAAGTGAGGTTAGCCTAAGGGAAAAATGACTTGAGCTTGGGTTAGCCCATTTGGGCTAGGTTTGACTTGGCTTAGGCTAGGGTTGACTTAGGTCAATTTAATCGTTTGGGTTGACCCCATTGGGTCCTTAGTGACCCATTGGCCCCCCTAAGGTCCATGTAGGGTTGGGTAGGGTTAACTTGGCACCTTGGAGGTCACTTGACCCTTGGTAAGGGCACTTTGACCACTTTGGGGCTTGAGCTGACTTGGGTCAACTTAGCCACTAGGTTTGACTCCAATGGGTCCCTAGTGACTCATTGACCTCACTTTGGGTTTAGGAAGCCCTGTAAGGTTGGTTAGGCATCGGTGATCACTTGACCCTTAGTTAGGGCACTTTGACCACTTGGGGCTTGAGTTGACTTGGGTCAACATGACCATTTGGGTTGACCCCAAGGTGTCCTTGGTGACCCCATGGCTTTCCCTTGAGGTCTAGTAAGGGTTATGTAAGGTTACGTGCACTTTGGAGGTCACCTACCCTTGGTAAGGTACTTTGACCAGATGAGGGGCCTAAGTTGACTTGGGTCAACTTAGTCTCTAGGGCTGAACCCCAATGTGTCCTTGGTGACCCATTTACCTCACTTTAGGGTTAGGAGGGCATGGGTGGGGTACACTTGGCTAGAGGAAGGTCAATTGAACCCTAAGTAGGCTAGTTTGACCCATTTAGGGTTAGGGTTGACTTGGGTCAACTGAGTCTCTTTGATTGACCCCAATGGGTCCTTATGGCTCTAGTGGGCCTCCCAAAATGTTTGGGGGTGTTGTGGTAGGGTCTTGGGGTCATGGTGAAGCCCTAAGGTCAATCCCTAGGTTTGGTGATGAGGTTGTGCCATAGGCAGACCATGGTGATCCTCACCTTGGCCTTCTATCTCCTGGCCCATTTCTGGCTTCCTAGGGTTTTGTCATGACCTAGTCATGGCAAAACCACTCTTAGGGGTCTAGTTGGAAATGGGATGTTACAAATCCCAATAAACAAAACAAAGATTTCATCCCCGAAATCAAGGTTAAGCCTACGGGAATTTTTACCGAAGGAAAGAAACTTGTAACATATCATCATGACGCCATGTTTGCTAAATCAGGTTTAAAGGGAAACATAAATCAATGACCAATTCGCCAAATTGGCAGAGCCAAGATCCCAATAAACAAAGGTAAGCCCCAATAAACAAAAGATAGGCCCCCATAAACAAAAGATAAGCCTCTACCTGCCTAGAGCAGCCCTACTAGTTTAAAGCAGGAAAATAATTAAATATCTTGAGGGGTTGTGAGGTATACCTGGCTGAACAGCTCTGGGTATCTTTGTTGCATCAGGTCCTGCGGTTCCCAGGTGTGCTCCTCCTGGCCGTGGTTCCTCCACGGGACTTTGACTAACAGAACCTTCTTGCGACGCAAGATCCGTACTCCTCGGTCGTTGATCTGAACCGGCTCTAAGCGAACTGACCGGTCTGAAGCTACCGGCCCCTCGGTGGTCAAAATCTGCTGCTCCGGGCATAGCAGAGCCCTCGTTAGTGAAGAAATGTGGAAGATGTCGTGTAGAGCTGCCAGCTCTGGTGGCAACTCCAGCATGTAGGCTAGGGTCTGATCCGCTCCAAGATCCTGTAAGGGCCCATATACCTCGTGCTGAGCTTCTTCCTCCGACCCCGCACCCGTGAAACTCCATGCATGGGCCGGATCTTCAAAAACACTCGGTCCCTGACCTGAAACTCCACCTGACGATGCCAGGTGTCATAGTACTTAGCATGTCTGCTCTGCGCCTCTAACATCCTATCTCTGATCAGCCTCACCTGAGCCTCGGTGTCTTCAACAAAATCTGATCCCAACACCTTCGGATCCTCGTCCTGAATCCAAGAAAGTGGGGTGCAACATTTCCTTCCATACAAGGATTCGTAAGGCACCATCCTGATGCTAGACTGGTAGTTGTTGTTATAGGAGAACTCGACTAGGGGTAAGAGCTTCTCCCACGGTTCCCCGCATTCCAAAATGCATAGCCTCAAAAGATCTTCCAGCGTCCAGTTGGTGCGTTCTATCTGCCCGTCCGTCTGGCGATGGAATGCGGTGCTGAAGGTCAATCGCGTGCCTAAGTAAGCTTGCATGGATCTCCACTCCCTGGAAGTGAACCGGCCATCCCGATCTGACACGATCGTCTTGGGCACCCCGTGATATCGAACGAACTACTCCACAAATCTCCACACTAATACTCCCACAGCGTCGTCCTTCCTGATCGGAATTAACCTGGCCACCTTTGTCAACCAATCGACGATGACCCAAATCGATTCATTTCCCGTCCGTGATCGGGGAAGTCCGTGAATAACGTCCATCGCAATGTCTTCAAACTTCCACTCTGGTACCGGGAGTGGTTGCAACAAACCCGCGGGGTTTTTGCACTCCGCCTTCACTAGCTGGCATGCTTCGCAGTGGGTCACAAACTGAGTGATATCCTTCTTCATGTCGGGCCAGTACATAGTCTTCGTCAAATCCGCAGTCATCTTCATGATCCCCGGGTGCACCGAGTATCTGCTGTGGTGGGCCTCCGCCATAATATCTTCCCGAACCTGACCTCCTTCCAGTATATAAGTCCGACCTCTAAAGCATACCACGCCATCCCTCATCATGTAATCTCCTGCTGCACCGTTCCCCAAGGCCCAGAATATCGACTCCAATTTGACATCTCGCCTCTGTCCCTCTCTGACTCGGTCCCGGATATCGTATGTATCACTCACCGCAGCTAAATGCTCCATGTAAAGCTCGGGGTCCTCGGATGACACCAGTGTGATGTGCATATCCTCCAATCTCCTCACGAGCTCCATAGACATAACCTGGGGCCCAGCTTCGGAAGTGGCAGCTCTCCGACTCAACGCGTCAGCCACCACATTTACCTTCCCTGGATGGTAGTGCATCTCATAATGATAATCTGCTAAGAACTCCACCCAGCGCCTCTACATGATGTTCAGTTCCTTCTGCGTGTCCACATATTTCAGGCTCTTGTGGTCGGAGTAGATGTCGCAGTGGACTCCATAAAGATAATGGCGCCAGACCTTCAATGCAAAAATGACCGCCCCCATCTCAAGGTCGTGCACCGGATAGTTCTGTTCGTGCTTCTTCAACTGGTGAGACGCATAAGCAATCACATTACCCTTCTGCCTCAGTACAGCTCCCATACCCTTGTAGGAAGCATCAGTGTAGACCTGAAATCCTTCTCTCCCCGAGGGGAGAGCAAGTATGGGAGCCTAGGTGAGTCAATCCTTTAGCTCCTGGAAAGCTGCCTGGCACTGCGGGGTCCACACGAAAGGTACCTCCTTCTTTGTCAAAGATGTGAGTGGGAGGGCGATTCGAGAGAATCCCTCCACGAACTTCGGGTAATAACCGGCAAGTCCTAGGAAAATTCGTACGTCGGTGGCTGCCTTCAACTACGGCCCATCCCGAACTGCCCGAATCTTTGCCGGATCTACCGCCAACCCGGCTCCACTGATAATATGGCCTAAGAAGCCCACCTCCTTCAACCAGAACTGACATTTGCTAAACTTTGCATATAAATGATTCTCCCGCAGTCTCTGTAGGGTCAGTGCCATATGGCGAGTGTGCTCCTCCTCCGTCCTCGAGTAGATGAGGATGTCATCGATAAACACAATGCCAAACACATCTAGATACTCCTTGAAAACCTGGTTCATGAGGGTCATGAATGCCGATGGTGCATTGGTGAGCCCGAAGGGCATCACCGTAAACTCAAATAATCCATGTCTACTACTAAAAGCAGTCATCTGAATATCCTCCTCTCGAATCCGAAGCTGGTAGTAGCCCGACCTCAAATTTAATTTTGAAAAGAACTGCGCCCCCTACAACTGGTTGAACAACTCATCTATCCTTGGCAGGGGATAGGTGTTCCGGACCGTCAGTCGATTTAGTGCTCGGTAGTCGATGCACAATCTGAGTGTTCCACCTTTCTTTTTGACGAACAATACTGGTGCTCCCCATGGTGAAGAGCTTGGCCGGACAAATCCGGCTTCCACTAGCTCCTAAAGCTGGCTCCAAAACACGGTCAATTCCCTTAGGGCCATCTGGTAAGGGGCCTTAGATGTCGGCTTGGCCCCTGGCACAAGCTGTATCTGAAAGTCCTGTTCCCTGTGCGGGGGTAATCCAGGTAATTTTTCTGGAAAGACGTCCGCAAAATCCCGCATCACTGGGATATTCGATATAGAATCTGTGGCCTCTGCCATTTCAAACAGCACCTCGTAGACCTCCTCCCCCTGTTAATAGGCCTTAACGGCCTGTACTGAAGATAAGGGTATACGAGAGGCAGGTCTTATACCTTCGATGATGATGATAGAGTCCTCGTGCCACACGGTGATCCTCTTTTCTTGAGAATCAATCTGGGCATGGTTCCAGTGTAAACAAGTCATGCCCAAGATCAGATCGAAGACTGGTATCCTCAAGATCGTAGCTGATACTTCGAATGACTTTCCTCCAATTTCCGCCTCCATGCTGCAGTGGGCAGAGGTGAGTATCTCCAATCCGTCGGGTAGACGCACCCTTCTCATCCGGCCTATGAACCGCTCCACTCCTTCCAGCCCTTCCAGAAAGGCCTCCGACACAAACGAGTGTGAGGCACCTGTGTCAAACAGAGTATAGGCGGGCTTGCCGCTGATGAAGACTATACCTGGGACGGTTAAATGTCTTAGTATTTTATAACGAATTTTCTTTCCTATTTATTCTACTTAGGGCAGTTCTACTTGTCGGGCAATTGAGAAAGGGAATTCAATTTAAACAATTTAAACATCTTGGTGTACCTGCTATGACCTGCTCTGGGTTCCGAGGCTGTGTCAGGTCCAAAGCATACACCTGCTCCCTTTCTTGTCTTCGATCCAATGCCTGGTAACCACGTCCTCGTCCGCGTCCTCGGCCTCCGAAATGCTGAGCAGGTGGGCCACCCCGTGGTGCTGGAGGTGGTGCCCCCCTTATGGGGAAGTTTCTCCGGAGGTGTCCAACCTGATGACAATGGAAGCACTCCGGTGTGGGATACGCCATACCCCCGGGTCTCGGCATCTCCTGTATCCGAACAGGTTGAGGGGCCAATATTACCTGCTCCCTCGGCTCCTGCCTCACTTCCTGACGAGGCTGGTCCTCTGTTCTTCTCCCACCAGGTATAGCACCTCGCCGCTGGTCATTTCTGCCCTCCGACCCTGATCCTCCGCTTGCCGCTTCCGACCCCGAGTGGTGTGCCAATCAGCCTCAATCCTCTTTGCCATCTCCAAAATGCGGTAGATAGGTCCGTCAGATACAAACAACAAGGCCTCCCTCAACCCCTCTTTCAGACCCTTATAGAACCTCTTGATGTATCCTGCTTCGTCCAGCTGTTACGAACCTACATATCGAGGCAAATGGTCGAGCTCTCGATGGTACTCCACAATCGTCCTAGTGCCCTGCTTCAGCTGTAAGAACCGCTCCTCCAACTCATCCCTGGCCGACTGCGGAACAAAATGCTCCAGCAGCGTGGCCCTGAATTCCTCCCATGTAATTTCCGCAACCTCCCTATCGGCAAACGTCGTGTCCAACAGCGTCTTCCACCACCTCTTGGCACGGGACTCCAAGCAAGATACCACCAAAGCGACCCTCTCCTACCAGGTGCACTGTATCCAGGTCAACATCTCGTACATAATATCTAGTCACTCCTCTGTCCGAACTGCCGACTCTGTCCCCAAGTAGGATGGGGGAGAGAGTCCTCGGAAGGTGCTCATCCAGTTGGCCCCGGGTTTGGCTGCGGGGCTGGAGCCTGATGAGCCCGGAAGGCCTCAAGGATAGCTGTAAAAGTTTGTCCCATGTCTGACTAAAAGGAAAGGAGTGGGGACCAGGGGAGGTGGTTCAATGTCTGGAGTCTGCTGAGCTCCGCCTTGTGGGGTGGGCTGAGCTGGGGGCTGCAAAACGAACTACATTAGTAGATAATCGACTCAGTACCTAATAAGAAGTGGACAATTTACATGTGATCCCTCATATGGGCACACCACTGCTTCCGCTGCTTAGTTTGTCCCCAAACTAAACTCGCGCAGGGGTGACCCAGGGTTGTGGACTACTACTTTTCGATCGAGGTCTGCTCTCATACCACTTATAAGACCCCCTCTTTTTTTACACCGGGGTCTTAGGCCCAGAACTGTCGTTTTGCGGTGACTCCTTCACGCCCTGAAAGGTCATCACCACAAAGCGCCAATTCTGCCGACCAATTCGATCACAGAAAAGTAGCACAATAAAGTAAATGCAAGCTAGTAGTCCACAGGTAATCACATATCATAAAGATAATCTCCACGAACAGAGTGTCCACAGAAAAACACATCAGAGTAGTAAAATACGAGCTTATGCCCGGTACATTATGTCCTCACTACAAATCACTCATGCGGAAGCAAATGCTGAAGATCTACTCAAGGTCGAGACTCACGGTCCCGGCTGTATGAACTCCGGAGCTAGACTGCCCCATCTCCATGCGCACCAGTCTCTGGGCTGCTCCTCCATGCTGGGCTCCACGGTTCCCTAAAATGATGCGGTTCGAAAACCGTTAGTCTAAAAGACAAAGTCCTATCATCCCCCACCCCTACCCCCATGCTCCTAGGCACCGATCGGAGAGGAAGAAAGGGGAGGACTTGAAGGTGGAGAATAATCAAAAACAGATGGCAGCGGACCTATACTAGCAATACTATAATAGGTATGGACAATAAGCTGAAACATGAAAAGTAACCTTCACTTATGTGAGAACACATAAGCCAAGGGGTCTTCTGCAAGGCTCCCATCGTATAAAAGGTCCCATACCAATTTATACGTTGGGGTGTCGGTTATCAAACAGTAGTAAATATATATCAAAATTGACCTTAATTTATAAACTTGCCCACACAAGCTTATAGACCAAGGGGTCATTTTGCAGGTCCTAAAGTATAAGCGTCTCATTCGCCTTATACTTTAGGTGTCAGGGTTAAATGAATTGATTATGCTATGTCATGCAAGTGGGTATGATGGAACATGCAAGTGCAACACACACATCCGACTCTGTGCACACAAACCTTTAGTTCCCCCTTTTTGGAGCCGTAACCTCCCAGGATACCTCTGTAGTGGCAGACGGAAGTGGTAGGTTGGGTCTCGCCCACCTTTAAACCAGTAAAGCACTACCGGTCAGACCAATCGTACGCCACAACGCTTGGTGCATGAAGCGGACTCCTGCATACTCTTGCCGGCTGGCGCACCGGACTTCTGTTGGCGAAGTGCTAACCACACATTCCAAGTCAGCATATTGGCGTCGGTGCATCGACCATCCAATACCGAAGACCCACCACCTTAATTTTCTTTCCTTTCATGCACATGCAAATTTATCATATTCAAAACCGAGCCGAAGCTCCCCGGACCAAAATGGCCGTCTCAAACAATCGAGCCGAAGCTCCACGGACCAAAACGCCCGTCTCTTAACTATCCAATCCGAAGCTCCAAACTATCTTCCTGTGCTATCTGTGTTTCGTGAAATGTGCAACCCTAATTACTAAGTTACTCTTTTAAGCTTGTTAATACAGTTTACGTTAACCCAGGACTGCCCCCAATATTCCCTGTGAAGGGCTCTCAAGAGGCACTAGGAACTATGTTGGGATTACGCCCAGCGTTCCCTTTCGCAAGGTACTTATTATTATTGTTGGTTTATTCCCTTACCCATTACCTTCTCATATTACAATAGGCTAATCCTAGGGTGATTTGACTCCACCTCATCTCGGGAAAGATGATCTTTCGTCGAACCAGAGCGCCTCTAAACTCTAGCCAAACCAATTCCTCACCACTCTTCCTATCCTTCTATGGTTAACTCATCCACATCTATCCAAAATGACTAACTCCTACACCATGTCCCATCGTATCTTATTGCAATTTACCCAACTAGCCAAATGCAGACCATCCTAGGCTATATGTCAAACTGGACAGGAGATAATCCAAATATTCATCCAAATGGCCTATCTTATTTACTGGAGACTTATCA
This sequence comes from Platanthera guangdongensis, assembly GCA_039583875.1. Lineage (NCBI taxonomy): Eukaryota > Viridiplantae > Streptophyta > Magnoliopsida > Asparagales > Orchidaceae > Platanthera > Platanthera guangdongensis. The sequence goes on from CM077163.1 coordinate 112,914,701, forward strand.
TGACACAAAGAGACTAAATCCAGCAAATTATAATTTTCCTAATTTATCTAGCATTTAATTAATTTCCCTTAAGCTTCCAAAGGCTACCAGTTTGAACATGAGCTACCCTAAGTACTCTTGCAAGATGCCTAACAAAATTATGATAAATATTAGGTTATCTCAATATGGTAAATCCAAAGTATCATAATTTTTCTATCATCAAAAGGGGACTAAAGCTATTTTTACAATATTTATTATCTTCCGTTGTTTATGAATCAAGTACAGAAAATATCCATAAAAAATTATAAATTAATTAAACTATGCAGATACAACCTTAAAAGTAGCATTGGCCAAGTTTCATAATTTTTCAGCAAGAAATATTCTCTGAATAAATTGTGAAAGTGCAAGTTAATTCTGATATACTCTAGAGGAGGGTGAATAGAGTATGGTGCTTGCTAAAAACGTTTTACAACTGTTGTTGTATTCCTAAGTGAACAGGGAAGCTAATAATAAACAGTAAATCTAAACACAGAATAATCACAGAGCAATCACAATCTACAAAGCAATCTAATCACAAACCACAGCCAGAAACAAAAAGAAAGACAAGCAACCAGATGACACAAGGAGCTATAGTGGTTCCCCAATCAACCTGGGTACATCCACTCTTCTACCACCCTAGGTAGGAATCCACTGCAGGATGAGTTGATCAGGTGTCCTAGGCACCAATAAGCATTTGATAAGGTGCTCAAAAACCAAACCAGATTTTTTGATCAGGTGTCTTGCCACCACTGAGTTTTGATAAGGTCTCAGAAACCAAACACAAACTTTTGAAGGGAGTTTTAAAAAACCCTTTATAGCAGAGAGAGAGAGAGATGAGATGATCTTCTCTGTCAACAGTCAGAGAGAAGATAGTGGATGTTGTCAAAACTCCCCCTGAGATCTTGAGTTGTTCAGGAAGTGAAGCTTTGCAGTAGGGTGATAGGCCTTCAGATGATTTGATCTCCAGCAAAAGATGATTTCAGCAGCAACTGAAATGTGTAATGTCTGGAGTCTTGAATGATGATGGCCTTTGAACACTTGAATCAAGAGAGATCTGAAAATTTCAGTTGGTTGATCTCCTTTTGTGATGTGTGTTCTTGTATGAATTTTTTGACTGAGAATGTCTGCAACTCTTTCTCTTTCTCTTGTGTAATTGTTGTTGTAAGAGTTGTTGCAGAAGTTGTTATTATTCTTTGTTGCAGAGAATAAATATGTCTTTTATTCCTTTCATCTGAATAGAAATGATCCTTTGTCCAAGATAGTCGTTAGCCTATCATTAATTACTTCCTTAATTGTATTTGTCTTCTGGAGGAAAGTCCAACAAAATATTCTTGAAAATTCCTTGAAACTTGCTCCAGATTAATTGAAAAACGTCTACAAGATCCTGAATTAAATGCTGACAATAATTCCACAGCTGTCTGGATTTGAATCTTGAAAAACATTTAACTCTTCAGAAAAACGTCGAACTGAGCTCCACTATCGTTGAACTGAGCTCAGAGATTGGACTTAGACAGAAACAGAGATCGTCGATCTGAGCTCAACTATCATCGAACTGAGCTCAGAGATAGAGAATCAAACTGGAGTCAAGATCGTCGATCTGAGCTCGAAGATCGTCAAATGGAGTTTGACGACTTGTCGAAGTTGAGCTCAGAGATCGTCGAATGGAGTTCGACGATTCGTCGTACTGAGCTCGACGAAATGACTTGGACTCCAAAACTGAAATCTCTGGTCTTGAGGGCAGCTTTCAAACCTAAGTACTAATCCTTAGACTCAATTCTAATTGACCTTTAGATCTATACAATGAGGTCAAAATAGGTTTCCTAAGAGATATAGTGATCCTTTCCCAAATCAGTAATAGGCTGTTCCAACAATCTCCCCCTATTTGGGTTAGGATTACTATTTACAGACATTTGAGGAAATAAAAACATATAAAGCATAAATGCAATAAACAAAACATTGCAGAATCACAGACATTGTCACAGATAGTTCAGAAATCAAAATAACTGTCACCTTACAGAATTACTCTTTTTCCTTGCTCTTTATAAGGACTATTTCTCTGTTTGGATTGAGAGCTTCTTTCTTAGATCTCCTGTCATCAGCTGCACCTAAAGAAGTTTGTTGCTTTGGCCTGGGTACTACAGCTTCAGGGTGCAGCTTCATGTAGCTTTCTGAATCAAAAAACTTGTTGGATGAATATCTTTCAAGTTCCTTTTTCCTTTGATCTGATAAGGTAGTTATGTTTGAAGTATCCCTTCCTTATTTTCTGGCTTTCTTAATCTGATCTAAAGCAGCCAATTCCTTCATCCTAGCTGTCCATGAAGTTGGAATGTTTTCAGGATCCTCAAATGGAACTGGAGGCTCATATCTATTTGAGGGATTGTCTGCAGGAGCTCTGGAGGAGACTAAGTCTTTCAGCTTGTAAGGAAATGGACCTGAGGTTGTATTAGATGGACCTTGTCCTCCCCTTGAATATGGATGTTGCCTGGAATAGCCTTTTGAATAAACTTGGAATTCTCTTTGATTTCCTCTGTAGTTTCCTCTCCTTGACTGATAGCCTCTAGATTGACTGGATCTATATTGGGATCTTCCCTGAGGTTGATAAGAGGATTGGCTTCTGGCAGAAGGTTGAGATACAGAGCTTCCACTTGCACCCGCACCTAGTGAAGGAGGAGGAGGAGGATGATTAAACTGGGATGGTCCTTTATCATACTTTCTCTTCTTTTTCGGAGCTTTTAGTTGATTTTTGGAGTATTGCATCCAATGTTCTGTGATAGGACAGTCATGCAGTATGTAGTAAGGAATATCATTTGTGTCTTTCACTTTTGCTGGGGGGACTCTCTTCATTTCTTTGCTTCTGGCTTTTCTTTTCCTTGCAATTGTAGCAGCGAAGTCATCTGAGTCAGTCCTATACTGATCACTATCTAAGCTTGAAGAGTTGTCATACACTGCATCAATCTTTTTGAGATAATCTATCTGTTGTTGTGACTGAGCAGGAGAGACAGCAGAAACAACAATAGTAACAGCAGCAATAATAGGAGAAGGAGTAGAAGCAATACTTGCAGAAGAAATTATAACAACAGATTCAAATAAAAAACTTTCAGAAACAGAAGCTATAGCAGCAGGTTCAGAAGGAGCATTAGCAGCAGTAACAGAAGGCTCAAAAACAGATGCCTCTGTCATCTGCATGTCCTCAGATACTAAAACAGCAGCAACATCAGAACTATCAGAAACAACAACATTTGCAGTAGGAGCAGCAGCAGTACATTCGGAAACAGGAGGAGGAGCAGCATAGAGGGAATTTAGATAGGAGCTTATTAAGCTGGTATCACAGCTGGAGATGAGCACAATGGCCTTAGAGAGATCCTCAAATTACTGGACTACAGTGTGCTCTGGAAGACAGCTGAAATAAATAGAATCAAAATCTGATAACAGTGACCTGAGGTCCACTGTGATAACTGCAATTGGAGGTATTGAAGCTTGATCCTGGACTGAAGTAACAGCAGCAGCAGCAACAGATAATCTTTCCACTTCATGAGGCATCTCCCCCTGCCTAAATTCAGTGGCAACTGGATCAAGGCACACATTAGAAGGGATTGCCTGAGAAGGAAGAAGAGAGGAGAGCCTGGCAGACAGTTCTTGGACTGTTTTTAGAAGAGGAGCCAAGGAGGTCTCCATCAAGAGTGATAGCCTAGGAGCTAGCAGCTCATAGAGCCTGTCTGCTAGAGCTGGAATATCTACTTGCTCAAGAAGAACTTGAGTAGAGGTAGGAATTGAAGGTGAGGCAGCAGGAGATGTCTGAGGAGAACTGGTGGATGGTTGAAATGAAGGTTGAGAGATGGGAATTGTGGAAATAGAAGATAATGGAATGGAAATGGATGGTGTGAAAGATGGTTGTGCAATGATATCTTGCATTAGTTGTTCATAAGATGTGGATGAAGATGGTGGCTCAGCTGTGGATGAGGGAGAATCATCCATAAAGGAATCATTTATAAGATTGAAGGATGGAATGTGGGATGATGAGTCAATCTCTAGGTGAGGATATTGATGTAGAGGATGGAAAGTTTCTTCTGTGAATTGTGGTGTTGGAGAATGGATTGAAGTTGGAGATGGGGTGGAAATGGTGATTATGGATGTGACTGGTGTAGATGAAACAGGAGGTTGAGGAGGAGGAGAAGAAACATGCAAGTCTTCTGCAGGGGCAGAGACTTGAGGGGAAGTGACTGCAGCAGTCCTTGTGCCTGAAGTAGTAGATGCAGAGGGCCTACTGGGCTTCACTATTTGCCTATCCCATTTGCCAAACTCGGCACAGGTGAGCCTCTTGGAGGCATTGATGTGCATCCCATTTGAAACTAGCAGGGCAGGGCATCTGTTTTGAAGAAACAGCCCTAATATCCTTTCAAAATTAACAAACTTTTTGTTGATTTTCTTCTTAATTAGGTCAAAGAAGACTTCTCCCCAGTTCAATTGTTCTTATCCACAAGAGCACCCATCAAGCAGAGTTGATACCTGGATATGGTATCATGGGATGAGTGTTTGGCCAACAGTACCTTTCCAACCACATCAGCTAAGAATCTGTACTCCACAGATAGATTTTTCTTCAGCAGCTTGCTAGGGTTTGCATCTGAATGACCCATCCTTTCAAGCATCGCAGAAAATTCCAATCCAGAAAGTTCAACAGACTCTTCTCCAGATTTCAATTGAAAAATCTCTGTCAAAGAAGCCGGTGTTAGGGATACCTGTGTTCCTGAAAATGTTCCAATTACTGTATTTTGATCCAAGTTATGGGCAGTATACACCCATTCTTTGATCTCATCTGCGGCTAATTTTATCCTGGTAGCCATTATTGTAACTAGCTGTTGTTCCTTGAAAAGGTTCAGAATGTCCTGGAAAATTTGATCGTTGTTATTGAATGAGTCCATGTCTATGTCAAAACCTGCATCAAATTTCATCGCGGCCAGGATTGCAACTGAGACGGCCATTGATTCCTGCAAAAACTAACAAACAAACGACTAAGTGTAGAGATGTTTGGAGGGAAAGAGAAGTTTTGCAGAAAGTATGAAAGCGCAAGGGAGAACGACGGCCGAAAAAAGAGTTTTATATTAGGGTTCGGCGTAGAAAAGGAAAGATCGTTGAACTCTATTCGACGATCTGGGCTTCAAAAGGAAACTTAAAGGTCATCAATAGCGTCGATCTCCGTTCGACGATATTAGAGAGCGTCGAGCTTTGTTCGACGATCGTTCAGAAAACAAAGTCGTCGAGCTCCGCACGATGATCGCTGACCTGAGAAAGATAGTTTAGCATTATTTGAGAGGCGCTGAACTCTGGTCGATGATTTCGGAAGTCATCGATCTCCGTTCGACGATCGGGGGGAAAATCGTCGAGCGCAGTTCAAAGATCAGAAACACTCTTATACACTAGAAAAATCAAGAAGTTTGCCTAGTCTTGGTCAATTTTTAGAGTTTTAAAAACTTGTATCTTATTTTAGACTTCCTCCATCTAATATTCCTAACTGATTCAGGAAGAATGTGTGTTTCTTTTCATCCAAGGGTTTGGTGAAAATATCTCCCCTTTGCAAATCAGTTGGGATATATTGAAGTTCAATTTTATTTTTCTCGACATTATCCCTTAAAACGTGATGCCTAATTTCTATGTGTTTTGTACTACTACGGAGGACTGGATTTTGGGCTATAGAAATAGCACTGGTATTTTCACAAAATATTTTTGACTTCTCTAAGTTGTAGCCATAGTCTAGGAGTTGGTTTTGAATCCACAAGATTTTTGAACAACAACTACCTGCAGCCATATATTCAGCTTCAGCAGTTGAAGTTGACACAGATGTTTGTTTCTTACAAAACCAGGAGACAAGTCTGTCACCAAGAAACTGACAAGTTCCACTGGTGCTTTTCCTGTCTATTCTGTGTCCAGTATAATCAGCATCAGAAAATCCAGTTAAGTCAAATGCTGAATCTTTTGGATACCAGAGACCTAGATTTGGACAACTTTTTACATATTTGAGAATCCTTTTTACTAAGGTTAGGTGTGACTCTCTAGGGCTCACTTGGAATCTTGCACATATGCATGTAGCAAATATTATGTCAGGTCTACTAGCTGTAAGGTACAATAAAGTGCCAATCATTGCTCTATATGTTGTCTGATCAACAGGTTTCCCATGTTCATCAGCATCCAATACAGCATTAGTAGGCATAGGTGTTTTCATGCATGATGCTTCAGACATACCAAATTTCTTAACCAATTATTTTGCATACTTGGTTTGAGAAATAAATATGCCTTCAGCATGTTGCTTGATTTGCAATCCTAGAAAGAAGAATAGCTCACCCATGCTACTCATTTCAAATTTAGAATGCATTAGATTGGAGAACCTTCTGCACAAATTTGAATCAGTAGAACCAAAGATAATATCATCTACATAGATTTGTACTAGTAGGGTATGAGACTTATGGGTTCTAACAAAAAGAGTTTGGTCTACTCTACCACTTATAAACTCATTTTTCCGAAGGAAGCAAGCTAGGGTCTCATACCATGCTCTAGGAGCTTGTTTTAGACCGTATAATGCTTTATGCAACTTGAAAACATAATCAGGATGAGTTGAATAGATAAAACCTGGAGGTTGTCTAACATAGACTTCTTCTTTGATATCTCCATTGAGAAAATCACTCTTTACATCAATCTGGTATACTTTGAAACCTTTGTGTGCTGCATATGCTAAGAAGATTCTTATAGCCTCCAACCTTGCAACTGGTGCAAAAGTCTGGTCATAATCTATTCCTTCTTCTTGAGAGTACCCTTGAGCAACTAGCCTTGCCTTGTTCCTTACAATTACTCCTTGATCATCCAATTTGTTTCTGAACACCCACTTTGTTCCAACAATGGAGTGATCCTTAGGCCTTGGTACTAGTTCCAAAACTTTGTTGCTTTCAAATTGATGCAACTCTTCTTGCATTGCAATGATCCAGTGTGGATCTTGCTTAGCATCTTAAATGGATTGAGGTTCAATTTGAGAAAGAACGCAAGTGTGCATCAAGTTTTGGTTGACCTGATTTCTGGTTTGCACACCAGCTGAGATGTCTCCAATCACTTGGGAAATTGGATGGTCTCTTGATGTTACTAAATCAACAGGGGGTGTTGATTGTTCACCAACCTGTGTTGTTGTTTCCTCTGGTGGTACAACAACTGGCTCTTTAAGAAGTTTCTCTTCAAGATGTTGAATGTCTTCTTCATCTTCACTGCTTTCCTCTTTTTGAATGATTTGTAACTTGTTCAAGTCTTCTGCAAGAGAGTGTACCTGTAAAGGTTCTATGGTAGAAGTATTCTTCTCCTTGAAAGACATGTTAGTTTCATCAAAAGATATATGAACAGATTCTTCAATTTTGAGAGTTGATTTATTATATACCCTATAAGCCTTACTGATCATGGAGTATCCCAGAAACACACCTTCATCAGCTTTAGCTTGAAATTTTGCTAAATATTTCTTGTCATTATTGTGAATATAACAAATACAACCAAAAATTCTAAAATAATCTACTTTAGGTTTCTTCTCTTTGAGTAATTCATAGGGAGTCATGCCCTTCAGTTTATGTATTAAACTTCTGTTCAACACATAGTTGGAGGTGTTCACTGCCTCTGCCCAAAAGGATAGAGGAAGGTGAGCATCTGACAACAATGTAGTGGCAGATTCAATAAGGGTTCTATTTTTGCTTTCAGCTACCCCATTTTGTTAAGGAGTTCTAGGAGCTGAGAAAGTGTGTCTGATCCCTTCACTCTGACAGAACTCTTGCATAAGAAGAGAATCAAACTCTGTCCCATGATCACTTCTGATCAGGGCAATGTGAGTATTGTACTCAGTCTGTATGCATTTGAGAAACTCTGTCAAACACTTAAAGTTATCAAACTTCTTCCTCAGAAAGAACACCCATGTAATCTAGAGAAGTCATCTACAACCACTAAAGTGTAAGATTTCCCTCCAAAGCTTTGTACTGTAATGGGTCCAAAAAGATCCATGTGTAACAGATACAAAATCCTAGGTGAATCACTCTTATTAAGTGACTTGAAACTATTTTTGGTTTGCTTGCCTAATTGACAAGCCCTGCAGAGTCCTTCCTTCTTGTAGGGGCCAGAAGGTAGTCCTCTAACAAGGTTGTCCTTGGATAGCCTTGCAATGGTTCTAAGGTTTATATGCCCTAGTCTCTTATGACATAACTCATTAGGTCTACAAATAGAATTAAACAGGCAAATATCTCTTTATGTTGAAAGAAAGTCTACTAAGTAGATGTTACCTTTCCTTTTACCTGTCAACACAGTTGTGTTGTCCTCTGATTTGATCTTGCATAAGGATTTGCTGAAAGTCACCTGGTAGCCTTCATCACATAGCTGACTGATGTTGATCAAGTTGTGCTTCAGTCCTTCCACATAGGCTACTTTCTTGAATGTGACTGTGCCAATCTGAACTGCACCATATCCTTTTGTCAGTCCAAAGTTTGAATCACCAAATATGACTTTGGGTCCAAGCTTGGCTTTAAAGGATGTGAAGTTGTCCTTACTCCTTGTCATGTGCTTGGAGCACCCACTATCCAAATACCATTACTGGTTTGATGTTGGATAGGTCTTCACCTGCACATAAAGCAATTTACTTATTTTTGACCCAGTTTACCTTGGGCATAGGTTGATAACCTTTAAATTCAGAAATAAATGACATCCCTGGTTGACTCTTATAACCTTCAGGATGATATCTCCTTAGAGGTATTATCCATTCAGTATAAGGGTTAAAGCGTTGGGATGAAGGACCCCTAGGTTTGGATTTTGATTTACCCTTGAAAAGGTTTTCAAAGCTCTGATCTCTGCTCGACGATCATGGAGCTGAGTTCGACAATCTTGGGTCAGATTGTCGAGCTCTGTTCGACGATTGACTGTGCCAGAGTTTAGGGTTTAGAGATCGTCGACCTGAGTTCGACGATTTTGCCTGAGATCGTTGATCTCCATTCGACGATCGTCTAGCTCCGTTCGACGATTTCTGTTGAACCTTGGTTTTCTTGGGTAAGTCAGAATTTTTCCTAGCTACCTCTACAACTTCCTTCCCTTTATCAGAGATAAATTTAATTGGGTTTGTTAGAACTATAGGTTGGCTGGATGAAGCACCCAAGCCTAGTGTACTATTGAATCTAGAGTTCACTGTGCTTGTGATGTCCATTAGCTTGATGCTTCTCCCATTAAGGAATTCTTCAAGCTTTTTGGCTTCTGATAGCTCACTTTTCTGTGAAGCTATCTGCTCCCTACAGCACTCCAACTCCTCAGAGAGTTTGAGGTTTTCTGACTTTAAGGTACTGTGTTCAGACAATTAATTTCTGAGAGAAATGATTTCCTTCTCAGATTTTAATAAGTCTAAACATAGTGCTTTAAATTCATACTTAAAGTTCTCAGAATTGAAATCAAATGAGTCTATTACCTGGTCTTCTTCAGGTTGAGTCTCTGATTCAGATTCAGACTCTTCTGCATCAAAATTGTGTTGTGAGTCATTGATAGCCATCATGCAGAATTCCTTCTCTTCAACATCATCCTCATCATCACTTGAGCTGGAAGAAGTTTCTGATTCTTCTTCTATCTCACTCCAAGTTTCAGCAACAAATCCCTTCTTTATATGTTTGCTCTTGCTGGAGGAGGGTTTGCCATTGCTATTCTTCTTGAAGTCCTTTTCTTTTCTTTTTTCTTTCCTGTCTTTTCTGTCCTTGTTTTTGTTTTCTGGACAGTCAGGCACAATGTGGCCTGGTTTCCTGCAACCAAAATAGATAATCTCTTTGTTATTTGATTTATCATACCTTGGCTTGTCATGCTCTTTACATGATCTTTTCCTGAAGTCCTTTCTGGACATTTTGTAAAATCTTTTGGCCAGTAGACTTAGCAATTCTTCATTGCCTGTGATTTTGTCTTCAGGCTAATCTTCAGTGGCTTTGAAGTCTATTGATTTCTCCTTTCTTGTGGCTGGTGAGGCAACCTTCTGCTCTTCTTCTCTATTCTTAATGAGCAGCTCATAAGATTTGAGCTTGCCCAAGAGAGCTTCTGTTGTGATCTCATTGAAACTTCTGGCATCCTTGATTGGCCAGATCCTTGAGTCACAAGTGATTGGGAAGCACATTAGGATTTTGTCATTTAGCTCAATCAATGAGATCTCTTTGTCCAAAGTCTTCAGTTCATTGACTATAAGGCTGCGTCTATTATACATTTCTGCTACTGACTCAGCTTCTCCTTTCTTGAAGTTCTCATATTGGGTTATGAGGTGAGATCTTCTGTCTTTTCTCTCATCAGCTAATCTTGAGACTATTTCAGATAGCTTGTCCCAGATGTCCTTTGCTGAGTTGCATTCAGCTACTTTTTGGAATATCTCATCAGACATAGTCTAGGCTAGAATGTTCATAGCTTTTGCATCTGCAACTTTCCATTTCTTTATCTCTGCATCTATTCCTGATGGAGGTGGAACAACACTTGTACTTGTGTTCTATGGAGGTATTGGACACACTGTCAAAACAGAATTAAAAATGTCCTCATCAATAGAATTCATGTACAGTCTAATCCTTGCCTTCCAAAGTGCAAACTTAGATAGATTGCACACTGGAGTTCTGGTGCTAGCATAATCTTTGTTTTGGGCCATGTTTTGTGAGGAAATAATTCTAATAACAAACTTAAAATAAGCAGATCTAACTGGAGGGATCTTTGGGTTCAGGTGTTGGCCTGTGCAACCACTGAGATGTGGTATTTTTAACCAACCTGGCTCTGATACCAATTGAAAGTGCAAGTTAGATCGGATATACTCTAGAGGGGGGGGGGGTGAATAGAGTATGGTGCTTGCTAAAAACTTTCTATAATTGTTGTTGTATTTCTAAGTGAACAGGGAAGCTAATAATAAACAGTAAATCTAAACACAGAATAATCACAAAGCAATCACAATCTACAAAGCAATCTAATCACAAACCACAGCCAGAAACAAAAAGAAAGACAAGCAACTAGATGACACAAGGAGCTATAGTGGTTCCCCAATCAACCTGGGTACATCCACTCTTCTACCACCCTAGGTAGGAATCCACTGCAGGATGAGTTGATCAGGTGTCCTGGACACCAATGAGCTTTTGATAAGGTGCTCAAAAACCAAACCAGATTTTTTGATCAGGTGTCTTTCCACCACTGAGTTTTGATAAGGTCTCAGAAACCAAACACAAACTTTTGAAGGGATCTTGAAAAACCCTTTACAGTAGAGAGAGAGAGAGAGAGATGAGATGATCTTCTCTGTCAATAGTCAGAGAGAAGATAGTGGATGTTGTCAAAGCTCCCTCTGAGATCTTGAGTTGTTCAGGAAGTGAAGCTTTACAGTAGGGTGATAGGCCTTCAGATGATTTGATCTCCAGCAAAAGATGATTTCAACAGCAACTAAAATGTGTGATGTCTGGAGTCTTGAATGATAATGTCCTTTGAACACTTGAATCAAGAGAGATCTGAAAATTTCAGTTGGTTGATCTCCTTTTGTGATGTGTGTTCTTGTATGAATTTTTTGACTGAGAATATCTGTAACTCTTTCTCTTTCTCTTGTGTAATTATTGTTGTAAGAGTTGTTGCAGAAGTTGTTATTATTCTTTGTTGTAGAGAATGAATATGTCTTTTATTCCTTTCATCTGAATAGAAATGATCCTTTGTCCAAGATAGCCGTTAGCCTGTCATTAATTACTTCCTTAATTGCATTTGTCTTCTGGAGGAAAGTCCAACAAAACATTCCTTGAAAATTCCTTAAAACTTGCTCCAGATTAATTGAAAAACGGCTACAAGATCCTGAATTAAATGCTGACAATAATTCCACAACTGTCTGGATTTGAATCTTGAAAAATATCTAACTCTTCAGAAAAACGTCGAACTGAGCTCCACTATCGTTAAACTGAGCTCAGAGATTGGACTTAGACAGAAATAGAGATCGTCGATCTGAGCTCAACTATCGTCGAACTGAGGTCAGAGATAGAGAATCAAACTGGAGTCAAGATCGTCGATCTGAGCTTGAAGATTGTCGAATGGAGTTCGACGACTTGTCGAAGTTGAGCTCAGAGATCGTCAAATGGAGTTCGACGATTCGTCGAAGTGAGCTCAACGATCGTCGAATGGAGTTCGACGATTCGTCGTACTGAGCTCGACGAAATGACTTGGTCTCCAAAACTGAAATCTCTGGTCTTGAGGGCAGCTTTCAAACCTAAGTACTAACTCTTACACTCAATTCTAATTGACCTTTAGATCTGTACAATGAGGTCAAAACAGGTTTCCTAAGAGACATAGTGATCCTTTCCCAAATCAGTAATAGGGTGTTCCAACAAATTGATTATGAAAATCTTAATATTATGGACTTGTAAAGGAAGTACTGTAAACAACCCTCTAAAAATTATGATTAAATTCCTAAAAATATATTTTGGCCTTAATTCAACAGTACCTAAGTCTCATGATTTTTCAATAGTTATATCACCTATAAATAATTTCATACCACAAAAGCCCCTTTTTGAAATTAGTGAAGGAAGTACCAAATATATTCAATTAAAAATTGTAACAAAATTCGGGGATATTCACTTAGACCTAAATTATCTTCTGACCAAGTCTCATCAGATTCAAATTACCAGAATAATCAAATTAATTAAAACAACATTTTGGGTCTTTTGGTAATTAACAAATAAAGTGCCAGAAATATAATCCATAAAATTCTAATAAAATTACTAGGGGATCTAGATTGTCTAAAACTTACTCTACCCAAGTTTCACAAGCTTTGAATAAGGTTTAGTGGATGAATTTACAATATTGTGCTTCTACCCTAAAACTAGGGTTAGGGTTTTGAGGTGCCTACCTTCCTCCAAATATTCTAAGATTCCTTCCAGTGAACTTAGGTTACTCTATCTTCAATTCTACTGAGTTTTCAAGGTCATTCAAGGGGTTTAGCCCCCATTTCCTTCACAACCCCCAAAAGTCCTGTGGAAACCACCCGTCACCACACATCTTCCCAAAACCCTGAGGTAATGGTAAGGGGGGACGGGGGTACATAAATACCAAGGACCACCCGCTGCAGGCAATGTGGGACTAATCCAACCACGGGACGGCGGGGATATTCCGCCACACGGGGGGGCCCACCGGGGTCAACACCCAGACCTGGAACAAGATGGGGAAGCCCAAATATGCGGTCCCACACACACCCAATCCCGCTGGACCTTAGTTCTCAACACACCCCCGCAGCGGGATGGCTCTGATACCATGTGGAAACCATGTGCCTGGCTGATACCCTCTATGTGCCCAAGTTTCCGTGCAACTTATTATCGGTTACTTCTTTATGCAAGCAACTACGGTGTTCTGTCATATTCACCCCCAGCTCTTGTACTTTTCAGGATCCGGACTCCCAACGGACGATTACTACCGGGACTGAGAGTGGTGGCCTCTACTTCCTCGACAACGTTTCTGCTCTCTCCGCCTTCTCCTCCTCCTCTACAGATCTTCTCCAATGGCATCTTCGCCTTGGACATGCTCCTCCCCGAATTCTCCGCCAGCTCCTGCCGCACCTCCCTCCTCATCATCCTCCTCTAAACTGTGATGCATGTCAACTTGGCAAACATCAACGCTCATCCTTCCCCCCAACGCAAAGTCGGGGCTCTTCCCGTCCGTTCGACCTCGTTCACTCTGACATCTAGGGTCCCGCTCCTAACCTCACCATCGGTCGGGGTAGTTCCTATTTTGTCACCTTCATTGATGATTTCTCTCGATGTACGTGGGTATATCTTCTCAAAGAGTGCTCTGAGCTGTTCTCTGTTTGGACCTCCTTTTATTCTATGGTTAAGACTCAGTTTGATACGTCTATTAAACTCCTTCGTTCTGACAATGCTAAGGAGTATCTTAGCCACGACTTCTCCTCCTTTTGTATTCACCATGGTGTTATTCGTCAAATGAGTTGAGTCTACACCTCCCAACAAAATGGGGTGGCGGAACGCAAAAACCGTCACCTCCTTGATGTCGCCCGCACTATGATGACTCAAATGCATGTTCCTCGCTCCTATTGGGGATATGCTGTCCTCCTCTCCTGCTATCTCATCAATCGCCTTCCCTCCACAGTTCTCCACGGTGCTACCCCCTTCTCCATTATTTATCCAGACAAGGATCCCTTTCCTCTTCCTCTACACATCTTTGGGTGCACCGCTTTTGTGCACTCTCCCGCTGCCACCCATGACAAACTCTCACCACGTGCCATCAAATGTGTCTTTCTGGGCTACTCTCCCACTCAGAAAGGATATTGCTGCTTTGACCCTGTTACCCGCAAGCAATTTGTCTCTGCGGATGTCACCTTCTTTGCCAATGCCTCTTACTTCTCTCTCGCTTCCTCTTCTCCTCCTCCTGATCCTACTTCTCATACCAACCCATCCATTCCCTCTGCTCCCACTGCTGTTCCACCCTCTCCACCCACTCCACCGTCTTCCCCATCCTCATCATCTCCACCCTCTACTCCGCTTTCTCCCTCCACTCCGCTGCCATCTCTCTCTACTCCCGGGCCAGCTCTCTCCACCACGGATACTCCGGATACTGAGGCACCTGCTGACCTGGATCTCCCGATTGCTCTTCGCAAAGGGGTTCGGGCTTGTACCCAACACCCACTTGCTGCAGTTGTTTCCTATGATCGTCTTACCCCTGCTCGCAGAGCTTTTGCACTGGCTATCTCGGCCACTGGCACCCCCCGTTCCTACCAGGAGGCCCTTACTATTCCTCATTGGAAAGTTGTCATGGATGAGGAGATTGCTACTCTCACTGAACGGGGTACCTGGACCCTTGTTCCTCCTCCTTTCGGCACAGATGTTGTTGGCTGTCGCTGGGTCTTCGTGGTGAAGTTTCTCCCGGATGGCAGTGTGGATCGTTAAAAGGCTCGCCTGGTTGCCAAGGGTTTTACCCAAACTTATGGGATTGATTACTTTGACACTTTCTCTCCCGTCGCTCGTCTCAGCACTATTCAGGTTCTTATCTCTGTGGCTGTCAACCGGGATTGGCCCATCTCGCAGCTAGATGTTAAGAATGCCTTCCTTTATGGTGATCTGCAGGAGGATGTTTACATGGAGCAACCTCCTGGGTATGTTGCTCAGGGGGAGACACGGGTATGCCGGCTAAAGAAGGTTATCTATGGCCTCAAGCAGAGTCCTCGTGCCTGGTTTGACAAGTTCAGTGGCATTGTTGCGGCCATTGGTTTTACAAGAAGCTCAGCAGATCACTCCTTGTTTGTTCGGAAAACCACCTCTGGTCTTGTTGTTCTTGCGGTTTATGTTGATGACATTCTTCTTACTGGCGATGACCAGGATGGGGTATTGATGACCAAGAAACACCTTCGTCAACATCTGGTCACAAAGGATATGGGCTCCCCGAAATACTTTCTGGGGATTGAAATCTCTAGAAAACCCAACTCCATGGTCCTTTCACAACGGAAGTATGCTCTTGATCTTTTAAAGGAGGCAGGACTGACTGGTGCTAAACCTGCACGTTGTCCTATGGCTGTTGGAGAAGACAAAACTTGGACAGATGACTCACCTCTTCTCTCCGATCCTACGAGATACCGGCATCTGGTGGGCAAGCTCATATATCTCACGGTAACCAGACCCGACATCTCTTATGCTGTTGGCAAGGTGAGCCAGTTCATGCAAGCTCCGAGGGAGTGTCATCTGCAATCTGCTCTGAGGATATTAGAGTATATTAAAGCTGCTCCAGGGAAAGGACTCCTATTTCAGAAAAATGGTCACCTTAGGGTTGAAGCGTACTCTGATTCAAGCTATGCGGATGACAAAGGGGACCGCAAATCGACTTCAGGTTTCTGCACATTTGTTGGAGGCAATCTTGTGAGTTGGAAGAGCAAGAAACAGTCTGTCGTTTCCAGGTCTAGTGCAGAGGCGGAATATCGCAGCATGGCATCGACTACATGTGAGTTGAAGTGGTTGCGGGCTCTCATGCTCGACTTAGGAGAGGTTTATAACTATCCTCTTCCTATGTTCTGTGACAATAAGGTCGCGATACACATTTCCAAAAATCCGGTCTTTCATGAGAGAACAAAACACACAGAAGTCGACTGTCATTTTATTCGGGAAGAAATATTGAAGAAACAGATTTGCACTCTATTTGTCACTTCCGACAACGAGTTGGCAGATGTCTTCACCAAGCCGGTATCCGCTTCCTTTTTCCACATCTGCGACAAGCTGGGCATGATCGATATATATGCTCCAGCTTGAGGGGGAGTGTTGAAGTTGGTGACCGGGCGGTCTGGCGGTTTGTCTTGGCGGGTTGAAGACCGCGCGGTCTGGCGGTTTGTCTCAGCCGGCTTGGAGACCGGGCGGTCTGGCGGTCTACCCTACAGTCTCTCTTCCTCTCTGTGGTAGTCGTGCGGTTAGCCCTGCTGTCTAACCGCGCGGCTTGTGCAGTTTGTTTTGTATAGTCCGCTTAGTCCTGTAAATTATAGTCTCACATCTCTTATTTGTATTCTCTCATCTCTCCTCCATTCTATATAAAGGAGGGCATATCTTTGTAATAGATATCTTTTTTGGATAATAAAATTTCAATTATTCAAAAGTTTATTCGCTTGTTCTCTACTTCTCGCTTCTTTTCGCTACTTTCTAACATGGTATCAGAGGACACGGTCATTTCCTCCTGATTCTGTGTGCTCTCTGCTTCTAGCGGCTTGTTTTCCGCTATCCGCGGCCTCTCTCGCGGCTTGCCTTCTCTTCTGTCCGCCGACCTGTTCGAGCGGCTTGTTTCTGTCCGCTGCCCTGTTCGCGCGGCTTGCTTCTTGGTTCTCTTCTCCTACTGCTATTCGTCGCAGCGACCTGTTTCCTTGTCGCTGCACTCCTTGCTCTTTCTTGCCTCTCTGACTTCCTAGTCTTTGCGGCTTGTGTCTACCCGCTGCGGACTTCTTCTCCCTGTCCGCTTCGGCTTTCCCCATATCCGCTTGCCCCTATACTCGCGGTTTGCTGCTGTGATCTGCCTGACCGTGCGGGTTGTTCCTTTCTCACCCACATCTTGGTCGCGGTCACCTTCTCTTCTCCTCTCTTCTGTTCGCTCGGCCTTTTCAGTCCGCGCGACCTCTTCCCCGCTGTGCCTCTGACCTCTTGCTAGCCGCTACTGTTCGCGCTCTACTTGTTGTTGTCGTCTACCCGCTCCTGCTTGCTAGTCGCGCCGGCCTCATCTTTTGTCGTGCGACCTGTTCTCCTCTGTTCGCCCGACTTTTTCAAGTCGTGCGACTTCTTTCCCTCTGCTTTGCTCTGCTTCTTGGTAGCGGCCTTCCTAGCCGCCCGACCTGTTTCTGTTCGCCCGGCTTGGTGCTCTTTTCTCTTCTCGCAGCTTGTTCTTATCGTCGCGGCTTGCTCCTCTCTTGCTTCCATGGCTTTCCCCTCCTCCAGCCTGTCTGCCTCCGTGGTCACCTCTTATGGTAGTGCTCATGTTATTACTCGCGGAAGATGGCTCATCGACTCTGGTGCAACCAATCATATGACAGGCAATCCTCAATGTTTCTCTCTTCTTGACACACATGCTCAGTTGCCCCCGGTCATTGTTGCTGATGGATCTCCCTCCCCGGTCCATGGGATGGGAATGGTTCAAGTCACTCCATCTCTCAACCTGGTTCTGATACCATGTGGAAACCACCCATCACCACACATCTTCCCAAAACCCCGAGGTAATGGTAAGGGGGGACGGGGGTACATAAACACCAAGGACCACCCGCTGCAGGCAATGTGGGACTAATCCAACCACAGGATGGCGGGGATATTCCGCCACACGGGGGGGCCCACCGGGGTCAACACCCAGACCTGGAACGCAATGGGGAAGCCCAAATATGCGGTCCCACACACACCCAATCCTGCTGGACCTTAGTTCTCAACAAGTCCTTCCTTAGGATTTCATTCAAGGGCTTTAGCCACTTCCAAGCGCTGCCTTCGGCGATCCGGCCACTTCCCCGGCCAGCCACCGCCACCACCACCTCCGTTGAGGTGGTGGCTGTCGCCAGACGGCGGCTTGGCCACCGGAAAGGACTATTCCGGCGGTTCTAGCAAGAGGATTTTCGTCCAATATTCATGGAAATCCCGAATTGGATCTGGCTCAATTGAGCCCGAACCATGGACCTAGTGATTGCTATGATCTATACATAAGAGAAGGAGTGAAGGAGGACCTTCCTGGCGGCCTGAATGAGGGAGGAATGGCGGGATGCCATTGTCGACGACGGTGGCGCTTGGCTTCTGCAACAACACAGTGGGACGGCCTGTTCCCTCCAGGTAAGAGCTCAAAAATGTTCCCCTCTGCCCACTGATGATATTTAAATGGACAATTGGGGAGGGGGGCTGGTTCTTCAAAGCCATCAAACACCATTAATGGTGTGGCTCGGGTTGACTGGGGGGGGGCTGAATCTACCCCTTGGATGCCGGTAAACAGCTGGAATCAACTCCTCTTCCCTAGAGGAGTTGATTACAGCCATAAAGGGTGGCAGTTGGCATCCTTTGGCCGGCTCCCACCATTCCCTTCCTCTCCCCCAACTTTCTCTCTCCACCATTATCATGAAAGGAAGGTCCCTTTCTCTCTGCTAGTCACCCATATTGACTAGTCAACTTCATAGGATATGTGTAGCCCACTTAATCATGATAATAATGAAAAGTGAGGTTAGCCTAAGGGAAAAAATGACTTGAGCTTGGGTTAGCCCATTTGGGCTAGGTTTGACTTGACTTAGGCTAGTGTTGACTTAGGTCAATTTGATCGTTTGGGTTGACCCCATTGGGTCCTTAGTGACCCATTGGCCTCCCCTAAGGTCCATGTAGGGTTGGGTAGGGTTAACTTGGCACCTTGGAGGTCACTTGACCCTTGGTAAGGGCACTTTGACCACTTTGGGGCTTGAGTGGACTTGGGTCAACTTAGCCACTAGGTTTGACTCCAATGGGTCCCTAGTGACCCATTGACCCGACTTTGGATTTAGGAAGCCCTGAGTAAGGTTGGTTGGGCACCTTGGTGCTCACTTGACCCTTAGTTAGGGCACTTTGACCACTTTGGGGCTTGAGTTGACTTGGGTCAACATGACCATTTGGGTTGACCCCAAGGTGTCCTTGGTGACCCCATGGCTTCCCTTGAGGTCTAGGAAGGGTTATGTAGGGTTACCTTGCACTTTGGAGGTCACCTACCCTTGGTAAGGGTACTTTGACCAGATGAGGGGCCTAACTTGACTTGGGTCAACTTGGTCTCTAGGGCTGAACCCAATGTGTCCTTGGTGACCCATTTACCTCACTTTAGGGTTAGGAGGGCATGGGTGGGGTACACTTGGCTAGAGGAAGGTCAATTGACCCTAAGTAGGCTAGTTTGACCCATTTACGGTTAGGGTTGACTTGGGTCAACTGAGTCTCTTTGATTGACCCCAATGGGTATTTATGGCTCTAGTGGGCGTTCCAAAATGTTTGGGGGTGTTGTGGTAGGGTCTTGGGGTCATGGTGAAGCCCTAAGGTCAAACCCTAGGTTTGGTGATGAGGTTGTGCCATAGGCAGACCATGGTGATCCTCACCTTGGCCTTCTATCTCCTGGCCCATTTCTGGCTTCCTAGGGTTTTGTCATGACCTAGTCATGGCCAAAACCACTCTTAGGGGTCTAGTTGGAAATGGGATGTTACATGTTCGCTGCTCGATGATCGTCGACTCCAAATTTGGTGACCACACGGCCTGATTGCCGACCAGAGCATGACACGCCACTGGGACACGCCCGTGTCCAGGTCGTGTGCCCCCTACCAAGTTCCAAACTTGGACCAAAACACCTCCCGTCACACTTTTGAATTTTGGAGCGTTACATCATCTCCCATCGGCAAAATTGTGGGTGGATCTACACAGTTATCTAGGCTGGTGCAAGTATGTGCTCGAGCTCCATCCGCCTCATCCCGGCATTGTACTTCCTTACATGGGACTGAGGCAGCAACCTCGGCCAAGCAAATGTCCTCCTGGACTGGATCTGGCATAATCCTACAAACATCAGCTTCTCCCTACGAATCAACCTCCACAACTGTGTCAGATACAAAAAGTAATGCTTTGCTAGGTAGAGGATAGAGGTGCAGTGCTCGGAAAAAAATCAAGCACAGGCTCCTCACAACTAACGGACTCCATACAAGATGATATATGTACTTCAGGAGTAAAAACATTTGTGTCAGGGTTTAGATCAACACATGTATCTGTGCAAATACTAGTATTTTTCCCTTCAAAATATGAAGGTTGCACTAGTACGTGCCCAGATACAGAAGGGGTGCTGCAAATTTTCGGAGTGGAGATAATCCAAACTTCTGGTTCATCATCATCCTCCAATTGTGCCAAGTAAGCAACACACTCCTTCAAAGAGTTATCCCAACTCCGACAAAATAACACTGCTTAGCCAGCTTTGTCTGTACAACGGGTACTGTTGCCGAAAAAAAAGTAGTGCGGCAATGGAAGCGCGGATGAGTAGCTAACTGGCTTATGCCTAACAAATTGAGTATCAGATGGGGTTGGTGTTCCATATGTAGATCCTTGAGTGTCTTGGCTATCATACTCCTTAGGACATCTATCACTTGCTTGAGTGATATCTCCACACTAGCGGTAACGGATATTAAAACTGGCCCACATTGCAGAGATAACTATATTCCAGGATTAAACTACCTTGCATAGATTCTCAATAAAAATCTAATAATTCCAACCGACATAAAAAGAAAAAATAAACTGGGATAAAACAAATTTGAAACAAGAAACTCTGTCGTAACTCCCATAACACAACACAAATCAACAATACGCCTGCATTCCCCGGCAATGGCGCCAAAAACATGATGCATCGGCGAGTGCACCAGTCGCTGTCAAGTAATAATTTTGGGAATAGCTTCCCCGAATGTCGATCTCGAGGGAATGCAGGTTGGGTATAGTGATAGCGTCGTAGAAAGATCGTTAATAAAAGTTAAACGAAACAACAAAGGAGGTTGGTTTTTGATTCCTAATAGTAACAAAACAAAAAAAAGAACTAATGCGTAAGCACCGCTTCACTTGGTGGATGGAACTAGTGCATGACGCTATGCTGTGCTTCGTGAGGCGAATGGAAGGAGAGCAAGCATATGGAATGAACGCACGTGCGGAGAGTGAGGGTCGCAATCACCTCTTCAACTACCAACACTAGCTTTTTCTAGAGTGGTTCTAGTGCACA
Organism: Platanthera guangdongensis; assembly: GCA_039583875.1. Lineage (NCBI taxonomy): Eukaryota > Viridiplantae > Streptophyta > Magnoliopsida > Asparagales > Orchidaceae > Platanthera > Platanthera guangdongensis. The sequence goes on from CM077163.1 coordinate 112,935,941, forward strand.
AGTGGAGTGTATGTGAATGGAGGCGAGTGCGTCACATCTAACAAAGAAAGTGTAACTATCCCAAGCAAACTTCATTCGTATAAAAATAAAAGTAAGTTCAGGTTCATTACAAGTTTAAGAATACACATCACTATGAGAAGAGGTAGAATAAACCGATAGGGGGAAAGCCTAGCAGTGGTTCTTGTACGGAATGGTTGGTTGTCAGTCCACTTCTCAGCTCAGATCGTTTGTTGAGTCTAGAGGTAAATGGGTTGTCAATCAACTTGTCTTCCTCCATCTTCTTCCCTTTCCTTCAATCCTTTCCCTCTTTGCCCAAATGAGTAGTACTGAAATATCTCTATTGCACACTGCTGGTGGCCGAAAACTCTCCAAAGGGATGAAGATAGTTTTGGATTGCCAGAGAAAGCTTCCCGGAGGGTGGAGATGAGTGGAGGACCAGCAGGGGTGATAAATGGCGCTTTGCATGAACCAGCGGGGAGAAACATCAGAGCGCACGAACACTGGTATAAATACTATAGTAGAACATCAGAGCGCACGATCAGGGGAGCATGACTAGCAGTCGTGCGCATTGGATCCCATGATCGTGCGATTAGCAATGGCAGAATTCCAAAAAATGGAGTAAACGTGCATGACCAGTGGTGCATGACCATAGGTCCTGTGCACAAGGTCCAATGATCGTGTGATTTCCCCAAACATAACTTGGAAATGGAGAATAGTGCGCACGATTAGTGACTCACAACCAGTGGTCATGCGCTATAGATCCAATGATCGTGCACAGTATTCCTATAGCATTTGTCGATCGATGAACTGACCGCACATGACCAGCAGTCGTGCGCTAAGGAGTCCACTGACCGTACACATGTAAAACGCACAATTACTGACCCCTAGGCGAAAAATATTCCCAAACAATCCCGAAAGACACAAACGACCTTTGTACCTGCAGCAAAAATAGAAGAGCCACCGAAATTGGCATTACGCATTCTCCAGACACAAAAAAACACCAAGTAGGGCAAAAGAATAAAAACTATGGAATCACACTGAAAACTAGCCAAAAGTGCACTTAACATGGAATGGACATAATAACAAATATGAACAATTATGTCTCTAAAGTGTAGTGTATCAACGAGAAAACTAGCCCAGATGAGTCCAAAAAATATGTATATAACTTGGACTCATCAATTATGATAAGGGAACCTAAAACATGAAAAGTTTCAGGTTCTACTTACAGGGCTAAGGGATGTGATATTTTGTTTAATTGCACAAACATTATTTCCCTAATATGTTAAATAGAATATCATTTGTTATAATTATGATTTGCCTGACACATCAGTGGCTATGATTTTGACCTATCTGTTACATCATTTATCATCTCTATGATTTATCTAATTTATGATGTGATGATATGTTTTGTATATATAACATAAGTATGTTAGTGTATACATAGGCTTAAGTTTTGACTTCTTCAAATAGGGGGATATTATTGGGTCCATTGATCCCAAATTCCTGGGTTTGAAGAAGGACAAGAAAACAATGTATACACATGTGGTGATCTAACTTATGCTCAAGTTTAATGATTGCACATTGTCATAGTAAGCAATGATGGGAGAGATAGCCTAAGTGGCTAAGTCAGGTAAACTCTTACTTAAGATGTGGAAAGATAGAAATCTTTCCAAGTCCACAGGTATTGAGTGAAGGTCATTCACTCAACTCCAGATGACTTATAGTACTGAGTAACGCCTATTTAGTCAAAGCCATGAAGTGGAAATATTACAATGTGGCTAAGTCCACAGGCGTTGAGTGAAGTCAAAACACTCAATATCATACATCAAAAGGCTGTAAGTCAGGCTAATACAGTCAAAGCCTAAAGAGAAATGAGCTGAAAAGTGGCCAAGACCACAGGCATTGAGTGTAGCTCACTCACTCAATGTCTCAGCTTCACAATTGTTGAATACCTGAGCTTAGAGGTCGTCGAACTAAGGTCTGAGTTCGTCTAGTAGAACTTTCACTTATTCGTCGAGCTGAGCTCAGAGTTCGTCGAACTGAACTCTAAATTTGTCGAACTGTGCTATTGCTTATTCATCGAGCTGAGCTCAAAGTTCATCGAACTGAGTTCTGAGTTCGTCGAACTCAGACTGAAATATAAAATAGAAAGTCTAGCTAAGGCAGAAGTATTTAGTGAGGCGTGCTCACTCAATGCTCTCAATGCCATGATAAAGTATTAGTTAAAGCAAAAAAATGTTGAGTGAGGTATGCTCAGTCAATTCTCTCAACGCTTAAGATGTTGAAGAACCAAAAATGGCTAAGGTAGAAAGCGTTGACTGAGGCATGTTCACTCAACGCTCTCAAAGCCTAAATTATAGAATGTGGTTAAGGCAAAAGGCATTGTGTGAGGTGTGTAAACTCAACGCTCTCAACGTCATGCATGCAGAAGAGGCTGCAGAAATGGTTAAGGCAAAAAGCATTGAGTGAGCATTATTCACTCAATGCTGTCAATGCCTAGATAGATAGAAATGTCTAAGTACGTTTGCATTGAGTGAAGCTCATTCACTCAAAGCCTATACTACTGATGCTTGAATTTTGACTAAGTCTTCAGGTGCTGATGTCAGCAAGTCAAAAAGTCAACCATATTCAAATTGTTAGTGGTAAAGCCACAGTACATGACAAATGACGTCGCAGGCCTACTGTACGACAGTTAGGTGTTAAAGTAAAGATGCAGCCAACATTAATGGTTTGGGACCCACTGCTAAAAGTGTCGTTGGGTTACAATAAATAAAAGGAGAAGCTCTTTACAAAAAGAGTTGTTGTTACAGTAGTTCTTCGCAATCGTCATTATTGTGGTTGTGGCTGAAGAACAGAGAGCCCAAGACAAGCAAGTCTAGAGGCATATCAAGTTAGCTGTCGATATCAACATCTTCAACATCAAGATTGCTGGTGCCATCTTCATCTGCACCAGCTAGCAAGCTCAGGGTGATTCACTGAGAAAGGGATAACAGCTAGGGCCGAAACTTGATGTAGGTGCTTCATAGATCCAACCAACAAATCCTAAAGAACATTCTCTTGGGGAGCTGTGAAGAAGGAGATATGGCTCAGCAGTTGGCTCTGTTAAGAAAGGTGCAGAGAAGTTAATCTCTAAGTTGCTTCCAGCAAAGACAAAGCTTCTACATTATTGTTGCTGTGAAAAAGAGAGGGCTGAGCTTTAGTTTCAGTTCAGAAAGGGGCAGAACAGTGTTCTGCAAGTTACTTCCAGCTCAAGTGAGATATACTTATTGCTGTGAAGTAGTTGAGGCTATGGTGTTCTTAGTCCAGAAAAGTAGACTCGGAAAAAAATTCCTGGAGTCAAAGTTGGGCTGAGTCTAACTCAGTCAAGGTAGATTCGCAGAGAGAAATTTCTCTTGTGTCCAATCAAGAACCTCACCAGCCCACTTCCACCTTGTAGGATCCTTTGTAGATTTGAGTGGTAAGAGCAAATTTTCTCTAAGGTAGTATCCAGAAGTGGATTTGAGTTATAGGATTGTTTAGCCTGTACTGTAGGATCCAGTTTGGATTTGAGGTAGGAGATCAGTTGATCACTGAGCTGTAGGGCTTTTGAGCCTGTGGTAGGTGAGTCATTCTCACCGAGTTGTAGGGAACTTGTGCCTGAGCTATTAGATCCTTTGGGTATGAGCTGCAGGAGAGTCATTCTCTCAAAAGTAGGATCCCTTGTGGATCTGAGGTAGGGTTGTCCTCCCAACCTGAGTTCTAGGGCCTTTGGCACAGAGGTAGGTGATCTTTGGATCACTGAGTTGTAGGGCCTAATGCCTGATCTGTAAGTCTTGGACGAGACTGAGAGATACTGAGGGATCTGAGGTGTAAGCTCTTTGGAGCATTGTTTTGGAGAAGTGCCTTGACCACCAGGAAGTTGGCAAGGTGGGAGGAGAGTGGATGTACCCAAAGATTGGGGAACAACTATAAATCTGTGTGTACTTCATTGAGTTGTTTTTCTTTGTATAGGTAGCTTGTCTTAAAAGCAAAAATTAATCTACCAATAAAGCAGCTAACTAAAAGAGATTCAAAGATAGTCACTAAGGAATAAGAAACCTATTCACCCCCACCGCCCCCTCTAGGTGATTTTGCTATCCTTGAAATAAAGACTTTCAATTATCCTAGTATGTGGTGACTCTGGTGTGCCCTTCAGATGCATACGTAAGGGCTAGGCCTGGTAGTGTGAATACACTCCTAGGAGTTGGGTGGCCCAACCCACTGTCTCCAACGGCCACTACGGAGGCTCCTATGAGTGAAGCTAGCTTCCATAATCAGGGAACTAAAAGTCTGTGCGCATAGAGTCTTGTGTGTGTGTGTGTGTGTTGTGCTTGCATGAATCATGGCATAACATGTAACGCCCCAGGTTCAGGAAATGTTTTTAGGGAAGGTACCGCGCGGTGGTAGAGCTACTGATGGTGGTAGTCCGGTGCTCTCAACACTCTTGACGCTCTCGGCGTCTTAGTGCATGCTAGCGTAGGGCGGTAATGTATACCGCGCGGAAGTAGTCCGTTCGACGATTGGGTCGTGCCACTAAGCACTCGACGTTCTCGAGAACCGCTTGCACGCGGTGGTAGTGGTAGTGCAGGGTGGTAGCTTGATGATTTATTTGATAGATCTCTCGTGTTGTTACCGCACAACATTAACCTTACCACATGTGGTAGCGTAACTTTGTCGTTTTTTTCCAAACATGTAAAATACAGTGTGACGATAGTTTTATACCGCGTGGAGGTAGCATAGCAGTTATGACGTGTCCAATTTTCGCCGCCCGATTGGATGGCTGAGCGGTGTCATCCTCTAGAAGCCGAACGATTGGGATACCGCGCGGAGGTAACTTCCTACCGCGCGGCAGTAGCTCTCATAAACTTTATTCTTGGATAAATCAGGACTGTAAACTGATTCTATTTAGAGATCCGATGGCTGGTGCGTGCCTCTGCGGGTATATTGCTGGGAGTTTGGTTTTCCCAACTCATTTCTTCATTAGCTCTCTCTTTCTAAGTTCTAGAGAGAAGGGAGAGTGAAAAAGGAAGAAGAAGGAAGAGATCCTGCCTCCATTCGAGTTCCAAAGCTCCAATTTGCAAGCCGAGTCTGGATTTGCGGAGGCAAGGTCGTTACGGTTGCATCCATCCATCTAGATCTTGGGCATGGCACCGAAGAAATCGCATATGGTAACGATTCTCTACTTGGACATGTGAAGTCCTCTTCCTTTTGCATAGGAAACCCTCTCCTGCGAGTGTGCGGTGAGCGTGTGGTATTCCTTCGGGGATTATCCTCGTAGTTTTGAATATAGAGTTCAGAATCGAAGTACGGACATAGGCATGGTGTCTGAAGCCCATCAGGAAGGGTTGGTCTAGATTGGTGATGTTTTCAATATGTATGTATTGTCGGAGAAGACTTTGTGTCGTTTGTTTTTCGGGTTTATATGTGGTAGATTGCAGTAGGGATCTTTGGGGTCTAACCCCAAGGAGCACCCGAAAAACTGGACAGAAATGAATTTCTGCCAGGTACCGCGCTGCAGTAGAGTTACCGCCAGTGGTAGCTCTGTGAGTCCTGTCCCTCGAGGACCTAGGGGCTATTGTGTGGAGTTGCGTGCTCCGAGAGCCCAGCTTAGTGGCCTGAGAGCCGACCTTATGCATAATTGGGTTATGTATTATTGTAAGATAGATAATTTGGGCCTCAGGGAAGCTTGATCCACGCCGATGACTTAAATTGATATGGCGGTGTGAGCAACGTGTTGAGTGGAACCGTACCCACTCTATGTGGTTCAGTTAAAGAGACTTAAGGTACGTGGCACTTACCGTTGGCATAGAGGGCAAGTCTTAGGCTTCGGCCGGAAAGACTTAAATGCTCACGATGGTTACCATCCTGGGGTGGTGGTGAATCCTCAGCTTGTACCGGATTCACCAAGAATGTGCCCTGAGAGCACGGGGTGTGTGGTCGTTTGTGCCTATGCCTGTGGTGAAGTGTACTTAAGTTGTACTTTCATTTTTATGTTGGATTTTGCTAATACATTGCAGGGAAGGAGCATCGCCACCCTGAGTAAGGGGTGGGGTCATTATAATTTGGTCAGCTTTAGCTGACTATTGCTTTATTTTGCCACCGTGCGGTGATTGTTCTTATGCACAAACAGGTGAGCCTAGTGGCAAATAGCGGGTTGAAACCCTTGTTGCTGTGATGGCCCTTGAAGGCCAAAATGATGTGTTTCCTTTTATGGTTTTTCATGTATGGCCGACCTGCATGACGAAGTATGTAAAACACTTTAATTCAAGTTAAATGTTGTAAGGCCATAAGGCCAAGACTCTATGTGTATTTGTCCTATAATTCCTTCTCCGGTTTATAGTGGACATTCATATGCTGCGATGGGTTCTTCTAACTTACTTAAAAGCTTTCGCTAGAATGCTCTGTGTTAGGCTTCGATAATGTTTCCTAGTAATTTTGTATTAATATGTAACTCCGCTGACTGTCCGTGGAATATGGTGTGGGGCCCCGACCGGACCTTCTGGTATATCCCATGTCACGGATGGGGGTGTTACAATTTGGTATCAGACTAGATTGTCAGTTTTTCTTCGAAGAATTCGTGGTCAAATTCTTTTTAAGGGGTGGTGAGCACAGTCATGTGTGTCATCGTTAGAACATGAAAAGAACCCATGAATGTCCACTTAGGAGTGAAAACACACATGTTTGAGGAATTTGAGTGTTCCTATGATTACTTTTTGGCAATTGTTTGCCACCTAATTGAGTGTTTCCCGATTTTAGGTGATTAGGAGTGGTGCAGTGCAGTCATAAGTTTAGCACTCTGTGGAGGGTAGTGCGCTTAACGATGTTCCTACGACCAGTCCTTCTACGGAAACCATCCAAATGGTAGCAGAAGTAGTGTTCGTTATGATCAATGACTAACAAAGAAGGCATATGCAACCCCCTATCCCAAGGGTGGCTCCAATGCTGGTTCATTCTCTAGAGCAAGTGGAAATTAGAAGATCATCCGATCAGTGGTTGAACATACTTTTGGCGCAAGGGGCGCACTATGTTGACGAGTATTTGCATGTGTTTGTCATGTTAAGGTGCTACCCAGGGGTTGAGTTTGAAGATGAGCAGTCTATGGTAAACAAATTTTATAACAACCTGCATAATAATTTACGACTTCTATTGGTAGGACCGAAGTTATTGGGATTCCAAGCGTTGGTGGAGTTGGCTAGATCGTTGTAAGTAGATTTGGGAAAGTCCACCAGATGCCAGTGTGCAGGGTACCGAACTCTGCAGATTATGCAAAGTCTGAATACCACGGGATATGGCATAAGATGTCTAGAACCTCTACCGGTCAAGTTCCTTATGCTTGCCATACTTGTGGCAAGTCAGGACACCTTGCCTGTGATTGTCATGTTGATGCCCCAAAGACAAAGAAGCTAAGTCAGGAGAAGCTGCAGGGCGAGCCCAACTTCCTTATTATAATTATGGCAAGCCGGGACATATGGCCCGTGACTGTTGGGATAGGTTTCCGAAGAAAAAAAAAGGTAGAAGACCATAAGGAATATGACAAGATGAAAGGTACGGTTTAGCTTATAGCTTTTATACTCATGACATGATTAGTTACTGGCTTATGATTTTTGTAAGTGGACTTTGTCCCACATTTGGTGGTGGACAGTACTATTAGTTACCGGACTTCTAGCTCCTTAGCACCCAAGATGTTCATGTGGCCATCCTAGTACTTCCCGATTATGGGTATTCAAACCAAATGGAAACATTATCATTAACGATTGTTGGTGTTTTGATTTTAGGCTTGTACTGACTCTCGAAGGAGCATGCATAAGTTGGCTATAACCCTAAGTGGGGTAATACTAGGGTAAAACCCACAGGTTGTGATACCAAGTTAGCAGTCCTTACGGGGGGGGCGGAGTTGTTATTAACTATAGTAGACACTACGAACCCCAAGCCTGGGTTTATCGGTGTTTTGGTGGTGTCGAAATTTGCCGAAGTGTTCTCCAAGCTCTCCTAATAACTCCCCCCGAGAAAGAGAGATTTAGTTCACCATTGAGTTGGTTCCTGGTGCAAAGCCCGTGTCGCGATCTCCTTACCGATTAGCACCGAGAGAAGTGGCTGAGTTGAAAGCGCAGCTTTAAGTATTGATAGAGCAGGGGCATGTGCGTCCAAGTTCGTCACCTTGGAGTGCCCCGGTCCTCTTCTTGGAGACAGACGGTAGTTTGCGACTGTGTATCGATTATCAGGAACTCGAGCTAATAGAGAAGAATAAGTACCTGATTCCGAGGATCGATAATTTGTTCGTTAACCTAGTTTGGATCGACTGTGTATTTGAAGCGGATTTGAAGTCCGGTTATTTTCAGCCAAGAATCTGTGAGAGTGATGTTCCCAAGACGGCGTTCATCACGCGTTATGGGCATTATGAGTTCACTGTCCTGCCTTTTGGGCTGACAAACGTGCCATCAGTGGTTATCAATCTAATGAATAGGACGTTTGAGGAGTATTTGGATTGGTTCGTGGTTGTGTCCATCGATGATATCCAAGTGTACTCCCAATCTGAGTATGATCATGCGGAACACTTGTATATTGTTCCGAAGACTAAGAGAAGTAATCAGAGTATGCAAAATTCTTTGAGTGTGAGTTTTGGCTATTTTCTATGGCATTCCATGGTCATATAGTCGTGGTCAGGGTATCGTGGTGGTTCCAGCAAAGGTTACTTCAATATGTGAGTGACCTAAGTTGTCTTCGGTATTGGAAGTCAGTGGTTTTCTGAGGCTTGTCTTCTTCAACAGGTGCTTCGTAGAGAACTTCTTGCGGATAGTGTTGCCTCTCACGACCCTGACGAGGAAGGATCGGAAATTTGTTTGGTCGCCAGCGTGCGCACAAGCTTTCGAAGAACTAAAGTGTCGTTTGACCATGACACATGTCTTACGTTCGCCTGGTGGTTCTGAAGGCTTTGAGGTTTATAGTGACGCCTCTGGGAGTGGTTTAGGCCGCGTTCTGCTTCAGCACGGATTGGTGATAGCCTATAGATCACATTAGTTAAAGGTGCATGAGAGGAACTACACGGTCCATGATTTGGAGTTGGCGGTCGTGGTATTCGCTCTCGAGCTTTGGAGAAATTATCTATTCCATGAGTTGGTGATTGGCGACCGTGATATTCACACTGTAGAATTTGAGGCTCTATCTATATGGTGTGAAGATCGACATTTATACAGACCATAAGAACTTGAAGTACCTATCAGATCAAAAGGATTTGAATATGCGTTGGAGAAGGTGGACGGAGTTCCTTGGGGACTACACCTTCAAGATACACTATTTACCCGGGAAAGGTAATGTGGTTGTGGATGCATTAAGTCGTAGAGCTCCTGCGCATGCCATATGGTTAACGATGCATGTTGAGCATCTCGTTCGAAATTTAAAAGCCCTATAGATCTATTATGTTGATAAGATGCCTAGTGTTGGAGTATAGTTGACCCGAGCAGAAGTGTTGTATGCCCTGGCTGAACGGATTCGGCAGGCTTTGGAGTTGGATGACACCATGAAGCGGTTCATGGATGATGCTTTGGATGGGTCAAATACCCAATTTACCATCTATTGCAACCCTAGTTCTGATTTGGGCAAGGATCACTATTAGGATGATTAGATTAATCCAAAATGTATAGTCATGGGTCATATGTTTATTTCCAGGTTTGCCTCAGAAGGACTCTCCAGAATTGCTGAGAGAATTCCAAGAAATGCAGTTTTGATCACTTAGAAACTCAGTTCGACGAAAGTAAAACTCAGGTCGATGAACTCAGGGTTCCATCTATGAGCTGAGCTTGATGAAATCCGATCTCAGGTTGACAATCGCTGAACTCAACTAGATTCTCAGCTCGATGAAATAGAAGCTTAGCTCGACGATCTGCAAACTCCGGTCGATGCAATCTATGCAGAAATCCAGGCCTATTTATTTTACAGCTGGCAGATTGATTGAAGCCTTAATCACAGGTGTTTGTGATTCTCAGATTTAATGCCTAATATTCTTAAGAAATATAGCCATTAAATTGTAGCATTAATAATGGCTTAAATTCTAATTGTCTCCCAAGGCAATTACCTTTCTCGGGAATGATTCTGCTATTACAGAAAAAGGAAATTCAAATGTTCTAAAAAAAGAATCAAGATCAGACAATGAATATAGATTGGCTCTTACAGAGAATATAGTAGAGAGAGAACGGATAAACAAATTTGTTTCTGAAGTTCTTCTTCAAAGTGAATCAGTGAATCAGTGAAGAACAAACAGATCATATACAAAGTTCTTCATCATCTGCTCTAGGCTTCAAACGGACAACTCATCAACATCAGTCTAGAAAACTTCTGAAGATCTTCTATAATCTGAAGGCCTATACCCTGAGCAAAGCACTCTTTCTCCTGAACCATTCTACATCTCAGTGGGAGCTTTGACAACCCTTTGAGCAAAGCTCTCTTCTCTTAGACTGTTGACAGAGAAGAACATCATCACTTTCCTTTTTCCAACTGTGTACAAGGTTATAAATCCCTTCAAAAGTTAACCCCTTTGGTTGTCAATTCTCCTGATCAAAAGACTTGGATTAGTTTTTGGGCATTTTATCAAATGCTCAAAGGGTTGCGAGATCTCCCTTGAAATAGATATTGTGGTGACAGGGCACCTGAGCAAAAACCTGTGGTGGCAGGGCACCCGATCAAAAACCTGTAGTGGATTCCTACCATGGTTGTAGAAGAGTGGATGTACCCAGTTTTGGGGAACCACTATAAAATCTTTATGTCGTCTGGATTGCTCTATTTTTTATTTTGCTGTGCTGTGATTATTTTGTTTTTATTTTCTCTCTATACATATAGCTATCACATATTTTAATTCTGCCTTAAAAACTAATCAATTTTTAAAATACTTTATTTAATCCCCACCCCTCTAGAGTTAAAATAGATCTATCACTCACTTTTAATTGGTATTAGAGGTTAGAGGTTTCTTTGGTTGTACAAGCTAACACCTGAACAAAAACGATCTGATAGATCTTATATTTATTAAGAGTTTATCATGGCACAAAATGAAAAATTTTCAAGGATCAGACCTCCTATGTGCAATCTAGATAAACTTGCATTATGGAAGGTAAGGATTAGGCTTTTTATGAACTCAATTGATGAAGCCATTTACAATTCCATTTTGACAGGTCCTTATCAACCAGTGGAAACAACTAGCATCAACTCTGTTTCATCAACTCAATGAACAGAAACCCAGAAAAGGCTAAAGATTGGTGATGCAAAAGCAATGAACATTCTTGCACAATCAATGTCTGTTGACATTTTTCAGGAAATTGCTCAATGTTCATCAGCAAAGGATATTTGGGACTCCCTCACAGCTATGGTTGCTAGATCAGCTAAAAAGAGAATATTTGATGCTGACGCTTGGAGTGAATCTGACTCTGAAGCTTCATCTTGTGCAACTGAAGATGAATAAGAGTCAAGAGCAAGAGAATTTTGCCGAATGGCAATAAATGCCTCTTGCAGCAACTCTGATGAACAATGAGACTTTAAAGCAGAAACTGAATCAGAAGAGGATCAGGTAATCTCTTCCTTTGATTTTTTTCAGATCATTTTAAAGAAGATTTTAAAATTCTTTATAAGAATTTGATCAATCTGAGAAGTAAATAAAACTTCTCAGAGAAAAATTAAATAATTCATCTTCAGAAACACAAAGCTTAAAGAAAATTTGAAAACTGCTCTTGAACAGATTACTCATTTTAAATCAATTAAAGGAAAATAATAGGTAGAAAATTTAGTTAAAATGACTAAAGGTTTACATAATAATAAACCCAAACAAGTTAAGAATTTTCAGAAAAATCATGCTCAATATATTTCGTCAAACCGAGCTCGACGAAAGCAGCATTATATATCGAACAACGATCGACGATCTTTAAACCCAGAGTTTGGGTATGTTTTCTCAACAAAAGGTGTTAGACAAAATCAACATGTTTCGTCGAACAGAGATCGACGATCGAGGAACTCAGAAAATGATCGCTATCATTCTGTGAACTGAGATCGACAAAATCAATACTTTTCGTCGAACTCAGATCGACGAACTCAACAAAAATCGTCGAACTCAATCCATCAAAACAGAAATTTTAATTTCTATCAAAACAATAATAAAAGACACAAATTTCTTAACCACTTTTCTCAATGAATAATTCCACCCAGAAAATATCATCCTCTAGGTTATAAAAGTCAACCTGGATGTTCTTTTGTTTCTAATTATTATAAAAGAGAATCAGGACCCAAGGTCTGGGTCCAGAACTCCTAACATTTCTTTTCAGTAAAAGACATATCTTACCACAGAGGAACAATGGTATTTGATAGAAACCAAAAGACTTAGTCTCAGTCAGTGCGAAAGTTACAGTAGTCAGCAGTTTCAATCATTCAGAGAATCAAAAATAGATTCAGACATGCTGAAATATATTCAGTTAAAGAAAAGCAAAAGTGCAGCTGACATCCTTAACATATTTTCTTGCAAATGCTCCTTAGTTTTTAATTGTGTTCTAAAATCTTTGTTATCTTTCTTTATTTCTCAAAGCACCTTCATAAATCTACTATAAAATTTTTAACACGGGCAGATTGTTTTGCTTTGTATTTTATTTGTTTTTTGTAAATAGTGTCATCACCCAAATAGGGGGAGATTGGATGACAACATGAAGCGGAAGTGTTGTATGCCCTGATTGATCTGATTTGGCAAGCTTTGGAGTTGGATGACAGCATGAAGTGGTTCATGGATGAGGCTTTGGATCGGTCAAACACCCAATTTACCATCGATGATGGGTTATTGTGAAAATACAGTAATTTGTGCGTCGCAAGTATGGGCAAACGATGGGAGGAATTGATGTACGAGGCTCCTCATATTAAGTACTCAGCCTACCCGGGGAGCTCACGGTTGTACAGAATTGTGAAAAAGTTGTTCTGGTGGTTGGGACTGAAGGAAGACATAGTACTTTATGTGGCGAAGTGTTAAGCATGCGCCTTTGTAAATGCAGAGTGCCAGAAGCCCGAAGGATTTTTGGAGTCTTTGCCCATACCAGAGTGAAATTTTGATGACATCTCCATGGATTTCGTGTTTGGTTTGCCGAGATCGTACAAGGGGAATGACGCCTTTTTGGTGGTCGTTGATCGTTAAACAAAGGTTTCACATTTTATACCCAATAGGAAGGATGATTCAGTGGAGAAGCTAGCGAAGCTTTATTTGGACAGCATAGTCCGATTGCACGGCTTGCCCCGGAGCATGGTAAGTGACCGAGATGGTCGGTTCACATCTAATGAATGGAGGCTCATTCATCAGTTGTTGGGTACCAAGTTGCATTTCAACACGGCTTTTCACCCACAGATAGATGGACAAATGAAAAGAGTGAATAGGACAATGGAATATATACTTCGTATATGTGCATTGGATTTTGGGAAAAGATGGGAGGATCATCTTTTTATGATTGAGTTCGCTTATAATAATAGCTACCAAGCAGCATTCAGGTGGTGCTTTTTGAGGCTCTATACGTAAGGAGGTGTCGTACGTCATTGTCTTGGGTAGAAACGGGAGAATCGAAGCTCTTCAAGCGAAGGGATGTTGAAAATGCTACTTCAACGATACAGTTGATTTGAGAACGGTTACTGATCGCTAAAGATAGGTAGGCCAAGTACTTTAATGCCAAGTTTGCAGTGGGCGATTGGATGTACCTTAAGATTAAACCGTTTAAAGGTGTATCAAGGATTCGACGCTTAAAGAAGCTTAGTCTGAGGTATGTTGCGCCTTTTGACATCTTGAAGTGGATTGGAGAAGCCGCCTATCGTATGTCCCTTTCAGTGGAGTTGAGCAGTTTGCATGATATATTTCACATCTCGGTGCTGCGGAAGGCTATCCAAGAGCCTATACGGATGGTGGCTACGAATCAAGTGCCGGTCAACAGTGAGTAGACGACAAAGGTAAAACCCATTCGCATTGAGGATGTGGAAGTCAAGCAACTTCGTAATAAGGCCATCAGGATGGCCAAAGTCCATTGGGACAATTGTGGCGTCGAAGAGTTGTCTTGGGAGCACGAGTAAACTTTAAGGGAGCAGTTTCCCGAGATTTTTCCCCACGGTAACCTGATGTATTGTTTACTTTTTCTAATTTCCTATAATGTTAAATTTCTGGATGAAATTTCTTTAAGTGGGGGAGAATTATAACGCCCCAGGTTCAGGAAATGCTTTTCTGGAAGGTACCGCGCGGCGGTAGAGCTACCGCTGGTGGTAGCTCGGTGCTCTCAGCGCTCTTGACGCTCTTGGCATCTCAGTACATGCTAGCGTCGGGCGATAATGTATACCGCGCGGCGGTAGTACGCTCGAAGATTGGGTTGTGGCACTCAGCGCTGGACGTTCTCGAGAACCGCTAGCATGCGGCGGTAGCGGTAGCGCCCGGCGGTAGCGGTATCGCGCGGCGGTAGCGGTAGCATGGGGCGGTAGCTTGATGATTTATTTGATAGAGCTCTTGGGTTGTTATCGCGCGGCGTGAAACTTACCGCAAGCGGTAGCATAGCTTTGTTGTTTCCCTCCAAACGTGTAAACTACCGCGCGGCAATCGTTTTGTACCGGGTGGTGGTAGCATAGCAGTTATGACGTGTCCACTTGTCGTCGCCCGATTGGATGGCTAAGCGGTGGCGTCCTCGAGAAGCAGAACGATTGGGCTACCGCGCGGAGGTAACTTCCTACCACACGGCGGTAGCTCTCATAAACTTTATTCTTGAAGGAATTGGGACTGTCCATTGATTCTATTTGGAGATACGACGGCTGGTGCGTGCCTCTGCGGCTATATAGCTGGGAGTTACGTTTTCCCAACTCATTTTTCATTGGCTCTATCTTTCTAAGTTCTAGAGATAAGAGAGATTGAAGAAGGAAGGAGAAGGAAGAGATCCCGCCACCATTGGAGTTCCGAAGCTCTGATTTGCAAGCCGAGTGCGGATTGGGGGAGGCAAGGTCATTGAGGTCGCATCCATCCATCTATATCTTTGGCATGACACCGAAGAAATTGCAAAGGGTAACGATTCTCTACATGGACATGTGAAGTCCACTTCCTTTTGCATAGGAAACCCTCTCCCACACGTGTGTGGTGAGTGTATGGTATTCCTTCGGGGATTATCCCCATAGTTTTGCATATAGAGTTTGGAATCAAAGTACGGACATAGGCATGGTGTGTGATGCCCATCCGAACGGGTTGGTCTGGATTAGTGATGTTTTCATTATGTATATATTGCCGGAGAAGACTCCATGTCGTTTCTTTTTCGGGTTTCTACGCGGTAGATTGCAGTAGGGAACTTTGGGGACTATAACCCACAGGTCGGAGGATCAAAACCTCCCTCTGATACCAAATTATAACACCCCCTATCCGTCACATAGCATATAGCAGTAGGTTCGGTCGGGGCCCGACGCCATATACCAAAAGTGCGACGGGTGACGAATCTGTACCAAAATTGGAAATTGGCAGGGATACACGGCCTGGGACATGGGTGTGTCCGAGGGCGTGTCAGAGTAGTTCAAAGTTCTGGCAAAAGATCAGGCAGAAATCTGGGTTCGACGATCGTCGAGCTGCGGTCGATGATCTGGTCTAAATGTTGTGTTCGACGATCGGGCCAACTATTTGGGTTCGACGATCGTCGAGCAGCGGTCGACGATCGGGCCAGCTTTCCGTGGGTTCGACGATCGGGCCGCGCGTTCGACGATTTGGCCAGAGTGTTGAGTTCGACGATCGGGCCATAGATCTCCATTCGACGATCTGTCAGCGGTCGACGATCTTGGTTCAATGATCGTCGAGCACGGGGCTGTTTCTGGCGTATCTGACTCGGTCGACGCGGAGTGTCGACGCACGGTATTGGCGGGAGTTGACTAATTGTTCCGAAATTGATGCGGACGTGTCCTTCTCCTGTAGGTGCACCATGTGGTGTTTAGCCACATTCTTCCAGGTCAGACCTGGATCGTGCCAGTGCATCCCTTTTAGTGGGATCCGACGGCTGTGCTTATTCCCGAAAGAGTTATACCGAGAGAAGGGTTGCAGAACCCTTATTTTTCCTGCCGTGTTCTCTGTCTAAATCCTAGAGAGAGGGCAGAGCAAATGAGGAAGATGAAGCTTAGATCCAGTCTTTGGAGGAGTTTTAGAGCTCCAAATCACGAGCCGACTTCAGATCTACGAAGGCAAGGAGATTGCGGTGCTTTTCATCCGCGTACATTTCCATGGCGCCAAGGAAGAACGCTAGGGTAACGATTCTCTACTTAAGCATGTGATGCTCTACTTCTTTTGTATAGGAAGCCCGCTCTCGCGATTTTGCGGTGAGTTGTAGGCGTTCCTTCGGGTAGATATGTGAAGTCCCCGTTGTGTAGAGTACGTAAACAAGAACAGACATAGGCATGATGTGTGAAGCCTATCCGGACATGTTGGTCTTGATCGGTGATGTTGCATTGCATAAATGCTGTAGAAGACTCCGTGCGAATAATTGTTTTTTGGGTTGTCTACGTGGTAGATTGCAACAGGGAGCCTTGGGGATTAACCCTAAGGTGTACCTGGAAAACTGGGCGGATGCGAGATCTTTCCAACTTGGTGGCCTGGGAGCCAATTTGACCATAACTTGGTTATGTGTTGTGTGTAAACGATTTGGGACTCGGGAAAGTTTGACCCGCGCATATGTTTTAAACTAACGTTGCGGTGTGAGCAATGGGTCAGGCGGAACTATACCCGCTCTATGTTGTTTGGTTAAAGAGACTTAAAGTTACTTGGCACTTACCGTTGGCATAGATGGGGGGTCTTAGGCAGTGGCCAGAAAGACCAAATGCTCACGAGAGATTGCTGTCCCGGGGACGGTGGTGAGTCGGCAGACTTAGACTGTGATCACCGAGAATGTGACCTGAGAGCACGGGGCGTGTGGCCGTGCGTGCCAACGCCTGTGATGCAATGTATCTACTTACTGCTTGGTTGTGCTAATAAAATGCAGGGAAGGAGTATTGCCGCCCCGAATTGGGGGCGGGATCGTTATAATTTGGTCAACATTGCTGACCGTTGCTTTTGTTTGCCACCGTGCGGTGGTTTGTTGCTTGCAGGTGCTGCTGGACCAAGCGGTCAATAGCGGGCTAAAGCCCAAATTGCGAAGCCGGCCCTCGAATGCCTAATTGGAGTATTTACTTGCTTTTGTTCATGTATGACCGGCATGCGTGCCGTGGTATGGAAAACAGGTAATAAGAGTAAACCATTTGTAAGGCCTTAAGGCCAGTACTTGTGTATGTACTTCATTCCTATTTGGCTTGTTAGTGGACATTCATGCTTGTTGCTGGGTTCTTTTAATTGCAACTTATAAAACTGCTTCCGCTAGAATGCTATGTGTAGGACATTGTGATTGGTTGGATGGTTTCCATTGAGTAACCACCCGGTCTGTCTGTGGTATATGGCATCGGGCACCGGTCGGACCTACTGCTATATGCTATGCGACGGATAGGGGTGTTACAATTTGGTATCAGACTACTGGTTTCGGTCAGGCTTAGAATGAATTCGTGGGCGAATTCTTTTTAAGGGGTTGTGAGCACATGTGTGTGCGTCATCGTTATAACAACAAAAGAACCCATGAATCTCCACTTAGGAATGAAAATACACGTGTTTGGGGAACCTGCGTGTTCCTATAATTGATGTTTGCAATTTTATTTGGTCGTTTAACGGTGTTTTGTACCACTATAAGTGACCAGAAGCGGTGTTGGGGCGTTGGAACGTCGGGTTTCTGAGGCTACCAGTGCACCAAATGATGCTCCTGCAACACCTCCGTCGGTTGAGACCATACGATTGGTGGCCGAATCAGTGTTGGCCTTGATTAATGCACAGCCTGCAAGGCAAATGTAGCAGCCCACTACTGTGATGGAGCAGTTACCTCTTCCATAGGTTGAGCCAAGGAGAGTGAAGCAGGTAGTAGTGGAGTCGTTGGTGCCAAGGAGGGCAACCGGGAGACAGCTCAAACATGTCATGAGCTTTAATCCTCCGGTATTCTCAGGGTTGGGAACCCCATCTCAAGCTGAAGACTAGCTCTCCAGGGTGAAGAGAGTCTTGAAAGCAACGGAGACGGAGGAGTGGCAAATGACCACCATTGCTACGTTCCTTTTGGACGGTGAAGCGAGATTGTGGTGGGAAGGTTTGGAGCTGCATCTATTGAGAGGTAGGCAACTGACAGACGTCTCAATGGAGGAGTTCTCGTGACTGTTCTTGGCGAGGTACCTCCCTTCGTCGCAGAGGATAGCGTTGGAGAACAAGTTCCTGAATTTGGTTCAAGGAGACAACAGCGTGGATTAATATCTCCATGAGTTCACTTGATTGAGTCGATATGCTTGCTCCACCATCGCGGATGAGGAGCGCAAGACGAATCGATTCTATGAAGGGTTGAGAGATGAGTTGAGACAACTACTCTCGGGGCCGATGACGCAGGGTTTCTTGACCTTGGTTAACACGGCCCGGTCCTTGGAGAAGGACATGAAGAATGTACAAGCAAAGAAAAGCATTGGTCATAAGAAGTCTGGGTTCAAAGTGTCGACTACTTCAAAGTCCGGCTATCAAAGGTTCTTTAAGAAGTCTAGGACTTCGGGTCCAGCTCCTTCTTCTGGTGCTTCTGGGGCGACTACGGGTCGGACCCCGGGTGCATGTTTTGCTTGTGGAAGCCGGGGCATTTTGCCCGTGACTGTTGGAGCGAACATCCCAAGTCCGAAAGGAAGTCGGGAGCAACTTATGAAGAGAAGGGCAAGGCGGTGGAGTCAACCGCGTCCCATTATGCTATGGCCCAACCGAGGGTGTATAATCTTGGCCAACAGGAGGCCATTAAATAGGAGGATGTGGTGATAAGTAAAGTTTAGATTTATAGCAAGTTAATCTTTTAAATACTTGTTATGTGCTTGTTACCTTACCACTGCTTGTTTAGGTTTTGTTTTTATTTGTGAAAATCCGGCAAGAGCACTCTTCGATACAGGAGCTTCACACTCCTTCTTGTCCGAAGGATTCATATCACGTATCGGAGTACCTTTTTCGATGGCGAAGGACAAGTTGGATGTGTTGTTGCCCAATGGGTGTTTGATGCGCGCGGATAAAATTTGCGGTGTTAAGATTCGCATTGGGAATCAAGAGTTCGATCTGCAAGCATTGTTACTACCGTTGGTGGAGTTCGACGTTATATTTGGCATGGACTAGCTCTCGAAGCAGCGAGCCTATATTGATTGCGGTAGCAAGGAAGTCAAGCTGGGAGCAGGTCATGAGATGACTTTCACGTGCTTGAAGTGGTCGAGCAAGATGTTGATATCTGCTCTTCAGGTGGTGAAGGCGGTTCGTGCCGGTGCAGAACTGTTCTTTACACTAGTGGAGGTTGCAACGCCTAAGCCCGTGTTGGATAGTATATCAGTGGTATCAGAGTACCCTAATGTGTTCCCTGCAGATCTTCCTGGAGCCCCAACGTAGCGGGGGATAGATTTTACGATAGAGCTCGTACCAGGTGCAAAGCCTGTGTCACGCTCTCCATATCGGCTAGCGCCTAAGGAAATGGCGGAGCTGAAGGTTCAACTGCAAGAGTTTTTGGAGCAAGGGTATGTGCATCCAAGTTCCTCGCCTTGGAGTGCGTCGGTCCTCTTTGTTAAGAAAAAGGACGAAAGCTTTAGGCTATGTATTGATTATCGGGAGCTCAACAAGTTGACGGAAAAGAACAAGTACCTGATCCCCGGGATTGATGATTTATTCGATCAGTTAGTCGGGTCGACGGTGTATTCAAAGTTGGATCTCAAGTCCGGGTACTATCAGCTGCGAATAAGGGAGAGTGATATCCCGAAGGCAGCGTTCAGTACGAGATACGGGCATTACGATTTTACGGTCATGCCGTTTGGGCTGACTAATGCGTCGTCAGTGTTCATGGATTTGATGAACAGGACCTTCAGGGAGTACTTGGACCATTTTGTGATCGTCTTCATCGACGATATTGTGGTGTACTCGCAGAGTGAGGAAGATCACTTCAGGCATCTTCATTTGGTTTTGGAGACTCTATGGAGGAATCAATTGTACGCCAAGTTCTCGAAGTGCGAGTTTTGGTTGTCCAGGGTGGCGTTCCTCGGTCATATAGTGAGTGGGGAAGGTATTGTAGTGGATCCGGCGAAGATTGTTGCGATACGGGAGTGGCCTGAGCTTTATACTGTAGCGGAAGTCTGAAGCTTTTTGGGGCTTGCTGGATATTATAGGCGCTTCATAGAGAACTTCCCGCGGATAGCGTTACCTCTCACTACTTTGACGAGTAAGGAGCAGAAGTTCGTTTGGACGTCGGAGTGTGCGCGAGCTTTCGAGGAGTTGAAATGTCGGTTGACCATGGCGCCTGTGCTGAGTTCGCCGAGTGGGACCGAAGGTTATGAGATTTATAGCGATGCTTCGGTCAATGGTTTGGGTTGTGTGCTGTTACAGCATGGAAGCGTTTTAGCATATGGCTCGAGACAGCTGAAGGTGCACGAGAGGAACTATCCGGTCCATGACTTGGAGTTAGCAGCCGTGATTTTTGCCTTGAAGCTGTGGAGGCATTATTTGTACGGTGTGAAGATTGATATTTACACTGATCACAAGAGCCTGAAGTATTTGATTGATCAGAAAGATCTGAATATGCGACAATGTAGATGGATGGAGTTCCTAGAGGACTATACATTCAAGATCCACTACGTGCCTGGTAAAGGTAATGAAGTTGCGGACACGTTGAGTCGCCGAGCCCCAGCTCAAGCCAATTGGCTGTCGATCCATGACGAGCGGTTAGTTCGGGAGTTGGAGGCATTGGAGATTGTTTGTGTAGATAAGCAGTCAAGTGCTGAAGCACTCTTGAATTGGACTGAAGTTCAATATGACCTGGCTGATCGGATTCGGCAGGCATTGGATTTGGATGACCACTTGAAGCAGTTCATGGTAGAGGCTCTGGATGGGTCAAATTCCCAATTCGTTGTGGAGGACGGATTGCTTTGGAAAGACGGTCGTCTTTGCGTCCCAAGCGTGGGCAGTTTGTGGGTGGATTTGTTATACGAGGCGCACCATACTTAGTACTCAATTCACCTGAGGAGCACAAAGATGTACTGTGACGTTAAGAAACTGATTTGGTGGTCGAGTTTGAAGAAGGATGTGGCGCTCTATGTGGCGAAGTGCCAAACTTGCGCCTTGGTAAAGGCAGAGTGCCAAAAGCCGGGAGGATTTCTGAAGTCCTTGCCTATTCCGGAGTGGAAATTCGACGACATCTCTATAGACTTTGTGCACGGATTGCCAAGGTCACAAAAGTGGAACGATGTCATCTGGGTGGTCGTAGATCGGCTAACTAAGGTGTCGCATTTCATTCCGCATAGGAAGGATGATCCGGTGGAAAAGTTGGCAAAGTTATATGTGGATAACATTGTGCGGCTTCATGGTGTGCCCCACAGCATCGTGAGTGACCGAGATGGACGGTTCACATCCAATGATTGGAGGCTATTGCAGCAAATGTTGGGAACAAAGTTAAAATTCAACAGAACCTTCCATCCACAAACGAATGGGCAGACCAAGAGGGTCAATAGGACTATGGAAGACATGCTCCGCATGTGTCTCTTGGACTTTGGAAAGCAATGAGAAGACCATCTTTATTTCGTGGAATTTGCGTACAACAATAGCTACCAGGCGAGTACTCAAATGGCGCCATTCGAGGCCCTTTATGGTAGAAGATGTCGCACGCCGTTGTCCTGGTTGGAAATGGGTAAGTCAAAGTTGTACAAGCGTCTAGAGGTGGAAGATGCTACTTCATTGGTACGAACCATTCGGGAGAGATTGCTTATCGCTAAGGACCGGCAAGCGAAGAACTATAATGCCAAGCACAGGAATGTGGAGTTCGCTGTGGGCGACTGAGTGTACTTAAAGATCAAGCCGTTCAAGGGTGTCTCGTGGGTGCGGACCTTGAAAAAACTAAGCTCGAGGTACCTTGGGCCGTTTGAGGTTCTGGAGCGGATTGGCGAAGCGGCTTATTGGTTGAAGCTATCGGTGGAGCTTAGTGGTTTACATGATCTATTCTATATATCGGTGCTACGGAAGGCGGTGCAAGAGCCTTCGCAAGTGATCGCGGTTGATCAAGTGTCGGTGGATAGTGGGTTGACGACAAAGGTCAAGCCCGTGCGGATTGAAGACTCAGAAGTCAAGCGGCTACGCAATAACGAGATCTGGATGGTTAGGTTCCGATGGGATAATTGCGATCGAGAGGAGCTCTCTTGGGAACGAGAGCAGACTATGCTTGACGAGTATCTGGAGTTGTTCCGCTCAGGTACAATTTAATTTGTACTTATCTTTCCTTTATGTAATTTCGTGGACGAAATTCTTTTAAGAGGGGGAGAGTTGTAACGCCCCGAAACTCAAAAGAGCGACGGGTGAAGAACCTGTACCAAATTTGGAATTTGGCAAGGGTACACGGCCTGGGACACGGGTGTGTCCAAGGCGTGTCGGAGTAGTTCAAAGTTCTGGCAAAAGATCAGGCAGAAATCTGGGTTCGACGATCATCGAGCAGCGGTCGACGGTCTGGTCTAAATGCTGTGTTCGACGATCGTGCCAACTATCTGGGTTCGACGATTGTCGAGCAGCGGTCGACGATCGGGCCAGCTTTCCATGGGCTTGACGATCGGGCCGCACGTTTGACGATTTGGCCAGAGTGTTGCGTTCGACGATCGGGCCATAGATCTTCGTTCGACTATCTGTCAGCGGTCGACGATCTTGGTTCGACGATCGTCGAGCGCGGGGCTGTTTCTGGCGTATCTGACTCGGTCGATGCGGAGTGTCGACGCACGGGATTGGCGTGAGTTGACTAATTGTTCTGACATTGATGCGGACGTGTCCTGATCCTGTAGGTGTACCATGTGGTGTTTAGCCCCATTCGTCCAGGTCAAACTTGGATCGTGCCTGTGCATCCCTTTTAGTCGGATCCGACGGCTGTGCTTATTCCCGAAAGAGTTATACAGAGAGAAGGGTTTCAGAACCCTTATTTTTCCTGCTGTGTTCTTTGTCTAAATCCTAGAGAGAGAGGAGTGCAAAGGAGGAGGAAGAAGCTTAGATCCAGTCTTTGGAGGAGTTTTAGAGCTCCAAATTGCGAGCTGACTTCGGATCTACGAAGGCAAGGAGATTGCGGTGCTTTTCATCCGCGTACATTTCCATGGCGCCAAGGAAGAACGCTAGGGTAATGATTCTCTACTTGAGCATGTGAAGCTATACTTCTTTTGCATAGGAAGCCCGCTCTCGCGAGTTTCCGGTGAGTTGGAGGCGTTCCTTCGGGTAGATATGTGAAGTCCCCATTGTGTAGAGTCCGTAAACGAGAACGGACATAGGCATTATATGTGAAGCCTATCGGGACATGTTGGTCTGGATCGGTGATGTTGCATTGCATAAATTCCGGAGAAGACTCCGTGCGAATGTTTATTTTTCGGGTTGTCTACGTGGTAGATTGCAACAGGGAGCCTTGGGGATTAACCCTAAGGTACACCCGGAAAACTGGACGGATGCGAGATCTTGCCAACTTTGTGGCCTGGGAGCCAATTTGACCATAACTGGATTATGTGTTGTGTGTAAACGATTTGGGACTCGGGAAAGTTTGACACGCGCATATGTTTTAAATTAACGTTGCAGTGTGAGCAACAGGTCAGGCCGAACCGTACCCGATCTATGTCGTTCGGTTAAAGAGACCTAAAGTTACTTGGCACTTACCGTTGGCATAGATGGAGGGTCTTATGCAGTGGCCAGAAAGACCAAATGCTCAAGAGAGATTGCCGTCCCGGGGACGGTGGTGAGTCGGCAGACTTAGACTGTGATCACCGAGAATGTGCCCTGAGTGCATGGGGCGTATGGCCGTGCGTGCCAACGCCTGTGATGCAATGTATTTATTTACTGCTTGGTTGTGCTAATGAAATGCAGGGAAGGAGCATCGCTGCCCCGAATTGGGGGCGGGATCGTTATAATTTGGTCAGCATTGCTGACCGTTGCCTTTGTTTGCCACCGTGCGGTGGTTTGTTGCTTGCAGGTGCTGCTGGACCAAGCGGTCAATAGCGGGCTAAAGCCCGAATTGCGAAGCCGGCCCTCGAAGGCCTAATTAGAGTGTTTACTTGCTTTTGTTCATGTATGACCGGCCTGCGTGCCGTAGTATGGAAAACATGTAATAAGAGTAAACCATTTGTAAGGCCTTAAGGCCAGTACTTGTGTATGTACTTCATTCCTATTTGGCTTGTAAGTGTACATTCATGCTTGTTGATGGGTTCTTTTAATTACAACTTATAAAACTGTTTCCGCTAGAATGGTCTGTGTAGGACGTTGTGATTGGTTGGATGGTTTCCATTGAGTAACCACCCGGTCTGTCTGTGGTATATGGCGTCGGGCCCCGGCCGGACCTACTGCTATATGCTATGCGACGGATAGGGGGTGTTACAGTTTTCATTATGTATGTATTGCCGGAGAAGACTACATGCCGTTTGTTTTTCGGGTTTCTACGTGGTAGATTACAGAGGGAACTTTGGGGACTAACACCAAGGAGGACCTGAAAAATTGGATAGAAGCACATTACTTCCAGGTACTGCGGTGTGGTAGTGTTACCGCCGACGGTAGCTCTGTGAGTCCTGTCTCGCAAGGAACTGGTGGCTAGTGTGTGGGGTTGTGTGCTCTCGGAGCCCAGCTTGGTGGCATGAGAGCCGACCTTGTGCATAACTAAGTTATGTATTATTGTATGATCGATACTGCGGGCCTTGGGGAAGCTTGATTCGCGCCGATGACTTAAATTGACATGGCGGTGTGAGCAACGAGTTGAGTGGAACCGTACCTGCTCTATGTGGTTCAGTTAAAGAGACTCAAGGTACGTGGCAGTTAGTGTTGGCATAGTGGGCGAGTCTTAGGTTTCAGCCAGAAAGACATAAATGCTCACGATGGCACCCGGGTCCTATTTAATTTTTTTAATAAGGTTGAAGGATGTTCGGATAACATTGTTAGACTTTGCATTGCAATACAATCTTTTAATATGGTTGTCGATGTCAACCTTTGCATTGCAAAATTTTTTATATGCCCCGTCTGTATAATATACAAGCAGTTGTAGACAGGGGACTCTGTGTGAGCCGACATTTGTTGTGGGGCGACATTGGTTGTGGTGGACGACAATGGTTGGGTGCGGCGACATTGGTAGGGGGCCGCGACATTGGTCCGGGCCCGCGACATTGGTCCGGGGCTGCGACATTGATCGGGGGCTGCGACATTGGTCGGAGGGTGACAATGATCGGCGGATGCGACATTAGTCGTGGGCGGCGACATTGTTGATGAGAGTCGACATTGGTCATCGGTGGCGACATTAGTCGTGGGGGGCGACATTGCTCGTGGGGGGCAATATTGATTGTGAATGTCGCATTGGAGCCGGGGGGGGACATTGGTTGTGGAGACGAAAATGCTTGGGGGCAATCGTGAACAGGGGACCCCATGCAGTTGCAGCGACATTCGGCGGGGGCTGAGACATTCGGCAGTGGCGGGACATTCGGCGGGGGAAAAGACAATCGGCGAGGGAGGCGACAATCGACAGGGGCGGCAACAATCGGCGGGGGAGGCGACAATCGAAAGGGCTGTCAACACTTGAAGGGGCGGGGACATGGCTAATCCTTTGTCGGTACAAATCACCCAAATGCCTTAACATAGCTAATGGAATCATTGATATGATGGTGTTTGATAAGCATTTTTATTTAATCAGATCCACTAGTGTTATTCAATAAGATTAGTTGAAAGCTTCATTTGGCGCGGGCGTAATCACAGACAGCAGACACAAACACACGGCAATAAAACAAATGGCCGGCTGCGGCATTTGCCGGATCCCCCAGAAATGGAGCGAAATGCTCTATTTTGAATCCCGCCCCACGTGTGCCTGCCTAAACAAAGGAAGCCATAGTGATATTCAATAAGATTAATTTTTAGCTGTAATTTTAACTTGTTTGTAAATCGCCATAATCTTTTTAACATCACATTCATTATGGTGGTAATGAAAACATACCTCCTCCACACAACATTCCTTCAATTTCAACTACATTTTATTGGTGCTTATAAGGTTCAGGGAAATGCAACATGCCCCAACCTCTGTCCGCTCTCTGATTTTCACTTCCGCTGCCTTCCAAAATTTATAAAAGTGTAGAGCACGTAAAGACTATTGGAAGCGAAATTAACAGTGGACACAACGCACAACTTGAAAAGCAACCAACTTCTTTATATTAATCACCAAAAGATTACAAAGAAACTAGGAAACTTGACTTGAAAAATTTACAACATTTGCAAGAACAGTCCGCAAAAAAAAAATAGCTGTCCGCAACACTTTTAACCTTCTATCTCCCGTTCGAGGTTGCCAAGTACTTCACAAAATAGATGTCCGCAAAAAACTGTTTGCTGGGAGCTGCAGTCCGCCAGTCTGGCACCTTTGCATGCACTTTCCTATTTGCCAATAGGAGTCCGCCACCTTTGTGATTAATTTTGTTCTCAAAAACAGTCCGCTTTCTTTGCTTGGAGTCCGCAACTTTGTTAAATTTCTGTCCGCAGGAATTGAACTCTCCACCTTTTTTGCACCTATTTTCTCTCTCTATTTTTGGCTCTATCTTGGGATGCTTCCGCAATAATGTATTTCATGAAGTTTCATGGCTATTTATAGGCATAGGCAGCAAATAGGAAAACGCCACATCATCAAGAGAGAGAGAGAGAGAGATACATTCACGCCATTAATTCAACCATCTTTCCGTTTCAAAAATGTCACTTCCGCTTTCTCTCTCCTCCGCCATTTAAGCACACTAATTCACTTAAATTAATATATATATATATATATAAATAAATATAAATATATATATAACTGTCCATTTACTCGGTCAAAACTACATGTCCGCCAACAATCTCCCCCTCAAACACGGCAGCACATGCCGAGTTTGCTCCTGCACTTCTGAAACGTTTTTGTCTTCAACGCCTTTGTGAAAATATCTGCAATCTGCTCTCATGTGGGGCAATAAACCAACTGCACCACCTTCTGTTGTACTTGCTCACGAAGAAAGTGATACTTTGTCTCAATATGCTTGCTGCGCCCATGCAACACTGGGTTCTTTGCAAGTTGAATCGCAGACATATTATCCACATACACCGTCACAGGCCCATCCTGTGCATGGTGCAACTCCTGCAGGAGATTTCTCAAACAAATTGCTTGACATGTACAGGCTGCCGCTGCGATGTACTCAGCTTCGCAGGTAGACAAGGCGATCGTTGCCTGTTTCTTTGAACACCATGAGAACACAGCCGTTCTCATATGAAAAGCGTATCCAGAAGTGCTCTTCCGGTCATTCACATCTCCTCCGTAATCACTATCGAGTACCCGACCAGCTTCAACTCTTCTGCAGATGAGTACATCAAACCATGATATCTTGTCCCATTCACATACCTTAAAATTCTTTTCGCTGCTGTGAAGTGATCTTGCTTCGGTTCCTCCATATATCTACTAACAACTCCAACCACATACATGATATCGGGCCTAGTGAAAGTCAGGTAGCGTAGACTTCCAACTAGACTCTTGAACATTGTAGAGTCAACTGCTTCCTCCTTCGAATCGTTCCTCAACTTAATTCCCGGATCAGCAGGGGTAGAGATAGCCTTGCTATTCTCCATCCAGAACTTCTTCATAATTTCCTCCGCGTACTTCTTCTGAGAAATGAAGATCCCATCTTCACTCTGTTGTACCTCAATGCCCAAGAAGTAAGTGAGTTCTCCTAAATCAGTCATCTCGAACTCCTTCTTCATTGTCTTCTTAAACTCTTCAAACATAAGAGGGTTGTTGCCGGTGAATATCATGTCGTCAACATATAAGCACACGACCATGAAATCACCGTTCTTTTCCACCTTTGTGTAGAGTGCATACTCATACGGGCTCTTCATGTACCCGTTCTTCTGAAAGTATGCATCTATTCTTTTATTCCAAACACGAGGCGCTTGCTTCAACCCGTACAACGCCTTCTTCAATTTGTAGACCTTCCTCTCTTGGCCTTTCACTTCATATCCAGGAGGCTGCTGGACGTACACATCTTCTTCCAGATAACCATTAAGAAATGCGGACTTGACGTCCATCTGACAGATCTTCCACTTATATTGAGCAGCTAGTGCAATGATCAGTCTGATAGTGTCTATCCGCGCCACTGGAGCAAACACCTCGTCATAGTCCACACCTTGGACTTGTCGGTATCCTTTAGCGACAAGTCTTGCCTTGTTCTTCTCCACTTCTCTATCCTTGTTCTTCTTCACTCTATACACCCATTTCACACCAATGGGCTTATGACCTGCCGGCAGAGTGACCAACTCCCAAGTATCATTCCTTTTGATGGATGTCATCTCTTCATCCATTGCTTTCCTCCATGTCTTCTCTTGAGCTGCTTCATCATACGAGTATGGCTCACAATCTGCTAAAAGACAATATAAAGAAAAATTAGCATGAATCGGCTCCGTCTCCTCGTAGATCTCCTCCAACCTTCTCATCCTAGGTTGAGAACCATTAGAGATGCTCCTGCTGGTGCTTGCTCTATCAGAATTGCTTCTGTTGGTGCTTACTCCACTAGAGTAGGGAGTCGAAGCTCCCCCTGAATCTCTGCTCGGTGGTGATGGTGGTTCAGCTCCACCATCCTCAACTTCAGCTTCATGACCACCTTCTTCTTCATCATCATCATAAAACATACCCTTGATGCTTCTCTCTTTCTCATCCCAGCTCCAACAACCGTCTTCCACAAACAAGACATCTCTTGAGATGATCGCCTTCTTTGTCACAGGATTGTATAACTTGTAAGCTTTGCTCATCGGAGCGTAGCCTACAAATATACACTTCTCGCTCTTGTCATCAAGCTTCTTTCGCTTCTGATCAGGGATGTGAGCATAAGCTACACATCCAAACACTCTCAAGTGTTGCACACTTGGCTTCCATCCACTCCACGCCTCATATGGAGTCTTAAACTTCACACTCTTAGTTGGACATCTGTTCAGCAAGTACACAGCACATTGTACTGCTTCAGCCCAGAACATCTTCAGCAACTTCTTCTCCTTTATCATACTTTTCGCCATATTCTGAATTGTCAATTTTTTTCTCTCAGCAACTCCGTTCTGCTGAGGCGAGTATGCTGCAGTCAACTGATGAGCAATCCCATGCTCTTTGCAGAAAGCATCAAATAACATAGAGGTATACTCCCTACCTCTATCAGTCCTGAGCACCTTCAGTGGCTGTCCACTCTCATTCTCTGTCATTGCCTTGAACTCCTTGAACTTGTCAAGGGCCTCAGACTTCTCCTTCAAGAAGTAAACCCAACACTTCCGACTAAAGTCATCAGTGAAGGTAATATAGTATTTGCTTCCTCCAACTGAGGCAATATCAAACGGACCAGCAATGTCCGAATGAACTAGTTCAAGTTGTCTCCTTGCTCTACGAGACTTTCCTCCTTCAAAACTCTGCCGCTTCTGCTTTCCCTTCGTACAAGCTTCACAAATCTTTTGTGGTGGTAAGATCTTAGGCAAACCTTCCACCATCTGTGCATGTGACAAAAGCTTCAGACCACTGAAGCCTAAGTGACCCATCCTATGGTGTCACAACCAAGCTTCTTCTTCCTCTTCAGTTCTTGCTAGGCATGTCGTCTCCTCAGCATCCATCTTCAATGTAAAGAGACGATTCGTCGTCATCTTTACTTTCACCACCTCTTTTCCTTGTTGGTTCTTCATAGCCAACAAACCATCCTTCAACTGAATGCAGTAACCTTTCTCCACCAACTGTCCAAGGCTTAAGATGTTACTCTTCAAGCCAGGAACATAGAACACATCATTAAGATGCACCTTCTCACCATTTAGGGTGACCACTATCAACCCTTTGCCTTCTACCAAGATTTTCGAAGCATCTCCAAAGCTAACCTCACCAGCACTTGGTTCAAGGTTAGTGAACAACTCCTTCTCACCACACATATGGTTGCTCGCTCCTGTGTCCAAGTACCAGACTTCATTTCTACCACCTTCAGTTCCTCTGTAAGTTAAAAACATCATTGGATAACCAACAGTGTTTCTTGCTTCAGCATAGTGGTTGGTCTCCTCATTCCTCCTCGGAAGTCTACAGTCATAACTCATGTGCCCAAACCTATTACAGTTGTAACATTAGACTTGGGTCATTCCACTACGGCCTCTGCCTCGGCCTCTTCCGCGGCCTCTTCCTCTTCCTTCTTGCTCTCTACCTTGAGGTTGCTCTGCCTCTCTCTGGAAGTTCTGATGTCTTCCACCTCTTCTTCCTCTGCCTCTACCTTGGTAGCCTCGACCTCGCTGGCCACCTCCTCTTCCTGAACTCTCTCCAAAGTTCAGCTGAGTCTGAAGTGCTTTCTCTAAGCCACTTGACTATTCATCTTGTAGCATGCGATATTCATGGGCTTGCAGAGAGCCTATGAGTTCATCAACAGATATCTGAGTGAGATCCTTCGACTCTTCTATCGCCACTACTATATAGTTGAACTTCTTTGACATCGATCGCAGAAGTTTCTTCATGAGACTCACATCATCAATCGTCTCTCCGTTGCGCTTCATTTCATTTGCAAGCGTTCGCAGACGAGTCACATAGTCACCAACTTTTTCAGAATTTTGCATCTTCATAACTTCATACTCTGCTCGGAGAGATTGCAGCTTCACCTTCTTTGCCTTGTCAACTCCTTGCAAGGAGCGTTGCAAGGTTTCCCATGCTTCCTTAGAACTTCGAGCATCAGATATCTTCTCAAAGGTTGCTTCATCAACCCCTTGGTATAGCAAGAACAAAGCCTTCTTGTCTCTCTTCCTTGCCTCTCTCAGCGCCGTTCTTTGTGCGTTAGTTAATGTCGCCTCTTGCTCAGTAGTCTGCTCTTCATACCCATCATCAACTATCTCCCAAAGCTCATTTGACGCTAGCAGCACTCTCATTTGGATGCTCCAGTTCCCATAGTTCGTCTTCGTCAACTTGGGAACTTGACCCGGCATAGCATTTACCATCTCCATTGTTGCGATCTCTTCAACTCTTCTGAGTTACTAACAAGGTTCGGAACCTCCCTCTGATACCACTATTGGAAGCGAAATTAACAGTGGACACAACGCACAACTTGAAAAGCAACCAACTTCTTTATATTAATCACCAAAAGATTACAAAGAAACTAGGAAACTTGACATGAAAAATTTACAACATTTGCAAGAATAGTCCGCAAAAAAAAATAGCTGTCCGCAACACTTTTAACCTTCTATCTCCCGCTGGAGGTTGCCAAGTACTTCACAAAATAGATGTCCGCAAAAAACTGTTTGCTGGGAGCTGCAGTCCGCCAGTCTGGCACCTTTGCATGCACTTTCCTATTTGCCAATAGGAGTCCGCCACCTTTGTGATTAATTTTGTTCTCAAAAACAGTCCGCTTTCTTTGCTTGGAGTCCGCAACTTTGTTAAATTTCTGTCCGCAGGAATTGAACTCTCCACCTTTTTTGCACCTATTTTCTCTCTCTATTTTTGGCTCTATCTTGGGATGCTTCCGCAATAATGTATTTCATGAAGTTTCATGGCTATTTATAGGCATAGGCAGCAAATAGAAAAACGCCACATCATCAAGAGAGAGAGAGAGATACATTCACGCCATTAATTCAACCATCTTTCCGTTTCAAAAATGTCACTTCCGCTTTCTCTCTCCTCCGCCATTTAAGCACACTAATTCACTTAAATTAATATATATATATATATATAAATAAATATAAATATATATATAACTGTCCATTTACTCGGTCAAAACTACATGTCCGCCAACAAAAACACTGTCCGCTCTCAGTTTATCTATAGTCGTGTCATACTATTTTGTACGGTACTAATGTATTAGCTAATAAACTCTAAGCCCGTGAATTGAAAACTGAGAAAAGAAAAGGCCATGATCATCTCAGTGCACGACCATATAAATGAAAACGTCTGACTGCATTGGTGAAGATAATTCTGTGAGAATATTATAAAAAAAGTAAATACAATTGAGATCGTATTGAGATATTGCTCATCTAAGATTTAAAAAAACGCTTGAATTTATTAGTGATTTTTCATTGTAAGAATGTATAACAAATTTCAAAGTGTATTAGAACTCAATATGTGATCCCAAAAAACACTTGGGGGATAACTGAAGTGAATGGATAACATCAATAAGAATGCAAAGGAATTATACTCTTTTTAAACTCAAGAAAACACTCTGAATCAAAAGCTGACTGGAGTTCGGCTTTAGAATGGAATATTATTTCAGCTTTTGAGTTTCCCAACCTGAATCAAAAGCAAAACAACAATGCATCAATGGATGAAATACTGTTGGGGAACTTCCTTGTTTTTTTCTTTGTTATTAACACTACATAACATGAGCAATATAAAATAAACAGAAAGTCTGATGAGTAATTATTAGACAACAAAACATCTTGCAGCAATGTATAACATCAGCATTGCATAAACACTTGCTATGTTCCCACTCCTATGGAATAAAAACCTTGCAGTAACTATGTGGCATCAAAATTATAAAATAAACACGAGCAATATAAACATGAGCAAGATTGACGGATGCCTCAATTTAAACAGATCATTGCGGAATTCACTGAAGGGTATTCCACATTCCTTTATTTAAAATATTTATGAAGAGGATGTTTAATTAGGAAAAAAACATTTGCTGATTGGAGGAAGCCCAGATGTGAAAACTTATTGGTGTCAAGGAGGAGAAAGATCTCCGGCACCACGGTCGAGGAGGAGTGGTTTGAAAACTCCTTATCAAGGAGGTCTCGGGTTCGATCCCCGGTCTCAACAACCCGCCTGTGGATGGAGAGGGGTTGGGGTGCATGGTCTGCAGACCTGGTTAGGCTGAACCCTTTCGAGCGTGGTGCTGGGGGTGCCGGCGGCCATTCTTACGAGCGTAGTACTGGAGTGGCCGTTACAAAAAGTGCACTTTTTGACTCTCTCTCTCTCTCTCTCTCCAAAGGAAAGACGATCTTTCGTCGATCCCGAAAACCTCTTAACACTATTCAATCCAACACTCTCCTCATCAAGATTCCTAATGAAGCTCTCTTTTTCTTTTTCACTTTTCCAAGATCAGCAAACTATTAACCTCATCTCCTTATGTCATTCCACATGTTATCACAATTTCCACAGTTTTACTAAATGGAGACAAATCTAAACTATATGATGCACATGACAAGAGGTATTCCAAATTTTCATTCTAATGCCCTAAGATAATTTTTGTGGGTCTATCATGACACATTTATCCCAAATCCAGGAGCATATAATTTTCGTAATTTATTTGGCATTTATTAAATTTTCCAAAATATAGGTCATGTGTAATTTTGAACATGAAGTAGTAGATTTTCTTAAGTTATGGCCTTCCAAAAAATTCCGATCACTATATGATGCCAAAATAACAGAGAATACTAAGTTCGCAAACTTTCATAAAAGTATGAGCCCCAAAATAATTAATTCAAGATAAATATAATAAATAGAATAAAAGAGAGAAATACCTCAAAATATTATACATAAATTACACAAAAAATACCATGGCTTTAATATGATCATAAATCATTACTGACTAAGTTTCATAATATTCTAAGTTAGTTTAGCCATGATCTTATCAAAATCAACCATAGTAGCAACATAAAGGTTATAACTACAAGTATGAGCTAATATCTTCCAAATATCCTACAATAAATTTCAGAGACTCATATTGTTATAAAAACTCTTCTACCTGAATTTCATAAGAATCCAAGGTCATATGGCCCTTCAAATTTTCTAATAAAGGTATAGGCCTAAACAATCTCTAATTGGTTTAAGTTCTATGCCTAAGTCTAAATATCTCACAATTCCTTCGTAGGTCTATTTACCATCCTAGAATGACATGCAATAAACCCCAAGTCCATACATGGACATATCACACCATGTCATTCACAAACCCCCAAAGTTCAACCTTAGGGTTTGAACTAGGGTCCTGGGCAAATCCACCCTAATCCAACCCAAACTCCATGTGAGGGTGTCTAAACTAACCTTGGGTCTCTGTCCAAAGTCCCAACCCCTTGGGTGAGAATTAGCCACTCCATGCCCCAAGCTCACTCATGCCCTAATTAACCCTTAAAGGGTCACACCTTGGTCTCACCAAAACCTATTCAAATCTAATCGTGACCCTCAGCCAAAAATTCCTATTTTTGGATATGTCATAGGTATACGTACGAGTGACCCTCAACCATAATTTCAAGTCATTTGGATGGCTGGATTGATGGGGGCACTCAATTTAGTCTCTGGTCAAGCTTATGTATAGGCTGCACCATTGGTCAAACTGCTTGCCCAATAGAATTTATAGTGGTTCCCTAATTGGGTACATCCACTTTCCCTCTCCACCTATCCAACTTATTTGTTAGACTCAGCACAAACTCCTCCAAACTGCTCCTAAGAGCTTACACCTCAGATCCCGCAGTATCTTCAAGTCTCCTCCAAGACTCACGTCTCAGCCATAGGGGCCTACACTCAGTGGTCAGCATACAACCTACCTCATGCTGTTAAGCCCTACACTCAGGCTGGGAGGACATCCCTACCTCAGATCCCAAAGGATCCTACCTCAAAGCTCTGCAGAGCTCTAACACTCAGTGACTCGCAATCCACCTACCTCAGCCTTATCTCTAAGGCCTACAGCTCAGGCTTTTCAACGCAACAACATCAGGTACAAGGCCCTACTCTCAGAGTGCTACAGCACTCCTACAACTCAGTACCCCTCCAGGTACCTAACTTAGTGCCCCTCAAGGCACCTACAGCTCAGTGACAAGCTTGTCATCAACCTCAGGCACAAAGGCCCTACACTTAGAGAACAACACTCTACTACCTCATGCACTTAAGCTCTACAGCTTAGATCCTCACTTGGATACTACCTCATTGCCCTAACAGGGCACCTACCTTAGTGATAAACTTATCACCTACAGCTCAGGCACAAAGTGCCATACACTCAGATTCAGGAAACCTGAATCCTACAGGAAATAAATACAGAGATTGAAGAAATTAAAATAACTAACTCAGAGAAATAACTTTGAGTCAACTTTACTGGACTGAGCAAATTTCAGTCCAGCTCACCTGTTGTAGAAGGAATCTGCCTTCTTCTACAACTATCACTAAATACTGCTACACTAATGAGCAGCTTCCACCTTGCTGATGAGATGAATCAGCTAAACTGTTCTGTGGAGAACAACCTTGCTGAGCTTGAAGAGCTTGTGCTATCCTTCTTTGCCTTTAGGCTATCTTAGCTGGACTTCAGCTTCCAAGCTTTATGGAAAGTAAAATGTCCAGCCACCTCTATCAGTTTCTCTTTCTATTCTTTTGATTTGTTAACCCTAATCCCTTTACTATTTTGCCTTTTATATGTGTTGATTTGAATCAATGGCACCATAGTATGTGGGCCTACCAAGGATTGGTGAGCGCTAACTCCATTAGAAAGG
This sequence comes from Platanthera guangdongensis, assembly GCA_039583875.1. NCBI lineage: Eukaryota > Viridiplantae > Streptophyta > Magnoliopsida > Asparagales > Orchidaceae > Platanthera > Platanthera guangdongensis. Next base: position 112,971,477 of record CM077163.1, read on the forward strand.
GACAAAACATCTTTCGGCATTGTAGCAGCTTTCCCGCAATGGCATCCTGCAATTTTGACTTTGATGATGTCAGAAGTGGTCATCAACATCTGGACTTAGAAACTTTTCCTGAATCCCATTATGCATTGAGTGGTGTTAAGACACTCAACGCTATCAGCCTTGGCTCTCAGCGCTTCTGGACTTATAAAATTCTCTGGCTTTGTCTTAGTGGTTTTGTCTCAGCGGTCTCAGCGGTTATTCATTATTATCTGAGACAAGCCTTTGTCTCAGCGCTTTCTTCTTATATGTTGTCTCATCAGTTTTTGCACTGTAACTGTTTCAGCGGCTTTGTCTCAGCAGTCTCAGCGGTTTTTCATTATTAGCTGAGACAAGCCTTTGTCTCAGCAGTCTCAGCAGTTTTTTCTTTTAACTGTCTCAGGACTTCCTTCTTCATTAAAAGCGTTGAGTGAACCTGCTTCACTCAACGCTTCTGGACTTAGAAAAAATCCAGCTAACTTTATCTCAGTTGTTTACCTCTTAACTGTCTCAGTATTTCCTGCGTTATTAGAAGCGTTTAGTGAACAAGCTTCACTCAACGCTTTTGGACCTAAAAAATTTCTAGCCAATATTATTTCTGCTATCTCAGTTATCTCAACGCCATCTTCTCAGTTGTCTCAACTGTCTCAGCGCCATCTTCTCAGCTGTCTCAGCGGTCTCAGCAATCTCAACGCTGAATTCTCAGTTGTCTTCAGCTGTCTCAACGCTATCTTCCTAGCAGTCTCAGTTGTCTCAGCGGTCTCAGCACTTTTGCCTTAGATAGATTTTTTGGCTTTAGCTTGACAAGCTTTGAGCTGAGCTCGACAAACCGCAAACTGAGCTCGACAAACTTTGATCTTCTCAACGGTCTTTGCGTTGTTTTCCTTAGTCAATTTTTCTATTGCTTTAGCTTGGCAAGCGTTGGGCTGAGCTGGATGAACTGTAACATGAGCTCGACGAACTTCGAGCTAAGTTCGATGAATTTCATATCCTGAGGTCTTAAGCTTATGATGACTTGAGCTCGACGATCAGCGAGCTGAGTTTGACAAACTCTGAGCTGAGTTCGATGAATTTTGAGTTTACTGTCCAACTCATTTTCTTTAGTTGTCCAATCATGGACTATCTGTATGCATGAAATAAAGTACACATCAAATACATTATGCCCCTTAGCAAGATTGGTGATGTCACTTCAAATCCTGAGGAATATTATAGGGCACAATTTCCAACAAGATCTACCACCTTTAGGTGAATAGATAACTATTGCCCCACACTATCATCCTAATGACTGTGTGTATCCTTCTAAACCTATTTTGTAAGCACCACCTTTGGGTGGATGATTGTTTGCTAGTCATGGAGAAATCCCTATAATATGTGAAACTGTAATCCCACAAGATGACTCGAAACAACAACATTGGCGGTTATAGATATTATCATCTTATGGGACTCTTTCACACAGGAATATCTGAATTTTGCCCTAATAAAATGTCGTGTTCCTTTATGAACTTGAGGGCACTGAAGTACTACTCAAGTAATCACAATCGCCTATGGTTGTTCTCTTAATGCACTTATTAACAAAACCCTCAATTATTGTCTTCTCAAAATTATGATGAGTTTTAATTTTAGTGTTCTTTAGTGATCAATTTAAATTGAATTATACTCCAATTAATTTAAAATGAGATTAAATTAAATTGTTCAAGTTCGCTTTGAAACCAACTGTTAGATATATGAAGAATGACAACGTTATTTGGAAATTAAGTTTTTGACTTAATTTAATTTTGATGAAAGAATAACGTTAATTTCAGGATCGTCAAGAACAATATAAATAACCTCTACCAGAGTATAATTGAAATTTTAAAAATTAATAATCACTAATTAAATTGTGAATACAAAATAAAGTAACACGAATGATAGTACGTGTAATTAAAAATGAAGCGCAAAATATTTATCACATACCATTTTTTGGTTCAATTTCATGTCGCACAATTGCCGCCACTCCTACGAGCGATCCAATATTTTTCCAAATAAAGTTTGTGGCAACAAATACAGCCAATAACATGCAACTCAAAACCTACAAGAGCTTGGAGTTCTTTATGTAATCTCAAGAGAGGAAAAATATTAGTGCTTGTAAACATAAAATAAAATCTTAGAAAATATGATGTGATTATATCAGCTTTAAGTTCATGTGACATAGACTACCAACAATTATATTTGTATGTAGATCAACCACAAAAATTGAAAATATAAATATGATGTGTTTGATTATCTAGATCCAATATAAATCTAAGATCTCTTAAGCATAATAGAATCTAATGAATAATTCTAAGATCTAGACACATACACTTGAAAGTGTAAAGATCCATGCATAAAATAAATCAAGAATATCTTTTGAGATCTGCAATCATGCGGGCCCAAGGCTAAGAAGAAAATATATACATGCAGCTATAGCTAGTTCTCTATCTAAAGAAAAATTAATTAATACCTTGGGGCTTGAGCACTTGCTGCTCCAAATAAAGAAAAAGCTCCAAGGTGGCGTGATTCAAGAAAGGGCTAAAGGCTGAAACGCGAAAAGTTTCCCTGCGTTAAACGCAGGGAAGCTCCCTGCATTTTTAAATAGGCGGGCCCACCTACTTTTTTTCTTTCCCTCCACTATTTTTCCTTTCCCTCCATTCTGATGGCTTTCCGAACTTCTTCCGTCGAATACAAGCAGAAGGAAGTTTATCCCACGGTCGCTTCCTTCCCTCTCTTCCGTCGATCACCAAGTAGAGGTAAGACATTTGTAATAAAAGTGCATACAGCGCATCTGCAATTCAAGTATGGGCTACCAAGCACTGGGTGTAGGAGACAATACACGGGGCAAATAACCTAATTAGATAAAAAAAATCGACATATCAAACCTTAAATAATTCTCCCTTACTTGTGATAGATAAAGCAAAATATAACTGCCCTGAATGTTAAAAGGACCTGCGATGAAATCCGACTGTAAAACACAACATAAACATAACTTGTTAACAAATTGAGTAAAAACCGACTGTAAAATAGAATAGAAATGTTTCTGGATAAAAACTGTGAAGAAATCCGACTCTAAAAACAATGCAGAAATGTAACTGGATAAAAATGGTGAAGAACTGCGACTGTAAAACAGAAGTGTGGCTGGTTAAAAATTATGAATAACTCCAACTGTAAAAAAACAACACAAAAATATGGCTGGATAAAAATATGAATCATTATGACTGTAATAGTAGAACAAAAAAGTGGCTGGATAAAAAATGTGAATCAATCAGACTGTAAAAACAGCGCAAAAAAGTTGCTGGATAAAAAATGTGAATCATTCCGACTGTAAAAACAACACAAAATTGTGGCATGATAAAAAATTTGAATCATTCTGACTATAAAACTTGTGAAATGGGGAAGAAAAAATGTAACATCCCATTTCCAACTAGACCCCTAGGTGTGGTTTTGTCATGGCTAGGTCATGACAAACCCTAGGAAGCCAGGAATGGGCCAAGAGGTAGGAGACAAAGTGGGGAAACTCATCATGGTCTGCCAATAGTAGAACTCTGAGCAATGGTTTAGGATGACCATGGGCTACACCTTGACCTCAAGACCCTACTACAACCCCCCCTAATACCTTGGGAGTCCCTTTAGAGCCATAAGGACCCATTGGGGTCAACCATAGAGGCTCAGTTGACCAAGGTCAACCCTAGCCCTTAAAGGGTCAAACTAGCCTACTTAGGGTCAATTGACCTACTCCTAGCCTAGAGGACCCCACCTATGCCCTCCTAACCCTAACGTGAGGTCAATGGGTCACTAAGGACACATTGGGGCCAGCCCTAAAGGCCAGGTTGACCCAAGTCAACTCAGGCTCCTAATCTGGTCAAAGTACCCTTACTAAGGGTATGTGACCTCCAAATTGCAGGGTAACCCTACATAACCCTACCTAGACCTTAGGGGAAGCCAATAGGTCACCAAGGACCCATAGGGGTCAACCCAATTGGTCATGTTGACCCAAGTTAACTCTAGCCCTAAAATGGTCAAAGTGCCCTTACCAAGGGACATGTGACCACCAAGATGCCCAACCAACCCTATTCAAGTAATCCTAGACCTTAAGGGAGTCCAATGGGCCACTAAAAACCCAATGGGGTCAACCCAGATGGTCAAATTGGCCCAAGTCAACCCTCATTTAAGCCAAGTCAAACCTAGCCCAAAAGGGCTAACCCAAGCTCAAGCCACTTCTTCCTTAGGCTAACCCCATTTCCATGGTCATCATAAACAAGTGGGCTGCATTTAGCTTATGAGGTTGACCAGTCAACCAGGGGTGACGAGGAGAGAGAAGGAAGCCTCCCTCCATGATTATGGAGGAGAGAGAAGATGGGGGAGAGGAAGGGGAGAGTGGAAAGCCGGCCAAGGAGATCAACAGCCACCATTTATGGCTGCAATCAACTCCTCTAGGGAGGAGGAGTTGATTCCAGCCATTTCCCGGCCACCAAGAGGAAGATTCAGCCCCCCCCCCCCCCCCAACTCAACCCGAGCCAAGCCTTCAAGGGCATTAATGGCCATTGATGTTTGGCCTCTCCCCTCCCCCAACTGATGATTTATACACCATCAGTGACATGAGAGGATCCCTTTTCATCGTTTACCGTAGGAATTCAGTCAACTTGACTGCACTGTTGCAAAAATCCGGCTGGCGGCACCACCACCATGGCAACCCGAAGATCGACTCGCATTCAGGCCGCCAGGAAGGTCCTCTCCCTCTCCTTAACTCACGGGTAGATCATAGGACTACTTAGGTTGAAGTTTCGGGCTCAATTGAGCCCGATCCAAACCAGGAATTTCCATGGTTTCCGGCAAAAATGAACTTGCTAGAACCGCCGGAAAACGCCTCTCCGGCGGCAGAGCCACCGCCTGGCGATAGCCCCCACCTCAACGGAGGTGGTGGTGGCGGTGGCCGGGCGGGGAAGGGGCTGGATGGCCGGCGGCAGCCGCTTGAAGTCGGCCCAGGAAAAATGCATCCTGGCCGTCGGCTCAACGAAGGAGATGAAGGGATCCCGTTCATCTGCGCCAAGATTCGTGCTCCATCAGAAATTAAACTATATGAATCATTTTCTTGATTATTTCATTTCTGTCACACTATATACACTAAATAGTTTTAATTTTTAAAACTACTTAGGCCCCTTTGCAGAAAAAGTCACCAACACAAAAGTTGTAGCCCTCTGAGTCTAATTTATGTTAAAATTTGTTTGAACCCATTTGGGTGCATGGTCTGACCAGGGCACCCATTTTGGTGGGACATACCCTTAGGGCTAGGCAGCCATTAAACTGAGTGCCCACACTTCATCCCTAGCACAAATCAATTGAAATTTTGGCAGGGAGCCTAACCTAGCTATACCTAGGGCCTGCCCAAAAGTCAGAATTTTTGGACACACTTTTCCTAAAGTTTTTGATTTTATTTAATAAATCTAGGGTAATTTAATTAAGTAGTCAAATGACCTCCAAACCCTCCCAAATTTGGGGAGTGGTCCCTGGCTTCAAGACCTAGTCCTGTACAAATTTGGACTCATTTGGATATGTTTTGGTTAGGGAATCACCAAACCCTAGTGTGGCCCTAAGGTGGTATTTTTGTTCAAAAAGTGCACTTTTGATTTTGAGTGACCAAATCACCACAACAGAGGCTGAAATTTGGGACACTTACTTGCTTTGGCATTTATCACCTCCCCATGGAATGTGGGGTAGTGTGGAATTGATTTGCCCTAAGTTCCTAGGCCAAACCCTAAGGAAGGACCTTTTTGCCTTGTGAAGGGCATGAGTCCTAAACACCTTGGATGAACATCAAGTTTTGCATGGAGGGTCCTAGGGTATATAAAACCCTCTGGTAAAAATATTAAATAATTTTGAAAAGGGTAGGGTCCACAAAACCCTAACCCTAGCTTAGGACATAAAACTTGTAGTGTTAGTTTAGGTTAGCTAAACTTCTTGAAATTTAATCAAATTTGGGTAGTGAGGGAATAAGGATATTTTGAGCCTCTGGTAATTTATTTGGGAAGTTTTGATCAATATTTGTAGCACTTCATTTGTAACCAATAGGATTGCACTCATTAATAATTTGGCTATTGTGATCTCACTGCCCATTGAAAGGGCATGAAACATTGGCAGAGGTAGTTTTAGACCATACTGATCATGTATGATTTTTGATAGAATTTTTGGATACTTAGTTAGGGCATCTACTTCACAAGTGCATTACTTCGGTTACATACTAAATAATTCTTACAAGAGCTCACTACTTGTTGAAAAATTATTAAACTTGATACATAGTGTTCCTAGTTCATTATTATCATGTGAGAATTTTTGTAGAAATATTTAATGGATAATTAGTATACTTTGTTCATTAACCCATAAACTTGAAATTTCATGAGAAAATCAAGTATAGCCTTACTATTAAATGATAAATTATGAAACTTTTTATAGGGTATTTGTAGGCCATCATAATCATCCCTGAATGTTCGCTGAATTTTTGGAGGTATTATTGCTATAAAATCTTTTAAAATGACTTTTTATGAGATATCTTTGAAATTAACTTTAAGGGCCTAAACCTTGCTGAAAAATATGAAGACTTAGGATTTTGAGTTGATTATGCATTTTGTAATTAACATAAATTTATTGGAATATTATCTTGTCTGAAATTGGTACTTCATGTTCAAACTTGGGCTTTTTGGATACTAGAACAAATAAATAAATTATCAGACAAATTAGGAAAATTATGAATTTCTGGATTTATGCTACAAATGTCATTTTAGACCTCTACTAATTATTATATGAGCATTGGATGATTATATGGCATACTTCCCTTTTTACGGGTCATATAGCTTAAGTGGTCTGCATATAGCAAAACTGCAGGAAATCATTTGGGATATGAACTAGAGCTCATGTGTTGGGTGTTATTGGGTTGCTGGAAAGGATAGTAGATTTAGGTGCATCTTTGGAAGATAAGTGAGTAGGGTGTTGTTTTGTCTAGGGTTTAGAGGCGCTCGTGTCCGACGAAAGATCGTCCTCCCCGAGGTGAGTGGAGTCAAATCACCCTAGGATTACCCTATCGGAACATGAGAGAGTAATGGGTAAGGGAATCAACCAACAACAAAAATAAGTACCTTGCGAAAGGGAACGCTGGGCGTAATCACAACATAGTTCCTAGTGCCCCTTGAGAGCCCTTCACAGGGAATACCGGGGGCAGTCCTGGGTTAACGTAAACTGTTTTAACAAGCTCAAAAGTGTAACTTAGTAATTAGGGTTGCACATTTCACAAACACTGTTAGCACCGGAAGTTACCTGGGAGCTTCGGCTCAGAAGGTTAAAAGACGGACTTTGGGTCCGGGGTGCTTCGGCTCGATTGTTTGTGACGGACGTGTTGGTCTGGGGAGCTTCGGCTCGAGTTTTGATTACGCTAAACTTGCATGTGCATAAAAGGAAGGAAAAACTAAGGTGGTGGGTCTTCGGTATTGGAGGGTCGATGCACCGATGCCAATACGTTGACTCGGCAAGTGTGGTTAGCACTTCGCCAACAGAAGTCCGGTGCGTCAGCCGTCAAGAGTACGCAGGAGTCTGCTTCGTGCACCAAGCGTTGAGGCGTACGATAGGTCTGACCGGTAGTGCTTTACTGGTTTAGAGGTGGGAGAGGCCCAACCCACCGCTTTCGTCTGCCACTACGGAGGTATCCTGGGATGTTACGGCTCCAGAAAGGGGGAACTAAAGGTCTGTGTGCACATAGTCGGGTGTGTGTGTTGCACCTGCATGATCCATCATACCCACTTGCATGTCATAGCATAATCGTTTCCTTTAACCTTGACACCTAAAGTATAAGTGGAATGGGACGCTTATACTTTAGGACCTGCAAAACGACCCCTTGGTCTATAAGCTTGTGTGGGCAAGTTTATAAATTAAGGTTAATTTTGGATATATATATTTACTGCTGTTTGATAACCGACACCCCAACGTATAAATTAGTATGGGACTTTTTATACGATGGGAGCCCTGTAGAAGACCCCTTGGCTTATGTGTTTTCACATAAGTGAAGGTTACTTTTCATATTTCAGCTTATTGTCTTTACATGCTATAGAATTTGCTAGTATAGGACCGCTGCCATCTACTTTTGATATTCTCCACCTTCAAGTCCTCCCCTTTCTTCCTCTCCGCTCGGTGCCTAGGAGCCGTGGGGGAAGGGGCGGGGGATGATAGGACTTAGTATTTTAGACTAACGGTTTTAGAACCGCATCATTTAGGGGATCGTGGAGACCAGTATGGAGGAGCAGCCACAGAGACCGGTGCACTTGGAGGTGGGGCAGTCTAGCTCCGGAGTTCATACAGTCGGGACCGTGAGTCTCGACCTTGTGTAGTTTTTCTGCTTCCGCATGAGTGATTTTTGTAGTGAGGATATGATGTACCGGGCATAAGCCCGTATTTTGCTACTCTGATGTTTTATTCTGTGGACACTCCCTTCGTGGAGTTATATTTATTATGACATGTGATTCTCTGTGGACTGTTAGTTTCCATTTACTTCATTATGCTACTTTTCTGTGATCAAATTGGCCGGCAGAATCGGCGCTTTGTGGTGATGACCCTTCAGGTTGTAAAGGAGTCACCGCAAAACGGCGGTTCTGGGCCTAAGACCCCGGTGTCGAAAAGAGGAAAAAAAAAGGGGGGTCTTACAAGTGGTATCAGAGCAGACCTCGATCGAAAAGTAGCAGTCCACAACCCTGGGTCACCCCCACGTGAGTTTAGTTTGAGGACAAACTAAGCAGCGGAAGCAGTGGTGTGCCCATATGGGGGATCACATGTAAATTGTCCACTTTTATTAGGCATTGAGTCGATTACCTACTAATGTAGTTCGTTTTACAGCCCCTAGCTCAGCCCACCCCACAAGGTGGAGCTCAGCAGACTCCAGACATTGCACCACCTCCCATGGTCCCCACACCTTTCCTTCAGTCAGACATGGGGCAAACCCTTACAGCTATCCTTGAGGCCTTCCGGGCTCAGCAGGCTCCGGCCCAGCAGCCAAACCCAGGGGCCAACTGGATGAGCACCTTCCGAGGACTCTCTCCCCCATCATACTTGGGGACAGAGTCGGCAGTGCGGACAGAGGAGTGGCTGGATGTTATGTACGAGATGTTGACTGGGATACGATGCCCTTGGGACTAGAGGGTGGCCTTGGTGGTATCTTGCTTGGAGTCCCATGCCAAGAGGTGGTGGAAGACGTTGCTGGACACGACATTTGCTGATAGGGAGATTGCAGAAATCACTTGGGAGGAATTCAGGGCCACGCTGCTGGAGCACTTTGTTCCGCAGTCGGCCAGGGACGAGTTGGAGGAGCGGTTCTTGCAGCTGAGGCAGGGCACCAGGACGGTGGTGGAGTACCACTGAGAGTTCGACCATTTGGCCCGATATGCGGGTTCTTACCAGCTGGACGAAGCAGGAAACGCCAAGAGATTATATAAGGGCCTAAAAGAGGAGTTGAGGGAGGCCTTGCTGTTTGTATCTGACGGGCCTATCTCCCGGATTTTGGAGATGGCGAAGAGGATTGAGGCCGATTGGCACACCACTCGGGGCCGGAAGCGGAAAGCGGAGAATCAGGGCCGGAGGGCCCGAAATGATCAGCGGCGAGGCACCATACCGGATGGGAGAAGGACAGAGGAGCAGCCTCGTCAGGAGGTGAGGCAGGAGCCGAGAGAGCAGGTGGTTTTGGCCCCTCAACCTCTCCGGACACAGGAGATGCCGAGACCCGGGGGTATGGCGTATCCCCCGCCGGAGTGCTTCCATTGTCATCAGGTGGGACACCTCCAGAGAAACTGCCCTATGAGGGGGGCACCACCTCCAGCACCACAGGGTGGCCCACCTGCCCAGCATTTCGGAGGCCGAGGACGCGGCCGAGGACGTGGTTACCAGGGAGGAGACCGAAGACAGGAAAGGGAGTAGGCATATGCCTTGGATCTAGCACAGCCTCGAAATCTGGAGCGGGTCATCACAGGTAAGCTAAGATGTTTTAAATTGTTTAAGCTGAATTCCCGTTCTTAATTGTCCAACAAGTAGAACTGCCCTAAGAAGAATAAATAGCAAAGAAAACGCGTCATAAAATACTAAGACCTTTTATCATCACAGGTATAGTCTTCATCAGCGGCAAGCCCACCTATACTATGTTCAACACGGGTGCTTCGCACTCGTTTGTGTCGGAGGCCTTCCTGGAAGGGCTGGAAGGAGTGGAACGGTTCTCAGGCCGGATGAGTAGGGTGCGTCTACCCGACGGATCAGAGATACTCACCTCAGCTCACTGCATCATGGAGGCGGAGATTGGAGGGAAGTCGTTCGAAGTTCCGGCAACGGTCCTGAGGATGCCAGTCTTCGAGCTGATCCTGGGCATGACTTGGTTGCAGTGGAATCATGCCCAGATTGATTGTCAAGAGAAGAGGATCACCGTGAGACACGGGGACTCTACCATCATCATCGAAGGTATAAGACCTGCCTCACGTATACCCTTATCTTCAGTACAGACCGTCAAGGCCTATTTACAGGGGGAGGAGGTCTATGAGGTGCTGTTTGAGATGACGGAGGCCACGAGTTCTATATCGAATATCCCGGTGGTGCGGGAGTTTGAGGACGTCTTTCCGGAGAAGTTACCCGGATTACCCCCGTGCAGGGAGCAGGACTTCCAGATACAGCTTGTGCTGGGGGCCAAGCCAGCGTCCAAGGCACCTTACCGGATGGCCCCAAAGGAGTTGACGGAGTTTCGGAGCCAACTTCAGGAGTTAGTGGAAGCCGGATTTGTCCGGCCAAGCTCTCCACCTTGGGGAGCCCCGGTATTGTTCATCAAGAAGAAAGACGGGACCCTCAGATTGTGCATCGACTATCGAGCACTAAATCGGTTGACGGTCCGGAACACCTATCCACTGCCAAGGATAGACGAGTTGTTCGACCAGCTGCAGGGAGCGCAGTTCTTTTCGAAATTAGATTTGAGGTCGGGATACTACCAGCTTCGGATTCGGGAGGAGGACATTCAGAAGACTGCTTTTAGTAGCAGATATGGTTTATACGAGTTTACGGTGATGCCCTTCGGACTCACCAACGCACTATCAGCGTTCATGACCCTCATGAACCAAGTCTTTAAGGAATATCTTGATGTGTTTGTCATTGTGTTCATCGATGACATCCTCATTTACTCGAGGACGGAGGAGGAGCACACTCGCCATCTAACACTGAGCCTGCAGAGACTGCGGGAGAATCATCTATATGCGAAGTTTAGTAAATGTCAGTTCTGGCTGAAGGAGGTGGGCTTCTTAGGCCATATTATCAGTGGAGTTGGATTGGCAGTGGACCCGGCAAAGATTCAGGCTATTCGGGATTGGCCGCAGCTGAAGACAGCCACCGACGTATGGAGTTTTCTAGGACTTGCCGGTTACTACCGGAAGTTCGTGGAGGGATTCTCTCGAATCGCCCTCCCGCTCACATCCTTGACGAAGAAGGAGGTATCGTTCGTGTGGACCCCGCAGTGCCAGACAACTTTCCAGGAGCTGAAGGATCGGCTAACCTCAGCTCCCATTCTTACTCTCCCCTCGGGGAGGGAAGGATTTCAGGTCTACACTGATGCTTCCTACCAGGGTATGGGAGCTGTACTGATGCAAAAGGGCCATGTGATTACATATGCATCTCTCCAGTTGAAGAAGCACGAGCAGAACTATCCGGTGCATGACCTTGAGATGGGGGCGGTCGTTTTTGCTTTGAAGGTCTGGCGCCATTATCTTTATGGAGTCCACTGCGATATCTATTCCGACCACAAGAACCTGAAATACGTGGACACGCAGAAGGAACTGAACATCAGGCAGAGGCGCTGGGTGGAGTTCCTTGCAGATTATCAGTATGAGATGCACTACCATCCAGGGAAGGCAAATGTGGTGGCGGACGCATTGAGTCGGAGAGCTGCCACTTCCGAAGTCGGGCCTCAGGTTATGCCTATGGAGCTGGTGAGGAGATTGGAGGATATGCACATCACACTGGTGTCATCCGAGGACCCCGAGCTTTACACGGAGTATTTAGCAGCGATGAGTGCTACAGATGATATCCGGGACAGAGTCAGAGAGGGACAGAGGCGAGATGTCAATTTGGAGCCAATATTCTGGGCCTTGGAGAACAGTACAGCAGGAGATTACACGATGAGGGACAGCGTGGTATGCTTTAGAGGTCTGACTTATATACCGGGAGGAGGCCAGGTCCGGGAGGATATCATGGCGGAAGCCCACCACAGCAGATACTCGGTGCACCCGGGCATCACAAAGATGACTGCGGATTTGAAGAAGACTATGTACTGGCCTGTCATGAAGAAGGATATCACTCGATTTGTGACCCACTGCGAAGCTTGCCAACTAGTGAAGGAAGAATGCAAAAACCCTGCGGGGTTGCTGCAACCACTCCCGGTACCAGAGTGGAAGTTTGAAGACATCGCGATGGATTTTATCCACGGACTTCCCCGATCACGAACAGGGAATGACTCAATTTGGGTCATCGTCGATCGGTTGACTAAGGTAGCCAGGTTCATTCTGATCAGGAAGGACGATGCTGTGGGAGTATTAGTACAGAGATTTGTGGAGCAGTTCATTCGATATCACGGGGTGCCCAAGACGATCGTGTTGGATCGGGATGGCCGGTTCACTTCCAGGGAGTGGAGATCCGTGCAAGCTTACTTAGGCACGCGATTGACCTTCAGCACTGCATTTCATCCCCAGACGGACGGGCAGACAGAACGCACCAACCGAACGCTGGAAGACCTTTTGAGGCTATGCATTTTGGACCGCGGGGAACCGTGGGAGAAACTCTTACCCCTGGTCGAGTTCTCCTATAACGACAGCTACCAGTCCAGCATCAGGATGGCGCCTTACGAAGCCTTATACGGAAGGAGATGCCGGACCCCGCTTTCTTGGGTTCAGGACGAAGATCCGAAGGTGTTGGGATCAAAGTTTGTTGAAGACACCGAGGCTCAGGTGAGGCTGATCAGAGACAGGATGCTAGAGGCGCAGAGCAGACAGGCTAAGTACTATGACGCCCGGCATCGGCAGGTGGAGTTCCAGGTGGGAGATCGGGTGTTTCTGAAGATTCGGCCCATGCATGGAGTCTCGCGGGTGCGTTGTCAGAGGAAGAAGCTCAGCCCTAGGTACATGGGCCCTTACAGGATCCTGGAGCAGATCGGGCCCCTAGCCTACAGGCTGGAGTTACCACCAGAGCTGGAAGCGCTGCACGATGTCTTCCATATTTCTTCGCTGATGAGGGCTTTACTACACCCGGAGCAGCAGATTTTGACCACCGAAGGGCCGGTAGCTTCAGACCAGTCAGTTCGTTTGGAGTCGGTTAGGATCGACGACCGAGGAGTACGGGTCTTGCGACGCAAGAAGGTCCCACTAGTCAAGGTCCTGTGGAGGAACCACGACCAGGAGGAGCATACCTGGGAGCCGCAGGACGTGATGAGACAAAGATACCCAGAGCTGTTCCGTCAGGTATACCTCACAAACCCCTCAAGATGTTTTAATTATTTTCCTACTTTAACTAGTAAGGGCTGCTTTAGGCGGGTAGAGGCTTATCTTTTGTTTATTGGGGGCTTATTTTTTGTTTATTAGGATCTTGGCTTCAACAATTGAGTGAATTGAACATAGATTTAGGTTTCCCTTAAAACCTAGTTTAGCAAACATGGCGTCGTGATGGGATGTTAAAAGTTTCCTTCCTCGGTAGAAAATTTCTGTGGGCGTAACCTTGATTTCGGGGACGAAATCTTTATTTTGTTTATTGGGATTTATAACATCCCATTTCCAACTAGACCCCTAGGTGTGGTTTTGTCATGGCTAGGTCATGACAAACCCTAGGAAGCCAGGAATGGGCCAAGAGGTAGGAGACAAAGTGGGGAAACTCATCATGGTCTGCCAATAGTAGAACTCTGAGCAATGGTTTAGGATGACCATGGGCTACACCTTGAACTCAAGACCCTACTACAACCCCCCCCCCCCTAATACATTGGGAGGCCCTTTAGAGCCATAAGGACCCATTGGGGTCAATCAAAGAGGCTCAGTTGACCAAGGTCAACCCTAGCCCTTAAGGGGTCAAACTAGCCTACTTAGGGTCAATTGACCTACTCCTAGCCTAGAGGACCCCACCTATGCCATCCTAACCCTAAAGTGAGGTCAATGGGTCACTAAGGACACATTGGGGCCAGCCCTAGAGGTCAGGTTGACCCAAGTCAACTCAAGCTCCTAATCTGGTCAAAGTACCCTTACTAAGGGTATGTGACCTCCAAAGTGCAGGGTAACCCTACATAACCCTACCTAGACCTTAGGGGAAGCCAATAGGTCACCAAGGACCCATAGGGGTCAACCCAATTGGTCATGTTGACCCAAGTCAACTCTAGCCCTAAAATGGTCAAAGTGACCTTACCAAGGGACATGTGACCACCAAGATGCCCAACCAACCCTATTCAAGTAATCCTAGACCTTAAGGGAGTCCAATGGGCCACTAAAAACCCAATGGGGTCAACCCAGATGGTCAAATTGGCCCAGGTCAACCCTCATTTAAGCCAAGTCAAACCTAGCCCAAAAGGGCTAACCCAAGCCCAAGCCACTTCTTTCTTAGGCTAACCCCATTTCCATGGTCATCATAACCAAGTGGGCTGCATTTAGCTTATGAGGTTGACCAGTCAACCAGGGGTGACTAGGAGAGAGAAGGAAGCTTCCCTCCATGATTATGGAGGAGAGAGAAGATGGGGGAGAGGAAGGGGAGAGTGGAAAGCCGGCCAAGGAGATCAACAGCCACCATTTATGGCTGCAATCAACTCCTCTAGGGATGAGGAGTTGATTCCAGCCGTTTCCCGGCCACCAAGAGGAAGATTCAGCCCCCCCCCCCCACTCAACCCGAGCCAAGCCTTCAAGGGCATTAATGGTCATTGATGTTTGGCCTCTCCCCTCCCCCAACTGATGATTTATACACCATCAGTGACATGAGAGGATCCCTTCCCATCATTTACCATAGGAATTTAGGCAACTTGACTGCACTGTGGCAGAAATCCGGCCGGCGGCACCACCACCATGGCAACCCGAAGATCGACTCGCATTCAGGCCGCCAGGAAGGTCCTCTCCCTCTCCTTAACTCACGGGTAGATCATAGGACTACTTAGGTTGAAGTTTCGGGCTCAATTGAGCCCGATCCAAACCAGGAATTTCCATGGTTTCCGGCAAAAATGAACTTGCTAGAACCGCCGAAAAACGCCTCTCCGGCGGCAGAGCCACCGCCTGGCGATAGCCCCCACCTCAACGGAGGTGGTGGTGGCGGTGGCCGGCCGGGGAAGGGGCTGGATGGCCGGCGGCAGCCGCGTGAAGTCGGCCCAGGAAAAATGCATCCTGGCCGTCGGCTCAACGAAGGAGATGAACGGATCCCGTTCATCGGCGCCAAGATTCGTGCTCCATCAGAAATTAAACTATAGGAATCATTTTCTTGATTATTTCATTTCTGTCACACTATATACACTAAATGGTTTTAATTTGTAAAAATACTTAGGCCCCTCTGCAGAAAAAGTCACCAACACAAAGGTTGTAGCCCTCTGAGTCTAATTTATTTTAAAATTTATTTGAACCCATTTGGGCACATGGTCTGACCAGGGCACCCATTTTGGTGGGACATACCCTTAGGGCTAGGCAGTCATTAAACTGAGTGCCCACACTTCATCCCTAGCCCAAATCAATTGAAATTTTGACAGGGAGCCTAACCTAGCTATACCTAGGGCCTGCCCAAAACTCAGAATTTTTGGACACACTTTTCCTAAAGTTTTTGATTTTATTTAATAAAGCTAGGGTAATTTAATTAAGTAGTCAAATGACCTCCAAACCCTCCCAAATTTTGGGGAGTGGTCCCTGGCTTCAAGACCTAGTCCTGTACAAATTTGGACTCATTTGGATATGTTTTGGTTAGGGAATCACCAAACCCTAGTGTGGCCCTAAGGTGGTATTTTTGTTCAAAAAGTGCACTTTTGATTTTGAGTGACCAAATCACCTTAACAGAGGCTGAAATTTGGGACACTTACTTGCTTTGGCATTTATCACCTCCCCATGGAATGTGGGGTAGTGTGGAATTGATTTTCCATAAGTTCCTAGGCCAAACCCTAAGGAAGGACCTTTTTGCCTTGTGAAGGGCATGAGTCCTAAACACCTTGGATGAACATCAAGTTTTGCATGGAGGGTCCTAGGGTATATAAAACTATCTGGTAAAAATATTAAATAATTTTGAAAAGGGTAGGGTCCACAAAACCCTAACCATAGCTTAGGACATAAAACTTGTAGTGTTAGTTTAGGTTAGCTAAACTTCTTGAAATTTAATCAAATTTGGGTAGTAAGGGAATAAGGATATTTTGAGCCTCTGGTAATTTATTTGGGAAGTTTTGATGAATATTTGTAGCACTTCATTTGTAACCAATAGGATTGCCCTCATTAATAATTTGGCTATTGTGATGTCACTGCCCATTGAAAGTGTATGAAACATTGGCAGAGGTAGTTTTGGAACATACTGATCATGTATGATTTTTTATAGAATTTTTGTATACTTAGTTAGGGCATCTACTTCACAAGTGCATTACTTCGGTTACATACTAAATAATTCTTACAAGAGCTCAATACTTGTTGAAAAATTATGAAACTTGATACATTGTGTTCCTAGTTCATTATTATCATGTGGGAATTGTTGTGGAAATTTTTGATGGATAATTAGTATACTTTGTTCATTAACCCAAAACTTGAAATTTCATGAGAAAATCAAGTATAGCCTTATTATTAAATAATAAATTATGAAACGTTTTCTAGGGTATTTGTAGGCCATCATAATCATCCCTGAATTTTCTCTGAATTTTTGGAGGTATTATTGCTGTAAAATCTTTTAAAATGACTTTTTATGAGATATCTTTGAAATTAAATTTAAGGGCCTAAACCTTGCTGAAAAATCTGAAGACTTAAGCTTTTGAGTTTATTATGCATTTTATAATTAACATAAATTTATTGGAATATTATCTTGTCTGAAATTAGTACTTCATGTTCAAACTTGGGCTTTTTGGATACTAGAATAAATAAATAAATTATCAGACAAATTAGGAAAATTATGAATTTCTGGATTTATGCTACAAATGTCATTTTAGACCTCTAATAATTATTATATGAGCATTGGATGATCATATGGCATACTTCCCTTTTTACGGGTCATATAGCTTAAGTGGTCTGCATATAGCAAAACTGCAGGAAATCATTTCGAATATGAACTAGAGCTCATTTGTTGGGTGTTATTGGGTTGCTGGAAAGGATAGTAGATTTAGGTGCATCTTTGGAAGATAAGTGAGTAGGGTGTTGTTTTGTCTAGGGTTTAGAGGCGTTCGGGTCCGACGAAAGATCGTCCTCCCCGAGGTGAGTGGAGTCAAATCACCCTAGGATTAGCCTATCGGAACATGAGAGAGTAATGGGTAAGGGAATCAACCAACAACAAAAATAAGTATCTTGCGAAAGGGAACGCTGGGCGTAATCCCAACATAGTTCCTAGTGCCCCTTGAGAGCCCTTCACAGGGAATACCGGGGGCAGTCCTGGGTTAACGTAAACTGTTTTAACAAGCTGAAAAGAGTAACTTAGTAATTAGGGTTGCACATTTCACAAACACTGTTAGCACCGTAAGTTAGCTGGGTGCTTCGGCTCGGAAGGTTAAAAGACGGACTTTGGGTCCGGGGAGCTTCGATTCGATTGTTTGTGAAGGACGTG
The DNA here is from genome assembly GCA_039583875.1 of Platanthera guangdongensis. Lineage (NCBI taxonomy): Eukaryota > Viridiplantae > Streptophyta > Magnoliopsida > Asparagales > Orchidaceae > Platanthera > Platanthera guangdongensis. The sequence continues at coordinate 112,989,291 of CM077163.1, forward strand.
TTGGTCCGGGGAGCTTCGGCTCGGGTTTTGATTACGCTAAACTTGCATGTGCATAAAAGGAAGGAAAAACTAAGGTGGTGGGTCTTCGGTATTGGAGGGTCGATGCACCGACGCCAATACGTTGACTCGGCAAGTGTGGTTATCACTTCACCAACAGAAGTCCGGTGCGCTAGCCGGCAAGAGTACGCAAGAGTCCGCTTCGTGCACCAAGCGTTGAGGCGTATGATAGGTCTGACCGGTAGTGCTTTACTGGTTTAGAGGTGGGCGAGGCCCAACCCACCGCTTCCGTCTGCCACTACGGAGGTATCCTGGGAGGTTACGGCTCCAGAAAGGGGGAACTAAAGGTCTGTGTGCACAGAGTCGGGTGTGTGTGTTGCACCTGCATGATCCATCATACCCACTTGCATGTCATAGCATAATCGTTTCCTTTAACCTTGACACCTAAAGTATAAGTGGAATGAGACGCTTATACTTTAGGACCTGCAAAATGACCCCTTGGTCTATAAGCTTGTGTGGGCAAGTTTATAAATTAAGGTTAATTTTGGATATATATATTTACTGCTGTTTGATAACCGACACCCCAACGTATAAATTGGTATGGGACTTTTTATACGATGGGAGCCCTGCAGAAGACCCCTTGGCTTATGTGTTTTCACATAAGTGAAGGTTACTTTTCATATTTCAACTTATTGTCTTTACATGCTATAGAATTTCCTAGTATAGGACCGCTGTCATCTGCTTTTGATAATCTCCACCTTCAAGTCCTCCCCTTTCTTCCTCTCCGCTCGGTGCCTAGGAGCCGTGGGGGAAGGGGCGGGGGATGATAGGACTTAGTCTTTTAGACTAACGGTTTTCGAACCGCATCATTTAGGGGATCGTGGAGACCAGCATGGAGGAGCAGCCCCAGAGACCGGTGCACTTGGAGGTGGGGCAGTCTAGCTCCGGAGTTCATACAGCCGGGACCGTGAGTCTCGACCTTGTGTAGTTTTTCTGCTTCCGCATGAGTGATTTTTGTAGTGAGGATATGATGTACCGGGCATAAGCCCGTATTTTGCTACTCTGATGTTTTATTCTGTGGGCACTCCCTTCGTGGAGTTATATTTATTATGACATGTGATTCTCTGTGGACTGTTAGTTTCCATTTACTTCATTATGCTACTTTTCTGTGATCGAATTGGCCGGCAGAATCGGCGCTTTGTGGTGATGACCCTTCAGTTTGTGAAGGAGTCACCGCAAAACGGCGGTTCTGGGCCTAAGACCCTGGTGTCGAAAAGAGGAAAAAAAAAGGGGGGTCTTACAAAAAACCTACGAAAACCTAGAAGCAAACCGAATGTAAGGAGAAAATAAAATGAAAATGAAATATATATCGGGCAGCAAAGTCTACAGAGATGACCGGCGGTGGGGAGGAAGGAGATGCACCGGTTGGGCAGAGATCTGAGAAACGGCGGTGGGGAGGAAGGAGCAGCACTGGTAGGGCGGAGATGTCAGGAACGTCGGTGGGGAGGAAGGAACAACACAGGTAGGGTGGTTAACGATGCGGAATGCCGCTTAGGTTTTGGTTTTCGGTGCAGGCGGAGGGACTCGTTCCTACCGATGTCGGGAAAGAAGTGAAAATGCCACAAATTCAAAAAAAGAGGTGGGCCCAGGTATTTAAAAACGCGTGAAGTTTCCCTGCGTTTAATGCACGAAAATTTTTTCCTTGAGAGAGGAATAGAGGCATGGTCTCTTTTCCTTCTTTCATCAAAAGGCAAGCCAAAAATGGAGATCTCAAGGCACTCTCGTGATGATAGACGGTTGTATCCTTTCTCCTTCACAAATCCAAAAAGGACTTACAATTGAAACTTTATTGCAAATATCCTTATTTCCAATAAGCTCAATTAAGCCTTTCACAACTTCGGGGTTATCAGAATAATTAGTTTAATCATATTGGAAAGCATGATTATAATTAGTTTTCCTGATTATATTTAGCCCTTCATTTTTGTAAGATCTCTGTGAGAACTGAGTGGGTAGAAGAGCTAATCTTTGAGTTGTAAGCTTAATTTATAAAGGCTGAGGTAGGGTTCTTGAGGGACATGAGGTAGGTGATTTGAGTGGGATCACTGAGGTGTAAGCCTGAATTATAAAGGTTGAGGTAGGATTCTTGAGGTACCTGAGGTAGGACCTGTTGGTGTGAGTGTAGGTTTCTTAACAGAAACTGAGCCTATAAGATCTTTGGATCTAAGTTGAAGAGGAGGAGCAATAACCTTATCTAGCACATTGCTAGTGAGGAAGAAGGGGGAAAGTGGATGTACCCTAGATAGGGTAACCACTATAAATTCTTTGTGTATTATGATTTGTTTGTGCTTGTGCTGTGTTTTGAGATTTGCATGTTCTGTTGTTCAATTGTGCTGAGTTGTTGTGAAGCTATTTTCTTAAGTATATCATCTGTGGCACATAATATCTGCTGAACAGTTAAGTGACAAAGTATTGAAAAAGTATTTTAAAAGACACCTATTAACCACCCCCCCCCCTCCTCTAGGTGATTATCTACCAATAGGATTATATTTCAATAGGACATGGCTGAGAGTTCTTGGGTACATAATAACATAGATATATTCATGGGAAACATATGGTGGTGTAAAAATATGGTTGCATTATGATCCTAAGTGATGGGATTACTTGTGGTGGGTCTATGGGCTTACCGATTGTCACACCGACCGAAGATGGAAAATAAACTCTAGGTTGGTTAGGTTTGGCTCCATGGTGTTTACTTCCTAAGGACCCCTTCCGTGCCATTTAAGTTGGTTGGGATGGGCTCCTTAGTGTTTACTTCCCAAGAAACCCTTTTGTGACATTAAGGCCGGTTAGGTTGGGATCTTTTGTGTTTGCTTCCCAAACACCCCTTCTGTGTCGTAGTACGCAGGGGCTCCGCTATTTGGTTCTTAACATTGAGGCATACTTGAGGCATAGGCCTAGTAGTGTGTATACACACCTAGTAGTGGAGAAGCTCGTTTCATTGTCTCCGTCTAGCCATGACTGGAGGCGTATTGGAGGTTAGATACCCTCAAAACTTGGGAACTAAGGTCTATGATGGCATAGTAAGCAAAAGTACGTGAGTAGCATGGGCGTCATCATATATTCATTTCATTGCATCGCACCATATAAGCCTTTCATCATATAAATTACTGCGTGGTCTTTTATATGATGAGTTACTTTCTAATTTACCAAATCCTTGACTTATAAATTTGTATGAGCATTTTTAGAAGTTAAGTTCAATTCAGTCCTTTACTTACTTGATGCTTACTACACTACTACTTTATTTGTACTATAATACACATATTGATTACCTGTTTTCTAATAGAATTATTAATATAATATCTGCTAGTTTTAGCTCACCGCTCTTGCCACATGTTATGAAATATACTACTATTATATTGTACTCCTTTTTCATATACTTATGTATGGTTCCTAAGAGTCGTCGGGCGAGAGGATGTAAAATTACTTAGTCTTCATGACTAATGGTGTTACACCACTATTTTTAGGAGTAACGACAACACCCCGTGTATGAGGACACCCTGGCTAGGGAGACAGGACCTGAAACTACAATACCATTGCTACCTTTTCTGATGAATGTGAGTTTGAACGCGCTTTGTAGCCTTCAGGAATTGTAGTACTCTAATTATATTCAGGAACACTGTTGATTCCTATTTTCACTCATATATATAATGTGGACATTTTATGCTTATTTGTGGATCATGGACTTGGTTTTGTTTTACTTATGGGTTCACATGCAATATTCTGGAATAGCCGGCATGTTAGGTGTCTTGTGGTGCAAGTTAGCTCATGTGCTAATGTTACCGTAAGGTGGTTGTTTTGGGAATATGGCTCCTCGCGGCCGTATCTTGTACTCCGGGAGGGGGGTCTTACATCCTGAAAGGGAATAAAACCTAAACCCTAGGAGTGATCTAAGTAGCATATAAAGTAGAAACAATAATATTTAGGGGCAATCTTACTTTTTTAAGGATTATATAAACAGACTTCCCCATGGCAATCCCAAACATGTAAATGATTAAGGTTGGCTCGCTTACCAGTCTACGACTCCAAAGGATTTTTGGGCACAGATTTAGACATAACTCTATTAAGTATGTATAATGTTGGCTTAAGAGCTTCTCCCCATAAAATATAGGAAGATTAGTCATACTTATCAAACTCCTCATCATTTCCTTAAGTGTGCAATTACGCCTCTTAGGCACACCTTTTTGTTCAGGACTACCCGGTATGGAGTATTGGGCTACAATGTCACAACTCTATAAGTATCTAGCAAATAGACTTTTATGTTTACCGAATACATTGTGTGTAACAAAATACTCACCTCCTTTGTTAGACCTAACAATTTTAATGACTTTCTCTAATTATTTCTCAACTTTAGTCTTAAAAATATTGAACTTTTTAGGAGTTTCAGATTTTTCGTTAATTAGAAACAAATATGCAAATCGAGAATAGTCATCAATGAATGTAATAAAGTAGGTATTCTTACAAATTGTAGTGGATTAAGGACCACTAATGTTCGTATGAATGATTTCTAATAAATCTAAACTACAAATTGAGCCTTTCTTTTTAATCGTAGTCATTTTGGCCCTAAAATAATCAACACATATATCTAGATCACTGAAGTCAAGTGTAGGAAAATATTTTCTTTAATTAGTCCCTACTCTTTTCCTAGAGATATGACCTAATCTTTTTGTCATAGCATTGAAGGATGCTTTTTAGTAAGCGATCTTTTTGTGCCAATATTTTCTACATTATTTGAAATAGCATAATAATTAATAGGAGATAGACATATTCTATATAAGCTATTAGGTACATAGCATTGGCTAATAATACATAACTCATAAAATAACATAATTAAACAACAAAAATATTAAAGCCATTATTTAATCTATCAAAAATAGAAACTAAAATCAAAGTTCTTCTAAATGAATGAATTTAAAATATGTCTTTCAAAAGAAGTTCATAACTATAATCAAGAACTAAACAAACGTCCCACATGAACTCTTCCTCCTCCTCAGCATTATTGCCCACTGTGAGCATACCCTCACCCTTGCTTGGCCTCCTCCTTTTATGAGCCCATGTAGTGTGAAAGCAACATGATTAGTTGCTCCACTATCGAGCAGTAAAAACTAGATGAGGCTTCAATAAAATTATATTCATAAAGGACAAAAGCTAAAAGGTTACCTTTAATTGTGAAACCGTATTTCTCCATCCAAAATTTGAACATTAGGCACTCGTTCTTCACATGCCCCTTCTTCTTGCAAAAGAAGTACCTAATCCTGAGAATTGTATGTTGTCTTCAGAATGCTAAATTCAATAGGTAGTGCATTGAGTGTTAGATGCACAATGAATGTCTTAGGTAGAATAATATCTAGCACCTACGGTTTGGTCAAACATTATGAAAGAAAAGAAAGAGTAATCTCTGGCTAACTCTAGAGGGGGGTGAATAAAGTTAATTAAAAATTCATTTGCAACTTTTTACAATTATAAGGTTAAGTGATTAAAATAGGTGATATAATAATAGCTAATCAAAAGCAAAGAAAACAAAGCTACCACAGCACAAGACAAAAATAAAACAGCAAACACACAGACAACACAAGAATTTTATAGTGGTTCCCCAACTGGGTACATCCACTCTTCTACCACCCTGGTAGGAATCTACTACAGGTTTTGATCAGGTGATTGCCACCATAATATCTATTTGAAGGGAGATATTACAACCCTTTGAGCTTTTGATCAGGTGCCCAAAAACCAAACTCAACTCTTTTGGAAGGTGACTTGTGAACCAGGTTAACTTTTGAAGGGAGTTAAAATCCTGTACAGTGGATTGGGAAAGAAAGCGATGTTAGTCTTCTCTTTTCTCAAAAGCACTTTGAGAAGACTTTGTGTGGATTCAAGATCTTGTCAAAGCTCCCACTGAGATGTTGAGTGTTCAGGATTGAGAAGCTTTGTCCAGGAGTGAGTAGGTCTTCAGCTTGAGAAAACTAGATCTAGGTTCTCTTGACAGATTGAGCTGAATTGTCTCAACAAGTTCCTGGATGAGAAAATGAAGAGGACACTTGATCTGTTTTTGTTGTTACTCTTCTATCTTCTTGAGAGCACTGAGTGATTAAGATTGAGAGCTGCTTGAAAATATTCTGCTCTTGTGAAGAATGTCTCACTACAATTTTTGCTCTAAAAGAATTCTATTGCTATTCTCAGTCTCTGTCTCCTGTCAAAAATATTATTCTCTGTATCTTCTCTCAGACAACCAATCTTCTTTCGAAATTTGAATCACTATAATTAATGCCTTGCTGGAAAACTGGGAAGGAAAATGGCTAGCATGACTCTCATTATTCATTTCCCTAACTGTTCCGAGAAATATGTCAAATAAATCCTCTGATGAATACCATAATCAATGCTACCAGAAACGGCTATATTCATAGGGAATATAAGCATTGATTACTCAGGGAATTTATGACTTAGAATAATAATAGAGATGGAACATATAAGGAAAGAACAAAGAACAAACAGCTTACAAAATTCGTCGACTAGATAACAGTTTTTGTCGACCTGTACTCAGAGAACGTCTACCTGAGAAATCCTATTCGTCGACCTGAGCTCTGCAAAGCAAACACTGAATAAAAACAACTGATTCTTTGCTCCAAGAACATCGACCTGAGAATCTGTTCTACACTCAAAGATCGTCGACCAAAGAACTTGAATAAATAGAATTAGTCGAACTGAGAACTAGTCTGGGAGAAAACGTCGACCACAGAATGTATGCTTTTGATGAATATCATCAACCTGAGCTCTAAGTTCGTCGGTCTGAGTTCGACGAACGTCGAACTAAATTCCAGACAACTAAAAAACTTCTAAGTCTTGAATATGAAGTCTACATCAGGCAGGTCCATGAAGTTGACACTTGGGGGACTGGCCTAAAAAACTTAGAAAGAAAAACTAGTGACCCTAACTCTACAACTTGGGTCAACACAACCTAAGAAGTGAACCTAGCCCAAATTAAAACAGGGGTTCCAACAATTTCCCCCTATTTGGGTGAGGTTACTTCAAAACAAACAAAAATAAAAGCATTTACAAAGCAAAAGAAAAAAAATATATCTGGCAAAAGGATCTAAAACATGCAGTAGATATATATACAATGTAGCTTTGTATCTGAGAATAAACAGTTTAAGACATACAGAAAACTGAATAGCTTATACTCATTTCTTCTTCTTCATTGTCTCCTTTTGCTTATCCTCCTTTTCTTTGACACCAGGCTAGGTAAATTTGATCTCCCTGTTAGGATTAGCTGCCTGAATTTTTGTTATAGTCATATCAGTAGCTCCAATGATGTTGAGAGATGTGGCCCTTGGCACAACAGCCTCTGGATGTAACTGTATATAATCATCTACATTAAAGAACTTATTAGCTTTTACATATCTGTTTAATTCCTCTTTCCTGTACTTGGATAATGTTGAATACTGTGAGGGATCCTTTCCTTCAGCTTTGGCCTTATTTATCATAGATAATCCAACCAGTTCTTGGAACTTGGACATTCTGGCAGAAGTAGCTATTTCAGGATCCTCAAATGGAACAGGAGGAGATTCATGTCTCTTAGGACTATCAGCTTTTTGAGATTCTGGAGCTTGTTGAAGATGTTGCTGAGGTTGTTGATGTTGATGCTGTTGATGTTGCTTGTTAGAGGAGTACATATGCTGGCTGCTTCTAGAATGAGAAGAGGATCTGTCCTGATGTCTCTGATAAGTTTGATACGGGGTAGATCTCTGAGAAGAAGTGCATGAAGCACTAGCAGTAGGTGGAGGAGTAGGAGGTGGATCTTTCCTGTATCTTAGGTAAGGAGGAGGAGGAGAGTATTTTCTGCTTTTCTTTTTGTCCTTCTGTTGATTTTTGGACAGCCACATCCAAGCTGGCATGCCCTTGGAAGGGGTGATATTCTGAAGAATGTAGTATGGGATATCATGAGAGGGATTAGGTTTAGGAACAACAGCTGGAGGGGCTTTCCTTTTCTTAGAGATTTTCTTTTTCTTTGCGGAAGGACAATCATCTTCATCATCTTCATCATCATCATCATCTGAAGATTCCCGAGGATTATCATATAATGCATTAATTTCCTTTAGGGCTTCTGTAGATATCAACAACTTTTCATCTTGAGGAGGAGCTGTAGGTAGAACAACTGATTCTGTAGCTTTTTCAGCAACTAATAGATTTTCTTGTTCTATATCTGCCATTATTAACTCATCTAGATCTGGACTGGGGCTGTCATCCATTATATATGTTGGAGTAGAGACAACCTCTGGATAAGAGTTAACTTTAGAAGCAGATATAGTTGGAGTCTCTGAAACTGCAAAATTTTCCTTGAGTTGCTTAGCAACTGAGAGACTGATGGGTGCAGTGTAGGGAACAATAGCCAAAGATGGCTTTATGCAGACAGAAGGAAGGTAGTTCAAGTGAACTGTATCAAAAGAATTTAACAAACTCAAAATATCTATTGTGGGATTGATAATGTAATCACCAAAAGTGTTTATTTTATCTATAACTGTCTCATCCATATCCATATCAGATTCAATAAAATAAATCAAATCATCAGGAATAGTTGTGTCTGCTGCTGCTTCTACTGCTACATCTTCATAGAGTATTTCCCCCTGCCTGGTTCCAGTAGGCACTGGAGCCAGGCCCCTGACTGAAGGAGGAGGGACAGAGAGGGCAGAAATTTGAGCACCAAGGGATGAAATAGAAGAAGTAAGAGGTGAAATAGCCTCTGCTATGAGGTTTTTGATGAGAGGAGTGAGAATAGCCAAAAGAGGTGGAATGAAAAAGGGGTCCACTTACATGAATTCAGGAGGTGTCTTAGTGGATACAGAAGGGTGGATGGAAGATGATGGTGGAGGAGGAGGTAGAGAATCTGGCATTTGCTCATCTGGTGAAGATGGGGTATGAATGGGGGATGATAGTAGATTGAATGATGGTAGTAAGAGAGGGTTAGAAAGTGGAATGTTAGCTAGATGTGGTGGTAGAGGAGATGAGGGTGGGGTACCATATTGTGATGGAGTTGGTGTTAGAGAGTGAATATGAGTTTGTGTATGATGCACTGTAGATGATGGAGGTGTAGGAGTATGGGTTGAGGTATGAACTTATGAAGAGAGATGAATTGGTGAAGCTGGAGGTGGTGGAGGTGGAGGTGGAACATCTTCAGAAGGGTGGGGAGTGGCTGGATCAACCCTTGTAGCCTTAGAAGTAATTGAAGAGGAGGGAGCTTTTGAAGGCTTTGAGATGGTCCTCTCCCATCTACCAAACAAGGCAGATGTCAACCTCTTGGAGGCATTGATGAATACAGTCAGGGAGACTAATAGTTCATCAGCCTTGGCCTTCAAAAATAGACCCAAAATCCTTGCAAAATTCACTTCCTTCTTGGAATTCTTCCTTCTAATCAGATCAAATAGCACCTGTCCCCAGTTAACTTTTTTTTAACTAAGGCACACAATACAAGGAACTGATGCCTTATAACATAGTCATGAGCAGTATGTTTCACAAACAGCATCTTGCCCACGATATCGGCCAAGAACTTGCAAGCAGCATACATGTTCTTCTTTAATAACTTATTAGGGTTCCCATCGGAGTGACCCATCACAGTCAACATATTCTCAAACTCAAAAGTATCTAATTCAATATCATTTGTTCCATTTATAAAGTTGAAAATTTCAGAAAGAACTACAGGGGATAAAGTAACATGAGTCCCTGAGATGGAGCCGATCATTTCTGTATCTGAAGAGGTAGACGAATAAACCCATTCAGGAATTTCTGTCGTCGGCAGTGAAAGTGAGGGTTAGGTCTACAATACTCTAGAGGGGGGTGAATAGAGTATATTTAAAATTTGTTAGGTCTCAAATAAAAGTGCTGATACAGCTTTTGCTGTAAACAGAAAGAGTGCAGTAATTAGGAAAACAGAGAATAGAAAATAATAAACTTAATCACAGCCACACAACAAGAATAAATAGAAAAAGATAGGCAACCAGATGACACAAGAAGTTTATAGTGGTTCCCCAAATCTGGGTAGTCCACTCTTCTACCACCCTTGGTAGGAATCCACTCAGGTTTTTGATCAGGTGCCTGACACCAATGGGTTTTGATCAGGTCCCCAAAAACCAACTCAAGTCTTTTGGTTAGGAGACTTGCAACTAGGAATCACTTTTGAAGGGAGATGGCAACCCTTTATACAGGTGTGGGTGAGAGAGTGATTATGTCCTCTCTTTCTCAATAAACTGAGAAGACTTATGTGGATTGATGTATAACAAAAGCTCCCCCTGAATTATTGAATGGTTCAGGAAGATTTGGAAGCTTTGCTGTAGGGTGATAGGTCTTCAATCAGAGTTCTTGACAAGCAGTGATGCAGGAGCTTCTTGACTGATTTGATATCTGTTGTCCTTGGAAGTCCTGGAGAGAATGTTGATGAAGAAGACTCTTGATATTTTATGATTGTTCTTCTTCTTCTGAATGAAGATCACTGCCTGTCACTGTAAGCTTCTGTATGATTTTCTTGTGTGAAGCTTTTCTGCTGTTGTATGAGTTCTTACAGTCAGTTTGTGTGTGTATCTCTTTTTCTGACTGAGTATATTCTTGTTCTATATTTTTTTATTGTCGATCTTCTTTTCTTCTATATCTTTTCAAAAATTTGAATCCTCTGTAATTAATGCTGACGCCTTGAGAATAATCAGCATTGAATCATTTCTTCAACTGTCCCATGGAAAGTCGGCAAGTAATGTTCCTGAAGAAGACTATAATCAATGCACCTTCTAACATATACATTCAGAGAATGTAGAGTATTAATTACTCAGGAATTTCCGCATTAGAATGGGGACAAAAGGCCGGAAATGGCTAAGTCTGGATTCGTCGAACAGTTGGCAGAATTCGTCGAACTGAATTACCCATTCGTTGAACTGAGATATTGAATTTGTCGACCAGACAGCTTCTTGTTCGTCGAGCTGAGTTCCAAGAACGTCGAGCTGATAACAAAACTTGCATGCTTCAAAACCTTTGCCTTTTCTGTCTGAAGTTCATCGAGCTGACAATTACATTCGTCGACTAGAGTTCAGCAACAATTCTGGACTTAGTCGAGAATTTTGTGTTGACTGATATTCTGTGTGTCGACATGAATCTTTTGGTTCCAGAATTCATCAAGTAGAGTACTAAGTTCGTCAACCTGAGAAGTTGACTTCGTCGACCTGAGAAGTTAAGGTCCAAGTTCATCGAGCTCAGAATCTTGTTCGTTGACCAAAGTCTGAAGTTGGACATAGAATAATCTGAAGTTATCCTGACTTTAGTTTGTTGAAGTATCTCAGTTTTCGTCGACCAGAGAATGAAGATCGTCGAGCTCAGCTCAGAGAAATATCTAAAGTTCGTCGAGCTGAGAACGTCTTTCGTCGAGTTGAGAACATCTTTCATCGACCTGAGTTCGACGAACGTCGAACTCATTTTACTTGGTCTTGAAATCTTCTAAGTCTTGAGTCTCTGATAGTCTTGTTGATAGCTGGTCTATCTGATGTTGACTCTAAGGACTTGTCCTAGACTGTAGGACACAATTATCACCCTAGCTATACATGTTGGGTCACATTCTAAGTTAGTGAACCTAGCCCAAATCAACTAGGGATCCAACAGGCAGCCTTATCCTGGTAGTCATGAGTTGCTTCAGATTTTGATCCTCAAAGAGCTGGAGAATGTCTGTGAAGATTTTGTCTGAGTGACTGAAAGAATCGAAGTCAATATCGAACCCAGTATCGTACTTCATTGCGGCAAGAGAGGATCCAGAGGAGGCCATGATTCAGAGAGAATCTCCTGCAAGAGCAATAATGATCAAGTGCAAAAGGAAATTCTGAAACCGTATCATAGAGCTCGAAGAAGAAAGCCTAATAAAGGTTTTCAAAATATGAAACGACAAGCTTCGTCCTGCAAAAAGGAAAATTCTTTGATCTCAGGTTGACGAAAAAAATTCATGAAGAGAAAAATTCGTCGATCTCAGACTGAAGATATGGAGATATTTCGTCGTCCTTAGAAATATTTCCTGAAGCAGGATCGTCGATCTCTGGTTGACGAAACTGGCTTCACACAGAGATTTCGCCGATCTCCGATCGACGAACTCCCAACGAAAAGTTTGCAAATCATCGATCTCTGGTCGACGAATTGTTTCCAGATCGTTCACACAAAGGACAGATTTAAAATTAAGCCTTTTCATTTATCATTCCTAACTGATTCATAAAGAACAAGTGTTTGGATTCATCCAAGGGCTTGGTGAAAATATCTGGCCTTTGCAAATCAATGGAGATAAATTCAAGACTAATTTTCTACTTGTCCACACAGTATCTTATGAAATGATGTCTTAAATCTATATGATTTGTCCTACTATGATGCACTGGATTATGTGCAATAGAAATTACACTGGTACTATCACAAAATATGGTTGAATTATTTAAGTTGTATCCATAATTCAGTAGTTAGTTTTGTATCCACAAAATTTGTGAACAACAACTCCCAGCTGCAATGTATTCAGCCTCTACAGTTGAAGTGGACACTGATGTTTTCTTTTTACAAAATCAAGACATAAGCCTATCACCAAGGAACTGGCATGTTCCTGATGTGTTTTTCTTGTCTACTCTACATCCAGCATAGTCAACATCAGAAAATCCAGTAAGCTCAAATGCTGACTCTACTGGATACTAGAGTCCTAGATTAGGGCAACCCTTTATATCTCAAAATCCTTTTAATGGAAATAAGATGAGATTTCTTAGGGTTCACTTGGAACCTAGCACAAAGGCATGTAGCAAAAATGATGTCTGGTCAACTTGCTGTGAGATAGAGTAGGGATCCAACAATGGCCCTATACTTGGTCTGATCAACTAGTTTTCCATGTTCATCAGAATCAATCACAGCATTAGCAGCCATGGGGGTTTTCATAGAGGAGGCATCACCCATCCCAAATTTCTTAATAAGCTCATTTGCATATTTGGATTGGGATATGAATATGCCATTAGGGGATTGCTTCACTTGTAAGCCAAGGAAGTATGATAGCTCTCCCATACTACTCATCTGAAACTTTGAATGCATAAGATCAGATAATTTCTTGCATAGTTTGGGATCTGTAGAGCCAAAAATGATGTCATCTATATATATTTGCACTACCAAAATTTTATCATGATGCATCTTAGTAAAAAGAGTCCTATCTACCATGCCTCTAGAGAACTTGTGTTCTAAAAGGTAGCTAGCTAATGTTTCATACCAAGCTCTTGGAGCTTGCTTTAGACCATAGAGAGTTTTATGCAATTTAAAAGCATATGAGAGATGAGTTGAAGAGATAAAACCTGGGGGTTGTTCAACATAAACCTCTTCCTTTAGTTCTCCATTCAGGAAAGCACTCTTGACATCCATCTGATAGACTTTAAACTTCTTAAAAGCAGGATAAGCAAGATACATCCTGATTGCTTCTAGCCTTATAACAGGCGCAAAGTTTTGAACATAGTCAATGCTTTCCTCTTGCCAATAGCCTTGAGCAACAAGCCTAGCCTTGTTTCTTATAATTACACCTTGGGCATCAAGTTTGTTTCTGAATACCCACTTGGTTTCAATTACTGGATAGCCTTTGGGCCTTGGAACCAAGTCCCAAACTCTGCATCTCTCAAATTAATTGAGTTTCTCTTGCATTGTAATAATCTAGTGGGGATCATGCTCTGCATCATTTATGGATTGAGGCTCAAGTTGAGAGAGGAAACATGCATGCATCACATCTTGGTTGATTTGATGCCTTGTCTGTACACCTACTGACATGTCCCCAATCACTTGAGATCTAGGGTGACCCCTTAGTGTGACAAGGTCAGTGGGTGGAGTTGGTTCAGCAACAGCATTTGGAGTTAACTCCTCTTGTGGAGTAATATCTGCTGTTGGAGGCGGTTCAACCACTTCCAAAAATTCCTCTTCACTGTCCTCATCAGCTTGTGGAGGAGAATGTGAAATGACCTTTTGTGTAAGGTTTAATTCTCCCAATTTCTCACATAAGTGAGGTACCTGCAAAAGATCTGAGGTAAAAGAGTTCTTCTACTTATAATACATGTTAGCTTCATCAAAAGAAATATGTACAGATTCTTCCATTTTTAGGGATGATTTATTGAAAACCCTATAAGCCTTGATAACTTGGGAATATCCAAGAAAAATTCCCTATGTAGCTTTAGCTTCAAACTTTCTAATTTGTTTCTTATTATTGTTATGAATGAAACATCTACACCCAAAAATTCTAAAGTAATCAATTTTAGATTGCTTCCCTTTAAGTAATTCATAGGGTGTCTTACCCTTAAGTTTGTGTATCAAAATTCTATTCAGCACATAATTTGTTGTGCTCACAGCCTCTGCTCAAAAGGATAGAGGCATGTGTGCATCTGCAATCAATGTTACTGTAGATTCAATGAGGGTTTTGTTTTTCCTTTTTGCTACTCCATTTTATTGAGGAGTTCTAGGAGCAGAGAAATAATGCCTGATACCTTCCTCCTCACAGAATCTTTGCATGGGAAGAGATTCAAACTCAGTACCATGATCACTTCTGATAAATGCAACTGGAGTAGAATACTCAATCCTTATGCTCTTACGAAAGTCTGTAAGGACTTTAAAGTTATCTGACTTATTTCTCAAGAAGAATACCCAAGAGAATCTAGAGAAGTCATCTACAAATCATTAGAGTGTAATACTTCCCTCCTAAGCTTTGTACAGCAATGGGTCTAAAAAGATCCATATGTAGCAAGTACAGAATCTTAGGTGAGTCACTCTTATTAATTGACGTAAAGCTATTTTTAGTTTGCTTGCCTTCTTGACAAGCCTTGCATAGGCTTTCCTTCTTGTGGGGACCAGAAGGCAATCCTCTGACATGGTTGTCCCTAGATAGCTTAGAGATGTTCTTAAGGTTAACATGACCTAGTCTCTTATGATAAAGAATATTGTTATTACTAACTTGATTGAATAAACATAGTTCTGAACTAGCAGAGTTAAAGTTCACTAGGTATATATTCCCTTGTCTACAACCTCTTAAAATAGTTTGATTATTTAAAGAAATAATATATTTTGAATTAGTAAATCAAACATGATAACCTACATCACATAACTGACTTATGGATATTAGGTTATGTTTGAGACCATTCACATATGCCACTTTTCTGAAAGTGACAGCTCCACTGTTGAAGTCTCTATAGCCTTCAGTTTGTCCAAAACTGGAGTCTCCAAAGATCACTCTTGGACCCAGCTTTGCCTGGAAATTGATTAGGCTGCCCTCGCATCCAGTCATGTGCTTTGAGCACCCACTATCCAGATACCACTTATTTTGAGTGACAGGATAGTTCTGCACCTGCAAGGAAATAAGTTAGATGTTCTTGACCCAGGTCACCTTGGGTCCTTGTTTCTTTTCATAAGAAAAACTTGAAATGTAAGAAAATTCAGGTTGACTTTTATATCTTAAGGGGTGAAATCTTCTGGGAGGAATTATCCATTGGGTGAATGTGTTGATATTCTCCATAGGTTGGTTAAGGTCTTTATTATAGTTTCTGTTAGAGTTAGAGTGTCTGTAATAATGATCTGGGATCGACGAACTTTGGTATGTTCGTTGACCTGAGTTCGATGAATTGGGATAAGATCTTCGATCTCAACTCAAAGAATGAAAGTATTCATTCTCAGGGCACCAATATCGTCGATCTCTGGTCGACGAACCATATTGGTTTCATCGATCGTAGGTCGAAGAATAATTGTTGTTAAGGTTGGTATTCAGAGTTCGTCGTTCAGAGGTCGACAAACTGTTCACATTTCGTCGATTGGAGTTCGATGAAATTTGTTGAACATTGTTGTAGTTATTTTTCTTCTTATTCATGGATTTGTGTTTTAGTTCCATTTGCTTTAATACTTCATTTACCTTGTTTACTTGTTCAATATTATTCTTACCCTTATCTGAGATGAAATTTATAGGTTTAGATAAGTTATTTTTCTGAATTATAGGTGGTTCACTAGATGATGCACTTAGTCCTAGTTTACAGTTATTTGCCCTAGCATTTAGAGTACTAGTTATGTCTAACAGTTTTAAACTTCTACCATTAAGTGATTCTTCTAATTTCTTGGCTTTGCTTAACTCAGTTTTTAGGAAAACAATTTGTTCATTTGCTGAGTTGAGTTCAATTATTAGTTTAGTATTTTCAGCAATGTGCTTGTCTTATTCAGTTAATCTTTCTCTGAGGAGTTTGATTTCCTTCTCAGATCTTTTTTGATCTAAGCACAGATTTTAAAACTCAGTTTTAAATTCTTCTGAATCGAAATCATAAAATGTTATTACCTAATCCTCTACAGATAGAGGTCTTTCATCTTCTGAAGATTCATCCTCTGACTGACTGCTAGAATTATCTATTGTCATTAGGCAAACTTCATTTGCCTTCTCTTCTTCTTCATCATCACTGGAGCTGGAGGATGATGACTCTTCCTCAGTGTCACTCCAGGTTTCTGCAACAAACCCTTTCTCCTTCCTCTTGTGTTTGCTAGAGGAGGGCTTGCTATGATGTGTTCTTCTAGAATCCTTTTCTCTTCTCCTGTCCTTCTTCTGAGCTTCTTTTCATTCTGAGATGAAGTGTAAAGATTTCTTGCATCCAAAACAGACAATTTCCTTAGATGGAGTCTTGTCATACCTTGTCTTATCATTTTGCCTTGATGACTTTCTTCTGACGTCCTTCTTTGTCATCTTGAAGAATCTTTTGGCAAGAAGGCTCATCAGCTCTTCATTGATTGGAGTCTCTTCAGACTCTTTAGCAGCCTTGAATGCAATGTTGTGCTCCTTCCTGATAGGTGTTGGAGTCTTCTGTTCAGCTGCTGCTCCTCTGGTCTTCATTAATTGTTCATATGATTTTAACTTTCCAAGAAGTGATTCAGTAGAGATTTTTGTCATGCTTCTGGCTTCTCTGATTGGCCAGATTCTTCAATCCCATATGCTAGGGAAGCACATAAGGATTTTATCATTGACTTCTGTCAGAGTGATGTCCTTGTCCAAGGTCTTCAGCTCATTAATGATTGAGCTAAGCCTGTTGTACATATCACTCACTGACTCAGCTTCATCCTTCTTGAAGTTCTCATATTGGGAGATAAGATTGGATATCCTATCATTTCTCTCATCAGCAGATCCAGCCATCATCTGATTTAGAGAATCCCAGATGACTTTGGCTGAAGTTCACTCAGCCACCTTTTGAAAAATATCACCAGACATAGTCTGAGCTAGGATATTCATGGCTCTGGCATCTGCAATCTTGGCTTTCTTTTGTGCATCTGTCCAATCTGGAGGTGGGACTGCACTCAGATTTCTTGAAGTTGGAGGAGTGGAGGCCACTGGAGTTGGAGGTCCTGTCAATATTGAATTAAAAATGTCTTCGTCAATAGAGTTCATGTATAACCTTATTCTTGCCTTCGAGATGGCAAACTTAGATAAGTTGCAAACTGGAGGTCTGGTGCTAGCATACTCCTTATTTTGTGCCATGATATAAAGTGAAAAAGGAAAAAGATTTAATTAGAGATTATCTTAGGATCTTGGTTAGTCCAGGTGTCAGCCTGTTAAAATAAAAATGACCAACCTGGCTTTGATACCAATTGAAAGAAAAGGAAGAGTAATCTCTGGCTAACTCTAGAGGGGGGGTGAATAGAGTTAATTAAAAATTCTGTTGTAGCTTTTTACAATTATAAGGTTAAGTTATTAAAATAGGTGATATAATAATAGCTAATCAAAAGCAAAGAAAACTAAGCTACCATAGCACAAGACAAAAAGAAAATAGCAAACACACAAACAACGCAAGAATTTTATAGTGGTTACCCAACTGGGTACATCCACTCTTCTACCACCCTGGTAGGAATCCACTATAGGTTTTGATCAGGTGATTGCCACCACAATATCTATTTGAAGGGAGATATTGCAACCCTTTGAGCTTTTGATCAGGTGCCCAAAAACCAAACTCCAGTCTTTTGGAAGGTGACTTGTGAACCAGGTTATCTTTTGAAGGGAGTTAAAACCCTGTATTGTGGGATGGGAAAGAAAGTGATGTTAGTCTTCTATTTTCTCAAAAGCACTTTGAGAAGACTTTGTGTGGATTCAAGATCATGTCAAAGCTCCCCCTGAGATGTTGAGTGTTCAAGATTGAGAATCTTTGTCCATGAGTGAGTAGGTCTTCAGCTTGAGAAAACTAGATCCAGGAGCTCTTGACAGATTGAGTTGAATTGTCTCAACAAGTTCCTGGATGAGAAAATGAAGAGGACACTTGATCTGTTTTTGTTGTTCCTCTTCTATCTTCTTGAGTGCACTGAGTGAGATTAAGATTGAGAGCTGCTTGAAAATATTCTGCTCTTGTGAAGAATGTCTCACTATAATTTTTGCTCTAAAAGAATTCTATTGTTGTTCTCAGTCTCTATCTCCTATCAAAAATATTATTCTATGTTTCTTCTCTCAGACAACCAATCTTCCTTCGAAATTTGGATCACTGCAATTAATGTCTTGATGGAAAACTAGGAAGGAAAACGGCTAGCATGACTGTCATTATTTGTTTCCCTAACTGTCCCGAGAAATATGTCAAATAAATCCTCTGATGAATACCATAATCAATGCTACCAGAAACGGCTATATTCATAGGGAATATAAGCATTGATTACTCGGGGAATTTATGACTTAGAATAATAATATAGAAGGAACAGATAAGGAAAGAACAAACAACAAACAGCTTACAGAATTCATCGAACAGATAATAGTTTTTGTCGACATGTACTCAGAGAACGTCGACCTGAGAAATCTTGTTCGTCGACCTGAGCTCTATGAAGCAAACACTGAATATAAACAACTAATTATGTGGTCCAAGAACGTCAACCTGAGAATCTATTCAACACTCAAAGATCGTCGACCACAGAACTTGAATAAATAGAATTAGTCAAACTGAGAACCAGTCTGGGAGAAAACGTCGACCACAGAATATATCCTTCTGATGAATATCGTCGACCTGAGCTCTAAGTTCATCGGTCTGAGTTCGACGAACATCGAACTAAATTCCATACAACTGAAAAACTTCTAAGTCTTGAATCTGAAGTCCACATCATGCAGGTCCATGAAGTTAACATTTAGGAGACTGGCCTAAAAACTTAGAAAGAAAAACTAATGACCCTAACTATACAACATGGGTCAACACAACCTAAGAAGTGAACCAATCCCAAATCAAAACAGGGGTTCCAACACAGTAGACCATCTTAAAGATGTAGTCACAGACGCCATTTCCTCCTGAATTTCTTATGGTGAAAAGGACTTGAATCAGGTTCTCGATCTCAGCATTTGAAGACACTTTATATCTCTGGCTGACAACATCGAAAAAATCTTTAGTCACGCTCGTCTTAGGAAGGCCACTTAAGAGATGTTCTGGAATGGATCTATTCATAGTCAATAAGCAAATCTTATTTGACTTGTATCATGCACCATAATGATCTTTTTGAGCTTGAGTTCTGGTCGTTCTGAGTTATATAGTCTTATTAGTATTCATTGATATCTCAATATCTGCCATCTGAAGAGAGAACGCAATACCGGACTTCAACTTCTTGAAGTTCGACCCAGTCAGCTTTTTTATAGTCGCTATATTGTTATGAACAGTAGAGGTGACTGAAAAGAGAAAACAAAATTGATTTATACAATTGAACAATACTAGCTAAAACCCCTAAATAGCACACTTAGTAGAAAATTCAAACACGTCAGGGAGCAACACCATTGGGCAGACTATGAGCCATAACACAGGAATGAGC
Source organism: Platanthera guangdongensis (assembly GCA_039583875.1). NCBI lineage: Eukaryota > Viridiplantae > Streptophyta > Magnoliopsida > Asparagales > Orchidaceae > Platanthera > Platanthera guangdongensis. Next base: position 113,009,139 of record CM077163.1, read on the forward strand.
ATTATTTAAGCTTGAGCCTTTCGTAGATCTACCATCTTTGGGTGAATAGATAACTATAGCCCCACACTATCGTCCTAATGACTGTGTGTATCCATCTAAACCTGTTTCATAAGCACCACCTTTGGGTGGATGATTGTGCGCTAGTCTTAGAGAAATCCCTACACTACGTGAAACTGTAATCCCATAAGATGACTCGAAACAACCACTTTGGCGGCTATAGATATTATCATCTTATGAGACTCTTTCACACAGGAATATCTAAATTTCCCCTAATAAAATGTTGTGTTCCTTTATGAACTTTAGGGCACTGAAGTACTGTTCAAGTAATCACAATCGCCTATGGTTATTCTCTTAATGCACTTATGAACAAAACCCTCAATTTTTATCTTTCTAAAAATTATGATGAGTTTTAATTTTAGTGTTCTTTAGTGATCAATTTAAATTGAATTATACTCCAATTAATTTAAAATGAGATTAAATTAAATTGTTCAAGTTCGCTTTGATACCAACTATTAGATATAATGAAGAATTACAACGTTATTTGGGAATTGAGTTTTTGACTTAATTTAATTTCGATGAAATAATAACGCTAATTTTAGGATCGTCAAGAACAATATTAATAACGACCTCTACCAGAGTATAATTGAAATTTTAAAAAATAATAATCACTAATTAAATTATGAATACAAAATAAAGTAACATGAATGATAGTACATGTAATTAAAAATGAAGCGCAAAATATTTATCGCATACCATTTTTGATTCAGTTTCATGTCGCACAATCGCCGCCACTCCTACGAGCGATCCAATATTTTTCCAAGTTTGCGGCAACAAATACAGCCAATAACATGCAACTCAAAACCTACAAGCGCTTGGATTTCTTTATGTAATCTCAAGAGAGGAAAAATATTAGTGCATGTAAACATAAAATAAAATCGTAGAAAATATGATGTGATTATATCAGCTCTTAATTCATACGACATAGACTACCAACAATTATATATGTATGTAGATCAACCACAAAAACTGAAACTATAAATATGATGTGTTTGATTATCTAGATTCAATGTAAATCTAACATCTCTTAAGCTTAATAGAATCTAATGAATAATTGTAAGATCTAGACACATACACTTGAAAGTGTAAAGATCCTAGCATAAAATAAATCAAGAATACCTTTTGAGATGTGTAATCATGCGGTTCCAAGGCTAAGAAGAAAATATAAACTTGCAGCTATAGGTAGTTCTCTATCTAAAGAAAAATAAATTAATACCTTGGGGTCACTTGCTGCTCCAAATAAAGAAAAAGCTCCAAGGTTGGGTGATTCAAGAAAGGGCTAAAGGCTGAAACGCGAAAAAATTCCCTGCGTTAAACACAGGGAAGCTCCCTCTATTTTTAAATAGCCAGGCCCACCTACTTTTTTTCTTTACCTCCCCCGTTTTTCCTTTCCCTCCGTTCTGACGGTTTTCCGGACTTCTTCCGTCGAATACAAGCAGAGGGAAGCTTATCCCTCGGTCGCCCCCTTCCCTCTCTTCCGTCGATCACCAAGTAGAGGTTGGACATTTGTAATAAAAGTGGATACAGTGCATCTGCAATTCAAGTATGGGCTATCAGGCACTAGGTGTATGAGACAACACACAGGGAAAATAACTTAATTAGATAAAAAAGAATCGACATATCAAACCTTAAATAATTCTCCCTTACTTGTGATAGATAAAACAAAATATAACTGCCATGGATGTTAAAAGGACTTGCAATGAAATTTGACTGAAAGTCTATGTTTTTAAGGACAGCTAAATCACCTAGAGAGGGGGTGAATACGTTATTAGTCTCTTGTTGAGTTTCTTTAAATATTTCTATTTTAAGGGCTTTAGTTTTTAGTTGTTTTATGCTTTCAAGATGTACACAACCTGCACAAAGTAAACGATACAGAAAAGCACATGCTGATTTATAGTGGTTCCCCAAATGGGTACCTCCACTTTCCCTCCCGCCTATCCAACTATCTTGTTGGACTAGGCACTTCTCCAAAACTTGCTCCAAAAAGCTTACACCTCAGAAACCACGGGACCTCTAAGTCTCTTCCAAGACTTACCTCTCAGCCATAAGGGCCTACAACTCAGTGGTTAGCAGACCACCTACCTCATGCTTTTAAGCCCTACACTCAGGCTAGGGGGACAGCCCTACCTCAGATTCACAAAGGATCCTACCTCGGAGCTCTACAGTGCTCCTACACTTAGTGACCCTCAAGCCACCTACCTCAGTCGTATCTCTAAGGACTACAGCTCAGGTTTTTCATCCCTATAACTTCAGGCACAAGGCCCTACTCACAGAGTGCTACAGCACTTCTACAACTCAGTACCCTTCCAGGTACCTACCTCAGTGCCCCTCCAGGCACCTACAGCTCAGTGACAAACTTATCACCTACCTCAGGCACAAAGGCCCTACACTAAGAGAGCAGCACTCTCCTATCTCAGGCAATTAAGCCCTATAGCTCAGATCCACACTTGGATCCTATAGGATGAAGCTGGGTTGATGGATATTCTTGACACAAGAGATGTTTCTCTGTGTCAAGCTTCATGACTGAGATAAACTCAGCCCTACAATGACTACAAGAATTTATTTCCTAAGTCTACCTTCACTAGACTAAGAAGTACTTAGTCCTAACTACTTCCACAGCAACAAGTATTTACTTGAGATGGAAGTGACATGTAGAGCAATGTTATGCCTCTCTCTGAACTGGGCCTGAAGCTCAGTCCTAACTACTACTTCACAGCACTAGGGATCTTTCCTGCTGGTCAGTGAAGTTACTACAGCTAATTTCTGCTACCTGAGCTGAGAAAATCTCAGCTCAACTTTGCAGATTAAGATAGCTCTGTCTTTTCTTCCTTTCCTGGGCTGAGGTGATTCAGCCCTAACTTTGACTTCTGAGGAATAGTCCCCTAAGTCTTCTCTCAAATCTCTGCTTCTTCACACTTCACTTCACAGCTTCCAGATTAATATCTTCAGGATTCTTGTACAGTTGGAACTGTGAAGAACTTGCTGCAAGGGTCGGCCCTTGGCTGCTTCCTCTTTCCTCAACGAAATACTCTGTACTTGCTTGTTGGTGTAGATGAAGATCACACCAGCTATCTTGTTGTTGATGATGTTGATATCAACAGCTAACTTGCTCTTTGTCTTGCTGACTTGAGCTTCATGTTCTTCAGCTCAGCAATAATGGCGGAGAAGAAGAACTATTGGTGGCGACGACGGCCCCCAAGTTGACGACGGCCCCCAAGTTGACGAAGGCCCCCAAGTTGTTGATGACAGCACGCTAACGGAAGACCCTCCTTCGTCTCCAATAAAGGACTCGCATCGCCGTGGTTTTCGAATGGAGCGGCGCTACAATTTTCGCCCTCGGCTCAAGACAAATAACTAGTTGAATTTATCTTATTATTAGTATGATATTTTATTTGAAATATGTTATTGAGGGCTGCATGTAGCCATTTAGTGTGTTATTTTTATTTTTATTTTGGGATACATATAGCCAAGACTTGTTGTTAAGCCTATATATAGGCATGTATGGTTTGTTTAACTTAAGTTGAATGAGAAGAAACCCTAAGCTTTCCTTTCTTGCTAAGCCTCCTCTCTCTCTCTCTACCTCTCCTAGCCGCCACCCTCCTCTCCCCCTCTCTCTCTAAAATTTCGGCCAGCCCCTCCTTCATCCCCCTCTTCCAAGCCGCCACCCTCCTCTCCCTCTCTCCCTCTAAAGGTTTCGGCCAGCCCCCCATTCATCTCCCTTATCCAAGCCGCCACCTCCTCTCACCTTCTTCAACCCAACGACCACCCTCCATAGCCGGCCGGCCACCTACCTCCTCCACCCGAGCAGCCCCTTTGAAGAGAACCCGGAAGCCCCTCTTCACGTGAAGCTTTATCCGGAAGGGTCTCCTTCTACGGCGAGGAATCTGGACATTGGTGTGAAGCGGCCAAGGCGGACGATCTATCATTCCATTCGGCGCAAATCCGGTGGAACCGTGGAAGAGCGATCCTTCAAAAGGTAGTCGGAATCATCTATTCCGATTGGGGTAACGATCCTCTCCACTCACGTGTGATTCCCTCTTGATATTCTAGTGGCCGGAAAGATTTTTTGCGTTGGATTTGAATCGTTAGATTCTTCGTGGTTTTCCTTTTGATTTGCATCTATCTTAATCGCGTTAATTTTCGAAGGGTTTGGCGAGCCCCGCATTTTTGTTGGGGGAGAGCTACCATTTTTCAATCGCACTTTGGGTAGACCTCTTTGGTACAACTTTCGCTCGGTCGGACCCAATATTGGTCCTCTTAGCTTGGGAGAACGTCGGCCTATCGTCGTTCGTTTGACCTTCCCGCGGATTAGCTACCGTACGTTGGTGAACTGTGATAAAACGTTGGCGAGTGCACTGCGGTTAAAGCTAGTGCGAGTGTGTTTGTGGAATGAGAGTGGTGTCTGTTTTTATTCCCGTAACCCATATTGTGTTCGGGGTAGAGGCCTACATCAACTTTGGTATCAAAGCGAGGTTCTTGTCAATTTTTTAATTGGCACCCTCCCCTCTTTTTAGCACGTTAACCTGCACTTGTGTTTGTGCGTTAGTTGTCACAAAAAAATCTCAAAAAAAAATTTATTTTTGGTCTTCCAATAGCGGCTTAGTTTTCTTATTTTTCAGCCAAAAAAATCAAAATAAATTTTTTAATAATCCTCTTTTTATTTCCTGTAAGAAAATAAAAAAAATTACTTTCCTATAGTCTTTAAGCGGGATTAATTCCTTCTTTGATCTGTCTGAATCTGTTGTCTTCCTTTTTGCATGCGCACTAGGCTCGGTACGGAATATCCTCCATCGTCGTCTAATATGGATGATGACCGGTGTGAGGGTCGTCCCCTCACTGAGATTGAGGAGCTCCGTCAGGATTTCACGGAGAAGTTGACGGCTATTAGGGAGGAACTTCACGGACTGGGGTTACCACAAGGGGCACCCCGTAATCAACCCGCTCACCCACGGGTGGGAGAACATCACAATCCTTACCCCCACCCTCCTAATGAGAACGCCCCTCGAGCACCGTACGAATTCGACCTTACTCGGACCGTCCGAGTCAAGCCACCATCCTACGATGGATTAGGAGATCCCCAAGTCTTCCAGGACTGGATAATGGAGATCGAATGTTATTTCGAGTGGTATACCCTGAACGACGCGGATAAAGTCCGAGTAGCGAGGATGAAGTTGCTAGGGCGCGCTAAAATATTTTGGCCGAATTTGGAGCGGCATTTGAGAGTCGAGTATGGAGCGTTGCCCATAGGCTGGGATGCAATGAAGGCTAGGCTGACAGAACAGTACGTCCCTACTTACCATCGAACGCAAATGTTCGATGATTTAGCTACCCTTAAGCAAGGGACTAGGTCCGTGTCTGAGTATATGAGTTTGCTGAAGGACATGATGGTTAGGTGTGACATGAAAGAGATGCCCGAGGTCACCCTCTCCAGGTTCCGCAAGGGACTAAATCCCGACATCCGAGGAAAGCTTCTGTGTTATGGTCACAGTGACTTGCACACCACTTTCAACGCTGCCTTAGATATTGAGCAGCACAACGCGCTTAAGGGCAAGTCTCGCTCGTTCCAAAAGGGCAAGTCCATTTTAGAACCGCCTCCCACCTCCACCTATAACGCTAAAGGAAAGTATCAGTCCCCCGATTCGACCTCCATAGTCGTAACGGCTAGGAATGATAGAAACCTCTCTGGTGAGAGAGTCCCGGTGGGTCGGGTCAACAGAACGAATGTCACCTGTTACGCTTGCGGGGTCCAAGGGCACTATGCTAGTGATTGTCCTACTACACCCAGACCATTAGCCCTGTTAGATTCTACCGGTGGGATAGACGACATTACTTACGAGGCGGGCGAAGAGAGCGAGTCGGACGGAGTGCCTAGTGATATGGAGGATGACTCCCATATGATGGTTATGAGGTGTATTCTGGAGACACCTTGAGCGTTAGACGATTGGAATAGGACGAACATTTTCACGTTGAATTTTAAGAGTGGTGAAAATTAGTGTAGGTTGATCATTGATAGCGGTAGTTGCATGAACGTAATTTCTGAAACCGCGGTGAGGCGAATGTCTCTTGATGTCGAGCCGCACCCTCACCCTTATAAGGTGGCATGGGTAGACAAGTCGTCCCTCCCTGTGACGAAGCGATGCTTGGTACCCCTTACCATCAAAGCTTATTCTGAGCAGATTTGGTGTGACGTCATCCCAATGGATGCTTGTCACGGCTTGTTGGGTCGCCCTTGGATGTATGATCATGACGTCACCCACTTTGGTCGTGCCAATACTTACGAGTTTAAATTTAATGGCAGAACCATACTCTTAAAACCCTCCCCGCGAAAGGATCCTTCGGCCCCCACCAAGGATACGGTCGTCCCGGTCGAGAAGAAGACGTTGAGCCTGATAGGAAGGAAAGAATTAAAGCGTACTACCTTTTTAGATGGTGTCCTCTATTCCTTAGTGTATCTACAAGTTAAGGAATATGCAGCACCTTTTGAGAACTTGTCGTCGGCGTTGAGAAAACTCTTAGAAGAGTTTGTGGACGTGTACCCGGACGAGCTACCGGCTGAGTTACCCCCGTTGCGGGAAATCCAACATGCCATTGATTTCATTCCGGGCTCTTCATTGCCCAACCTCCCACATTATCGGCTAAACCCCTCCGCGCACTTAGAGTTGCAAACCCAGATCTCGGATTTATTGCAAAAGGGTTTTATCCGCCATAGCAAGAGCCCGTGTGCCGTACCCGCCTTACTTTCCCCCAAGAAGGATGGCTCTTGGAGGATGTGTGTGGATAGTAGAGCCATTAATAAAATCTCTATTAAGTATCGATTTCCCATCCCTCGCTTGGATGATTTATTGGACATGTTAGCCGGTGCCACGATTTTCTCGAAATTGGATCTTAGGAGTGGCTACCATCAGATCCGAATTAGGAAAGGTGACGAGTGGAAGACCGCCTTTAAGTCGAAGGAAGGGCTCTACGAGTGGTTAGTTATGTCGTTTGGGCTTTCCAATGCGCCGAGCACATTTTCGAGGATGATGACCCACGTCTTCCAACCCTATATGGGAAAATTCATCGTGGTATATTTTGACAACATTTTGGTATTTAGCACCTCCACGATTGATCACGAGTCACATTTAAGAACCATCCTTACCACGCTGAGATCGGAAAAATTATTCGTGAACATTAAGAAGTGTACCTTCCATGTGACATCGGTTGAGTTCCTCAGTTATATTGTGAGTTCAAAGGGGATCCACGTAGACCCCAACAAGGTACAAGCCATTAGAGATTGGCACGAGCCTGTCAACATTCGGGATGTTAGGAGTTTTCACGGGCTCGCTACTTTTTATCGGCGATTTATTAAGGATTTTAGTAGTATTATGGCCCCCATTACCGAGTGCATGAAAAAGGGTGACTTTACATGGACGAACTCGGCCGCTACGGCGTTCCAATTAATTAAATCGTGAATGTCGGAAGCCCCCCTTTTGCGACTACCGGATTTTACCAAGGTTTTCGAGTTGTCATGTGATGCGTCTGGAGTGGTAATTGGTGGAGTGTTGAGTCAGGAAGGCCACCCTGTGGGGTATTTCAGTGAGAAACTAGCAGGCCCAAAATTAAATTATTCTAATTATGATCGGGAGTTTTATGCGATCATTCGATGCCTCCAACATTGGCAGCATTATTTACTTCCTAAGGAGTTTGTCATCCTATCCGATCATGAAGCGCTAAGGTTTCTTAACTCTCAAACTAAGGTTAGTCCTAGACATGCCAAATGGGTCTCCTATCTTCAGGAGTATACTTTCATTATCAAACACCTTAAGGGGACTCTCAACCGCGTAGCCGACGCCCTTAGTCGTGTTTCGTTATTACTCTCCACGCTAGAAGTTAAGGTGATTGGCTTCGAAAGGATTAAGGACGAGTACGTCCATTGCCCAGATTTTAAGGATATCTATTTCGCAACTCAAGACAACTCGCTGACAACCATTACTTCTTTTTACATTCAGGACGGCTACTTATTTAACCATTCGAAGCTTTGCATCCCCCGTTCCTCCCTACGACACTTCATAGTGTGGGAATTGCATGGCGGAGGATTAGGTGGACACTTTGGCCGTGACAAGACGATCATGTTAGTTGAAGACAAGTTTTATTGGCCCGGTCTTAAGGCCATGGTTAGTAAGATCGTGGGTAGTTGCCGAGCGTGCCAACTGACTAAGGGGAACAAAACTATTGCGGGGCTTTATACCCCTCTTCCGATTCCGTCTACTCCTTGGGAAGACGTTAGCATGGACTTCATTCTCGGCCTCCCAATCACATTTCGACGTCACGACTCTATCTTAGTTGTTGTAGATCATTTCTCTAAAATGGCTTTTTTATCGCGTGCAATAAAACCAACGATGCGTCACACGTTGCACAATTATATTTTAAAGAGGTGGTAGGCCATCGAGGAGTTCCAAATATATATTTACTGATAGGGATGTGAAGTTTACTAGTTATTTTTGGAAGACCCTGTGGAGGATTATGGGCACCAAACTTCTATTCTCTTTCGCGTACCATCCGCAGACGGATGGGAAAACAGAAGTTGTGAACAGAAGTTTAGGTAGTTTGCTTCGATGCCTTGTGGGAGACCACAAGGGTACATGGGACCTTATCCTCCCTCATGCTCAGTTAGCATATAATAATTCCAAAAATAGGTCCACGGGTTTGTCCCCGAATGAGATCGTGCACGGTTATAAAGCTCTCGTGCCCCTTGACTTGCTTCCGTTACCGCCATCGTTTAAGTCAAGTCAATTTGCACAGGACTTTTCCTCTCACATCCATGATCTTCACAAACGCATAAATGAAACACTTACCACTCAATAATCGTCTTATCAAGTTCATGTCAATGCACATAAGAGAGTGTCTCCCTTGAAAGTGGGCGATTTAGTCATGGTACGTCTCATCCCTGAACGGTTGCCTACGGGCACCTTAAAAAAGTTAGCGGATCGGCGAGCTGGACCTTTTCAGATTTTAAAACGGTTAGGAGACAATGCTTTTCTTCTGGAATTGTCAACTGATTGGGGTATTTCCCCTGTTTTTAATGTTTCGGATTTAACGCCATATATTGCTCAGCCACTAGAATTATCTTCCTGTCTGTTTAGTTCCACTACAGACTCTCATGGGTATGGGGTTGAGGGGGGTAAGGGCTTGCTCTCTCCGTCGGTCTCCAACGGAGGTACGCTACATGTTGATGATATAGATGTTTCCCCCTTTGCTGCCTAATGCTTTTCCCAGGTTTGTCAGGACAGCATTTTTGCCAGACAGGATTCTCCAGGATGACGTGTTTCCCACTGCAGATGGCTATGTGCACCGCTACTTGATTCGTTGGCGTGATCGCCCCGCCTCTGATGACTCTTGGCTCCCGGAAGCGTAAGTGGCTCTCTTGGATGGTGTTCTTCTCCGATGGTATCTTCAAGACAACTCATCGGTGATGAGTCATTTCAAGCAGGGGAGGATTGGTGGTGACGACGGCCCCCAAGTTGACGACGGCCCCCAAGTTGACGACGGCCCCCAAGTTTTTGATGACGGCACGCTAACGGAAGACCCTCCTTCGTCTCCAACAAAGGACTCGCATCACCGTGGTGTTCGTATGGAGCGGCGCTACAATTTCCGCCCTCGGCGCAAGACAAATAACTAGTTGAATTTATCTTATTATTAGTATGCTATTTTATTTGGAATATGTTATTGAGGGCTGCATGTAGCCATTTAGTGTGTTATTTTTATTTTTATTTTGGGCTACATATAGCCAAGACTTGTTGTTAAGCCTATATATAGGCATGCATGGTTTGTTTAAATTAAGTTGAATGAGAAGAAACCCTAAGCTTTACTTTCTTGCTAAGCCTCCTCTCCCTCTACCTCTCCTAGCCGCCACCCTCCTCTCCCCCTCTCTCTCTAAAATTTCGGCCAGCCCCTCCTTCATCCCCCTCTTCCAAAAGCCGCCAACCTCCTCTCCCTCTCTCCATCTAAAGGTTTCGGCCAGCCCCCCATTCACCTCCCTTATCCAAGCCGCCACGTCTTCTCACCTTCTTCAACCCGACCACCACCCTCCATAGCCGGCCGGCCACCAACCTCCTCCACCAGAGCAGCCCCTTTGAAGAGAACCCGGCAGCCCCTCTTCACATGAAGCTTTATCCGGAAGGGTCTCCTTCTACGGCGAGGAATCTTGACTTTGGTGTGAAGCGGCCAAGGCGGACGATCTATCTCTCCATTCGACGCAACTCCGGTGGAACCATGGAAGAGAGATCCTTCAAAAGGTAGTCGGAATCATCTATTCCGACTGGGGTAACGATCATCTCCACTCACGTGTGATTCCCTCTTGATATTCTAGTGGCCGGAAAGATTTTTGCGTTGGATTTGAATCGTTAGATTCTTCGTGGTTTTCCTTTTGATTTGCATCTATCTTAATCGCGTTAATTTTCGAAGGGTTTGGCGAGCCCCGCATTTTTGTTGGGGGAGAGCTACCATTTTTCGATCGAACTTTGGGTAGACCTCTTTGGTACAACTTTCTCTCGGTCGGACCCAATATTGGTCCTCTTAGCTTGGGAGAACGTCAGTCTATCGCCGTTCATTTGACCTTCCCGCAGAGTAGCTACCGTACGTTCGTGAACTGTGATAAAACATTGGCGAGTGTGCTGCGGTTAAAGCTAGTGCGAGTGTGTTTGTGGAATGAGAGTGGCGTCTGTTTTTATTCCCGTAACCCATATTGTGTCCGCGGTAGAGGCCTACATCAACTATCTCTTTGCTTTTCTCTTAAGGTTTTCTTCCTCAGGGCGCCTTTTTCCTTTTATTGATTTTGACCCAGCGGCTCTTGAGCAGTGGGGCCCACACATTTAATGTCCAGCAGCAACCTCAAGCAGTTGGCCCCACACATTTAATGTCCAGCAGCAACCATGCTTTAACGTCAACTATCATACAGTAGGTCTGCGGCAACATTTATCACGTAATGTAGCCATCCCGCCACTAATTTGAAATATGTTGACTCGTTGACTTGCAGTTGTCATCAGTTGTGGACATAGCCAAAAATCAAGCAACATTAGCATATGCGTTGAGTGAGTAATCATCACTCAACATCAAAACACTTAGACAGATTTCTGTCTATCTAGGCGTTGAGAGCGTTGAGTGAACAAGCCTCACTCAACGTCATTTGCCTTAGCCAAAATCTTCCTACTTCTCTAGCATTGAGAGAGTTGAGTGAGCATGCCCCACTCAACGCTTTTTGCCTTAGCCAATTTTCTGCCTCTGCACCATATTAGGCGTTGAGTGCATTGAGTGAGCATGCCTCACACAACACTTTTTGCCTTAGCTAATTTTCTACCTCTGCAGCATCTTAGGCATTGAGAGTGTTGAGTTAGCATGCCTCACTCAATGCTTTTTTCCATAGTCAATTTTTTGCCTCTGCAGCATCTTAGGTGTTGAGAGCATTGAGTGAGCATGCCTCACTCAACATTTTTTTCCTTGTTCAATTTTTTGTGTTTAAAAACACTAGCTTAACTGTCTCAGCGCTTTATTTTTGTCTGCATAGACAAACACTTGTCTCAGGGGTTATGTTGAGACAAACACTTGTCTCAGCGGTTATGTTGAGACTAACACTTCTCTTTGTAGTTATGCTGATACTAACACTTATCTCAGCGGTTATGCTGAGACTAATACTTCTCTCAGCAGTTATGTCTTTTTGTTATATGGCATTGAGTGTGTCTTCATCACTCAACGCCAAACTACTTAGCCATATTTCTGGTGTACCAACATTCTTTCTTACCTCTGACGTTGAGTGAGCTTGCTTCACTCAACGCCTGTGGACTTAGCCGCATTGTCAACTGCTCCTTGACTTCTGGCGTTGAGTGACCTTACCTCACTCAACACCTGTAGACTTAGGTAAATCCCTGCCTTTCCAACATCCTCTCTTAGTGTCCACCTTTCTGCCTTATGACCACCTGTCACATCACTTCGACAATCTATTTAGAATTGTTCCATAAAACATCCTGCACAAGATCAGCTTAAACAACATCAAATTCAACTATGCTCGTAATGTTGATGGAGATGCCTCTTCAAATCCAATCTAGGGAACATTGTGGGCAATAGACCCAACAATCTCCCATTATTTGAAGAAGGCAGAGCACCCATCAATACTAAGATGCATTACCATAATAGGCAGAATACCTTCATGCAGCTGTAGATTATAATCTGCTACACGTGCTAGCTTATGTTATATTAATTCAATGTGCTTCATTAATTGTATTGACTCAATTGGTTAAGTCAATACATCCTCACACTACTTGAGCAATTGCTCAAGTAATATGCACTCTCCTTTATGCCACTAAATATTTAAATGGTGCACCACTAGAAGCACTTACCATAAAATATGAACTGACACAATCATGGCTCATCATGTAGTCAGTCATTGCGTTTCTCATACTACTAGAATCTTTTCCAGTAATATGAACCGACTCCACATGACCTAGTCATGTCAAGTATTGCTTCAATATCTCCAATCTCCTTATGTATTGCCACACATCTCCCCCTTTCTGTCTTCTTCAATAGGTATATCTATTGAGGGAGGAGAAAGGATCATGGGAGAGATTATCTCCTGATCCTAGTCAAAGTCCTATGTTGATAACACTAAGGAAATTATCCTAGAGATAAATCTACTAGATTAGGAGTCATACCTTTTGTGTTGATACATTGAAACAACACAACACTGCATCTCTTGAACTTGATGTACACATAGTTCCACTTGCTGATGTTGTATCTACAGAATCAGCATCCACTTGTGGTGATATCATTGATACACCACATCACTGTAGCCCCTTAGCACTTGAGTGACCCATGGGTCCACTTGAGCTGGCTGCTAGTTGATCCTCTTCTCATAATCTCCCCCTTGGTCTGTGCATTATCCTTAAGACAAACTAATCAGCAGTTGTGATAGCTGATCTACTGTAGTTGCTGCCTGCTCCCCCTCAACTGAGTTAACCTTGTCAGATTCCCGGAGGTTATTGTTCTGAAGCTGTGGTTGGATTCTCATCAGTTTAGCATAGCAGATTTCTTATACCAAGATCACTTCTTGCTGAGCCAGATCTTCTCCTTGTCTTTGGAAACTGACTTGCTTTTGGCTTTAGCTTTCTGATTAGCAGCACAATAGTGTTCAGCCCACTGAGTATAATTTTGATCATTACATTGATCACCCCACTTGATCACCACTTGATCAATCCCTTCTTGGTTTCTAGATAGTCAGAGAGTGGCTGGTATGCTATGATTGTCTTCTCCCCCTAGTTGATTGATGATGATACCTCTGGTGCAGCTGTCAGCTTTTTCTTCTCCTATAACTGCTGGTCTTTTAAAACCACTTGATATCATCCTCTTATCTTGATACCAAGTCATTATTTACACTACTATTCCCATAGGAATGTGTTGACTTGTATCAACAATAGCTGGAGCAATCCAGCTGTTCTAATAAACTAATTTGCTTGCCATCCTCCAGCAAATGCCATCACTTGGGTAGTTTCCCTCTCAACCTCTGCAATGTCCATGGGGACAGGCTGATCCTCAGTAGTAATGTTGATCTATTCTGTGCTGAGGGAACTTTGTTTAAGATCCAAGCTTGTCCAGCAACCTTGACTGAACTTGATCCCCATCAGCATTTGAACATATCCTATCCTTATGACTGTCAGTCATCATTTCAGTTGTTGATATCACTTGACAGTTTGACCCTTCTATATAGTGAGTCTGATCAAATGAGCACAGTGTGCCTCTTCCTTGTCGCTCACAGAGAAGCTACTCCTAGTGATTTTCCTCAATGATGAGTACACCTTACTTGTTCTTCTCCAAGTTTGCTGGTGTGGTAGAAAAGCTTAATCCAACCAGACAGTCCTGCTGGTTGGATCTGGCTGGTCTTTATCCAATACTTTTGCACCTTATCCTTCTTTAGGAATGCACACAACATCCTTATCCTTGGGGTATGAACTATAGGATAACTTCCTTGTTCCACTCCAAGTTTTGGAACATCTTCTGCCCAAGTGTCACATGGGGGTTGGGTACTTAGACTAACGTGCAAAACAGAATTATTTACCTTAGGACCTGAAAGTATTCAGTTGTCTACCTAAATCACCTAGAGGGGGGTGAATAGGTGAGTTGTGCGTCTTTTTGCGGAATAAAAAATTAGTGATATATACACAAAAAATAATCAAGCAATCATAGAAGACACATAGATTTATAGTGGTTCCCCGACCTTGGGTACATCCACTTTCCACTCACCGATCTAGCAGAGCACTAGACTCGGCTACTCCACTATCTCGGATTGAAACAAATCCTACGCCTCGGAACAAAGTTCCTACAACTCGATCCACAACACAGATCTACACTCGGAAGATGAAAAGTTCCTACAACTCGGAGAACAAAGCTCCTACAAGAATAAATTGAGAATATGAAATGCAAACAATATTATTTCTTAGATCTGAAAATTTCGGCCAAGGTCTTCTTCCTGAACTTTGCGGCTTTATAAGAAATTTTGAAGAAGATGCTCGGCTAGATCCTGATCTGAAACCTCTTGACTCACACGATCCGATAGATGATAAAGAAGTTGAAAAGCAAACTCTATATGTAAGTCAACTTGATCTGAATCTTCTTGAACGAAAGCCCTAGGCGATTTGCACGAAGAGGATCGGCTTGTTAGGGTTAGTCGAAATGACAAGACCTTATATAAGATCTCCCTAACGGTCATAATTAGCATTAATGACGTCCACGTGGACCAATCACGTCAAGACATTTGAAAATCCCGTCAGTTCTGGACTTAGTGAAATTTCTGGAAAAGTTATCTACATTACTCGAGTGAAATAAGAGTTACTCGAGTACTACTTCAGGTTCTTGAGAAGATAATAACAGACTACTCGAGAAGAAGTTCTTCAAGGAATTCAGAACAAAAACAATAATTACTCGAGTGGAATGAAGATTACTCGAGTGCCAGAAATGTTACTCGAGAGGTAAAAGGATTACTCGAGAGGTAAAAGTGAACTACTAGAGAGGTAGAAGTGAACTACTCAAGAGGTAGAAGTGAACTACTCGAGAGGTAGAAGTGAAATACTCGAGAGGTAGAAGTGAACTACTCGAGAAAAGGACTTGGAAAAATTATGGAAGTTTAAAATAGATTACTTGAGTACTGGTTTTAGACTACTCAAGAAGTAAGCAGATTTCTCGAGTACATAATTAATACTACTCGGTGAGGTAAATACAACTCGAGATCTTTGCTTCTGTCACTCGAGACAAAGAGCCTAAACTACTAGAGTGGTGAATTTGACTACTCGAGTATAAGACTTAGAAACATTCTGAGATAGAAAATCTGTTAACTCGATAAGAAGAAGAAGTCTACTCGAGTAATGGATTTGGCCACTCGAGAGCTGGATTCAAATCACTCGAGAGCCATTTCCTTTACTCGAGTTCAGACTAGACTTACTCGAGTATGACTAAGGGTTCATCTCGAGTACTTAGGCTTCTACTCGAGTGAAACACTTACAAAAATTGAGTTCATGAGGAGTTTCCCTTCTTCAATAAAATCAGCAAAAGTCTTTCTCCAACAGTCCTAGTGCTTGAAAAATGAAGTGTATCCCAATAGAGAGGCTACACATGAGTCAACACCATGGATCACATAATGAGGGATTACATTGTATGGTCCTGTGTTTGGTGACCCTTTGTAGACTTACATTAGTCTACACTTGGAAAATTAAGTCCTGCAAACACATAACTCAAACAATACATTAAATGTAACTTAATTCATCTTAGTTCAAGGGTGACTTCACCAAATCTAGGTTATTGTGGATAAAATACCCAACAATCTCCCCCTATTTGTAGAAGTCAGAACCCTCTACACTAAGGTGAATTATATAGACAAATAAAGAGCTAGATATGTAATAAAACAGAGTAATAAGCACAAAGATTATAAGCAAAGAATAGATTGTCAAAATTAAGGATTATATAATTAGAATTGTCCAAAAATCATTTCTACACAAACCCATTCCCACACATATAACTTTCTTCATCCTTAGGCTTGATGTTGTTGTTGTTACTATTTATCCTTCTTCTCTTGTTGTCACCTTTGATAATTGTATGGCTTTGGATAGTACTTAGGAGGTTTTGGAGGTGCAGCAGGATTATTTCTTCCATGTTCTCTATCATACAGTCTTCCCTTGGTCATAGATTTCTCATACAAGTCCCATTCTTTGGAGCTGTAATGATCATATCTATTCTCATTGAAATCCAAGACTAATTTGAAAGTATCAAGAATAACGGACTTTGATGTAGGACTCCAAATTTCTGCAAATTCGGGAGCTTTCCTTTTCTCTGCTTCTAGAACTGGAATAGATCTGTTGGCTGAAGCTCCATCACCATACTTCCTTTTTCTTTGGTATATGAATTTCAGGAGGTGCTTGAAAGAATATATCTACTGGATCTGATTCCCAAACCTGAGAATAAGATTCTAGAGGAGGAGCTTCAGAGCCTTCAGGTCTTGGAGAGAAGATAGGCTGAGGAACTGGAGCTGGAACTGGAGCAAGAGAAGCTAGGGGATTCAGATGATGAGGAATAATGTTTGGATCTGCTTGAAAATCAGGGAATATTAGATTGTGCATCCACACAGTTGTATCATAAGTATGAAATTTTACACTATGGATTTGATTCTGCACATCATCATGAATTTTTTTAAGCTTTTCTTCCCAAAGGGTTTGCTTGTTGGCATCTGATTTCTCTAAGTATTCTTTGACTAGATTCTCCCCCTTTCTGACTTCTACAGTTAGAGTATTTATGGAATCTTCTTTGAAGGTACTTACTTCTTCACAGATTTTTAATGTGTGAGCTTGAGCTGACTTTTCTAACTATATCTGGTTATTTACAAGAGTAGCAGCTTGTTTCATTACATGACCAACACTGGTGATTGTGTGGTCTAGAGCTTTTCCACCTATCTTGAATAGCTATCTTAACTCACCAGTATTGTGCTTAATTTCATCAAATCCTCTACTCATCTCTTTCTCAAGAGCAGTAACTTTATCTTGAATAACTTTGAGAGAGTAATCAAAATATTTTCTTTGTTCTAGCAGCATCTGTTCAATCTTACCTATTAGATCATTTGCATCAGGAATGGGAGTTGCAATTTGAGGAGCTGGAGGAGGAGGAGCAGACCATGGAATAACTTCTTCAATGGTGACTGAGCTCTTAGCTCTGGTTGTGTGAATCAAAACATCTCCTTCTTCATCAATGAAGGTGGGGATAGAGAAGTCCAAGCTCTTCAGAGGAGCTTCAACAGGTTCTGGGCTTTGTTCTTTCTCATCAGAAATCAATATTGTCTTAGCTTGTTCTTTCGTAGCAGCATGGGATTTGTGAACATGGGATTCAGGAGATGGAATATGAGATCGTGGAGATGGAGTATGAGTGGGTGATGGTACTGGTGTTCGTTTCTTGGATGGTTCAATAGGTTGTTCTTTCTAAAGGGGAGGAAGATGCTCTTCAGAACTTAGTTCTTCAATCATTTGGTTGATGGCTTCTTATGTAGAGAGAATTGTTTCTTGGAATTCAGCATCTGAAGGAGTCTCTTCTGGAGTGGTTGGAGGGAGAGAGACAACAACAAGTGGAGTAGGGTTCCTTTCTTCTAGTATAGAAGGAGCAGGCTCCCCCTCAGCAGTTGCATCCAATCTGCTAGCAATATGAGGTGGAGAGGGAGATGGAATCCTGTCCTCTGCAGCTAGATGATCATGAGCTCTGGTAGACTGGGCAGGATTCAGCAATTTTAATTCCCATCTCTTAATGGAGGAGATGGATACTTTCTTCATGTGGTGAAGGGTTTTTCCTTTGGAGAAATTGAAAACTTCAAGATTGATCTCATGCAGCATCAAAGAGATGATCCTGGCATAGTTTGGAGCCTTGATGCTCTCCCTGATCTTATCAAGAATTAACATACCAAACTGAAATTTCTTTCTGCAGATGATGGCTGTCATGATGTCAAACATATTAAGTGAGATGTCTCTTATAAAACTAGTCTTGCACATGAGAATTTTTCCAATGATGTCCACAGGAACTTGCTTTCTAGATTGAGATCTGATCGACGAATGGTAAGAACTACTGGTGAAAGACCACAGAACATGCAAGCCCTGTCAGAGTCTTCATGACTTAGATGTTCTTCTTCATCGACTATGGGTAGCTGAAGAAGGTTGGACACAGAGGTTTTGGTGAGTTTTATCTTGATACCCGTGACTGTAAACTTAAGTACCTTGCCATTTATTCTTACCTTGATGTGTGTAAAGAACTCTTCGACTTCTGGAAATAGGATTTTGCATGGTTGCTGGAGAACGAACGTCAACCTGGCGGTGCCGAGAAGGATGAGGAGATTTCTGAAATCGTCTGATAGTTCGACAATACCGGCGGTGACGAGTTCAGAGCCAATCCCAATCTTTGACGGCGGTTCCATGGTACAGAGAGTTATGAGAAATTCGATGCGGGGAAGAAGACGGCGCGAGCTCTGCGACAGTCAGCGGAAGACAAACAAACTTTTTCTTTTTCTTGAGTGAGAGGATTTGAATTCGTGTAGAAAGTAAATCCAGATTTTCCTATCTATATAACCCTAATTTATCGATGATTAAGGAGGAAATTAATTTAACATACCTTTGAAAGTGGCGGTATAAGCCTCGTGTTGCGAATAAAGAAATTTGAATAGAAGTTGATAAAAAGTCTTCCTGGTACTCGAGTGGACCGGTAGTAATCGAGTGAGATATTGAAGGTACTCGAGAGACGTCTTCATGCTTCTTGAGTGGGAACTTAGTACTCGAGTAATGTTACTCGAGTGACTGGCGGAGTACTCGAGTAGGCTGAAGAAGTACTCGAGTGGTTCTTTATCTTACTCGAGTCATTAAGTCAGAATTTGAGAAATTTCAACTTCTGATGAATTCTTTTATCTCCGAGCTATATTATGAGTCCACCTTCTCAAATCTTCTTTGTTGAGCATTCCTAGTTCTGTTTTGAAGAACAAGAACTTGGCCTCGTCCAGCGGCTTCGTGAATATACCTGCAATCTTCCTGTCAGTTGGGATATATTGAAGATCTATGTCCCCATGCTATACATGCTCCCAGATGAAGTGGTACCGCAGCTCTATGTGCTTTGTCCGACTGTGAGAGACTAGGTTGTTGACTATTGCAATCGCACTGGAGGAATCGCAAAACAAAGGGATGTTTTGGACATTGAGATTGTAATCTTCCAGCTGATTCTTTATCCATAGCAACTGTGCACAACAACTGCCTGTAGAGATATACTCTGACTCGGCTGTTGAAATTGCAACACAGTTCTGCTTCTTACTACTCCAGGAAATGAGCCATCTTCCAAGGAATTGGCAAGTCCCGGAAGTGCTCTTCCTATCGTCTTTACTACCTGCAAAATCTGCATTTGAGAAACTAATTATCTCGTTATCATTACTTCTTGGGTACCATAAGCCAAGATTTGGTGTACCTTTAAGGTATCTTAAAATCCACTTTGCAGTAGCATAGTGAGATTCCTTAGAGTTCACTTGAAATCTAGCACATACGCATGTTGAGAACATTATGTCTGATCTACTGACAGTAGGTAGAGCAAGGATCCAATTATGCTTCTGTACTTAGTTTCATCAAAAGGTTTACCTTTCTCATCCTTGTCCAGAGACATAGTTGAACCCATTGGAGTCCTCATAGAGGTTGCATTCTCCATTCTAAAATTCTTAATTAGCTCCTTGGTGAACTTAGTCTGCGAGATGAAAATTCCATCTTTAGATTACTTCACCTGAAGCCCTAAGAAATACTTCAGCTTGCCCATACTGCTCATTTCAAACTTCCCTTGCATAAGGTTTGAAAACTTCTTGTAGAGGTTGTCGTCAGTAGAGCCAAAAATAATGTCGTCGACATAGATTTACACTAGCAAAATCTTGCCTTTTATTTCCCTAAGAAATAATGACTTATCTATTTTCCCCTTGTGAACTTGTTCTCAAGAAGAAAGCTAGACAACGTCTTTTACCAAGCTCGAGGAGCTTGTTTCAAACCATATAAAGCTTTAGATGATAGATAAACATAATTAGAAAAGTTAGAATCAACGAAACCTGGAGGTTGTTCTGCATACACCTCTTCCTTTATGTCACCATTAAGGAAGGCAGTCTTCACGTCCATCTGATAGACAGTGAAGCCCTTAAGAGCAGCATATGCTAGTAAAAACCTGATTGCCTCTAGCCTTACCACTAGAGCGTACATATGGTCAAAGTCAATTCCTTCTTCTTGGCAATATCCTTTAGCGATGAGTCTAGCCTTGTTCTTTATGATCGTTCCATCCTCATCCATTTTGTTCTTGTATACCCACTTTGTCCTGATAACATTCTTACCTTTGGGTCTTGGAACAAGTTTCCAGTCTTCACAACGCTTGAACTGATTTAGTTCTTCTTCCATTGTCATTATCCATGATGCGTCTGAGTTTGCTTCCTCAAACTTCTTTGGTTCAACCTGAGAGAGAAAACTAAAATATAAATTCTCATTAGTTGTACCTCTACGAGTTCTGACGACATCCCGGGGATCTCCTATGATTTGGTCAATTGGGTGATCCTTCAGATGTCTGAGCTCTAAGGTCCTTGCATCTGGAGCTGCTTCTTCCACATGAGTGACTTCATCGACTTGGATGATTTCTTCATCTTGATCATCAGCCTCTCCAATCGGGGTTGGAGCGGTGATCTTGATGAACTTTTCACCTTTTTCATGAGTCGGCTCATCCAAGTTTAGTTCTTTCAGCTTTGAACCTACAACTTCAATGAACTCACTAGAAGAGTTACTTTGCAGTAAGCTTGTCTCATCAAATACAACATGAATGGATTCTTCTACAACCACAGTTTTTCTATTAAATATCCTATATGCCTTACTATTTCTACTATACCCTACGAAAATACCTTCAAAACTCTTTTCGCTAAATTTGGTAGTGTGATACTTGTCATGGTTAAGCACGAAGCACTTACAGCCAAAAATTCTAAAATATACAACGGTCGGTTTCCTGCCCTTTAGAAGTTTGTAAGGTGTCTTATTGTGGTTCTTGTTTATGAGTGCTCGATTTTGTACGTGGCATGCAGTGTTGACGGCTTCAGTCCAGAATTATTCTGGAAGTGAGGCATTTCTCAACATGGTCCTGCAGGCCTCTATGAGTGTTCTATTCCTTCTCTTATCTACTATGTTCTGTTGAGAAGTACGAGGAGAGGAAAACTCATGAAAGATACCTAAGCTTTCACAAAATTCTATCATGCCCCCAGACTTGAACTATGTTCCATTGTCACTTCTGATTTTGACTACAGAACAGTTGTATTCATTCTAGACTTGCCTGAAAAAATTAGTAAAGATGTCAAAGTTATCTGACTTGTGTTTCAGAAAAAACACCCACGCAAAGCTGGAGTATTCATCGACAATAACCAATGTATAATCCTTACCCCCCCCCCCAAACTTCTAACTTGCAGTGGACCGAACAAGTCCATATGAAGTAGATGCAAACATCTATTAGAATCTTTGCCAACAACGCTTTTAAAGGTAGCCCTTGTTTGTTTGACTTTTACACATGCATGATAAGCTCTATCTTTAACGTACTTGGCATTTGGGGCATCACGTACTAAATTCATAGAAAATAATTTATTAATAGTTTTAAATTTAATATGTGCTAGTTTCTTGTGTCATTGGTCAACAAGAGACGCACTCTCTTTAGCCATAAAACACACTGGTGTAGAAGAGTCTATACAAATGAAATTCAAACAAAATATATTTCTGCTTTGAATGCCTGATAGAATCATTTTCATATTGTCAACCGATTTTATCAAGAACTTATCAGCATGAATTCAACAATATATCCTTTATCACAGAGCTGGTTTATACTTATGAGATTGTGTTCCAATGCTTCAACATAAGCCACATCTGAGAAGGATACACTATCGTTAGATCATACCATAGCCTTTAGTAATTCCTCGGTATGAACCTCCAAAGATGACCTTTGGCCCGTTCAAGACTGGAGAATATTTTAGAAGAAGGCTTCTTATCCCGGTCATGTGCCGAGAGCATCCACTGTCCAAGTACCAGATAGGAGTTTTGTTGGCCTTTGGACATACCTGTAATTACAAGTCAATTTACCTTAGAAACCCAAACATGTTTGGGTCCTTGGTCTCTTGTTAGAATACTCCCCCTACGAGTATTAGCATTATTAGTGGTATTTCTCATATTGCCAACTTGAGGAGTCGCAAAATTCCTGGAATTAAACCGGCAGCCAATGGCAAAGTAACCAATTTTGCCACAGCACCAACAGTCAAACCTGTTGTATCTTCGCCTGAAAATCTCCTGCTTGACCTTTTGAGATGGTGGTCTAGCAAGGGCAACATTCTTGGAGGAATAAGTTTCATGGTGATGGCAATCACATGATTTCTTCTCCTTCAGTGTCTTTTCCACAATAGGTTTTACTTTTGGTGCTTTCTTAATATTATGACCATGATTATAAGGGTCATAGCTCTGAAGAATGATTTATTCATAAGGTGCCTTAAAGACACTCTCACCAAAGTTTTGGGGACGAGTCCAACCTTGGTAATGAGACTTCGACTCTACATAAGTAGGCCTAGCCAAGTGACCATAGAACGAGTCAAGATCAAACTCGTTTGTTGGAAATATGACCTTCTTGAAAGAAGTCTGATCTTGAGGGACTTTTTCATTTTTCTTTGTCCAAAGCCTTCTTGGCCGCCATATTCTTTCTCTGAGCCTTATTCCTCCTAGAATATTTACTAGGAGCTTCAACATGGCCTAGCCCAGCACCGTTGGCCTTAGCTGAGAATTCAACAACGAAAAGAAGGTTTCTCTTGGGCTTCGAGAAACTTTCAACAAGTTTCTTTTCAGCAGCAAGTTGTTCTTCCAACACTTTGATGATCTTCTCCTTAAGGTCTAGGTGCTTGAGAGCCTTGTTATATTCTTCAATAGTTGTATTAAAGTTCTCTTTGAGTGAGTTTGTCTTAGCGACTTCCTCTCAAGGTGCTCTCTTCAGCCTTCAGAGACTTTATCTCTTTGGCTTGAGTTTTCACGACTTTTCACATTTGTCGTAAGCCTTGATCAACTCCTTGTATTGGGCCATGAGTTCAAACTCATCGTCAGAAGAGCTGTCCTCATGATCATGTTCAGAGACATCAGATTCAGTGAGCGGAGTGTGAGAATTTACCTTCCCAGTGAACTGGGGTCCTTGTTCATCATCAGTCTGAGCCATTAGCCCTAAGTAGGCTTCTTCTTCTTCGCTTGACTCAGATGAGTAAGAGTCGCTAAGAGACTTGCCCTTCTTGGCTATTAGGCTCTTTTTTTGTTTTATTCTTATTTTAAGAAGATTTCTTTTCTTCTCTTCTTCCACCCTCCTTATTCTTATGAGGGCAATCAGCGATGCCATGGCCTAGCTTATTGCACCAATAACAAACAATGTCAGTAGAAATATGTTTGTTCGGTTTAGTAGTATACCTGTCATGGCTGCTTGTGCCTTTTCTGTGTCGATCACCATCATGATGTGATCTTCTGTAAGAGGCATCCTTGCCTTTCTGTTGCTTCTTCTTGTTCAAGAATTTCTTGAACTGTCTTGAGAGTAGTGAGAACTCTCCTTCCGATAGTTCTGAGCCTAAAGTACTTGGCTCTGGGGTTTCTTCTTCACTTACTTCTTGTGCTGGGGTAGGAGAGGTAGCCTTTGACTTCCTTGTGGTGCCTGCCTTGAGAGCTATAGACTTCTCCTTGGAAGAAGACTTGTTCTTCTGTTCTTCAGCTTTTCTTGAATTAATTTGTAGCTCATATGACATAAGCTTTCCAAAGAGATTTTGCGGGTCCGTCTCAGCTAGCTTTCCAAATTCCCGAATGGCACAAACCTTGTTATCCAATTCCTTAGTTAGGGATCTCAAGAACTTATCATTCAGTTCTCCATTGGTGAAGACTCGGCTGTATACTCTTAGGCCGTTGACTATCTTGAAGAAGTCTTCAAAAGTGTCTGCAATGGTTTCCTTGGGTCCTTACCGGAACGCTTCATATTTCTAATTAAGAAGGGATCTTCTATCATCCCGAACTTCTTCTATGCCTTCCATCAAGGTGACGAGGAATTGCCACATTTTCTTAGCGGACTAGCAGTGGATCAGGTTCTGCAGCATCGAGTCATCAACTGTACTTGGTATAATATTTTTGGCCTTCTTGTCTAAAGAGACAAGTGCGATCTCATCTTTGTCCTGATCCATAAACTTCTTAGGAACTTTCTTTGTTGGATCTATAGTGGAGATGGTCATCAGAGCATAAGGACCTTCTTCAACGATCATGAAGATCCTTGGATCTACAGCTTCCATGAAAAATTTGATCCTCTCTTTCCACATTGGAAAGTTATTCTTAGTACACAAGGGAAGCTTGGCAAAATCTTTGGCCTTGTCCATGCTTGAATAACTCAGAAGACAACTTAGGTCAGATCTGATCAAGGTGTTAACCTTTTAATGATCAACCTGGCTCTGATACCAATTGAAAGTGTTCAATTGTCTACTTAAATCACCTAGAGGGGGGTGAATAGGTGAGTTGTGCGTCTTTTTGTGGAAAAACAAATTAGTGATCTATATACAGAAAATAATCAAGCAATCACAGAGGACACAGAGATTTATAGTGGTTCCCCAACCTTTGTTACATCCACTTTCCACTCACCGATCTAGCAAAGCACTAGACTCGGCTACTCCACTATCTCGGATTGAAACCAATCCTACGCCTCAGAACAAAGTTCCTACAACTCGATCCACAACACGGATCTACACTCGGAAGATGAAAACTTCCTACAACTCGGAGAACAAAGCTCCTACAAGAATAAATTGAGAATATGAAATACAAACAATATTATTTCTCAGATCTGAAAATTTCAGCCAAGGTCTTCTTCCTCAACTTTGCGGCTTTATCAGGAATTTTGAAGAAGATGCTCGGCTAGATCATGATCTGAAACTTCTTGACTCACATGATCTGAGAGATGATGAAGAAGTTGAAAAGCAATCTCAATCTGTAAGTCAACTTGATCTGAATCTTCTTGAACGAAAGCCCTAGGCGATTTGCATGAAGAGGATTGGTGGCGGTTTCCGTTTAGGAACGAGAAAACAGGATTCAGAATTCTTAAGGTATATCTTTTCAGCGCTTGTTAGGGTTAGTCGAAATGACAAGACCTTATATAAGATCTCCCTAACGGTAATAATTAGCATTAATGACGTCCACGTGGACCAATCACGTCAAGACATTTAAAATCCCATCAGTTCTGGACTTAGCGAAATTTCTGGAAAATTATCTGCATTACTCGAGTGAAATAAGAGTTACTCAAGTACTACTTCAGGTTCTCGAGAAGATAATAACATACTACTCGAGAAGATGTTCTTCAAGGAATTCAGAACAGAAATTATAATCACTCGAGAGGAATGAAGATTACTCGAGTGTCAGAAATGTTACTCGAGAGGTAGAAGGATTAATCGAGAGGTAGAAGTGAACTACTCGAGAGGTAGAAGTAAACTACTCGGGAGGTAGAAGTGAACTACTCGAGAGGTAGAAGTGAACTACTGGAGAAAAGGACTTCGAAAAATTCTAGAAGTTTAAAATAGATTACTTGAGTACTAGTTTTAGACTACTCGAGAAGTAAGTAGATTTCTTGAATACATAATCAATACTACTCGAGTGAGGTAAATACAACTCGAGATCTTTGCTTCTGTCACTCGAGACAAAGAGCCTAAACTACTCGAGTGGTGAACTTGACTACTCGAGTATAAGACTTAGAAAAATTCTGAGATAGAAAATATGTTAACTCGAGAAGAAGAAGAAGTCTACTCGAGTAATGGATTTGGCCACTCGAGAACTGGATTCAAATCACTCGAGAGCCATTTTCTTTACTCGAGTTCAGACTAGACTTACTCGAGCATGACTAAGGGTTCAACTCGAGTACTTAGACTTCTACTCGAGTGAAACACTTAGAAAAATTGAGTTTATGAGGATTTTCCTTTCTTCAATAAAATCAGCAGAAGTCTTTCTCCAACAGTCCTAGTGCTTGAAAAATGAAGTGTATCCCAATAGAGAGGCTACCCATGAGTCAACACCATGGATCACACAATGAGGGATTACATTGTATGGTCCTGTATTTGGTGACCCATTGTACCCTGACATTGGTCTACACTTGGCAAATTAAGTCCTGCAAACACATAACTCAAACAGTACATCAAATACAACTTAATTCATCTTAGTTCAAGGGTGACTTCACCAAATCTAGCTTATTGTGGATACAATACCCAACAGGACCCCAATAGGAATTGGGTCCTAGGTCCTGATTAGTCTAAAATCTGACTTGCCTACCTGCAGCATTTCTGACAGGTAGGCCAAATCTTGCTCTAGACATAGAAGGATTGTGACAGAAATCTAGGGCAAAATGCCCCACCTTACCACAGCACCAACACTCATGAATATTATATCTTCTTTTTCTGAACAGGTCTTGCAGTGTGGTTAATTGATGTCTGAACAGAAGGAAGAGAAGCAACAACTTTCTTCAGGTTCCTTTTAGCAAGAATCTGACTGAAGGTCATTCTTCCAGCTAACCTTTCTTTGATTGCCCTGAATGGTATTTACAGATGTCTTCTTTACAGAAGACAAGCAGTTTATATCATCAGAACAAGCCAAATAGGCTTACTGGTAGACTGACCCTTGGTCTGAGTCCTTGCTAGATGGGCTTGAGGGAGAGCCACTACCTTTGCCTTGAGAGTTGGGGCCGAGGCATGATGCGTGGAAATCTGCAAGTGCACCGGTCGCACAAGTAATAAAATTTGGGAATAAATCCCCGAGTGTCGGTCTCTTGAGGAATGCAATTAGCATAGAGCGGTGACAGTTCAGAAAATATCATTATGAGGGTTATACATAGAAGAGATTAAAAAGGGGGCTTGTGAGATTGTGGTTTCTTGATCTAATAAACTAATTAAGACTATGCGGGTCGAAGGCACCGCTTCGCAAGGTGAGGTGAGTGTATCGGCCGCGATGCCAAACTTCGGTTGGGCGAGTGGACGGAAAGCTAATGGATGGAAGTATTCTTGTGCGGAGTGTAATCAGGTGAAACAAGGGTATGGAGTGGATGTGGAGTGGGCGAGGCGCATTCACAACACATAACTCAAAAGCAAATGAAAACTACAAACATCCACTTAGATATAGAGTAGAAAATGTTGTTAATTACAATATCAAATCATTCCATACAACGGAGGAAGGGGAAGAGGAGTAAATCACTAGAGGGTGAAGGTCCACTGTAGGTCGTGGCCGGAATAGCGAGTTGTCAATCCGCTTCTGGGCTCAGTCCGAGGAGGCTTCCGGTACTAACGATCTGTCACCTCGAATGCCTTTGAGTCCGTTCTCTAGGTCGTCTTCTTCTCCAACTCCGGTGGAAAGGTTGGAGTTGAGGTCATCAATGGTCGGGAGCTTCGCCGGAGGGTTTGGAAAGCTTCGGAATCACCGTCTACGGACTCCTGATGAAGGTGGAGGTGGATGGAGCAGCTGGAGAAGTAGAACGGCACTTCTCGTGCACTCTCCGATCGCAGAAATGACCAGTGTTTTCCTAAATCGCAGAGCAGACCCTTAAATACGGAGGCAGAATAAGCAGAGTGCACGATTAGTGGTGCACGACCAGTGATCGTGTGCACTATCGGTCGATGATCGTGCATAATTTCTAATTAAACCTGCAACTTGGTCAGAAACAACAGCAGATATGTGCACGATCAATGGAGCACGACCAATGGTCGTGCGCACTGAATCCACTGATCGTGCGATTGGCTAAGACAGAACTGGGTAAAAGGAGAATGTAATGCGCACGATTAGTGGCGCACGACCAGTGGTCGTGCGCAGTGAGTCCAGTGATCGTGCGCAGTGTTCTTGTATCGTCGGGGTCTCCCGAGCGGTTCCGGAGCATGCACACGACCCATGCACCAGCAGAAGAGGCAGATAGGCCACCAAAAGTGCACACCACATTCGCAAGACACGGCTAGAGAACAAGTAAAACAAACGAAAATACAGAAACATCTAAAGCACACAGAAAACGGGCCTAAAGTGCACTTAATCCTGAAATAGGCAAGTAAGCAAATATAAGGAGTTATAGCTCTCAAATGCAGTGCTAAGATGATAAAACTGGCCCAGATGAGTCCAAAAAATAGTGTAATATTTGGACTCATCACACCCCCATACTTACCCATTTGCGCGTCCCGCGCAAATCATTACTCCGTGGAATGTAAAAATAGCTAGCTGGCTTAGAAACTTCAAAATAAAGTAGGACAAGAAATCTAATACATCATGCGCATAGAAAATAGAATAGAAAAACTTTTTAATTATACTATGGAGTTTAAATTAGTCGACAGAGGTAAATAAATATTGTGTCTACTTAAAATTAGAATTCTGTAGAATCGTTCGGTCATGTGTACGGAGAAAGTAGACATGCCACTAAGGTGAGCATTGCCCAAGACGGTGGCTCGTGATCACCTCCAAAGAAATCCATCAATGTCGGGAACCATAAGCTTGCCCTTTCACACTCTCTCCACGATACTAAGTAGACTCAAATGTGAATCAGCAGGACTTGTAGGTTTGAATGGGGCTAAGGCTAAGGTGTGGTAGTCAATGATAAACAAGGAGGCTACACGCAACCAAAGCGAGCGAACAATAGCTAAACCCAAACAGCCACTAAGAAATGCATGTGTGACACACCCCCAGACTTGGCTTGAAAACCGGGTATGCACACGGCCTATCCCGACCAAAAACTAACACACAAGATGGGGATTGCAATTCTCCTTGTAATAATTTTAAATTTTCTTTTTTTTTCTTTTTATTCATCTTTTTCTTTTTCATTTTTCTTCTTTTCCATTCAGCAATCCCCAAATCTAAAAACTAGAAATTCATGAATTCATCTCCACATCACATGAATCCCAAATATCACAACGTATCAAATTTTTGAAATCGATCAAGCTCAAGGTTTTGGTTGCGACAAAAGGGTTGGCTTTTAGGCTTTGGTGAATATAGGTGGAGCTAAAACAAAAGGAGGGTAGGCGCAAATTTGGCTTGCAAGGGTCAGCTGCTAGGACTAGGTACAAAAAGGCTCAAACTAGCCAAAATGATGGCCTACCTCACGCTCACACTCGACTAACCGGGCACCAATGCTTCGAGAGTAGCTTGGGGCAAGTTCTCAGTCCCTAAAAAAGACGATCCTTCCCCCCGACTCGAGCAATACGAGTCTAGTGACTGCTACACTCATCTCTACACTACCGTTCGATTACTCCAGATTCTACAATTTTAAGTAGCACAAATAAAATTTACTTTTGCAGAATAAATTTAAATCTACGAGCATGAAGAAAAAGTAATCATATACTATTTCTATACAAATCATGAGTACTCGATTAGGAGCACTGCAGGAGTTTCGAACTACTATATCCGAAAATCCTAAGTCAGAACCAATTTTTAGAGTTTACACTAAAGTAATACATTTGCCCTGAGCCGCGCGCATGGTTAAGTGCGCACTCATGTGGGTGATTTAGTGTGTGCAATTAGTGATCATGAAATAAATAAATGCAGACTAGTATGCAATAAACTATGCTGTGTAGTCATAACAGGCAACTCCACCCCCTGACTAAAATATGACAATACGAAAAAGTAAAACATGTAAATAAAAATAAAGGGCTAGGGGAAGAAGTACCCATGCTCAAAATTGAGCATAGCGGTCGTGCGATGAGATATCCAAGTGGGGCCAAGTTGCTGCGCCTCAAAAATTCCTGCACCTGCGATTTAAATACGGATGCAAAACAAAAGATGGACACACACACACACACAGAGATATATATATATATATATATATATATATATATATATATATATATATATATATATATAGCTCAAAACACAGCACAGGACCAAATGGTCCAACATGGGTTGTCTCCCGTGTTGGGTATTGTATCCACACTAACCCAGATTTGATAAAGTTACCCTTGAACTAAGATGAATTAAGTTGTATTTGATGCTTGGTTTGAGTTATGTGTTTGCAGGAATTCTTATGGGAAGTGTAGACCAACGTTAGTCTATAATGGGTCACCAAACACAAGACCACACAATGTAATCCCTCATTGTGTGTTCCAAAGTGTTGACTCATGTGTAGCCTCTCTATTGGGATACACTTCATATTCAAGCACTAGGACTATGTGAAAAGACTTGATGCTGGTCATCCCTTAGAAGAAGAAAAATTCAGTCAAGAAAATTTCCTAAGTAAAGTACTCGAGTAGTTCTTTACTTTCTTCGAGGAAGTTACTGAATTCAAACTCGAGTAATAATACTATTACTCGAGTAGAAAAGATGTATCTCAAGTAGTTACATCAACTACTCGAGTAGTTCCCTTTCTTCTCTCGAGGTTACAGGAATTCTCTTCTCAAACTTTTTCTACGTTAAATACTCGAGTAGTACTATATAGTACTCGAGTAGTTCTATCTTCTGTCTCGAGTAATTGGACTCTGACTCTCATGTAGTTCTCACTTACTCGAGTAGTCTAAGTCATGTACTCGAGTAGTTCATCTAATACTCGAGTAGTCCAGTGTTTATACTCGAGTAATATAGAATTCCATTCCTGAAAATTTCTCTAAGTGAATTACTCGAGCAGCCTTTTCCTTATACTCGAGTAGTTCTAATTGACTCGAGTAGTTCATCTTATATACTCGAGTAGTTCCTTATGTCTCGAGTAGTTTATCTTACATACTCGAGTAGTATCGTTTTCTTGTTCTAGAAATTTTCTAAGTCTTTGTCTCAAGTAGTTTCTTATATACTTGAGTAGTTCATTCTTATATACTCGAGTAGTATTTCTTTCACTCGAGTAATATACTCCACCTCTCGTGTATGTACTCAAGTACTCGAGTAAGTCATTTTTGTTACTCGAGCAGCTGAGTCTTTCTCATTCTTATTTACTCGAGTAGTTGACTTCTTGTACTCGAGTAATGACCTCATTCCCTCTCAAGTAGTTTTTTTTATATACTCGAATAGTCATCTTCTACCTACTCGAGTAGTGCTGCATATACTCGAGTAGTCTACTACATCTCGAGTAATTTACTTTGACTTTTCCAAAATTCTTTAAGTCCAGAATAACGGTCATATTCATAAACTCTGACGTGATTGTTCTACGTGTCTTTCTTAAATGACTCAATTAAGTCTAATCTTTTCTGATCCTATAAAAGGTCTTGTCTAAACCAACAAACCCTAATTATTCGTTTATTATTCTAAGAAAGTTTTTGCAGCCATACTCTCAAAAGAAATTTTGTCTCCTCTCTTTCTCTCTCCAAGAAATGGAAACTCGCCGCCACTGCCGTCGCAAATTTCCAACCGGCTAGGGTTTTCATCTTTTGAGGATTCAGATCAAGAAGGCTTTCCAGATCGAGATTTGCTCAACTCTGTATTTTCTGATTAGATCAATCGTGAGAAGCCAAGGAAGTTCAGATCAATTCTTGCCGAGATTTTTCTTCAATATTCTGATAAAGTCGCACTCCTAGAAGAAGGAATTTCTGATTTACTATTGCAGATCTGAACAAGAAGATTACTGTTTGTATTTCTGTACAACTTTTTGTCATTATTGTAGGAGAAGTTTTCTCCGAGTGTAGGAGTTTTCAACTCCGAGATTGTAGGAAGTTTTGCCTTCCGAGTGTAGATCCATTTTGTGGATCGAGTTTGTAGGAATGTTATTCCGAGGGTAGGATTGATTTCCAATCCGAGATAGTGGAGTAGCCAAGTCTAGTGTATTGCTAGATAGGTGAGGGAAAGTGGATGTACCCAATGTTGGGGAACCACTATAAACCTTGGCTCGTCTGTGTTTGTTTGTTTGGTAGATAGATATGTGCATTGGTTTGAGATTTTTTATTCCGCAAAAAGACGCACAACTCACCTATTCACCCCCCTCTACGTGATTTAGGTTGACAACTATTAACTTTCACCCAAAAGCCCTTTTGTTTACCGTCCCTAAAGTGGACCAAATACCTGTATTAGCAGTTATAATAAAGAGTTCTTTGCAGTTTGAAAAGGAAGAAATAAAAGAGAGCGAACTAGAGTTCCATACGCAGCGAGAAAACGAAAAGAGGAGGGTAAGTGGAATGATGGTATTGCAATCAGCTATAAGCGAATTTGTGGTAAGTCTCTCCAGTGGGGTGCGAGGGGATGGCAGATTGTCTTTTTGCGTAAGGGGAAGGGGGTTTCCCCTTACTCCAATTGCGCTCTTCCTAGTGCCGGAAGGTAGCGTAGCGCTCTTCCCGTAAACGCTTTGCCTCTTTCAGTTTCTCCACCGTGGGAGACTTCCAATGGATGTAGTATGTAGACTTTCCTGTTTTTGTCGTTGGTGGCGTCCTGTCCGGCACGATGACGGCGACCGGATCTGCCCAAGCTACAGATCGCTTAACAGAGTTATCAGCATTGTTATACAAATGAGTGTCTAGGGATTTCTCCCGGATAAAACTCGGTTTGCCATGCTCAAAAACAAAGTTGGCGGGAAGTAGAAAGGCAGCCATGGATTTGGCGCACTCGATCTCTTCTTTGACCAATAGCTCTTGATTCTCATCTATCTCCTGGGAGAGTCCTTTCTTTGTCTTCTCTTCCGGATGTGCTTCTTCCAATGTTGGGGGTCCTGAATCTATCTTGGTATCTGTGACACTTAGAAAATTGTTATTTTGGATGGGAGAGGGATGTATGGATGTGTTATCGTGGGCGGAATCTTCGGCCGGCCAAGTGACGCGTCCTTTGGAAAAGTCGAGGGATGCGCCGCTGGCCGTCAGGAATGGGACTCCTAATATATGAATAGAGTTATTTTCCCTTGGTCCCAAAACCTAGAAGTCAGTGGTTATACTTTTTCCGTTGACCTCGATTTCGACTTCCCGAACACCTCCCTCGGTGTCAACCAAATTGCCATTCGCTAAGATAAGCGACTTCCGGTGTAACGGCCCCGATTTTTTCGATGATTTTATTTGTTTGGGCAACGTCAGATTTATGATGTTGTGGCATTACTTTTAACGTCGACTGTTGGATTTGAGTAGTTTTGGACGTGCTCGTCCAGTTTCGTCGCAATCCGAGCATTTTTGGAGTCTCGGCGCGCGATCGAAGTTTTGGGTTTTGTTTATGTTTGTCATAAGCTTTGAAAAAAAATTTATATCTCGAGAATGGCTCGTAGTATTCTGGTTTTGACTTCACCGTTGTGTTCGTAGCGTCAGTGTTTGCCAACGGTGCGACTTACGTTTAATTCGGCGCGTTGAGCCTCTGTTTGGATCTCATGTTTCCATGTTCAACTATCTGAACATGACAATTTCTATATTTATGCCTTGAGCTTGTTTTGATTCTTGGGAAGCCCTCCTGAAGGTGTGGGTTTTCGTCGAACCCAACCTTATTTCGTTTCTTTTCTGGGCGCTGTTCGGAGTTCGACGATCGTCGAGCGGAGCTCGACGATTGTGTTTCTTTTTCTGGCGCTGTTCGGAGTTCGACGATCGTCGAGCGGAGCTCGACGATTGTGTTTCTTTTTCTGGCGTGGTTCAGAGTTCGACGGTCGTCAAGCGGAGCTCGACGATTGTGTTTCTTTTTCTGGCACTGTTCAGAGTTCGACGATCGTCGAGCGGAGCTCGACGATCGTCGAGCGGAGCTCGACGATTGTGTTTCTTTTTATGGCGCTGTTCGGAGTTCGATGATCGTCGAGCGGAGCTCGACCATTGTGTTTCTTTATCTTGGAGCTGTTCGGAGTTCGACGATAATCGAGCGGAGCTCGACGATTGTGTTTCTTTTCTTGGCGTTGTTTGGAGGTCGACGATCAACGATTGTAGTTTTTTTTTGGGTGCTGTTTGGATCTTGACGATCGTCGAGCGGAGATCGACGATTGTCATGCTGAGCCCGGCGAAGCATCAAGCGGAGCTTGTTGTAGCTCTAGCGATCTTCGAATCGAGTTCGACGATCAGGCCTGCGTTCTGAGTTCGACGATTTTTCGAACAGATTTCATCGCGTGCAGTTTTTCCTTTTGTTCGATGAACGTCGAGCTGAGCTCGACCAAGAATTGAACGAAGTTGTCTTCCTTTATCCCTCGAGTAATTTTTCCTCCCTTGTACTCGAGTAGTTCCCCCTTGCTGTACTCGAGTAAGTGCCCTTGTACTCGAGTAGTTCCCCTTGCTGTACTCGAGTAAGTGCCCTTGTACTCGAGTAGTTCCCCCTTGTTGTACTCGAGTAAGTGCCCTTGTACTCAAGTTATCCCCGTGCAGTACTCGAGTATGTGCCTTAGTGCTCGAGTAATCCTAGTGCAGTACTCGTGTAATTCCCTTAGTACTCGAGTCATCCTTTCCTTCTATCTCGGGAAAACCGGTTCAGCTGAACCCAATTTATTTGTTTGTTCTTCCTATTATCACCTTTAATATAAATACCTTCTTCATCTTCTCCGATTCTTTTTTTTCCTCCCGAACCAGAGCGGCGTGAGCGAGAAAGATGTTGTCCGTCCTTATTTCATCCGGTGTCCGTTGACGGTGCTCCAGTGCTCGAATTCGCAAACTGATTGTAGATCCAGTAAGCCCTGGCCGAGAGCTACGCCATCGTGGTAATTTCTTCCTCGTTTCTTGAGATTTCTCGTTAGGGTTTTTCGGCCCTAACCCCCCTTTTGACCATTTTTGTCTAGATTTCAACTCCTCCCGCAACCTTTTGCGCCGATCTACGACGTGGAGCAATTCAGAGGACTTTTCCAGTAAAACCAAGGCAAGTGGTGGTTTCCCCTCGTTTCTCTTTGTCCGATCTGATGGTAATTACTATACTTTCATGTTCTTTAAATTTTCTGCGTTTATTCTTCCAAATCATTATTATGATTAATCATTTCAACGATCCTTTGTTATTGTAAGGTTTTTTCTTAGAAAGCCCGATCTTTTTTGGTTTTGGTTAATTGTTCCTAGTGTGTCTTAATGATGTCTATGTATGCCTTAGCTTTCGCTATTAAATGCATTAGAATTTATCTAGGACTGTAAGTTGCTCCTAGAGGTTGATCAACCGTGTCTTGAGTTCGTTAATGTCAAGTAGAATCTATCGAGCCAAAATCTCGAGATATTTGTGTTGTGGTTTCCTTTGGGTTTCTTGAATGTGGGAGTTAGTGGATGATTCCACCTCCGCAGTGTTTGTTACCTTCATTAGTGCCCTGTGGAAGTCTACCTGGTTTTTGGATGTCTGCGGTGTATGGTGGAGAGTATGAGACTCCTTCACAGTTAGACGGATTATATATCCGTTTTGTTTTTGGGTGGTGTGTCCAAGAGTGACCACCTCGCCCGTGTTTTTGGGTGGTGTGTCCAAGAGTGACAACTTCGCCCGTGTTTTTGGGTAGAGTCGACCACAGGTGCCTAATAAATGTTTTGTATTTTCTTTCTGGTGAAATATTCATGTAGTCACCTTATAGCCTTGTGCGTCTGGTGTACCCTTGTTGAACGTGACAAATCACATAGGAGTTCTTTTCCTGTTGATGTCATGTTTTCTTTTGTACTTTACTTCAGTATTTTTGATCTTGGGTTGGTACCCCTGTTAACCTTTGAATATTTTGGCTTATTACTTTTCCTGCCACCATTTGTACCTTCTTGCTGAGGTGTTCTGTCTTTGTAATGCCTTAGGTTCAGAGCAGTAGCAGTTAGCAGTGCTAGTTTTGGAGTTTTTTGGGAGGCAGTGTTGGATGTGGTTGTTGCCTCGTCTTAGCGAGGTAGTTTGTTGTTTGTTTAGTTTTACTAGTTCAGACATACTTTTGTTCGTGGGTTCGTGTCATTTTGTTGGCGACCACTGAATTGTTAGTTGTTTGATACTTGTTAGCTGCTCATTTCTTTAAATGTGGATGTGGATTACTTGTTCTCTGGGAGGATTTATGCTAGGAATGCATGTTATGTATTTTCAACTATAAAATCTACTACTATTACTTCATGTATTGCATACTTTGAAACTCTAACTCGTTATTTTTAGCGACCGTAAAAGCTATCTTTCCTACTATAATAAATTTAGAGTCTTGCATAGCATGAGTTGTCCTTTGGGGACGTTTTGTTTTTACTCATGTAGGACGTTTTGAGTTAATCTAAACAAGTATTTTTCCGCAGTGTATAATTATATTCTGATTCGTGGACTAGATGAGCCACTATGCAGTGGGATACGGCTAACTATTGCACTTAACTAATTTTTTTTCCTTAAATTTACTCAAAGAATCTTTCTTCATGATTAGTTTGGTGTCTGCCTGAGCGTCCGCAGTTATCCCCTGCTAACATGGCATCATGATGCGCATTTTCCCTTACTCTGATAAGCTTGTTATGCGGTGAAAATGCGGGTTGTGACAGTTGGTATCAGAGGGAGGTTGCTTGACAATTTGTCGGGCAATCTTTCCTTATTGGTATTAGGTGTTTAGCATCATATCATACACATACTGATATGTCATTAGCACGTCTTGGTTGAAGCACGAACACTACACTCATAGCATAACATGAAGTATACGGGGCATATTATGTAGTATGGGATGCATAATATGTGTCTGTATATGGATCCACCATAGGGGAAACATGTTAGGGTTATGTAGTATGGGATGCATAACCTCACCACATGAATGCGACTAGCACGTTTCTTTTTCATTGCATGAGAATGTCATGTAGTATGGGATGCATAACATTTTCATGTGTACGCCGCTCATAACATCCATTAGGGCCTTTTTAGAATGCATAGCACAATCATGCATAGCATAACATTGCATAAGCACAACGTGCCAAGCTAAAGATATGCGGGATGACATATGTACACACATGGTTTTAAATCAGAAAAAGAATAAAGAATACATGCATTCATGTCATAAGCACAAGAGTCAATAGGATGAGAGGATATCATCCTAAGTAGGACATAGCATCATTATAAAATCCCAGAGCAAGTTGTAGCGTAAGTAGGTGTCTTTTAAGTATAGTCTGAACTAGTCGTGTGGCTTTGTTATAGGCTAGGATTTTGATGAGTTGTTCGTTTGCTTTTCTAAAAATGCCTCCAAAGCGTCCTGCGATGAGGTCTACTCCCCAGTCGGAGGGTGAGTCATCAGGTGCGCAAAGTGACGCGATTATTGAGAGTCTGCGTCAGAGCAATGAGGCTCTGTCGAGACAATTGGTAGCGATGCAATCGCAAATTGAGTCTATGTTGTGTGTCGCTCCCACGCAGCAACCTTTAGTGCAAGAGCCCGCCATGGGCCAGGCCGTGCCCGATACCCCTACTCCTCTGGTGCCCCCGATGGCGATACCACCAGAAATGAATTTCATATCGCACTTCCAGCGGTTGGGACCTCCCACCTTCGATGAGAGTCCTGACTTTATGATTATAGATGACTGGATCATCTCCATCGAGGAGATGTTTTCATATTCCGGAATTCTACAAGCCCAGAAGGTGTTGATTGCAGCCTATCAGTTAAAAGGTCTGGCAAAGAGTTGGTGGATTCGAGAAAAAGAGATCCTGAAGGAAGGCTGTACTTGGGAATCTTTTAAGAAGATGCTGCTGAAGAAGTTTCTACCCTCGGTCGAGCAAGACCGCTGATGAATAACTTCCTACATCTAAAGCAGAGATAGCTCACCGTGAGCGAGTACGAGATTGAGTTTAGCAAACTGAGCAGGTTTTTCTCCTGATTTGGTAGTTTCTGAGGAGGGTAGAGTGAAACGTTTTTTGGGAGGATTAAGAAGCGATGTCCAGCAGTTAGCATGCGCTTATCAAGCTGAAAGTTATGCTGAATCAGTGGAAGCCGCTTTAAAAGTGGAGGCGATTGAAAACGCCAAGAACCGCGGTGTTGTGGAAAGGAAGGACAAAAGAAAAGGCATTGAGGATGGTAGCTCCATGGCATCTGGCCCTTCTTCGAAGAAGAAAAGTAAGGAAGTGTGTAGCTTCTGTGGTCGTCCTGGCCACCCCTACGAAGGGTGTTTCAAGAGGACTGTCACTCTAAAGCAGCAGCAGGTGCATGCCATCCATGGTTCACCCAAGGGAGAGCTTGTGTGCTCGTTCTGTGCAAGGAAGGGTCATGACGTGACTCGCTGCTAGATGAAAGAAAGGGTTTGCTTCCAGTGTGGGCAGAAGGGACACCAGAAGTCTTCGTGCCCCCAGGCTCAGTCCCCACTGCAGCCTGCCCCACTTAGAGCTCTGCCACCGCCACCAAACCTGGATAAAGGAAAAGGAAAGCTGAACGTGATGACCAGCGAGGAAGCCCAAACCTCTACGCAAGTGATATCAGGTTAGCCTCAGTTTAATTTATCCTTGTTAGTTATCGTTGTTGCCCTAGTTATTGTTTGTTTAGTTATGTATGTTATGGTTTTAGGAGAGTTTAAGGTGCGGAATAGGTGGGCTCGCGTTCTTTTCGATTCGGGTGCCACCCATTCCTTTATGGCCTGGAGATTTGTTGATAAACATCGCCTGAGTGTGGACAATTTGGGAGGCTCCTTCAATGTCAAGCTCCCTTCTGGTGATTCTGTGATATCTAACCAAGGAGTTCTATGGCAATTTTCTGGCCTTTACGGATCTGATGATTTTGGATCTGTCTGATTTTGACATGATTCTGGGCATGGACTGGTTGTCCAAGTATGATGCGGTCATCCAGTGCAAGGCTAAGCGATTGGATTTCAGAATGGCAATTTTCTGGCCTTTGCGGATTGATGATTTGTTCGACCAATTGCATGGTAGCTCGGTATTTTCAAAGATCGATCTTCGTTTAGGCCACCACTAGTTGAGAATTCGTGAGACAGATATTCCCCAAACCGCTTTTCGTTCACGGCATAGACATTATGAGTTTATGGTGATGTCTTTTGGTTTAACCAATGCACCCTCTGCTTTCATGGATTTGATGAATCGGGTGTTTAAGGATTTCTTGGACCGATTTGTTATTGTATTCATAGATGATGTCTTGGTGTATTCCCGCAATGTTGAGGAGCATATTCAGCATTTGCGTCTGGTTTTGTCGACCCTGAGGGAGCATAAGTTATATGCGAAGTTGAGCAAGTGTGAGTTCTGGCTACCTTAGGTGTCCTTTCTGGGTAATGTTGTAAGCAAGGACGGTATTTCTATAGACCCGACCAAGATTTCTGCTGTGATGGAATGGGAAAGACCTTCTACACCCAAGGAGATTAGGAGTTTCTTAGGCCTGGCTGGCTATTATAGAAGATTCATGGAGGGGTTTTTCGGTGTTGTCTGCTCCTCTAACTAGACTTACTCAGAAGAATACTGCTTTCATTTGGAGTGATAAGTGTGAAGAGGCTTTCTAAGAGCTGAAGAAGAGATTATGTACTGCTCCGATTTTAACCTTACCTACTAAAGGAGTTGAGTATGTTGTGTATGTTGATGCGTCACACATCGGACTTGGTTGTGTTTTAATGCAAGATGGTAAGGTGATCACGTATGGATCGAGGCAACTAGAGATCCACGAGAGAAACTATCCTACGCATGATTTGGAGTTTGCTGACGTAATTTATGCGCTGAAGCTTTGGAGACACTTATTATATAGCGCGTGGTGCAAGATCTATACGGACCATAAGAGTTTGAAGTACGTCTTCACTCAAAAAGAACTAAATCTGCGCCAGCATCGGTGGTTAGAATATGTGGCGGATTATGAAGTGAAAATTCTTTATCATCCAGAAAAGGCTAATGTAGTAGCCGATGCTTTGAGTAGAAAGACCACTAAGATTTTTAATCTATCGGTACAGTCCTTGCTAGAAGAATTTTTGTTGATGGATATTGAGGTTGGGAGTAGTACTGTGCCTGCTAGTCTAGAAGCAGAGGAACCCTCTTGGATTTCCCTTACTCGAGCACATCAGAATGATGATCCTGATTTGTTGCACCTCTGGAATAGAACTGTAGTGGGAGAGCTACCTGATTTCTCTGTGGATGAGTTGGACACCTTGAAGTATTGGGGTAGATTTTGTGTCCCCGCCTTTGGCGACATTCGAGCTAAGATCTGTGTTCATGGTTCCAGTGTAGCCTATCACCCTGGTTCCACTAAGATGTATAAAGATCTAAAGCAAATTGTTTGGTGGTCAGGGATGAAAAATGACATCGCAAAGTTTGTATCGGAATGTTATACATGTCAGCGTGTTAAGGCTGATCACAGAAGGCCTGGTGGTAAATTGACACCACTTTATATTCCAAGTTGGAAATGGGAGAGTATTTCAATGGATTTCATCACCGGTCTGCCAAAATCTCCCCGTGGGCACGACTCTGTTTGGGTGATAGTCGACAGACTGACAAAGTGTGCTCACTTTGTTCCATTTAAGATTGGGTACTCGATGAAGAAGATAGCTGAGTTATATCTTGAAGAGGTCATCAGGTTACATGGTGTGCCTGTTAGCATTGTATCAGATCGGGACTCTAGATTTACGTCTCTCTTTTGGAAGAGTTTACAGGATGGGTTGGGTATCGATTTAAGGCATTCCACCGCCTATCATCCGCAGACTAATGGTCAGATAGAAAGGGTAAATCAGATCGTCGAGGATATGATCAGGTGTTATATTTTGGATCATGGTGGTGCTTGTGATGAGCGTCTCAAACTCATGGACTTTGCATACAATAATAGTTATCAAGAGAGTCTACAGATGGCTCCGTTTGAGGCCTTGTATGGGAGGCATTATAGAACTCCATTGTTTTGGGCTGAAGTTGGTGAGAGACTGTTGTTAGGTACGGAGGCCCTTGAAGAGATTAATTGTGTCGTGACTCACATTCGGGAAAAGCTTCGTGTGGCTTAAGAGCGCTATGAGAAGTATGCTAATCGAAGGGTCGATCTGGAGTTTGTCGTTGGAGACTTGGTTTTTCTGAAAGTTTCTCTGATGTCTGGCGTTAAAAGTTTTGGAAGGAACCACAAGTTAGACCCTCGATATGTGGGACTGAAGGATCAAGCGCATACCGAACTGCACCAAAAGCCCGGACTATTGGAGAGGGCGCTACTTAATTTCTTAAATAAGTAGAAAAGCGCCACGGGTCAAGTGAAGGAACGCCGGACCCAACAATCCCACCCCCCCCCCCCCCGGCGTCCAGCACAACCCGTCGGCTCAGAGGTGGAGTTACCACATGGCCCACCTGGCTCAGACATGGGGTTACCACATGTCCACGGTTGCCTGACCCGCCAGACCCACACAGGTAGAAGGGAAAAATCATGATTTAATAGCGCCCCCCCCCCCCCCCCCCCCGGTCTTGAACCCGTGACCTCATCTGATACCAATTGAAGGATCAAGCGCATACCCAACTGCACCAAAAGCCCGGACTATTGGAGAGTGCGCTACTTAATTTCTTAAATAAGTAGCAAAGCGCCACGGGTCAAGTGAAGGAACGCCGGACCCAACAGGGACCTTTCCAGATTCTTGAGCGCATCGGAGTGTCAGCTTATAGGCTGGAATTGCCTGCGACCT
The DNA here is from genome assembly GCA_039583875.1 of Platanthera guangdongensis. Taxonomy (NCBI): domain Eukaryota; kingdom Viridiplantae; phylum Streptophyta; class Magnoliopsida; order Asparagales; family Orchidaceae; genus Platanthera; species Platanthera guangdongensis. The sequence continues at coordinate 113,050,648 of CM077163.1, forward strand.
TCCCTGGTGTCCATGATATGTTCCATGTGAGCCAGTTGTGGAAGTGTGTTCGTAGTGATCGTCAAGTACTCAACTCGATACCCCAGATTCAGCCCAACCTTACATATGTGGAAGAACCTATTCGTGTTCTGGATTCTCAAGAGCGTGTGTTGCGGAGAAAGACCATCCCTATGGTCAAGATTCTTTGGAGAAATCAAGACGTCGAGAGCGCGATGTGGGAATTGGAATTGGCAATGAGGGAATCTCATCCGCACCTCTTCTCTTATTTTCGGGTATGTTGCTATGTTTTCAGTTATGCATGATTTTATCGATTTTGGTTTGGTTTTGGAGTTGTGATAAGTTTCGGGACGAAACTTCTTTTTAGGGCGAGTGACTGTAACGCCCCCGATTTTTTCGATGATTTTATTTGTTTGGGCAACGTCAGATTTATGACGTCATGCCGTTACTTTTAACGTCAAGTGTTGGATTTGAGTTGTTTTGGACGTGCTCGTCCAGTTTCGTCGCAACCCGAGCATTTTTGGAGTCTCGGCGCGCAAACGAAGTTTTGGGTTTTGTTTAAGTTTGTCGTAAGCTTTGTAAAAAAATTTATATCTCGAGAATGGCTCGTCGGATTCTGGTTTTGACTTCGTCGTTGTGTTCGTAGCGTCAGTGTTTGCCTACGGTGCGAGTTACGTTTAATTCGGCACGTTGAGCCTCTGTTTGGATCTCATATTTCCATGTTCAACTATCTGAACATGATAATTTCTATATTTATGCCTTGAGCTTGTTTTGATTCTCGGGAAGCCCTCCTGAAGTGTGGGTTTTCGTCGAACCCAACCTTATTTCATTTCTTTTCGTGGCGCTGTTCGGAGTTCGACGATCGTCGAGCGGAGCTCGACGATTGTGTTTCTTTTTCTGGCGCTGTTCGGAGTTCGATGATCGTCGAGCAGAGCTCGACGATTATCTTTCTTTTTTTGGAGCTGTTCGGAGTTTGACGATCGTCGAGCGGAGCTCGACGATAGTGTTTCTTTTTCTGGCATTGTTCGGAGTTCGACGGTCGTCGAGCGGAGCTCGACGATTGTGTTTATTTTTCTGGCGCTGTTCGGAGTTCAACGATCGTCGAGCGGAGCTCGACGATTGTGTTTCTTTTTCTTGGCGCTGTTCGGAGTTTGACGATCATCGAGCAGAGCTCGACAATTGTGTTTCTTTTCTTGGCGCTGTTTGGAGGTCGACGATCGACGATTGTAGTTTTTTTTCTGGGTGCTGTTTGGAGCTCGACGATCGTCGTGCTGAGCTCGACGAAGTGTCGAGCGGAGCTTGCTATAGCTCTAGCGATCTTCGAATCGAGTTCGACGATCAGGCCTGCGTTCTGCGTTCGACGATTTTTCAAACAGATTTCGTCGAGTGGAGTTTTTCCTTTTGTTCTTTAAACGTCGAGCTGAGCTCTACCAAGAATCGAACGGAGTTGTCTTCCTTTACACTCGAGTAATTTTTCTTCCCTTGTACTCGAGTAGTTCCCCCTTGCTGTACTCGAGTAAGTGCCCTTGTACTCGAGTAGTTCCCCCTTGTTGTACTTGAGTAAGTGCCCTTGTACTCGAGTTATCCTCGTACAGTACTCGAGTATGTGCCTTAGTGCTCGAGTAATCCTCGTGCAGTACTCCTGTAATTCCCTTAGTACTCGAGTCATCCTTTCCTTCTATCTCGGGAAAACCGGTTCAGCTGAGCCCGATTTATTTATTTGTTCTTCCTGTTATCACCTTTACTATAAATACCTTCTTCATCTTCTCCGATTCTTTTTTGTCCTCCCGAACCAGAGCGGCATGAGCGAGAAAGAGGTTGTCCGTCCTTATTTCTTCCGGTGGCCTTTGACGGTGCTTCGGTGCTCGAATTCGCAAACCGGTTGTAGATCCAGTAAGCCCTCGCCAAGAGCTACACAATCGTGGTAATTTCTTCCCCGTTTCTTGAGATTTCTCGTTAGGGTTTTTCGGCTCTAACCCCCTTTTCGACCATTTTTGTCTAGATTTCAACTCATCTCGCAGCCTTTTTTCCCGATCTACGACGTGGAACGATTCAGAGGACTTTTCCAGTAAAACCAAGGCAAGTGGTGGTTTCCCCTCGTTTCTCTTTGTCCGATCTGATGGTAATGACTATACTTTCATGTTCTTTAAATTTTTTGCGCTTATTCTTCCAAATCATTGTTATGATTAATCGTTTCAACGATCCTTTGTTGTTGTAAGGTTTTGTCTTGGAAAGCCCGATCTTGCTGGTTTTGGTTAATTGTTCCCGGTGTGTCTTAATGATATCTATGTATGCTTTAGCTTTCACTATTAAACGCGTTAGAATTTATCTAGGACTGTAAGTTGCTCCTAGAGTTTGATCAACCGCGTCATGAGTTCGGTAATGTCAAGTAGAATCTATCGAGCCAAAATCTCGAGATATTTGTGTTGTGGTTTCCTTTGGGTTTCTTGAATGCGGGAGTTAGTGGACGATTCCACCTCCGCAGTGTTTGTTACCTTCATTAGTGCCCTGTGGAAGTCTACCTGGTTTTTGGATGTCTGCGGTGTATGGTGGAGAGTATGAGACTCCCTCACAGTTAGATGGATTATATATCCGTTTTGTTTTTGGGTGGTGTATCCAAGAGTGACAACCTTGACCGTGTTTTTGGGTGGTGTGTCCAAGAGTGACCACTTCGCCCGTGTTTTTGGGTAGAGTAGACCACAGGTGCCTAATAAAGGTTTTGTATTTTCTTTCTGGTGAAATATTCATGTAGTCACCTTATAGCCTTGTGCGTCTGGTGTACCCTTATAGAATGTGACAAATCACATAGGAGTTTTTTTCCTGTTGATGCCCTGTTTTCTTTTGTACTTTACTTCAGTGTTTTTGGTCTTGGGTTGGTACCCCTGTTGACCTTTGCTTATTTTGGCTTATTACTTTTCCTGCCACCATTTGTACCTTCTTGCTAAGGTGTTCTGTCTTTGGAATGCCTCTGGTTCAGAACAGTAGCAGTTAGCAGTGCTGGTTTTGGAGTTTTCTGGGCGGCAGTGTTGGCTGTGGTTGTTGCCTCATCTTAGCGAGGTAGTTTGTTTTTTATTTAGTTTTATTAGTTCAGACATACTTTTGTTCGTGGGTTTGTGTGATTTTGTTGGGGCCCAATGAATTGTTAGTTGTTTGATACTTGCTAGCTGCTCATTTCTTTAAATGTGGATATGGATTACTTATTCTCTGGGAGGATTTATGCTAGAAATGCATGTTAGGTATTTTCAACTATAAAATCTACTACCATTACTTCATGCATTTCATACTTTGAAACTCTAACTCGTTATTTTTAGCGACCGTAAAAGCTATCTTTCTTACTATAATAAATTTAGAGTCTTGCATAGCATGAGTTGTCCTTTGGGGACGTTTTGTTTTTACTCATGTAGGACGTTTTGAGTTAATCTAAACAAGTATTTTTCCGCAGCGTATAATTATATTTTGATTCGTGTACTAGATGAGCCACTAAGCCGAGGGATACGGCTAACTATTGCACTTAACTAATTTTTTTCCTTAAATTTACTCAAAGAATCTTTCTTCATGATTAGTTTGGTGTCTGCGTGAGCGTCCACAGTTATCCCCTGCTGACGTGGCATCATGACGCGCATTTTCCCTTACTCTGATAAGCTTTTTATGTGGTGAAAATGCGGGTTGTGACATCCGGTTTTCAGTGTCGACTTGTAGGTGCATCTTCGCAACATCTTGCAGGGTGAGGATGTTGCTGGACGCCCCGGAGTCGCATAACGTTGGGGTTTCAAAGTTGTTTATTTTATAATTGATGACGAGTTCGTTGATTTTTCCCATATTTTCCACCCCAAGGCTTTTTCCTTATTCATGGGGGTTCTTTTCGGTGTTACTAGGTAAGGTGCCTTGGGTGCGCTCGGAGACCACTTGGGCCAATTGGCCCAATTGTGCCTCCAGTTTGCGCATCGAGGCGGCTTGATTTATCATGTTGGTTTGGGAAATTTCAACGAATTTCTCAAACATCTCTTCCAAAGAACTTTTTTTAACGGCGGGGGGCCCTTGGGAATAATTTGGTTGAGGCAGCCGCAGTTAGCTTCCGGAGGCATACGCATCGTTTTGATGCTGCCATGGTTGCCATCTTTGACCAGATGTGTTTGGATTCCAAGAAAAGTTCGGGTGGTTTCTCACCCCCGGGTTGTATGTGTTTCCGTAAGGCGCTCCACTGTTTTGATTTGCTACAAAATTAACTGACTCATTCAGAAAAGAAAATTCGTCTGGTACCGCGACTCCTAGGCATTCAAAGCTGTGGTGGTCGGTGCTTCCGCAACCTTGGCATGAGATTGCCATCACTGGGGCGGAGGCGGTGGGCTTGGGGATATCCACAACGAATACTCCGCTTGTGCTTCGTGGGATGTTTCTTCCAGCGGTCCTGTAAGCGTTGTGGGTGGTGGTGTCTTGTAAGATTCTCAGAGCATCATCTGGAGCAAGGTTCATGATTGTTCCTCCGGATACGGCATCAATCATCGCTCGATGGTTGGGTTCAATAGCGATGTAGAAACTTTCGACGAGGTTCCACGTTTGGAATCCATGGTTAGGGCACTTCCTCAGCAGCTCGTTGAAATGCTCCCAAACTTCGGCTAAACTTTCTTGATCGGCTTGTCGTAAGTTGTCTATTGCTCGCCTCATGCTCACGATCCAATCTACCGAGTGGAACTTAGCTAGGAATTTTGTGGTCAAAGCCTCCCAGGTGGTGGCTGTTCCAGGTGAGAGGGAGTGAAGCCATGTCTTGGCTTTGTCCCTTAGTGAAAAAGGGAAGAGGCGGAGCTTGGCTGTTTTGTCCGGGATTCCAGCATAGCGGAACGTGGCGCAAATTTCGGAGAATTCTGCCTGGTGAAGATGGGCGTCTTCAGTGGACATTCCTGAGAACTGAGCGTTGTTCCGAATGATATTCAGGATATCTGGTTTAATCTCAACCTCTTGGTTGGTGATAGCAGGTCCGAAACCGGGGTATATGCTCCTGACGGTAGGTGTAGTGTAATCCCTCATGTTGCGGACCTGGGGAGGGTTCACTTCATTTTCGTCGCCATTTCGGTCTCCAGGAGGTATCCCTCCAACTCGGTTGTCGGCATCGATATTCAGCTGGTCTCCCATTGGGGCTAAAGTTATGGCTACAGCGCGTCTTCGTGCTAGGATACTACGTTCGATCTCTGGGTCGTAGGCTACAAGATCTCTTGTGGCTCGACCCTGCATTCACTGGGGCAAACACTAGACAAGGAAACAGTAGTCAAAAAAACTAACTCTTATCATAATATTTTTAGTCATCCTGAGTCGCTCTATAGTTGCATTCCCCGGCAACGGCACCAAAAACTTGATGCGTGGAAATCAGAAAGCGCACCGGTCGCACAAGTAATAAAATTTGGGAATAAATCCCCAAGTGTCGGTCTCTTGAGGAATGCAATTAGCATAGAGCGGCGACAGTTCAGAAAATATCGTTATGAGGGTTATACTTAGAAGAGATTAAAAAGGGGGCTTATGAGATTGTGGTTTCTTGATCTAATAAACTAATTAAGGCTATGCTGGTCGAAGGCACCGCTTCTCAAGGTGAGGTGAGTGTATCGGCCGCGATGCCGAACTTCGGTTGGCGAGTGGACGGAAAGCTAATGGATGGAAGTGTTCTTGTGCGGAGTGCAATCGGGTGAAACAAGGGTATGGAGTGGATGTGGAGTGGGCGAGGCACATTCACAACACACAACTAAAAAGCAAATGAAAACTACAAACATCCACTTAGATATAGAGTAGAAAATGTAGTTCATTACAATATCAAATCATTTTATACAATGAAGGAAGGGGAAGAGGAGTAAACCACTAGAGGGTGACGGTCCACCGCAGGTCGTGGCCGGAATAGCGAGTTGTCAATCCGCTTTCGAGCTCAGCCCGAGGAGGCTTCCGGTACCAACGAGCTATCACCTTGAAGGCCTTTGAGTCCATTCTCTAGGTCGTCTTCTTCTCCAACTCTGGTGGAAAGCTTGGAGTTGAGGTCATCAATTGTCGGGAGCTTCGTCGGAGGGTTTGGAAAGCTTCAGAATCACCGGCTATGGACTCCCGATGAAGGTGGAGGTGGATGGAGCAGCTAGAGAAGTAGAACGGCACTTCCCGTGCACTCTCCGATTGCAGAAATGACCAGCGTTTTCCTAAATCGCGGAGCAGACCCTTAAATACGGAGGCAGAATAAGCAGAGCGCACGATCAGTGGCGCACGACCAGTGGTCGTGCGCACTGTCGGTCGATGATCGTGCGCAATTTCCAATTAAACCTGCAACTTGGACAGAAACATCAGCAGATATGCGCACGATCAATGGCGCATGACTGGTGGTCGTGCGCACTGAATCCACTGCTCGTGCGATTGGATAAGACAGAACTAGGGAAAAGGAGAATGTAATGCGCACGATCTGTGGCGCACGACCAGTGGTCGTGCATAGTGAGTCCAGTGATCGTGCGCAGTGTTCCTGTATCGTCGGGGTCTCCCGAGCGGTTCTGGAGCATGCACATGACCCATGCACCAGCAGAAGAGGCATATAGGCCACCAAAAGTGCACACCACATTCTCAAGACATGGCTAGAGAACAAGTAAAACAAACGGAAATACATAAACATCTAAAGCACACAGAAAACGGACCTAAAGTGCACTTAATCATGAAATAGGCAAGTAAGCAAATATAAGCAGTTATAGCTCTCAAGTGCAGTGCTAAGACAATAAAACTGACCCAGATGAGTCCAAAAATCAGTGTAATATTTGGACTCATCAAGGCACCAAATATAAATGGTGCAGCATGGGCCATTTGTACTTTTTCATGGGGAGCCATAAAGGCACTCATTCCCCTACCCTTTCTTCTTTCATTATAAGAAATATTTATATTCTTACAAGAAAGATTCTCATTCTCCCAGTGATCATGCATGCAGCCTTGATCATACCTGTGAGAAGGGAGGATTACCTTGTGAAAGGTTGACTGTGGCACTACAGGAACTTTGCCTTTCCATTTGGAAAGGTCAACTATTGTTCTTTCCTTGACTGCTAACTCCTTCTTACCCTTTTGGGAGGAGAAGGAATTTATCAACGGCAACACAGCCTTAGGCTTGTTGAATTCAGCCACAGCCATTCTCTCCTTTAGGAGCTTCTCTTAAAGATTCAAAATGATCTTGTTCTTCTGGCTTATAGTCTAAATTTGGATGATTGAGATGACCTTCAGTTGGCTGACTTCCCACATTTTCTTATCCAGCAAGGATGTTGTCTCAGACTGTTGGGCAGCAACTAGCTGAAGGGAGATAATCTCCTCAGCCTGCATCTTGGCCAACATCTTACTTTTTCTCAAAGCATCCAAAATTTGACCATACTTGTCAATCAATTGATTGACATATACCTCAGATTCAGAGCCATCTTCATCACTAGATGAGGATGCATCAAAATCTAGACTAGTCTCATGACCTGAGCAACTAGATAGAGGTTGTACATAATCTTGATCGGGCTGATCCTGGCAGTATTCTTCTTCTATCAAATTCATCCCTTCACAACAGCCGCTGATATCTTCATCCACCTCAGTATCACTTTCTGAGTGTGATAGAGGGGCCCTAATATCTATCCTGGTATCTGGATGGTCTTCATCTTCATTTGTAATAACAGCAAGTAGCCCAATGAAGTCTTATTTTTCTTCTTCAGACTTCGATTCACTGTCTGAAAGACTGACGTTGTTGTCATCTCTTTTCTCTTCTGCTCCTTCCATGTAGGCAGTCAATGAGTCCCACATTTCTTTGGATGTCTGACAATGAACTACTCTCATGAGGGTTAAGTCATCCATGGCACTTATCATGATGTGTAGTGCCCTCTTTTCCATAGTTACTAAGATGATTTCATCTTCAGTCATTTATGCATAACTCTTTGCAATCTGGACTTTTACATCTAAGATAGAGACATTCATAGGGATGAAAGGTCCTTCTTGAACTATTGCAAGGACCCTAGGGTCAGAGGCTCCCATGATTTGCTTGACCCTTTCTTTCCAGGTCTCAAAGTTCTCCTTTCTGCAGACTTGGAGATCCATTCCTTGTGGTTCTCTTTTGAACCCACAAGTATAACCCTTTTAGCTATCCTTTAAGGTCTACTCAGACTGTTAAGTCTTTTTTGAGTAACCTCCCTTTGATACCACTTGAAAGTCTTTATTTTCAAGGATAGCTAAATCACCTAGAGGGGGTGAATATGTTATTGGTCTCTTGTTGAGTTTCTTTAAATATTTCTCCTTTAAGAGCTTTAGCTTTTAGTTGTATTCTGCTTTCAAGATGTACACAACCTGCACAAAGTAAACAACACAGAAAAGCACACAGTGATTTATAGTGGTTCCCCAAATACCATCCACTTTTTATAACGGTCCAGGCCCATCAACATGGGACCCAGCCACACCGCCGGCCTACCAAAGTCCAGACCCGGGCCCACTACTGGTAGTCAGTCTTTCACATTCAAGAATGCAGGTCATGCACCCCAACCCCTCTCCGCAACTGTTTATCAGCAGTGGCGAGTTGTTGCCACTGTGGATCGAACCCAGGACCTTGATAATAGAGCTTTATGCCACTCCCTCATCACCAACTGAGTTGTAGCTTAGTTGGTGATGAGGGAGTGGCGTAAAGCTCTCTTATCAAGGTTGATGCGCCCGCGAACAAACTCTTACTGTGGTTGGTTCGGTGAGTCGATCGCCGCGGGCGTGCTACAGGAGGCAAGTGCACCTATCGCAAGTAGTACTCGATATTCGGGGGAATACTGAGGTCGTATTGTTGTCGGGGTCGTGTTGACTATTCTTACTCCTCCGGGAGGACTATTATTTTACCGAAAGTAAGGTGGATTTTTTAATTAACTAAAGACGGAAAAATCAAAGAAGCGAAAAAACGATTTAGAAAATATTCGATGAAGGGTTAATGCTTGACATCGAATCGGATTAAGACTAAAATAATTTTTAATAATTATAGGACTTAGTTTTCAAATTAATTAAAAGGCAACTTGGCCGTGGAGGTTCCACAAATGTGAGCGCACTTATCTCTAGGAATATTGCTCACCTGAACGTTAAGACTATTCGACCGAACGTTAGTCCGACAAAGGATTCCTCTTAACGCCCGCTTTACGCTAAGAACCCCGCTATTGGGTGGGGAACCCAATCCGGTAGAATTACGCTTGTCCTCTCTCGAGGGTATATACACAACTCTATTTACCCAGGGGTGATCTGTCCATACACACGGCCTCTCGGCTAGCTAGTGTATGGATAACGGAAATAGGGCCCACACATCGATTTGTGGTCCTACGCGTCGTTAACCCGGGGTAAACCTTAAGTCCTTAAATTAAAGTGAAAATAAAGAGCTTTAATTATTACAAATCATTTTAAATGTCCCAATGCTCTTCGATGCCGAGGCTAATAGCGATTAGCCACACATCGGTATGGGGACGGCTTTATAATTTAATGAGGCGCGAGTTCCAAATTAAATGCTAAATGATTATAAGAAGAGGACATAAAAAAAAATAACAAACATTTAGAAAGCTGAAAAGTTAGTTAAAACAAGAACTCACGCACACTCCAAATTATAAATAAAACAGAAACTAAGTTACACATAAAAGAAATTTGCATAATTGAAATTGCAAGTCCCACTCAAACGAGTGGGGGCAGGAAATAAAAGCTGAAAATTACAAGTCCTACTCAAACGAGTAGGACTAAAATGAAAGCAAGTCCTACTCAAATGAGTAGGAGAAAATAAATGCGATTATAAGTCCTACTCAAACGAGTAGGCGGGAAATAAAGTCCGTCCATTTAACTCAAGTGAGTAGGCGGAAAAATAAAGAAAGAACATTACAAGTCCTACTCAAACGAGTAGGCGGGAAATGAAAACGATGCGTCATTTAACTCTTAACGAGTAGGCGGAAATAAATGCACACAAACACACACACTCTATAAGAATTGAAAGAAAGCAATAAAACTAACTCCTACACACATGCACTCTACATAATTAAAGAAAACGATAAAATAAAGCATGAAAAATAAAGCATGAAAAACTAACACCTACACTCACACACTCTACATAAATTGAACAAAGCATTAAAACGTTATTCTCATACACTCACACACACAAATTAAAAGCAAAATGAAAGTTACTTAAAAATTAAAACATTTACTTTTTCATGCTTAGGTTTTGCCAAAAACAAATAAAAAGAACAAATTAAAATTTTAAGAGAACAAAAGTTTTTCAAAACAAATCAAAAACTAAAGCCTTTCAAAAATTAAAATTTCAACATTTTCATTCCTAGGATTTCATAAAAGTGCTAAAAAAGTTGAAATGAAAAGAGAAAGAACAAAAAGGGTTTTCATCCTAAAATGAAGCTAAGTAAAAAAAAATCAAAAATACTTTAGTAACTCTTTTACAAATTCATAAGAGTGAAGAGGTTGAAAACATTAAAAGAGGACATGAAGAAAAAGAGAAAAAGCTAATTCATCATTTCATAAATTTCTAACAAAACCTAACATGAGACAAATTAAAAGCATGTAAAGTAAATAAGTTACACTCATACACACACACACACTTTTCATAAAGAGAAAAACAAAGGTGAAACTAAGGATAAAATGAGAAGAAAAGTAGGCACAATAGTTCATTCCAAAGCCAAATAAGAAGAGAAAAACTAACATTTTTATTGATTAAAGGAAACTATTACAAGCTATTACAAAGCTAAAGCTAAAGCAAAAATAAACATGAAAGAAAAGGGGGGAGAAATCTCCTTACATAGCAAGGGAATCACGGATGCAGCCCACAAAAACACACTAAAATGGCCCAAAAATCTGAACCCTTGGACCTTACAGAAATGGGCAATTTATAGGCAAAAAATTCTAAGTACATGCCCTCCGACACGGGCGTGTCAGGGAGGCATGTCAGTACTATTCATGATGTCGACCGAAGATTTGACAGGAAAGTTGACTTCGGGCTGAGTTCGCGAATGTCACGCCCCAGGTCACGGGCGTGACGCTGGGCGTGTCGGGGAGGTAGAACTGGGCGCGGGTTGCGTCAAAAGTCTTCGGCAGCATCTTGTCAGGCCAGTTGGTGAAGTCACGCCCCATGTCACGGGCGTGACTCTGGGCGTGTCGGTTGGTGTCGAAACTCGACAATCGTCGAGCGGAAAGTGTCGAGTTGAAATCGTCGAGCTGAGATTGAGTCACGCCCTAGGTCACGGGCGTGACTCTGGGCGTGTCTCGGGTTCGACGATTGTTGAACTGAATTCGTCAAATGGAGGGGACACGGGCTGCTATCACGCCCCGTGTCGGGGGACACGGGCGTGTCTCCAGGCGTGTCAAGATTTTTTCTTCAGAAAATTGCAACTTCACGGAATTTGAGCTGTCACTCCCTGGTCACGGGCGTGATCCAAATGACACGGGCGTGTACTGCCCAATTTTGGCAGATTTTGGAATTTTTCTGAAAAATAAAATAAAACAAGTTAGTAGTAAATTTACAAGAATAGGAGCATTTTATTGAATAAAATAAGTAAAAACGACGAAAATAAATGAAAATGACTAAATTAATGTGCATAAAAATACGTATATTTACAATTCATCAAATACCCCCATACTTAGGGGTTTGATATTCCAGAGCAAAGGTTTGAGGTGAATCTACAAGGAATAAAAAAAACTCTAAGTTTAGCTACCGCTTAATCAATTATAAGAGAGATCGAAATAAATATACGGGGTGTAAGAGTTAAGTCCTAAAATTATTTAGATGATTTAAATAGCGCAAAAGTTTTGGCCAAAAGACTTCTTGATGTAATCGAATAGAAAGCAACATTTGTAATGGTTAGATTAACGAAAATGGTTTGGAATTATAAGAACTCTAGCTTATACGAGTGCTACTGGAAATAATACAATTTACTAATTATGCTCTCAAAAAGATTTTTGAATTAATTCTAGAATCGTGTAATTGGCTAAGGGGGTAGTGGGTTTATGAAGAGGGTTTTGATTTTTGAGGTGAGGTAATTTTTTCTCGAACCTCCATTTTTTCTTTTGGATTATTAGGAAAACGAAATCTTATTTTCCTAATATGATTTTTGTTTTTCAACTTCATAAGAATAAAATTAACCCAATGTATATGTGTAGGAGTAATGAATTTTATCCTCTTACTCCATATATAATCTTTTTAAATTATTGGGTGCCTATGTTTACGGAACGAAATCATATTCCCATTGACATAGGATCTTTTAATGATAGAAAATTTTATCATGCCAAGTAGGTCATGATAAGGTAAGTGGAGAAAGGAAGACTAGATTTTTAATGCTAAAAATTTTTGAGAGCAACCTTAATAATTTGTACGTTCTAATTTTTCAGAAAGCTAAAAGTAAGTATAATTGAATTCTATAGTCGTTATTTCCTAACATAATACACGTGCTCCTATCAATGAAAAATTAGAAGTAGTGCCTAAAACAAGTTCGCTATTTTTAACAAAGTATAATGAATTCTTTAAAACTTAACCCCGGCTATTTAAATTTTTCAATCAATAATTAACAAACGGGTACTGAACAAAGAATTAATCAAATTCACATATAAATAAACTCAAAACTGAATTTTTGGATAGCAGAAAAGTTAAGGATGGAATATTTGTTTTTTTGTTTCAAAACATTTTTTTGATTTTTATAGTTTTTATCATCATTTTTTTGTTTTTTTCATTTATGATCTTTTTTTTGTATTTTTGTTTTGTTTTATCTAAGTTTTTTTGTTTTTTGTTTTTTTGAATTAATTTTTGTTTTTGAACTATTATCTTTTTTTGTATTTTTTTTTAAATAAAATTTTCATACTATGTACAAAATCATGGGAGAAAAAGAGAGGTTTTTACAAGAATGAGGAAGGGGGAGAGAGAGAAAAGAGTATTTACAAAAGAAAAATATGTACAAAAAAATATTTACAAAGTGAAACTAAATATATTTTTTGTTTTTTTTTGTTTTTTAAAATTTTTTTGAGTTTTTGGAAAAAAGAAAGAAAAAGAAAATGAAAATTTTTTTTGGATTTTTCTTTTTAAGATGTTTTTTTTTGTTATATGTATTATTTTTTTTTTAAAATGCAGAAAAATTGAAGTGCCGAAAGTAAAGCACGAAAATACCCCCATACTTAAGTCCAACATTGTCCCCAATGTTGTAACGTAAGTATGCAGAACGAGAGGGAAGTCAATATATACAAAGAAAATAAAGAGAGGGGGTAGAAGCTTCCCTGAAACGCGTAGGGGGAGGCCGATCAGAAACCCTGTGTTTATTAGAAAAAGCAGTAAAGATAATAAGGAAAGAGCGAAAAAGATAAGCGAGGGGTGCCTCCCAGGAGCGCTTTGTTTATAGTCGGGTAGCTTGACTATTTTGGCGGGTTTATAATGTGGAGGAAGGTTATGGTTTCGCTAAAACCGATCACTGGGTCGCCTGCTATATAAGACTTTAACCGATGACCGTTTACTTTAAACGAACCTTTTTTCGGGTGGGAGACGAGTACGGTCCCATATGAAAAAACTTATTCAACTAGGAAGGGACCGGACCATCTAGATTTTAGTTTACCCGGAAAAAGCCTAAGACGTGAATTGTAAAGAAGGACAAGATCGCCCAGAGAAAATAATTTTTGGGACTTGATTTTTCGATCATGATATAACTTAGAGCGCTCCTTATAGAATTTATTGCTCTCGTAAGCATTCGCACGCCATTCATCAAGCTCGTTTAGTTGCAGTTTTCTATTCTGAGCGGCTAAGTTTGCGTCGAGGTTTAAGAATTTTAAAGCCCAAAGAGCGCGATGCTCTAATTCTACGGGTAAATGGCATGCTTTGCCGTAGACTAACCGGAACGACGTACAACCAATTGCGGTTTTGTATGCCGTCCGATACGCCCACAACGCATCGTCGAGTTTAACGGATCAATCTTTCCTATTTAGTGAAACGATTTTTTCTAAAATTCGCTTAATCTCTCGATTTACTACCTCAACTTGGCCACTTGTTTGCGGGTGGTAGGGGGTGGCAAGCTTGTGCGTGACTCCGTATTTAGCTAACGTCTTAGCCATAAGAGCGTTACAGAAATGCATTCCCCTATCACTAACAATTGTGCGAGGCTTGCCGAAGCAAGAAAATAGTTTTTTAAGAAATGTAACGACGACTCGCGCATCGTTGGTGGGGAGAGCTTGCGCTTCCGCCCACCTCGATACGTAGTCGACCGCCACTAAAATATACATATGTTTGAAAGATGGAGGTAGGGGGCCAACAAAATCTATGCCCCACAAATCGAAGACTTCGCACTCTAAAAACATATTTTGGGGCATCTCGTTGCGACGAGAGATGTTACCCGACCGCTGACAGCTATCGCATGCGTGCACAAAATTATGCGCATCTTTGAAGAGAGTGGGCCAAAAGTAGCCCGCCTCTAGCGCCTTCCGAGCGGTCCGGTTGGCTTGATAATGCCCACCGGCTGGACCCTCGTGGCAGTGCTTAAGAATTTGCAAGCACTCCACACCCGCAACGCATCTTCGGACCGCTTGGTCCGCGCAGATACGAAAAAGGAATGGGTCCTCCCAAAAGAAATTTTTCAAGTCAGAAAAGAATTTCTTCTTTTGATGATTTGAAAACTCTTTTGGAAGGACCCGCGCTACTATGTAATTTGCAAAGTCTGCGAACCAAGGCGAAGATGACGAAGAACTATGAATGGCAAGGAGGCGTTCCTCGGGGAATCTGTCATTTATTTCAGATTCGATGAGCGCTTCCGCACCCGGATTTTCTAAACGGGAGAGGTGGTCTGCCGCTAGATTTTTCGCTCCCCTCTTATCTCGGATCTCCAAATCAAACTCTTGTAGGAGGAGAATCCATCGAAGAAGGCGGGGCTTCGCATCATTTTTAGCTAATAAATATTTAAGCGCGGAGTGATCGGTAAAAACGATAACTTTAGATAGCGTTATATACGAACGAAACTTATCGAAAGCGAAAACGACGGCTAAGAGTTCCTTTTCCGTTGTCGTGTAATTTACTTGTGCGGAAGTGAGCGTCTTGCTAGCGTAATAAATAGGATGAAAATGTTTTTCTACGCGTTGGCCAAGAACGGCACCTAAGGCAATATCACTAGCGTCGCACATAATTTCGAACGGAAGGGACCAATTAGGGGCCACTAATATTGGTGAAGTGATAAGTTTTTGTTTTATTAAATTAAAGGCGGACTCGCATTCGCTACTAAAGATGAAACGTGATTCCTTTTCCAAGAGGTTGAGTTAGCGGCTTTGTTATTTTTGAAAAGTCTTGAATGAAGCATCAATAAAAGCCCGCATGGCCTAAGAAACTCCTAATAGATTTTACGTTTGTTGGATGCGGAAGTTTTTCTATAATTTCTATCTTGGTCTTATCCACCTCTATCCCCTTAGACTAAATCATATGGCCGAGGACCAAACCTCCTCGAACCATAAAGTTGCATTTTTCCCAATTTAAAACAAGACTTGTGTCCTTGCACCGTTGAAGGACACGATCTAAATTGTGAAGGCAATCGGGAAAAGAGCGTTCGAAAACAGAAAAGTCATCCATAAAGACTTCCATAATGTCTTCTACTAGCTCGCCAAAGATCGCTAGCATACATCTTTGGAATGTAGCCGGCGCATTGCAGAGGCCAAATGGCATTCTTCGATATGCGAATGTGCCAAACGGGCAAGTAAAAGTTGTTTTCTCTTGATCATCGGGGGAAATGGGGATTTGGAAAATCCCCGATAAACCATCAAGAAAACAATAATACGGATGACCGGATAAACGCTCTAAAATCTGGTCCAAAAATGGCAGAGGGAAATGGTCCTTGCGGGTGGCATCATTAAGTTTTCTATAATTGATGCACACTCGCCAACCCATAACAGTACGAGTTGGGACGAGCTCGTTATGCTCATTCGCCACTACGGTAAGGCCGCCCTTCTTGGGCACGACATGCACGGGACTAACCCATGCACTGTCCGAAATAGGGTAGATAATCCCCGCTAATTAGATGCGCATATTCGTAGGACTAGGAGTACCCAAACCTAAACACGAAAAGAGCGAGAACGGCATTAGATTAATGCTAGCCAATAAATCAGTTAAGGCGTACTTTACTAATATATTGCCAAAAAGGCACGGGATGGAAAACCGTCCCGGGTCGTTTTGTTTTGTGGGCAATTTATTAGTAAGGGCCGCCGAGCAGACAGCGTTGAGAGATACATGCGAAATATCCTCTAATTTACGTTTATTAGAAAGTAATTCTTTAAAAAATTTCACATATTTGGGCATTTGCGAGATAGCCTCGCAAAAAGGAACATTAATGTGAATTTGTTTTAATAATAAAATAAATTTTTCATATTACGCGTCCTGACGCTCGTTATCTAACTTATGCGGAAATGGAAGGGCCTTGTTTAAAATAATTTTTTCTTTTATAATTAGTAAAGGCGGCGTAAGCGAAGAAAGGGGAAGAGGGGTCGGAGGTGAAATATGTACCTGAGGGTCGGTCCGTTTTGGATCGACCACCTCCTTTCCGCTACGGAGGGTTATAGCATTGGCGTTCTCCCGCGGATTGGGCTCCGTGTTTCCCGGCAGTGCCCCGAGCGCGCGCTCGGACATCATCCTCGCCAGCTATCCAACCTGTTGTTTGAGAGTTTTTAGCGATCCGGTGATGTTCCGGATATTTGACTCGTTGGATGCAATATACTTCGAAAAATTTTCCTCCATCGGGGAGGGTTTCGGAAGAGGAGGAGGAGGCAGAAATCCGGGCGCATAAGAAATAGGGGGACGCTGAGCATTATTCGGGTTGCTCCAAGAGAAATTGGGGTGATTCCTCCAACCCGGATTATAGTTATTACTATAAGGGTTGTTGTTGGGGTTAAAGGGAGGACGACCCGAATTTCCCATGAAATCCACGAACTCTTCAGCCACGCAGACGTTAGGGGGAATAAAACAAGGCGGAGTGGAGGAGGCAGCAGACATCTCCGCCACCTGCTTTGTTAACCTTTCAACTTGAAGGGTCAAGAGAGCAGTGGCATCCACTTCAAAAAGACCAACCGCCGGCTTTGGGCGTCCCCGCGGGACGTTCCATTGATAGGCGTTCATAGCCATCTCTTCGAATAAAGCCTGGGCGGCCTCGGGGGTTTTGTTGTTTAGAGTACCCCCGGCAGCCGCGTCAATCATTTGACGCGTCTGGAAATTCAGACCATTATAAAAAATTTGAACTTGCAACCACGTTGGCAGCGCGTGGTGCGGGCACCGGCGGAGGAATTCCTTAAACCGTTCCCAAGTCTCATATAGAGACTCAGGATCGTTTTGCACAAACGAAGAAATGTCCGCCCACAACTTTGCAGTTTTTGCGGGCGGAAAGTACTTTGTTAGGAACCGTTCCGTCAACTCAGCCCATGTGGTGATACATCCTCGCGGGAGGGCATTCAACCACGCCTTGGCTTTGGACTTAAGGGAAAAAGGAAATAAGCGCAAGCGAATGGCGTCATCAGTGACGCCATTAATCTTGAATGTGTCGCATATCTCCAAGAAATTGGACAAGTGGACATTCGGGTCCTCATCCGGCATTCCATCGAACTGCACGACATTTTGGACCATTTGAATGACACTCGACTTTATTTCAAAATTATTATTCGCCACCGCAGGGCGAACAATACTCGACCCACTATCATCCAGGTTAGGTCGGGCGTAATAAGACATAGTACGCTCGGCCGCCAGGGCAGGGTTAAGCGCGGCCATAACTACAACAGTGGGTTCTCTAATATATTCCTCGGGATCTAAAGAAGGATTTCGGCGTTGAGATCGAATACGCGCAAGAGAGCGTTCGATCTCAGGGTCGAAGTCAAAATCTTCAGACTCGGAGGGTTGTCCACGGGTCATACACCCAAACAAAAATAAAACAAAATAAACTTTTTTTTAAAATAAAGTTTTTAGTTTTTTTTATAGAAAATAAGTAAAAGTAATAGACTCCGGAATTCGAAATAGCAACTCAAAAAGAGAGTACCCGGCAACGGCGCCAAAAACTTGATGGGCCCGCGAACAAACTCTTACTGTGGTTTGTTCGATGAGTCGATCGCCGCGGGCGTGCTACAGGAGGCAAGTGCACCTATCGCAAGTAGTACTCGATATTTGGGGGAATACCAAGGTCGTATTGTTCTCGGGGTCGTGTTGACTATTCTTACTCCTCCGGGAGGACTATTATTTTACCGAAAGTAAGGTGGATTTTTTAATTAACTAAAGACGGAAAAAGCAAAGGAGTGAAAAAACGATTTAGAAAATATTCTATGAAGGGTTAACGCTCGACATCGAATCGGATTAAGAATAAAATAATTTTTAATAATTATAGGACTTAGTTTTCAAATTAATTAAAAGGCAACTTGGCCGTGGAGGTTCCACAAATGTGAGCGCACTTATCTCTAGGAATATTGCTCACCTGAACATTAAGACTATTCGACCGAACGTTAGTCCGACGAAGGATTCCTCTCAACGCCCGCTTTACTCTAAGAACCCTGCTATTGGGTGGGGAACCCAATCCGGTAGAATTACGCTTGTCCTCTCTCGAGGGTATGTACGCAACTCTATTTACCCAGGGGTGTTCTGTCCATACGCACGGCCTCTCGGCTAGCTAGTGTATGGATAACGGAAATAGGGCCCACACATCGATTTGTGGTCCTACGCGTCGTTAACCCGGGGTAAACCTTAAGTGCTTAAATTAAAGTGAAAATAAAGAGCTTTAATTATTACAAATTATTTTAAATGTCCCAATGCTCTTCGATGTTGAAGCTAATAGCGATTAGCCACACATCGGTATGGGGACGGCTTTATAATTTAATGAGGCGCGAGTTCCAAATTAAACGCTAAATGATTATAAGAAGAGGACATAAAAAAAATAGCAAACATTTAGAAAGCTGAAAAGTTAGCTAAAAAAGAACTCACGCACACTCCAAATTATAAATAAAAGAGAAACTAAGTTACACATAAAAAAAATTTGCATAATTGAAATTGCAAGTCCCACTCAAACGAGTGGGGGCGGGAAATAAAAGCTGAAAATTACAAGTCCTACTCAAATGAGTAGGACTAAAATGAAAGCGAGTCCTACTCAAATGAGTAGGAGAAAATAAATGTGATTACAAGTCCTACTCAAATGAGTAGGCAGGAAATAAAGTCCGTCCATTTAACTCAAGTGAGTAGGCGGAAAAATAAAGAAAGAAAATTACAAGTCCTACTCAAACGAGTAGGCGGGAAATGAAAACGATGCGACATTTAACTCTTAACGAGTAGGCGGAAATAAATGCACACAAACACACACACTCTATAAGAATTGAAAGAAAGCAATAAAACTAACTCCTACACACACGCACTCTACATAATTAAAGAAAACGATAAAATAAAGCATGAAAAATAAAGCATGAAAAACTAACACCTACACTCACACACTCTACATAAATTGAACAAAGCATCAAAATGTTATTCTCATACACTCACACACACAAATTAAAAGCAAAATGAAAGTTACTTAAAAATTAAAACATTTACTTTTTCATACTTAGGTTTTGCCAAAAACAAATAAAAAGAACAAATTAAAATTTTAAGAGAACAAAAGTTTTTCAAAACAAATCAAAAACTAAAGCCTTTCAAAAATTAAAATTTCAACATTTTTATTCCTAGGATTTCATAAAAGTGCTAAAAAAGTTGAAATGAAAAGAGAAAGAACAAAAAGGGTTTTCATCCTAAATCAAAAATATTTTAGTAACTCTTTTACAAATTCATAAGAGTGAAGATGTTGAAAACATTAAAAGAGGACATGAAGAAAAAGAGAAAAAGCTAATTCATCATTTCATAAATTTCTAACAAAACCTAACATGAGATAAATTAAAAGCATGTAAAGTAAATAAGTTACACTCATACACACACACACACTTTTCATAAAGAGAAAAACAAAGGTGAAACTAAGGATAAAATGAGAAGAAAAGTGGGCACAAGAGTTCATTCCAAAGCCAAATAAGAAGAGACCTATTACAAGCTATTACAATGCTAAAGCTAAAGAAAAAACAAACATGAAAGAAAAGGGGGGAGAAATCTCCTTACATAACAAGGGAATCACGGATGCAGCCCACAAAAACACACTAAAATGGCCCAAAAATCTGAACCCTTGGACCTTACAGAAATGGGCAATTTATAGGCAAAAAATTCTAAGTACACGCCCTCCGACACGGGCGTGTCGGGGGGGCGTGTCAGTACTATTCATGATGTCGACCGAAGATTTGACAGGAAAGTTGACTTCGGGCTGAGTTCGCGGATGTCACGCCCTAGGTCACGGGCGTCACGCTGGGCATGTCGGGGAGGTAGAACTGGGTACGGGTTGCGTCAAAAGTCTTCGGCAGCATCTTGTCGGGCCAGTTGGTGAAGTCACGCCCCATGTCACGGGCATGACTCTGGGCGTGTCGGTTGGTGTCGACACTCGACAATCGTCGAGCGGAAAGTGTCGAGTTGAAATCGTCGAGCTGAGATTGAGTCACCCCCTAGGTCACGGGCGTGACTCTAGGCGTGTCTCGGGTTCGACGATCGTTGAACTGAATTCGTCAAATGGAGGGGACACGGGCTGCTGCCACGCCCCGTGTCGGGGGACACGGGCGTGTCGCCAGGCGTGTCAAGCTTTTTGCTTCAGAAAATTACAACTTCACGGAATTTGAGCTGTCACGCCCTGTTCACGGGCGTGATCCAAATGACACGGGCGTGTACTGCCCAATTTTGGCAGATTTTGGAATTTTTCTGAAAAATAAAATAAAACAAGTTAGTAGTAAATTTACAAAAATATGAGCATTTTATTGAACAAAAATGAGTAAAAACGACGAAAATAAATGAAAATTACTAAATTAATGTGCTCAAAAATACGTATATTTACAATTCATCAAAGGTCCTGGGTTCGATCCCCAGTGGCAACAACCCATCGCTGCTGATAAACAGGCGCGGAGAGGGGTTGGGGTGCATGGCATGCAGGCTTGAATGTAAAAGGCTGACTACCAGTAGTGGGCCCGGGTTTGGACTCGAGTAACCCGGCGGTCTGGCTGGGTCCCATGTTGATGGGCCTGGACCATTATACTTTTCCTCCCGCCTATCTAACTATCTTGTCTGACTAGAAACTTCTCTAAAACTTGCTCCAAAGAGCTTACACCTCAGATCCCACAGGACCTCTAAGTCTCCTCCAAGACTTACTTCTCAGCAACAAGGGCCTACAACTTAGTGGTCAGCAGACAACCTACCTCGGGCTGTTAGTCCCTACACTCAGGCTGGGATGACAGCGCTTCCTCAGATCCATAAAGGATCCTACCTCAGAGCTTTGCAGTGCTCCTAAACTCAGTGACTCTGAAGACACCTACCTCAGCCTTATCTTTTAGACCTATAGTTCAGGCTTTTCATCCCTATATCTTCAGGCATAAGGACCAACTCTCAGAGTACTGCAGCACTCCTACAGCTCAGTACCATTCTAGGTACCTACCTCGGTGACCCTCCAGGAACCTACAGCTTAGTGACAAACTTGTCACCTACCTCAGGCACAATGCCCCTACACTCAGAGAGCAGCACTCTCCTACCTCAGGCAATTAAGCCCGATAACTCAGATCCACACTTGGATCCTATAGGATGAAGGTGTGTTGGTGGATATTCTTGACACAAGAGATGTTTCCATGTGTCATGCTTCTTGACTGAGATAAATGCAGCCCTACAATGACTACATGAATTTATTTCCTGAGTATACCTTCACTGAACTAAGAAGTACTTAGTCCTAACTACTTATACATCAATAAGTATTTACTTGAGCTGAAAGTGACATGCAGAGTAATGTTCTGCCTCTCTCTAAACTGGGTCTGAAGCTCAGTCCTAACTACTACTCCACAGAACCAGGGATCTTTTATGCTGGTCAGTGAAGTTAATGCAGCTAATTGCTGCTACCTGAGCTGAGAAAATCTCACCTCAACTTTGAAGATTAAGATAGCTCGGTCTTTTCTTCCTTTCCTGGACTGAGGTGATTCAGCCCTGACTTTAACTTCTGAGGAATAATCCCCTGAGTCTTCTCTCAGATCTCTACTACTTCAAGCTTCTTCTCTTCACAGCTTCCAGATTAAGATCTTCAGGATGCTTGTACAGTTGGAACTGTGAAGAACTTGTAGCAACGGTCGGCCCTTGGCTGCTTCCTCTTTTCTCAGAGAAATACTCTAGACTTGCTTGTTGGTGTAGATGAAGATCACACCAGTTATCTTACTGTTGATGATGTTGATATCAACAGCTAACTTACTCTTCGTCTTGCTGACTTGAGATTCATGTTCTTCAACTCAGCATCAATGGCGTAGAAGAAGAACTATCTCTTTGCTTTTCTCTTAATGCTTTCGTCCTCAGTACACATTTTTCCTTTTATTGATTTTAACCCAACGGCTCTTGAGTAGTGGGCCCCGCACATTTAATGTCCAGCAGCAACCTCATGTAGTGGGCCCCACACACTTAATGTCCAGCAGCAACCTTGCTTTAACTCCAACTATCGTACAGTAGGTATGCAGCAATGTTTATCGTGTATAGTAGTCATCCCGCCACTAATTTGAAATATGTTGACTTGTTGACTTGCTGACGTCATCAGCTGTAGACTTAGTCAAAAGTCAAGCAACATTAGCATAGGCATTGAGTGAGTAATCATCACTCAACGCCAAAACACTTAGACAGATTTCTGTCTATCTAGGCTTTGAGATCGTTGAGTGAATGCGCCTCACTCAACGCCATTTGCCATAGCCAAAATCTTACTACTTCTCTGGCATTGAGAGCATTAAGTGAGCATGCCTCACTCAATGTTTTTTGCCTTAGCCAATTTTCTGCCTCTGCAGCATCTTGGGAGTTGAGATCGTTGAGTGAGCATGCCTCACTCAATTCTTTTTGTCTTATCTAATTTTCTGTCTCTGCAGCATCTTAGGCGTTGAGAGTGTTGAGTGAGCATGGCTCACTCAACGCTTTTTGCCTTAGTCAATTTTCTGCCTCTACAGCATCTTAGGCGTTGAGAGCGTTGAGTGATCATGCCTCACTCAACACTTTTTATCTTAGTCAATTTTCTGTGTTTAAAAACACTGGCTTAACTGTCTCAGTGCTTTTTTATTCTCTGCTGAGACAAACACTTATCTCAGTGGTTATGCTGAGACAAACACTTGTCTCAGCGGTTATGCTGAGACTAACACTTCTCTCAGCGGTTATGCTGAGACTAACCTTATCTCAACGGTTATGCTCATACCAACACTTCTCTCAGAGCTTTTCTTCCCAAAGGGTTTGCTTGTTCGCATCTGATTTCTCTATGTATTCTTTGACTAGATTCTCCCCCTTTCTGACTTCTACAGTTAGAGTATTTATGGCATCTTCTTTGAAGGTACCTACTTCTTCACATATTTTGAATGTGTGAGCTTGGGTTGACTTTTCTAACTGTATCTAGTTATTTACAAGAGTAACAGCTTGTTCCATTACATGACCAACACTGGTGATTGTGTGGTCTAGAGCTTTTCCACCTATCTTGAATAGCTGTCTTAACTCATCAGTATTGTGCTGAATTTCAGCAAATCCTCTGCTCATCTCTTTCTCAAGAGCAGTAACTTTATCTTGAACAACTTTGAGAGAGTCATCAAAATATTTTCTTTATTCTAGCATCATCTATTCAATCTTACCTATTAGATCATTTGCAGCAGGAATGGGAGTTGCAGTCTGAGGAGCTGGAGGAGGAGGAGCAGACCATGGAATAACTTCTTCAATGGTGACTGAGCTCTTAGCTCTGGTTGTGTGAATCAAAACATCTCCTTCTTCATCAATGAAGGTGGGGATAGAGAAGTCCAAGCTCTTCAGAGGAGCTTCAACAGGTTCTGGGCTTTGTTCTTTCTCATCAGAAATCAATATTGTCTCAGCTTGTTCTTTTGTAGCAGCAAGGGATTTGTGAACAGGGGATTCAGGAGATGGAATAAGAGATCGTGGAGATGGAGTATGAGTGGGTGATTGTACTGGTGTTGGTTTCTTGGATGGTTCTATAGGTTGTTCTTTCTAGATGGGAGGAAGGTGCTCTTCAGAACTTAGTTCTTCAGACATTTGGTTGATGGCTTCTTCTGTAGAGAGAATTGTTTCTTGGAATTCAGCATCTGAAGGAGTCTCTTCTGGAGTGGTTGGAGGGAAAGAGACAACCGTAGGTGGAGTAGGGTTCTTTTCTTATAGTATAGAAGGAGCAGGCTCCCCCTCACCAGTTGCATCTGATCTGCTAGCAATATGAGGTGGAGAGGGAGATGGAGTCCTGTCCTCTGCAGCTAGATGATCATGAGCTCTGGAAGACTGGGCAGGATTCAGCAACTTTAATTCCCATCTTTGAATGGAGGAGATGGATACTTTCTTCATGTGGTGAAGGGTTGTTCCTTTGGAGAAATTGAAAACTTCAGGATTGATCTCATGCAGCATCAAAGAGATGATCCTGGTATAGTTTGGAGCCTTGATGCTCTCCCTGATCTTATCAAGAATTAGCATACCAAACTGAAATTTTTTTTCCGCATATGATGGCTGTCATGATGTCAAATATATTAAGTGAGATGTCTCTTATAGAACTAGTCTGGCACAGGAGGAGTTTTCCAATGATATCCACCAGGAACTTGCTTTCTGGATTGAGATCTGATTAACGAATGGTAAGAACTTCTGGTGAAAGACCACAGAACATGCAAGCCCTGTCAGAGTCTTCATGACTTAGATGTTATTCTTCCTCGACTATGGGTAGCTGAAGAAGGTTGGAGACAGAGGTTTTGGTGAGTTTTATCTTGATACCCTTAACTGTAAACTTGAGTAACTTGCCATTTCTTCTTACCTTGATGTGTGTAAAGAACTCTTTGACTTCTGTAAATAGGATTTTACACGGTTGCTGGAGAACGAACGTCGAGCTGGCGGTGTCGAGAAGGATGAGGAGTTTTCTGAAATCGTCTGAAAGTTCGGCAATACCGGCGGTGATGAGTTCAAAGCCAATCCCAATCTTTGACAGTGGTGCCATGGTACAGAGAGTTATGAGAAATTCGACGCGGGGAAGAAGACGGCACGAGCTCTGCGATAGTCGGCGGAAGACAAACAGACTTTTTCTTTTTCTGGAGTGAGAGGATTTGAATTCATGTAGAAAGTAAATCCGGATTTTCCTATCTATATAACCCTAATTTATCGATGATTAAGGAGGAAATTAATGTAACATACCTTTGAAAGTGGCGGTATAAGTCTCGGGTTACGAATAAAGAAATTTGAATAGAAGTTGAGAAAAAGTCTTCCTGGTACTCGAGTGGACCGGCAGTACTCGAGTGAGATATTGAAGGTACTCGAGTGACGTCTTCATGCTTCTCGAGTGAGAACTTAGTACTCGAGTAATGTTACTCGAGTGACTGGCGGAGTACTCGAGTAGGCTGAAGAAGTACTCGAGTGGATCTTTATCTTACTCGATTCATTAAGTCAGAATTTGAGAAATTTCAACTTCTGATGAATTCTTTGATCTCTGAGCTATGTTATGAGTCCACCTTCTCAAGTCTTCTTTGTTGAGCATTCCTAGTTCTATTTTGATGAACAAGAACTTGGCCTCGTCCAGCGTTTTCGTGAATATGCCTGCAATCTGCCTGTCAGTTGGGATATATTGAAGATCTATGTCCCCATGCTAGACATGCTCCCGAATGAAGTGGTACCGCAGCTCTATGTGCTTTGTCCGGCTATGAGAGACTGGGTTGTTAACTATTGCAATCGCACTGGAGGAGTCGCAAAATAAAGGGATGTTTTGGACATTGAGATTGTAATCTTCCAGCTGATTCTTTATCCATAGCAAATTTGCACAACAACTGCCTGTAGAGATATACTCTGACTCGGCTGTTGAAATTGCAACACAGTTCTGCTTCTTACTACTCCAGGAAATGAGTTGTCTTCCAAGGAGTTGGCAAGTCCCGGAAGTGCTCTTCATGTCGTCTTTGCTACCTGCAAAATCTGCATCTGAGAAACAAATTAGCTCATTATCATTACTTATTGGGTACCATAAGCCAAGATTTGGTGTACCTTTAAGGTATCTCAAAATCCACTTTGCAGCAGCGTAGTGAGATTTCTTAGAGTTCACTTAAAATCTAGCACATACGCATGTTGAGAACATTATGTCTGGTCTACTGGCAGTAGGTAGAGCAAGGATCCAATTATGCTTCTATACTTGGTTTCATCAAAAGGTTTACCTTTCTCATCCTTGTCCAGAGACATAGTTGAACCCATTGGAGTCCTCATAGAGGTTGCGTTCTCCATTCTAAATTTCTTAATTAGCTCCTTGGTGAACTTAGTCTGCGAGATGAAAATTCAATCTTCATATTGTTTCACCTGAAGCCCTAAGAAATACTTCAGCTCGCTCATACTGCACATTTAAAACTTGCCTTGCATAAGTTTTGAAAACTTCTTGCAGAGGCTGTCGTCAGTAGAGCCAAAAATAATGTCGTCAACATAGATTTGCACTCGCAAAATCTTGCCTTTTATTTCCCTAAGAAATAATGTCTTATCTATCTTTCCCCTTGTGAACTTGTTTTCAAGAAGAAAGCTAGACAGCGTCTCATACCAAGCTCGAGGAGTTTTTTTCAAACCATATAAAGCTTTAGATAATAGATAAACATAATCAGTAAAGTTAGAATCAATGAAACCTGGAGGTTGTTCCACATACACCTCTTCCTTTATGTCATCATTAAGGAAGGCAGTCTTCACGTCCATCTGATAGACAGTGAAGCCCTTAAAAGCAGCATATGCTAGGAATAACCTGATTGCCTCCAGCCTTACCACTGGAGCGTACGTCTGGTCAAAATTAATTCCTTCTTCTTGGTGATATCCTTTAGCGATGAGTCTGGCCTTTTTTTATGATTGTTCCATCCTCATTCATTTTGTTCTTGTAGACCCACTTTGTACAGATAACATTCTTACCTTTGGGTCTTATAACAAGTTTCCAGACTTCACAACACTTGAACTGATTTAGTTCTTCTTTCATTGACATTATCCATGATGTGTCTGAGTTTGCTTCCTCAAACTTCTTTGGTTCAACCTGAGAGAGAAAACTTAAATATAAATTCTCATTAGCTGTACCTCTACGAGTTCTGACACCATCCCGGGGATCTCCTATGATTTGGTCCATTGGGTGATCCTTCAGATGCTTGAGCTCTAAGTTCCTTGCATCTGGAGCTACTTTTTCCACAGGAGTGACTTCATCGACTTGGATAATTTCTTCATCTTGTTCATCAGCCTCTCCAATCGGGGTTGGAGTGGTGATCTTGATGAACTTTTCACCTTTTTCTTGAGTCGGCTAATCCAAGTTTAGTTCTTTCAGTGGTGAACTTGTAACTTCAATGAACACACTAGAAGAGTTACTTTGCAACAAGCTTGTCTCATCAAATACAACATGAATGTATTCTTATACAACCAGAGTTTTTCTATTAAATATCCTATATGCCTTACTATGTCTACTATACCCTATGAAAATACCTTCAAAACTCTTTTCACTAAATTTGGTAGTGTGATACTTGCCATGGTTAAGCACAAAGCACTTACAGCCAAAGATTCTAAAATATGCAACAGTCGGTTTCCTGCCCTTTAGAAGTTCGTAAGGTGTCTTATTGTGGTTCTTGTTTATGAGTGCTCGATTTTGCACGTGGCATGTAGTGTTGACAGCTTCAGCCCAGAAGTATTCTGGATGTGAGGCATCACTCAACATGGTCCTGCATGCCTCTATGAGTGTTCTATTCCTTCTCTTAGCTACTCTGTTCTGTTGAGAAGTACGAGGAGAGGAAAACTCATGAAAGATACCTAAGCTTTCACAAAATTCTATCATGGCCCCAGACTTAAACTATGTTCCATTGTTACTTCTGATTTTTACTACGGAACAGTTGTATTCATTCTAGACTTGTCTAACAAAATTAGTAAAGATGTCAAAGGTATCTGACTTGTGTTTCAGAAAAACCCCCCACGCAAAGTGCGAGTATTCATCGACAATAACCAATGTATAATCCTTACCTCCCAAACTTCTAACTTGTAGTGGACCAAACAAGTCCATATGAAGTAGATGTAAACGTCTATTAGAATCTTTGCCAATAATGCTTTTAAAGGTAGCCCTTATTTTCTTGCCTTTTACACATGCATGACAAGATCTATCTTTAACGTACTTGGCATTTGGGGCATCATGTACTAAATTCATAGAAAATAATTTATTAATAGTTTTGAAATTAATATGTGATAGTCTCTTGTGTCATTGGTCACCATGAGACGCACTATCTTTAGCCATAAAACACACTGGTGTAGAAGAGTCTATACAAATGAAATTCAAACAAAATATATTTCTTCTTCGAGTGCCTGATAGAATCGTTTCCATATTGTCAACCGATTTTATCAAGCACTTATCAGCATGAAATTCAACAACATATCCTTTATCGCAGAGCTGGCTTATACTTATGAGATTGTGTTCCAATCCTTCAACATAAGTCACATCGAAGAAGGATACACTACCGTTAGAGATCATAACATAGCCTTTAGTAATTCCTCGGTATGAACTTCCAAAGATGACCTTTGGCCTGTTCAAGACTGAGAATATTTCAGAAGAAGGCTTCTTGTCCCGGTCATGTGCTGAGAGCATCCACTATCCAAGTACCAGATAGGAGTTTTGTTGGCCTTTGGACATACCTGCAATTACAAGTCAATTTGCCTTAGAAACCCAAACATGTTTGGGTCCTTGGTATATTGTTAGAATACTCCCCCTACGAGTATTAGCATTATGAGTGGTCTTTCTCATATTGCCAACTTGAGGAGTCGCAAAATTCCTGGAATTAAACCGACAGTCAATGGCAAAGTGACCAATTTTGTCACAGTACCAACAGTCAAACCTGTTGTATCTTTGCCTGAAAGTCTCCTGCTTGACCTTTTGAGATGGTGGTCTAGCAGGGGCAACATTCTTGGAGGAAGAAGCTTCATGGTTATGGAAATCACATGATTTCTTCTCCTTCGGTGGCTTTTCCACAATAGGCTTTACTTTTGGTGCTTTCTTAATATTATGACCATGATTATAAGGGTCATAGCTTTGAAGAATGATTTATTCATAAGGTGCCTTAAAGACACTCTCACCAAAGTTTCGGGGACGAGTCCAACCTTGGTAACGAGACTTCGGCTCTACATAAGTAGGCCTAGCCAAGTGACCATAGAACGAGTCAAGATCAAACTCGTTTGTTGGAAATATGACCTTCTTGAAAGAAGTCTGATCTTGAGGGACTTTCCCTTTTTCTTTGGTCAAAGCTTTCTTGGCCGCCTTATTCTTTCTCTGAGCCTTATTCCTCCTAGAAGAATTACTAGGAGCTTCAACATGGCCTAGCCCAGCACCCTTGGCCTTAGCTGAGAATTCAGCAACGAAAAGAAGGATTATCTTGGGCTTCGAGAAACTTTCAAAAAGTTTCTTTTCAGCAGCAAGTTGTTCTTCCAACTCTTTGATGATCTTCACCTTAAGGTCTAGGTGCTCGAGAGCCTTGTTATATTCTTTAATAGTTGTATTGAAGTTCTCTTTGAGCGAGTTTGTCTTAGCGACTTCCTCTCAAGGTGCTCTGTTCAGCCTT
Organism: Platanthera guangdongensis; assembly: GCA_039583875.1. Classification (NCBI taxonomy): domain Eukaryota; kingdom Viridiplantae; phylum Streptophyta; class Magnoliopsida; order Asparagales; family Orchidaceae; genus Platanthera; species Platanthera guangdongensis. Next base: position 113,080,282 of record CM077163.1, read on the forward strand.
CAGAGACTTTATCTCTTTGGCTTGAGTTTTCATGACTTTTCACATTTGTCGTAAGCCTTGATCAACTTCTTGTATTGGGCCATGAGTTCAGACTCATCGTCAGAAGAGCTGTCCTCATGATCATGTTCAGAGACATCAGATTCAGACAGCGGAGTGTGAGAATTTACCTTCCCAGTAAACTGGGGTTCTTGTTCATCATCAGTCTGAGTCATTAGCCCGAAGTAGGCTTCTTCTTCTTCACTCGACTCAGATGAGTCAGAGTCGCTAAGAGTCTTGTCCTTCTTGGCTATTAGGCTCTTTTTTGTTTTCTTCTTATTGTAAGAAGAATTCTTTTCTTATCTTCTTCCACCCTCCTTCTTCTTATGAGGGCAATCAGTGATGACATGGCCTGGCTTATTGCAGCAATAACAAACGATGTCAGTAGAAATATGTTTGTTCGGTTTAGTAGTATACCTATCATGGCTGCTTGTGCCTTTTCTATGTCGATCACCATCATGATGTGATCTTCTGTAAGAGGCATCCTTGCCTTTCCGTTGCTTCCTCTTATTCAAGAATTTATTGAACTGTCTTGAGAGAAGTGAGAACTCTCCTTCCGATAGTTCTGAGCCTGAAGTACTTGGCTCTGAGATTTCTTCTTCACTTACTTCTTGTGCTGGGGCAGGAGAGGTAGCCTTTAACTTCCTTGAGGTGTCTTCCTTGAGAGCTAGAGACTTCTCCTTGGAAGAAGACCTGTTCTTCTCTTCTTTAGCTTTTCTTGAATTAATTTGTAGCACATATGACATAAGCTTTCCGAAGAGATTTTGCGGGTCCGTCTCAGCTAGCTTTCCAAATTCCTGAATGACACAAACATTGTTATCCCATTCCTTAGTTTGGGATCTCAAGAACTTATCATTCAGTTCTCCGTTGGTGAAGACTCGGCTGTATACTCTTAGGTCGTTGACTATCTTGAAGAAGTTTTCAAAAGTGTCTGCAATGGTTTCCTTGGGTCCTTATCAGAAGGCTTCATATTTCTGATTAAGAAGGGATCTTCTATCATCCCTAACTTCTTCTATGCTTTCCATCAAGATGACGAGGGACTACCACATTTCCTTAGCGGACTGGCAGTGGATCAGGTTCTGCAGCATCGAGTCATCAACTGCACTTGCTATAATATTTTTGGCCTTCTTGTCTAAAGATACAAGTGCAATCTCATCTTTGTCCAGATCCATCAACTTCTTAGGAACTTTCTTTGTTGGGTCTATAGTGGAGACGGTCATCGGAACATAAGGACCTTCTTCAGCGATCATGAAGATCCTTGGATCTACAGTTTCCATAAAAAATTTGATCATCTCTTTCCACATGGGAAAGTTATTCTTAGTACACAAGGAAGCTTGGCAAAATCTTTGGCCTTGTCTATGCTTGAATAACTCAGAAGACAACTTAGGTCAGATCTGATTAAGGTGTTAACCTTTTAATGATCAACCTGGCGGTGATACCAATTGAAAGTGTTCAGTTGTCTACTTAAATCACCTAGAGGGGGTGAATAGGTGAGTTGTGCGTCTTTTTGTGGAATAAAAAATTTGCGATCTATACACAGAAAATAATCAAACAATCACAGAGGACACAAAGATTTATAGTGGTTCCCCAACCTTGGGTACATCCACTTTCCACTCACTGATCTAGCAAAGCACTAGACTCGGCTACTCCACTATCTCGGATTGAAACCAATCCTATGCCTCGGAACAAAGTTCCTACAACTCGATCAACAATACGGATCTACACTCGGAAGATGAAAACTTCCTACAACTCGGAGAACAAAGCTCCTATAAGAATAAATTGAGAATATGAAATACAAACAATATTATTTCTCAGATCTGAAAATTTCGGCCAAGGTCTTCTTCCTCAACTTTGCGGCTTTATCAGGAATTTTGAAGAAGATGCTCGGCTAGATCATGATCTGAAACTTCTTGACACACATGATCTGAGAGATGATGAAGAAGTTGAAAAGCAATCTCAATCTATAAGTCAACTTGATCTGAATCTTCTTGAACGAAAGCCCTAGGCGATTTGCACGAAGAGGATCGGTGGCGGTTTCCGTTTAGGAAAGAGAAAACAGGATTCAGAATTCTTAAGGTATATCTTTTCAGCGCTTGTTAGGGTTAGTCGAAATGACAAGACCTTATATAAGATCTCCCTAACGGTCATAATTAGCATTAATGACGTCCACGTGGACCAATCACATCAAGACATTTGAAAATCCCGTCGGTTCTATACTTAGCGAAATTTCTGGAAAAATTATCTGCATTACTCGAGTGAAATAAGAGTTACTCGAGTACTACTTCAGGTTCTCGAGAAGATAATAACATACTTATCGAGAAGAAGTTCTTCAAGGAATTCGGAACAAAAATTATAATCACTCGAGTGGAATGAAGATTACTCGAGTGTCAGAAATGTTACTCAAGAGGTAGAAGGATTACTCGAGAGGTAGAAGTGAACTACTCAAGAGGTAGAAGTGAACTACTCGAGAGGTAGAAGTGAACTACTCGAGAGGTATAAGTGAACTACTCGAGAAAAGGACTTAGAACAATTCTGGAAGTTTAAAATAGATTACTCGAGTACTGGTTTTAGACTACTCGAGAAGTAAGTAGATTTCTCGAGTACATAATCAATACTACTCGAGTGAGGTAAATACAACTCGAAATCTTTGCTTCTGTCACTCGAGACAAAGAGCCTAAACTTCTCAAGTGGTGAACTTGACTACTCGAGTATAAGACTTAGAAAAATTCTGAGATAAAAAATCTGTTAACTCGAGAAGAAGAAGAAATCTACTCGAGTAATGGATTTGGCCACTCGAGAGCTGGATTCAAATCACTCGAGAGCCATTTCCTTTACTCAAGTTCAGATTAGACTTACTCGAGCATGACTAAAGGTTCAACTCGAGTACTTAGACTTCTACTCGAGTGAAACACTTAGAAAAATTGAGTTTATGAGGATTTTCCTTTCTTCAATAAAATCAGCAGAAGTCTTTCTCCAACAGTCCTAGTGCTAGAAAAATGAAGTGTATCCCAATAGAGAGGCTACACATGAGTCAACACCATGGATCACACAATGAGGGATTACATTGCATGGTCCTGTATTTGGTGACCCATTGTAAACTGACATTGGTCTACACTTGGCAAATTAAGTCATGCAAACACATAACTCAAACAGTACATCAAATACAACTAAATTCATCTTAGTTCAAGGGTGACTTCACCAAATCTAGCTTATTGTGGATACAATACCCAACAGGACCCAAATAGGTATTGGGTCCTAGGTTCTGATTAGTCTGAAATCTGACTTGCCTACCTGCAGCATTTCTGACAGGTAGGCCAACTCTTGCTCTAGACATAGAAGGATTGTGACAGCAATCTAGGGCAAAATGTCCCACCTTACCACAACACCAACACTCATGAATATTATATCTTCTTTTCTGAATAGGTCTTGCAGTGTGGTTAACTGCTGTCTGAACAGAAGGAAGAGAAGCAGCAACTTTCTTCAGGTTACTTTTAGCAAGAATCTGACTGAAGTTCATTCTTCCAGCTGGCTTTCTTTGATTGCCCTGAATGGTATTTACAGCTGTCTTCTTTACAGAAGACAAGCAGTTTATATCATCAGAACAAGCCAAATAGGCTTACTGGTAGACTGACCCTTGTTCTGAGTACTTGCTAGATGGGCTTGAGTGAGAGTCACTACCTTTCCCTCGAGAGTTGGGGCTAAGGCACTAAATATAAATGGTCCGGCATGGGCCATTTGTACTTTTTCATGGGGAGCCATAAATGCACTCATTCCCCTACCCTTTCTTCTTTCATTGTAAGAAATATTTATATTCTTACAAGAAAGATTCCCATTCACCCAGTGACCATGCATGCAACCTTGATTATACCTATGAGAAGGGAGGATTACCTTGTGAAAGGTTGACTGTGGCACTACAAGAGCTTTGCCTTTCCATTTGGAAAGGTCAACTCTTGTTCTTTCCTTGACTACTAACTCCTTACCCTTTTGGGAGGAGAAGGAATTTATCAACGGCAACACAGCCTTAGGCTTGCTGAATTCAGCCACAGCCATTCTTTCTATTAGGAGCTTCTCTTCAAGATTAAAAATGATCTTGTTCTTCTAGCTTATAGTCTCAATTTGGATGATTGAGATGGCCTTTAGTTGGTTGACTTCCCTCATTTTCTGATCCAGCAAGGATGTTGTCTCAGACTGTTGGGCAGCAACTAGCTGAAGAGAGATAATCTCCTCAGCCTGCATCTTGGCCAACATCTTGCTTTTTCTCAAAGCATCCAAAATTTGATCATACTTGTCAATCAATTGATTGACATCTACCTCAAATTCAGAGCCATTGATGAGTCCACATTTTACACTGATTTTTGGACTCATCTGGGCTAGTTTTATCGTCTTAGCACTACACTTGAGAGCCTTTATTGCTTATTTGTGCTTATGTACCTATTTCACGATTAAGTGCACTGTAGGCCCGCTTATGTGTGCTTTCTGTGTTTCTATTTTGTTGTTATTCTTTAGCCCTATCTCGGGGATGTGGTGTGCACGTTCTGGTGGCCTTTCTGCCCCTTCTGCTGGTACAGTGGTCGTGTGCGTGCTTCGGAACTGCTCGGGAGACTCCGACGATGCAGGAATACTGCGCACGACCACTGGACTTACTGCGCATGACCACTGGTCGTGCGCCACTGTTCGTGCGCATTACACCCCCTTTTTCATAACCCTGTCTCGGTAATCGCACGAGCACTGGTCGTAGTGCGCACGACCACTGGTCGTGCGCCACTACTCGTACGCATATATGTTGATGCTTCTTGTCCAGGTTGCAGGTTTATTTGGAAAAGCCGCACGATCATTGACCTACAGTGCGCACGACCACTGGTCGTGCGCCACTGATCGTGCGCACTGCTTCTGCTGCCTCCGTATATAAGGCCCTGCTCCGCATTTTAGGTAAATGCATGTCATTTGCTGCGATCGGAGAGTGCGCCGGAATTGCCATTTCACTTCTGCAGCTGCTCCATCACTTCCACCTTCGTTGGGAGGCCATTTCCAACTACCCCGAAGCTTTCCAACACTCCGGCGAAGCCCTCGGCCATTGATGACTTCAACTCCAAGCTTTCCTGCAGAGTTGGTGAAGTAGATAACCTAGAGAACGGACTTAAAGGCCTTCGAGGTGACAGATCGTTGGTACCGGAAGCCTCCTTGGACTGAGCCCGGAAGCGGATTGACAACTCGCTACTCCGGCCACGACCCGCGGTGGATCTTCATTCTCTTTTGGTTTACTCCTCTTCCCCTTCCTCTGTGTTATGAATGTTTTGAGCAGTGTAATGAACATTTCCATCCCTGAACATCAAGTTTATTTTATAGTTAATGGAATGTTAGTATCTTCTTATGCTTGTGAGTTTTGTCTGTGAATGCGCCTCGCTCACCCCACATCCACTTCATTCCCGTGCCTTGTCCGATTGCACTCCACACAAGAACACTGCAATCCATTAGCTTCCCTTCCACTCGCCCAACTGAAGTTCGGCATCGCGGCCGACGAACCCACTCCACTTTGCGAAGCGGTGCCTTCGACCCTTATATCTTTTACTAGTTCAGTAGATCAAACATCCACAGTCTCCCTAGTCCGCTATTTCCTTTTTGTTCTATTTTTAACTCTCATAACAATATTCTCGGTACTGTTGCCGTTCTATGCTAATTGCATTCCTCAAGAGACCGACACTCAGGTATTTATTCCCAAAACTTTATTACTTGTGCGACCGGTGCGCTTGCCGATTTACACGCATCAAGTTTTTGGCGTCGTTGCCGGTGAATGCAACGGTAGAGCGACTTCGGATGACTTCCAATATTGTTATAAGAGTTAGTATTGTTTTGTTTTGACTGCTGTTTCCTTCTAGTGTGTAGTGTTTGCCACAGTGAATGCAAGGCCGAGCTACAAGAGATTTTGTCGCCTACGACCCAGAGATTGAACGTACTCTCCTAGCACGAAGACGCGCCGCAGCCACCATTTTTGCCCCAATGGGAGACCAGCTGAATATTAATGCAGGCAACCGAGTTGGAGGGATACCTCATATCGACAGAAATGACGACGAAAATGAAGTGAATCCTCCCCAGGTTCGCACCATGAGGGATTATACTACACCTACTGTCGGGAGCATATACCCCGGTTTCGGACCTGCTATCACCAATCCTCAGTTCGAGATTAAACCAGCTATTCTGAATATCATTCGGAACAATGCTCAGTTCTCCGGAATGGCCACTGAAGACGCCCATCTTCACCTTACAGAATTCTCTGAAATCTGTGCCACGTTCCGCTACGCTGGAATCCCAGATGAAACAGTCAAGCTCCGCCTCTTCCCTTTTTCATTAAGGGACAAAGCCAAGACATGGCTTCACTCCCTCCCACCTGGAACAGCCCCCACCTGGGAGGCTTTGACTACAAAATTCCTAGCTAAGTTCCATCCGGTGGATCGGATCGTGAGCATGAGGCGCGCAATAGCCAACTTCCGGCAAGCCGATCAAGAAAGTTTAGCCGAAGTTTGGGAGCGTTTTAATGAGCTGCTGAGGAAGTTCCCTAATCATGGATTCCAAACGTGGAATCTCGTCGAAAGTTTCTACTTTGCTATTGATCCCCACCACCGATCCATGATCGATGCTGCCTCCGGAGGAACCATCATGAATCTTGCTCCAGTTGATGCTCTGAAAGTCTTACAAGACACCGCAATCCACAGTGCTTACTGGACCGCTGGAAGAAACATCCCACGAAGCACCAGTGGAGTGTTTGCCTTGGATATCCCCAAACCTGCTCCTGCCGCCCCAGTGATGGCAATCTCATGTCAAGGGTGCGTAAGCACCGATCATCACAGCTTCGAATGCTTAGGAGTTGAGGTACAAGACGAATCTTTGTTTTTGAATGAATCCGTTAATTTTGTTGCCAATCAAAACAGGGGAGTGCCTTACGGGAATACTTACAACCCGGGGGTGAGGAATCACCCCAACTTTTCTTGGAATCCTAACACATCTGGCCAAAGATGGCAACCGGGGCAGCATCAAAACGATGCGTATGCTTCCGGTAGCCAACCGCGGCCGCCTCAACCGAATTATTCCCAAGGGCCCCCCATCATTAAGAAAAATTCTTTGGAAGAGATGTTCGAGAAGTTTGTTGAGATTTCCCAAACCAACATGACAAATCAGGCCGCCTCGATGCGCAAACTGGAGGCACAATTGGGCCAATTGGCTCAAGTGGTTTCCGAGCGCACCCAAGGCACCTTACCGAGCAACACTGAAAAGAACCCCCATGAACAGGGAAAGCGCCTTGGGGAGGACACTTCGGGAAACCGCAACGAACTTGTCATTAATTGTAAAATCCATAACATCGACACTCCGGCATTATGCGATTCCGGGGCGTCCAGCAACATACTCACTTTGCAAGATGTTGCAAAGATGCAGTTACAAGTTGACATTGAAAATCGGAAATCGCTTATCTTAGCTAATGGCAATCTGGTTGACACGGAGGGCGGTGTTCGGGACGTTGAAATCGAGGTTAACGGCACAAGTATAACCACTGACTTTCAGGTTTTGGGACCACGGGACAATAACTCCATTCCTATATTAGGAGTCCCATTCCTAATAGCCAGTGGCGCATCCCTCGACTTTTCCAAAGGCCGTGTCACTTGGCCAAACGAAGAGTCCACCCTCGATAACACATCCATACATTTTTCTTCCATCCCAAATAACAATTCTTTGAATGTCACAGATGTCAAGCTGGATTCAGGTCTCCCCGCATTGGAACCACATCTGGAGGAGACGCCAAAGAACGGACTTCCTCCGGAAGTCGATGAGAAGCAAGAGCTACTGGTCCACGAAGGGATCAATTGTACCAAATACATGACTGCCTTTCTACTGCCAGCCAACTCTGTTGTTGAGCATGGCGAACTAAGTTTTATTCGGGAGAAATCCCTGGACAATAATTTGTATAATTCTGTTAAACGATGTGTAACTTGGGCAGATCTGGTTGCCGTCACGGTGCCGGATAGGTCGCCACCAACCACGACACAAGGAAACCCCACAGCCTACCTCCATTGGAAGTCTCCCACGGTGGAGAAACTGAAAGAGGCCAAGCATTTACGCGAAGAGCGCTACGCTGCCTTCCATCGCGCGAAAGAGTGCACTCGCAGTAATGGGACAATGCCTACCCCGAATGCAAAAAGACACTCTGCTGTTCTTTCGCATCCCACCGGGGAGACTTACCATAAATCTTCTTATAGCTGATTGTGCCATCCTCTTTCCTCTTTCCATCCTCTTTCTCGCTACTTGTTGAATGCTGGTTGCTCTACTTTTAATTTTGTTTCCTTTTACTACTGCCAAGAACTTTCTATTTGAACTGCTAATACAGGTATTTGGTCCACCTTAAGGACGATAAACAAAAGGGCTTTCGGGAGATAACCCAAGTTGGACCGTTTGGTCCTATGCTGTGTTTTGAGCTCTGTTATTTCTTCATATATATATTTGTCCATATTTTGTTTGGCTGGCATCCTTTAATCGCAGGTGCAGGAATATTTGAGGCGCGGCAACTTGGCCGCACTTGGACATCTCATTGCCCGACTGGTATGCTCAATTTTGAGCATAGGTACTTCCTACCCTAGCTATTTCTCCTATTTGGAATGCTGATTTTTACTCGTTGTCAACTTTAAGTCTGGGGGGAGTATGCCTGTGGTCACTACACCGCACTTTCTGTTGCATTCCAGTTTCTTGTTTACTTATTTCTTGCTTTATGTTGCACAGACTGAATCACCCACGCGAGTGCGCTCTTGCCCACGCGCACAACCCGAGTTAAATTTATTGCTTTTCTGTAAACTTTAAAATAGTGGTACTGGCTTAAGATTTCAGGATTGAGTAGTTCGAAACTCATGCAGTGCTCCTAATCGAATACTCATGGTTTGTGTAGAGTTATGATAGAAATAATTTTTCTTTATGCTCGTAGATTTATTCTTTTCTGCACACGTAAATATTGTTTGTACTGCTCAAAATCTGAATTTGTGATAATCGAACGATAGTGTAGGAATGTGTGTAGCCGCCACTAGACTCGTATTGCTCGAGTCGGGGGGAAGGATCATCTTTCTCGGTGGCTAAGAACTTGCCCTAAGCTACTCTCGAAGCATTGGTGCACGGTTAGTTAAGCATGAGCATGATGTAGGCCTTCATTTTGGCTAGTTTGAGCCTTGTTTAGTCATTCCTACCTGTTAACCATTGCATGCCAAATTTGTGCCTACCCTTCCTTTGATCCAGCTCCACTCACTTTCACCAAGGCCTGAAGCTAAACCCACCTTCGCAATCAAATGCTTGAGCTGATTTGTATTTACTGTTTTGCCGAGGTTGTGATAAGTGGACATTGTTTTTGGGGGTGCTGAATTTATTGTCGTTTTGATTGCTCCGTTTGGGGATTGCTAGCGCAGAAAAGAAAACAACAATTTACGAAAATAAAAAGCTGATTCGCGCAAAAGAAAAAACATATATGAAAGAATTGGTTTGAGATTTCGATCCCCATCCTCTTTATTGAATTTGGTCGGGTTCAGCCGTGTTCACACCCGGATTTCAAGCTAAGTCTGGGGGCGTGTACCCCATTCATTTCTAAGTGGCTGTTTTGGTTTGGGTTGTTTTCGCTCGCTTTGGTTGCATAGAGCCGTCATGTTTATCTTTGACTACCAAGTCGTCGCCTAAGCCCCATTTCCTCCTACAAGTCCTACTGATTCACGCTTGAGTCTAACCCACGTCGTGGAGAGAGTGTGAACGTGCAAGCATATGGTCCCCGACATTGGTGGATTCCTTTGGAGGTGATCCTGAGTCCCGAACTTTGGCAATGCTCACCTTAGTGGCCTGCCTACTTTCTTCCTGCACATGATCGCAAGATTCTCCAGAATTCTAATTTTGAGCAATTACAATATTTATTTACGTCTGTCGAATAGTTTAAACTACGTTGTATAATTAAAAAGTTTTTCTATTATATCTTCTATACCCATGATATATTTGATTTCTCGTCTTACTTCTTGTTGAAATTTCTGAGCCAGTTAGCTATCTTCGAGTCACGGAGTAACGATTTGCTTGGGACGTGCAAATGGTTAAGTCTGGGGGTGTGATGAGTCCACATTTTACACTGATTTTTGGACTCATCTGGGCTAGTTTTATCGTCTTAGCACTACACTTGAGAGCCTTTATTGCTTATTTGTGCTTATGGACCTATTTCACGATTAAGTGCACTGTAGGCCCGCTTCTGTGTGCTTTTTGTGTTTCTATTTTGTTGTTATTCTTTAGCCCTATCTCGAGGATGTGGTGTGCACGTTCTGGTGGCCTTTCTGCCCCTTCTGCTGGTACAGTGGTCGTGTGCGTGCTTCGGAACTGCTCAGGAGACTCCGACGATGCAGGAATACTGCGCACGACCACTGGACTTACTGCGCACGACCACTGGTCGTGTGCCACTATTCATGCGCATTACACCCCCTTTTTCATAACCCTGTCTCGGTAATCGCACGAGCACTGGCCGTAGTGCGCACGACCACTGGTCGTGCGCCACTGCTCGTGCGCATATATGCTGATGCTTCTTGTCCAGGTTGCAGGTTTATTTGGAAAAGCCGCACGATCATCGACCTACAGTGCGCGCGACCACTGGTCGTGCGCCACTGATCGTGCGCACTGCTTCTGCTGCCTCCGTATATAAGGCCCTGCTCCGCATTTTAGGTAAACGCCTGTCATTTGCTGCGATCGGAGAGTGCGCGGGAATCGCCATTTCACTTCTCCAGCTGCTCCATCACTTCCACCTTCGTCGGGAGGCCATTTCCAACTACCCCGAAGCTTTCCAACACTCCGGCGAAGCCCTCGGCCATTGATGACTTCAACTCCAAGCTTTCCTGCAGAGTTGGTGAAGTGGATAACCTAGATAACGGACTTAAAAGCCTTCGAGGTGACAGATCATTGGTACCGGAAGCCTCCTTGGACTGAGCCCGGAAGCGGATTGACAACTCGCTACTCCGGCCATGACCCGCGGTGGATCTTCATTCTCCTTTGGTTTACTCCTCTTCCCCTTCCTCTGTGTTATGAATGTTTTGAGCAGTGTAATGAACATTTCCATCCCTGAACATCAAGTTTATTTTATAGTTAATGGAATGTTAGTATCTTCTTATGCTTGTGAGTTTTGTCTGTGAATGCGCCTCGCTAACCCCACATCCACTTCATTCTCGTGTCTTGTCTGATTGCACTCCACACAAGAACACTGCAATCCATTAACTTCCCTTCCACTCGCCCAACTGAAGTTCGGCATCGCGGCCGACAAACCCACTCCACTTTGCGAAGCGGTGCCTTCGACCCGCATAGCTTTTACTAGTTCAGTAGATCAAACATCCATAGTCTCCCTAGTCCGCTATTTCCTTTTTGTTCTATTTTTAACTCTCATAACGATATTCTCGGTATTGTTGTCGTTCTACGCTAATTGCATTCCTCAAGAGACCGACACTCGGGGATTTATTCCCAAAACTTTATTACTTGTGCGACCGGTGCGCTTGCCGATTTACACGCATCATCCATCTTCATCACTAGATGAGGATGCATCAGAATCTGGACTGGTCTCATGACCTGAGTAACTAGATAGAGGTTGTACCTGATCTTTACCGGGCTGATCCTGGCAGGATTCTTCTTCTGTCAAAGTCATCCCTTCACAACAACCACTGATATCTTCATCCACCTCAGTATCACTTTCTAAGTGTGATAGAGGGGCCCTGATATCTATCCTGGTATCTGGATGGTCTTCATCTTCATCTAAAATACCAGCAAGTAGCCCAATGAAGGCTTATTTTTCTTCTTCAGGCTTCGATTCACTGTCTGATAGATTGACGTTGTTGTCATCTCTTTTCTCTTCTGCCCCTTCCATGTAGGCAGTCAATGAGTCCCACATTTCTTTGGATGTCTGACAGTGAAATACTCTCATGAGGGTTGAGTCATCCATGGCACTTATCATGATGTATAGTGCCCTCTTGTCCATAGTTACTAAGATGATTTCATCTTCAGTCATTTCTGCATAACTCTTTGTAATCTATACTTTAGCATCTAAGACAGAGACCTTCATAGGGTTGAAAGGTCCTTCTTGAACTGTTACAAGGACCCTAGGGTCAGAGGCTTCCATGATTTGCTTGACCCTTTCTTTCCAGGTCTCAAAGTTCTCCTTTCTGCAGTCTTGGAGCTCAATTCCTTTTGGTTCTCTTTTGAACCCACAAGTATAACCCTTTTAGCTATCCTTTAAGGTCTACTTAGACTGTTAAGTCCTTTTTGAGTAACCTCCCTCTGATACCACTTGAAAGTCTTTATTTTCAAGGATAGCTAAATCACCTAGGGGGGTGAATAGGTTATTGGTCTCTTGTTGAGTTTCTTTAAATATTTCTCCTTTAAGAGCTTTAGCTTTTAGTTGTTTTCTGCTTTCAAGATGTACACAACCTGCACAAAGTAAACAACACAGAAAAGCACATGGTGATTTATAGTGGTTCCCCAAATGGGTACATCCATTTTTCATCCCGCCTATCTAACTATCTTGTCTGACTAGAAACTTCTCCAAAACTTGCCCCAAAGAGCTTACACCTCAGATCCCGCAGGACCTCTAAGTCTCCTCCAAGACTTACTTCTCAGCAATGAGGGCCTACAACTCCGTGGTCAGTAGACCACCTACCTCAGGCTGTTAGGCCCTACACTCAGGCTGGGAGGACAGCCCTACCTCAGATCCATAAAGGATCCTACCTCAGAGCTCTGCAGTGCTCCTACACTCAGTGAACCTCAATACACCTACCTCAGCCTGACCTTTAAGACCTACAGTTCAGGCTTTTCATCCCTATATCTTCAGGCATAAGGAACAACTCTCAGAGTATTGCAGCACTCTTATAGCTCAGTACCCTTCCAGGTACCTACCTCAGTGACCCTCCAGGAACCTACAGCTCAGTGACAAACTTGTCACCTACCTCAGGCACAAAGCCCTACACTCAGAGAGCAGCACTCTCCTACCTCAGGCAATTAAGCCCTATAACTCAGATCCATACTTGGATCCTATAGGATAAAGGTGTGTTGGTGGATATTCTTGACACGAGAGATGTTTCCCTGTGTCAAGCTTCTTGACTGAGATAAACGCAGCCCTATAATGACTACATTAATTTATTTCCTGAGTCTACCTTCACTGAAATAAGAAGTACTTAGTCCTAACTACTTATACATCAACAAGTATTTACTTGAGCTGAAAGTGACATGCAGAGTAATATTCTGCCTCTCTCTAAACTAGGCATGAAGCTCAGTCCTAACTACTACTCCACAGAACCAGGGATCTTTCATGTTGGTAAGTGAAGTTAATGCAGCTAATTGCTGCTACCTGAGCTGAGAAAATCTCACCTCAACTTTGAAGATTAAGATAGCTCGGCCTTTTCTTCCTTTCCTGGACTGAGGTGATTCAGCCCTGACTTTGACTTCTGAAGTATAATCCCCTGAGTCTTCTCTCAGATCTCTACTACTTCAAGCTTCTTCTCTTCACAGCTTCCAGATTAAGATCTTCAGGATGCTTGTTGTAACGCCCTGAAACTCAAAAATGTGACGGGAGGCGTTCTGGGCCAAATTTGGAATTTGGCAAGGGGCACACGGCCTGGGACACGGGCGTGTCCCAGGGCGTGTCATGTTTGGGTCAACGATTTGGCCGAGAGTTCGATGAATTCTGGAGTCGACGATCGTCGAGCATCGAACACGTCCTGAGACACGGGCTTGTCTCAGGTCGTGTCGAGCTCGTGTCGACGATCTGCCAGGGAAGTCGACGATTTTCGCTCGACGAAATGTCGAGATACGGAACACGGCCTAGGACACAGGCATGTCCAAGGCCGTGTCGGGTGGTCAACGAACTACGCTCGAGGAAATGTCGATTCTGTGAACACAGCCTGGAGCCCAGGCGTGTTTGGGTATTACACGGGCGTGTCAAATAGTAAACGGGCGTGTCCAAGACCCGTGTGAGTCTTGGGTTGGTATTGGTCCTGTGTTGATGGAGGAACACGCCCGAAAACACGGGTGTGTTCTGGCTGATACGGGCGTGTCAGGTTGAACACAGGCGTGTCGAATTCCCGTGTGTTTTTCGAGGCGCGTCGATTTTGATGGCGAATGAGGGACATGGCCCTGGACACGGGCGTGTCGCAGGCCGTGTTCGGCCCAGGTTTTACATTTCAGCTACGGATCATAACCGTTCGTTTCCTTATTTTGGGATCCGACAGCTGGGGGTTGTTCCTACTGGGATATACTCAGGATTGGGCCTTTGAAACCCTCATTTCACTTGAGTGGTTATCTTTCTAAGTCTAGAGAGAGGGGAGAGCAAAGGAGGAAGAAGAAGCCTAGATCCGGTCATCGGCGGAGCTTCGGAGCTCCAAATCGCGAGCCGACTTCGGATCTACGGAGGCAAGGAGATTACGGTGCTTTTCATCCATGTACATTTCCATGGCGCCAAGGAAGAATGCTAGGGTAACGATTCTCTACTTCTTTTGCATAGGGAAGCCCGCTCTCACAAGTTTGCAGTGAGTTTGAGGCGTTCCTTCGGGTAGACATGAATAGTCCCCGCTGTGTACATATAGAGTTCGTAATCGAGAACGGATATAGGCATGATGTGTGAAGCCTACTCGGACAAGTTGGTCTGGATCGGTGATGTTGCATTGCATAAATGGCCGGAGAAGACTTCGTGCGAATGTTTGTTTTTTGGGTTTTCTACGCGGTAGATTGCAATAGGGAGCCTTGAGGATTAACTCCAAGGCGCACCCAGAAAACTGGGTTGATGCGTGATTCTGCTAACATGGTGGCCTGGGAGCCAACTTGAACATAACCGGGTTATGTGAACTATGTGACGGAAACGGGACTCAGAGAAGTTTGACTAGCGCATATGGCTTAAATTGCCGTTGCGATGTGAGCACGAGTTAGGCGGAAATGTACCCGTTCTATGTCGTTCGGTATGAGTCGTTGGCATAGATGAGGTTCTTCGGTGGTCTATGGCTTAAATTGACGTGACCCATGTCGGGAAGACAAAATTCTCATAGTTTGGTCGTCAAAGTGGCGGTGGTGAGACCGGGGTGTCTATGGCTTAAACTGATGTGACATTGACCGGTTCACCGAGAATGTGCCCTGAGTGTACGGGGCGTGTGGCCGTGCGTGCCAACGCCTGTTATGCAATGTATATATATACTGCTTGGTTATGACAATAAAGTGCAGGGAAGGAGCATCGCCGCACCGAGTTGGGGGCGGGATCATTATAATTTGGTCAGCATTGCTGACCGTTGCTTTGGTTTGCAACCATTGCGGTGGATTGTGCTTGCAGGTGCTGCGAAGCCGAGAGGTAAATAGCGGGCTAAAGCCCAAGTTGCTGTGCTGGCCCTCGAAGGCCTAATGCTTAGTGTTTTCTTTTATTCATGTATGGTCGGCCTGCGTGCCGAGGTTTGGAAAACAACTCTATTTGAGTAAACAAATGTAAGGTCTTAAGGCCATTATACTTGTGTATTTGTACGTTCATTCTGTGGCTTGTTAGTGGACATTCATGCTAGTGTTGGGTTCTTTATTAATGCAACTTTTAATTATTTTCGCTAGAATGCTCTGTGTAGGATGTTGATATTAGTTGGATGGTTTCCATTGAGTAACCGCCCGGTCTGACTGTGGTATATGGCGTCGGGCCCCGGTCGGACCTACTGCTATATGCTATGCGCCGGATAGGGGGTTTTACAATTTGGTATCGGACTACTTGTTTCGATCAGGCTTAAGCTAAATTCGTGGACGAATTCTTTTTAAGGGGTGGTTAGCACATGTGTGTGCGTCATCGTTATAACATCAAAAGAACTCATGAATGTCCACTTAGGAATGAAAATACACGTGTTTGAGGAACCTGCGCATTCCTATAATTGCGTTTTGCAATTTCGATTGGTCGCTTAACGGTGTTTTGTACAACTATAGGTGACCAGAAGCGGTGCTGGGCCATCAGAATGCCGAGTTTCTGAGGCTAGTAGTGCACCAAATGATGCTACTGCAACACCTCCATCGACTGAAAACATACGATTGGTTGCCGAAGCAGTGTTTGTCATGATCAATGTGCAGCCTGCAAGGCAAATGCAGCAGCCCGCTCCTGCGATGGAGCAGGTACCTCTTCCAGAGGTTGAGCCGAGAAGAGTGGAGCAGGTAGTAGTGGAGCCTTTGGTGCCGAGAAGAGCAACTGAGAGACAGCTCAAACATGCCATGAGCTTTAATCCTCCAGTATTCTCGGGGTTGGGAACCCCATCTCAAGCTGAAGACTGGCTCTCCCGTGTGAAGAGAGTCTTGACAGCAACGGAGACAGAGGAGTGGCAGATGACCACTATAGCTACGTTCCTGTTGGATGGAGACGCTAGGCTATGGGGGGAGGGTTTGGAGCTGCATCTATTGAGAGGAAGACAACTTACAGACATCTCGATGGAGGAGTTCTCGAGACTATTCTTGGCAAGGTACCTCCCTTTGGCGCAGAGGATAGCTTTGGAGAATGAGTTTCTGAAACTGATGCAAGGAGAGAGTAGCGTGGATGAGTATCTCCACGAGTTTACTCGTTTGGGCCGGTACGCTATCACCACATTCGCGGATGAGGAGCGCAAGACGAACCGTTTCTACGAAGGACTGAGAGATGACTTGAGGCTACTACTCTCGGGTCCGATGACGCAGGGCTTCTTGACCCTGGTCAACACGGCCCGGTCTTTGGAGAAGGATATGAAGAACGTGCAAGCTAAGAAAAACTCTAGTGATAGGAGGTCGGAGTTCAAAGTGCCGAACTCCTTAAAGTCTGTGTTCTGGAAGTGGAATAAGAGAGCTAGGACTTCGGGTCCAGCCCCCTCTGCTGGTGCTTCTGGGGCGACTATGGGTCGGACTCCGGGCGCATGTTACACTTGTGGGAAGCCGGGGCATTATGCCCGTGAGTGCCGGGGTGGACGTCCAAAGTCTGAGTTGAAGCCGGGAGCAACATATGTAGAATAGGGCAAGGCGGTGGAGTCAACCGCATCCCATTATGCTCCGGCTCAACCAAGAGTTTATAATCTTGGCCAACAGGAGGCCATCAAACAAGCGGATGTGGTGACAGGTACAATTTAAATTTATAGCAAGTCAAATTTTAAATACTTGTTATGCGTGTATTACCTTACCACTACTTGTTTAGGATTTATTTTGATTTGTGAGAATCTGGCAAGAGCACTCTTTGATACGGGAGCTTCACACTCCTTCTTGTCCGAAGGATTCATATCGCGCATCGGAGTACCTTCTTCGATGGAGAAGGACAAGTTGGATGTGTTGTTACCGAATGGGTGTTCGATGCGCGCGGATAAAATCTGCGGTGTTTAGATTCGCATTGGGAATCAAGAGTTCGATTTGCAAGCGTCATTACTACCGCTGGTGGAGTTCGACGTTATATTTGGCATGGACTGGCTCTCGGAGCAGCAAGCCTATATTGATTGCGGTCGCAAGGAAGTCAAGTTGGTAGCAGGTCGTAAGATGACTTGTACGGGCTTGAAAGGGTCGAGCAAGACATTGATGTCTGCTCTTCAGGTGGTGAAGGAGGTTCGTGCTGGTCCAGAGCTGTTCTTTACACTAGTGGAGGTTGCAAAGCCGAAGCCTATGTTGGATAGTATTTCAGTGGTAGCGGAGTACCCTGATGTGTTCCCCGCCGATCTTCCTGGAGCCCTGCCTCAACGGGAGATAGATTTCACGATTGAGCTGGTGCCAGGTGCGAAGCCTGTGTCACGATCTCCGTATTGGCTAGCACCTAAGGAAATGGCGGAGCTGAAGGTGCAACTTCAAGAGTTGTTGGATCAAGGGTTTGTGTGTCCAAGTTCGTCGCCTTGGGGCGCACCGGTCCTCTTTGTAAAGAAGAATGACGGGAGCTTGACACTTTGTATTGATTATCGGGAGTTAAACAAGCTAACGGAAAAGAACAAGTACCTGATCCCAAGGATTGATGATCTATTTGATCAGTTAGTCGGGTCGACGGTGTACTCGAAGTTGGATCTCAATTCTGGTTACTATCAGCTGAGGATAAGGGAGAGTGATATCCCTAAGACAGCGTTCAGTACAAGATACGGGCATTACGAATTTACGGTCATGCCGTTTGGGCTGACTAATGCGTCGTCGGTGTTCATGGATTTGATGAACCGGACGTTCAGGGAGTACTTGGACCATTTTGTGATTGTCTTCATCGACGATATTTTCGTGTACTCGCAGAGTGAGGAAGATCACTTCACGCATCTTCATTTGGTTTTGGAGACGCTAAGGAGGAATCAGTTGTACGCCAAGTTCTCTAAATGCGAGTTTTGGTTGTCCTCAGTGGCGTTCCTCGGTCATATAGTGTGTAAGACCCCCTTTTTTTTTCTTTTTCAACACCGGGGTCTTAGGCCCAGAACCGCCGTTTTGCGATGACTCCTTCACGTCCTAAAGGGTCATCACCACAAAGCGCCGATTCTGCCAGCCAATTCGATGACAGAAAAGTAGCAAAATAAGGTAAACGCAAACTTGCAGTCCACAAAAAATCACATATCATATAGATAATCTCCACGAATGGAGTGTCCACAGAATAATATATCAGAGTACTAAAATATGGGCTTATGCCCGGTACATCATGTCCTCACTACAAATCACTCATGCGGAAGCAAAAACAGAACATCTACTCAAGGTCGAGACTCACGGTCCCGGCTGTATGAACTCCGGAGCAAGACTGCCCTATCTCCAAGCGCACCAGTCTCTGAGGCTGCTCCTCCATGTTGGGCTCCACGATCCCCTAAATGATGCGGTTTGAAAACCGTTAGTCTAAAAGACTAAGCCCTATCATCCCCCGCCCCTTCCCACATGGCTCCTAGGCACAGAGCGGAGAGGAAGAAAGGGGAGGACTTGAAGGTGGAGAATAATCAAAAACAGATGGCAGCGGACCTATACTAGCAATTCTATAATAGATATTGACAATAAGATGAAGTATAAAAAGTAACCTTCCTTATGTGAGAACACATAAGCCAAGGGGTCTTCTGCAAGGCTTCCATCGTATAATGAGTCTCATACCAATTTATATGTTGGGGTGTCGGTTATCAAAAAGCAATATATATATCAAAATTGACCTTAATTTATAAACTTGCCCACACAAGCTAATAGAATAAGGGGTCGTTTTGCAGATCCTAATGTATAAGCGTCCCATTCCACTTATACTTTAGGTGTCAGGATTAAATGAATCGATTATGCTATGACATGCAAGTGGGTATGATGGAACATGCAAGTGCAATACACATACCCGACTCTGTGCACACAGACCTTTAGTTCCCCCTTTTTGGAGCCGAACCTCCAAGGATACCTCTGTAGTGGCAGACGGAAGCGGTAGGTTGGGACTCGCCCACCTCTAAACCAGTAAAGCACAACCGGTCAGACCTATCATACGCCTCAACGCTTGGTGCACGAAGTGGACTCCTGCGTACTCTTGCCGGCTGGCGCACCGGACTTCTATTGGCGAAGTGCTAGCCACACTTGCCGAGTCAGCGTATTGGCGTCGGTGCATCGACCCTCCAATAACGAAGACACATCACCTTATCTTTCTTTCCTTTTATGCACATGCAAATTTATTGTATTCAAAACCGAGCCGAAGCTCCCCGGACCAAAATGTCCGTCTCAAACAATCGAGTCGAAGCTCCCCGGACCAAAACGTCCGTCTCTTAACCATCCAAGCCAAAGCTCCCAACTTTCTTCCTGTGCTAACTGTGTTGGTGAAATGTGCAACCCTAATTACTAAGTTACTCTTTTCAGCTTGTTAATACAGTTTACGTTAACCCAGGACTGCCTCCGGTATTCCCTGTGAAGGGCTCTCAAGGGGCACTGGGAACTGTGTTGGGATTACGCCTAGCGTTCCCTTTCGCAAGGTACTTATTATTATTATTGGTTGATTCCCTTACCCATTACCTTCTCATATTACAATAGGCTAATCCTAGGTGATTTGACTATACCTTACCTCGGGGAAGACGATCTTTCGTCGAACCCGAGCGCCTCTAAACTCTAGCCAAACCAATTTCTCACCACTCTTCCTATTCTTCTATGGTGAACTCATCCGCCTCTATCCAAAATGACTAACTCCTACACCATGTCCCATCGTATCATACTGCAATTACTCATCTTGCCAAATGTAGACCATCTTAGGCTATATGTCGGACCGGACAGGAGATAATCCAAATACTCATCCAAATGGCCTACCTTATTTACTGGAGACTTATCATGACACAAATAGACTAAATCCAGGAAATTATAATTTTCCTAATTTATCTGGCATTTAATTATTTTCCTTAAAGCTTCTAAAGGCTACCATTTTGAACATGAACTACCCTAAGTACTCATGCAAGATGCCTAACAAAATTATGATAAATATTAGGTTATCTCAATATGGTAAATCCAAGGTATCACAATTTTTCTATCATCAAAAGGGCACTAAAACTATTTTAGCAATATTTACTATCTTTCGTTGTTTATGAACCAAGTACAGAAAATATACATCCAAAAATTATAAATTAATTATACGATGCAAATACAACCTTAAAAGTAGCATTGGCCAAGTTTCATAATTTTGCAGCAAGAATTATTTTTTGAATAAATTAATTATCAAAAATCTTCATATTATGGACTTGTAAAGGAAGTACTGTAAACAGCCCTCTAAAAATTATGAATAGATTTCTACAAGCATATTTTGGACTTAAATCATCAGTACCTAAGTCTCATGATTTTGCAACAGTTATATCATCTATAAATAATTTTATACCACCAAAGCCCCTTTTTGAAACTAGAGAAGGAAGTACTAAATATAATCCATTAAAAATTGTAACAAAATTCAGGGATATTCACTTAGACCTAGATTATCTTCTGACCAAGGTTCATCAGTTCCAAATGAACATAATAATCAAATTAATTAAAACACCATTTTGGGCCTTTTGATAGTTAACAAATAAAGTACCAGAGATATAATCCATAAAATTCTAATAAAATTACTAGGGGATCTAGATGGACTAAACCTTACTCAACCCAAATTTCACAACCTTTAGATAAGGTTTAGTGGCTGAATTTACAAAATTGTGCTTCTACCCTAAAACTAGGGTTAGGGTTTTGAGGTGCCTACCTTCCTCCAAGTCCTCTAAGATTCCTTCCAGAGAACTTTGGTTACACTACCTTCATTTCTACTGAGTTTTCAAGGTCATACAAGGGCATTAGCCCCCATGTCCTTCACAACCCCCAAAAGTCCTTCCTTAGGGTTTGAGGTTGAACCCAAGGGTAAATCAACCCTAAATCACCACATTTTCCTTAAGAGGGTGACATTGGTCATACTAAGTCAGTGTCCAAAACATCAGCCTCTGTTGAGGGGAGGTGGCCACCCTAAGCCCATAGTGCACTTTTAATCAAAAACACCTCCTTAAGGCCAAACTAGGGTTTCGTGATTCCCTAACCAAAACCCCTCAAAATGAGTTGGAATTTTGTACAGAGCTAGGTACTGATGTCAGGGACCACTCACCAAAATTTAGGAGGTTTTGGAGGTCATTAGACCACTTAATTAAAATACCCTAACATTATTAAATAAAAGTAAAAAACTTTAGGCAAAGTGTCTCCAAAAAATCCCAATTTTGGATAGACCCTAGGTATCATTAAGACTGATTCCTTGTCCAAATTTCAGCCCATTTGGACAAGGGATGAAGGGTGGGCATCCATTTGAATCTCAGGACATCCCTAAGTATAGGTCCCACCAAAATGGGTGCCCTGGTCTAACCAGAGGGCCAAATTGGTTCAAATCAATTTTGGATTAACGTAGACCCATAGGGCTACAACTTTCATATTGAAAGTTTTCCCACCAGGTAGTCCTAAGTATTCTTAAAAATTAAAACCATTAAATAGAAGTACTGTGACAGAAATTAAATAATCAGAATTTTAAAATCCTATAGATTAGAATCATTTCTCGCACGAATCTTGGCGTAATATAGACGGAATCCTATCATCTTCTAGCTCCAGCCGACGGCTGCGATTCGTCCTGCCTGTAGCTCCTTCCAAATGCCACCGCTGGCGATCCGGCCACCTCCCCGGCCGGCCACCGCCACCACCACCTCCATTGAGGTGGTGGCCGTCGCCACGCGGCGGCACAGCCGCAGGAGAGCCCTATTCCGACGGTTCTAGCAAGAGAATTTTCGGCCAAAATCGATGGAAATCCCGAATTGGATCGGGCTCAATTGAGCCCGAACCTTGAACCTAGTGAGTGCTATGATCTATACATGAGAGAAGGAGTGGAGGAGGACCTTTCTGGCGGTCTGGAGTCGAGTAGATCTTCGGGTTGCCATGGTGGTGATGCCGCTGGCCGGATTTCTGCAATAGTGCAGTGAAGTGGCTCGAAATCTCCAGATAAATGGTGGGAAGGGCTCCTCCCATATCACTGGTGGTGTTTAAAACACCAGTTGGGGGAGGGGAGAGGCCAACCATCAATGGCCATTAATGGCCATTGAAGCTTGGCTCGGCCAAGGTGGTGGGGGGTGAATCTGGCTTGGGGTGGCCAAGAAACTGCTGGAAACTCCTCCCCTTCTCCATGGGAGTTGAATTCAGCCATCAAGGATGGCTCTTGGCCTCCCTAAGCCATGAATGGCTTCTTCCTCCCTCTTTCTCTCTGCTCCATTAAAGGGAAAATGGAGCTTTCTCTCTGCTAGTCACCCATTTTGACTGGTCAACTCCATAGGATATGTGCAGCACACTTAATCATAATAATTATGAAAAGTGAGGTTAGCCTAAGGGAAAAATGGCTTGAGCTTGGGTTAGCCCATTTGAGCTAGGTTTGACTTGGCTTAGGCTAAGGTTGACTTGGGTCAATTTGATCATTTGGGTTGACTCCAATGGGTCCTTGGTGACCCATTGGCCACCCCTAAGGTCTATGTAGGGTTGGGTAGGGTTAACTTGGCACCTTGGAGGTCACTTCACCCTTGGTAAGGGCACTTGCCCACTTTGGGGCTTGAGTTGACTTGGGTCAACTTAGCCACTAGGTTTGACTCAATGGGTCCCTAGTGACCCATTGACCTCACTTTAGGTTTAGGAAGCCCTGAGTAAGGTTGGTTGGGCACATTGGGGGTCACTTGACCCTTAGTTAGGGCACTTTGACCAAATTAGGGGTTAGAGTTGACTTGGGTCAACATGACCATTTGGGTTGACCCCAAGGGGTCATTGGTGACCAGATGGCTTCCCCTGAGGTCTAGGAAGGGTTATGTAGGGTTACCTTGCACTTTGGAGGTCACCTACCCTTAATAAGGGTACTTTGACCAGGTGAGGGGCCTAAGTTGACTTGGGCCAACTTGGTCTCTAGGGCTGACCCCAATGTGTGTTTAGTGACCCATTGACCTCACTTTAGGTCTAGGAAGACCTAGGCAAGGTTGGTTGGGCACATTAGAGGTCAACTGCCCATGATTAAGGCACCTTGCCCTATTTAGGCCTATGGTGGTCCTAGGTCAAATTGGCCACTCTGGGTTGACTCCAATGGACCCTTAAGGCTCTAGTGGAACCTCTGATAGATTAGTGATGTTGTGGTGGGGTTATAGAGTAATGGTGAAGCCCTAAGGTCAAAGCCTGGGTTTTGTGATGAGGTTGTGCCATAGGCGGACCAAGGTGATCCTCACCTTGGCCTTCTATCTCTTGGCCCATTCCTGGCTTCCTAGGGTTTGTCATGACCTAGTCATGGCCAAAACCACTATTAGGGGTCTAGTTGGAAATGGGATGTTACAAATCCCAATAAACAAAAATATTCGTTAAGAGTTTTTCATCCCCGAAAGTTCAAGGTTAAGCTTACGGGAATTTCTACCGAAGAAAAGAAACTTGTAACATCACATCATGACGCCATGTTTGCTAAATTAGGTTTAAAGGGAAACATAAATCTATGACCAATTCGCCCAATTGGCAAACCAAGATCCCAATAAATAAAAGATTAGCCTCTACTCTTCCGGGAGCAGCCTACTACTTTAAAGCAGGAAAATAAATTAAACATCTTGAGGGGTTGAGAGGTATACCTAACTGAACAGCTCTGGGTATTTTTGTCACATCAGGTCCTGTGGTTCCCAGGTATGCTCCTCCTGGCCGTGGTTTCTCCACAGGACTTTGAGTAACGGAACCTTTTGCGACGCAAGATCCGTACTCCTCTGTCACCGATCCGAACTGGCTCTAAGCGAACTGACCGGTCTGAAGCTATCGGTCCATCTGTGGTCGAAATCTGCTGCTCCGGGCGTAGTAGAGCCCTCCTGAGCGAGGAAATATGGAACACATCATGCAAGGCTGCCAGCTCTGGTGGCAACTCCAGCCTGTAAGCTAGGGGTCCGATCCGCTCCAGGATCCTGTAAGGGCCCACATACCTAGGGCTGAGCTTCTTCTTCCGACCACGCACCCATGAAACTCCATGCACATGCCGGATCTTCAGAAACACTCGGTCCCCCACCTGAAACTCTACCTGACGGTAACGGGCATCGCAGTACTTAGCCTGTTGGCTCTGTGCTTCCAGCATCCTGTCCCGTATCAGTCTCACCTGAGCCTCGGTGTCTTCGACAAAATCTGATCCCAACGCCTTCGAATCGTCGTCCTGAATCCATGAAAGTGGAGTCCTACATCTCCTTCCGTACAAGGGTGGAGAGTTGTGTTGAATGTCGACCGAGAGCCCAGGTAAGCCTGGACTGATCTTCTCTCCTTGGGCATACACTATCCATCCTGATTCAACACGATCATCTTGAGCACACCATGATAATGAACAACAGGGAGTTGATAGTCACAAAACTTATGAAATACCTGTTCCAACAGGAGTATTCTTTTGATAATATCAATCCCGGTCAGGGTGACCAAAATCTAGATATCTCGGCCAGTCTATCGTTGATGTTCCAATAGAACAGTATAATTATGCCCGGAGTAAAATGCGGATGAGGAAACATGTGTATGAAAATCCCTAATTATATCCTCGAACAAATCCCCTCTAACCGGGCAGTGACTGTAATAGTCCCGTTCCCAAAAGTTCTTGCACTTAACCTTCATCGGGCGACGGACCTCACCGTGCATCACAAAATTCATGACGCCCTTCTTGAACACACTCCAGGGAGATACACGTTCCGAGATCAAAAGAACACCAACCTTCCAAGGAGGATGATTAAATTTCTCATGTGTACGGGTAGACAACGACTCTATAAAATCTCCACTTCGTAGTCAGATTCTAAAAC
The DNA here is from genome assembly GCA_039583875.1 of Platanthera guangdongensis. NCBI lineage: Eukaryota > Viridiplantae > Streptophyta > Magnoliopsida > Asparagales > Orchidaceae > Platanthera > Platanthera guangdongensis. Next base: position 113,105,577 of record CM077163.1, read on the forward strand.
AGGGTATCCCTATGAATACGCCCGAGTAGCACCGAATACGGTTTACGTCCATTTCACTATATTTACGACGGAAACTTTTATAGATGAGATCTAAGGGAAACCCAAGTCAGTAACTAATTTTCCCAGGGTTTAATAAATAGAGAGAAAAATACACGCCCCCAATAAACAAAAGATAAGCCCCCAATAAACAATGTGCCAAGATGCGAAAAGCCTCGAATGTACCTGCCTTGAGCTGAGTATCTTTGCGCGGATATTAAACTGTATTATATCCATCCTAGCTGGTTGCACAATCCCTAGGGCATCAATCTTTGACTTGGGGTTCCAACCTGAATCAGGCAGACTGTTGATATACTCCATACTAACGATTAAACCCTCCAAGTCATATGAAAAATCACGACAATCTTATCCGGGTCAAAATGCTCCCAATCCCAACTGGGTCTCTTCCGAACTTGAATTCCTATCCGACCTTCGGTGTTTGTCGTGGTGGTGGTCTCCAGGTAATCTTGTTACTGGTATGAGGGTTGAGACTATGTGTCTTCTACCATTCTGCTAATGGATTATTGGTCTCAATTCTCCTTAAAGCAGTCCTTCTGGTTTGAGTAATCCTTGATAGGGACCGTAGGGCTACCTGAGTTTATGGCTTAGGTAGCCATTCTTGTGTTATACTCCTCCTTTATTCTCTTTAGGTATCTCCTTAGCTTAACCAAGTTCATACACAATGTCTATTTCAGACTAGGGCATATTATAAGTTATCGTGGTTAGTCATGTCTCCTAGTGGGTTGAGTCTAAGTCGTTGACTAGAAAATTATAAGACGGGATTTTCGCAGCCAGAGGTGCTCCCTGCTGGGGGTAGGGTTTGTCGCAGGCTACAAAAAAAATTCCAATTGCTAGCTGATGAACAAGTGGAACTAATGAAAAGGTGGACTATACATGTGATTCCCCTTATGGGCACACCATTGCTTCCGCTGCTTAGTTTGTCCCCAAACTAAACTTGCGCAGTGGAAGCGTGGTGGGCCCATAACCCATAGGTCCGAGGATCGAAACCTCGCTTTGATACCACTTGTAAGACCCCCTTTTTTTTCTTTTTCAACACCGGGGTCTTAGGCCCAAAACCGCCGTTTTGCGGTGACTCCTTCATGCCCTGAAGGGTCATCACCACAAAGCGTCGATTCTGCCAGCCAATTCGATCACAGAAAAGTAGCAAAATAAGGTAAACGCAAACTTGCAGTCCACAAAAAATCACATATCATATAGATAATCTCCATGAAGGGAGTGTGCACAGAATAATATATCAGAGTACTAAAATACGGGCTTATGCCCGGTACATCATGTCCTCACTACAAATCACTCATGGGGAAGCAAAAACAGAACATCTACTCAAGGTTGAGACTCACGGTCCCGGCTGTATGAACTCCGGAGCTAGACTGCCCCATCTCCAAGCGCACCGGTCTCTGAGGCTGCTCCTCCATGCTGGGCTCCACGATCCCCTAAATGATGCGGTTCGAAAACCGTTAGTATAAAAGACTAAGCCTTATCATCCCCCGCCCCTTCCCCCATGGCTCCTAGGCACCGAGCGGAGAGGAAGAAAGGGGAGGACTTGAAGGTGGAGAATAATCAAAAACAGATGGCAGCGGACCTATACTAGCAATTCTATAATAGATATTGACAATAAGATAAAGTATAAAAAGTAACCTTCACTTATGTGAGAACACATAAGCCAAGGGGTCTTCTGCAAGGCTCCCATCGTATAAAGAGTCTCAAAACCATACCAATTTATTTATGAAAATTCCGTTGGGAAATTTGAAATCCTAAAAAATAATTGTTCTCCCACAAGGCTCATTTCAAATTCAGATTTCATTAAACTCACAATCTCTTCAACCAACCTCTCATAGTCGCTCCAAAAATATATATATATATATGGAGGATAACGAGATCCGAATTGACCTTGAACAAAGAATTTATAAACTTGCCCACTAAGAGGAACAAGCTTATACACCAAGGGGTCGTTTTGCAGATACAAGGCCCTAATGTATAAGCGTGGGCGGCATTTAGGAAACCATTCCACTTCTTCTTATACTTTAGGTGTCAGGGTTAAATCAATCGATTATGCTATGATATGCAAGTGGGTATGATGGACTCAAACATGCAAGTGCAACACTCCTCACACACCCAATTTGTGACTATGTGCACACAGACCTTTAGTTCCCCCTTTCTGAAGGCGTAACCTCCCAGGATACCTCCGTAGTGGCAGACGGAAGCGGTGGGTTGGTCCTCGCCCACCTCTAAACCAGTAAAGCACGGGATGGTTGTACCGGTCAGACCTATCGTACGGCTCAACGCTTGGTGCACGAAGCGGACTCCTGCGTACTCTTGCCGGCTGGCGCACCGGACTTCTGTTGGCGAAGTGCTAGCCACACTTGCTCAATATCCGAGTCAGCGTATTGGCGTCGGCGCATCGTTCTAACCATGGGATGGTTCTCCAATACCGAAGACCCACCACCTTAATGTTGTTTTCTTTCCTTTTATGCACATGCAAATTTATCATATTCAAAACCGAGCCGAAGCTCCCCACCTCTTCTTCGGACAACCTACCAAAATGTCCGTCTCAAACAATCGAGCCGAGGCTCCCCGAACCAAAACGTCCGTCTCTTAACCATGCAAGCCGAAGCTCCCAACTTTCTTCCTGTGCTAATTGTGTTGGTGAAATGTGCAACCCCAATTACTAAGTTACCCTTTTCAGCTTATTAGTACAGTTTACGTTAACCCAGGACTGCCCCCGGTATTCCCTGTGAAGGGCTCTCAAGGGGCACTAGGAACTGTGTTGGGATTACGCCCAGCGTTCCCTTTCGCAAGGTACTTATTATTATTATTGGTTGATTCGGCCTTACACATTACCTTCTCATATTACAATAGGCTAATCCTAGGTGATTTGACTCTACCTCATTCTGTTCTCGGGGGAGACGATCTTTCGTCGAACCCGAGCTCACACCTCGAATAAACTCTAGCCAAACCAATTTCTCACCACTCTTCCTTAATGTTTATTCTTCTATGGTGAACTCATCCGCCTCTATCCAAAATGACTAATTCCTACACCATGTCCCATCGTATCAAGAAATATTGTCCAACAATTACCCGAGAAAAGTCGTCTTGCCAAATGCAGACCTTTCTCCTAGGCTATATGTCGGACCGGTCCAAACAGGAGATAATCCATGTGCAATACTAATCCAAAGGTGGCCTACCTTATTTACTGGAGTTTTTGACTTATCATGACACAAATAGACAAAATCCAGGAAATTATAAGTTTCTTTCATAATTTATCTTGCATTTAATTATTACCCGAGTTCCTTAAAGCTTCCAAAGGCTACCAGTTTGAACACGAACTACCCTAAGTACTCAGGTAAGATGCCTAACAAAATTATAATAAATATTAGGTTATATCAATATGGTAAATCCAAGGTATCACAATTTTTCTATCATCAAAAGCGCACTAAAACTATTTTAGCAATATTTACTATCTTCCGTTGTTTATGAACCAAGTACAGAAAATATCCATCCAAAAATTATAAATTAATTATACTATGCAAATACAACTTTAAAAGTACCATTGGCCAAGTTTCATAATTTTTCAGCAAGAATTATTCTCCAAACTGAACCTCTCTAAATTAATTATCCAGGCAAAAATCTTCATATCACCCGTATGGACTTGTAAAGGAAGTACCACACTGTAAACAGCCCTCTAAAAACATTATGAATAAATCTGGTTCCAACAAGCATATTTTGGCCTAAAACTTTGGTCATCGTTTTGTTTAGTACCTTTCCTCCCGCAAAGTCTCATGATTTTTCAACAGTTATATCATCTATAAATAATTTTATACCACCAAAGCCCCTTTTTGAAACTAGATAAGGAAGTACTAAATATAATCTATTAAAATTTTTGATTATAACAAAATTCAGGAATATTCACTTAGGCGTGGACCTAGATTATTTTCTGACCATGGTGAGTTTCATCAGTTTCAAACTTTCCTGAACACTGTGCGAATAATCAAATTAATTAAAACACCATTGAACCGCACAGTTGATCATGGTCTTTTGAGCGGTGTTCTAGTTAACAAATAAAGTTTCTTTCCTTCCTACTTTAGCAGAGATATAAGCTTCTTCATCCAAAATTCTAATAAAATTACTAGGGGATCTACCCTCCTATGGACTGAGGAAAACTTACTCTACCCAAGTTTCACTTCTTTCTTCAGCTTTTCTAAACCTTTAGATATTTTCAGGTCTAGAATTTTTGGCTGAATTTACAAAATTGTGCTTCTACCCTAAAACTAGTAATTCAGGTTAGGGTTTTAAGGTGCCTACCTTCCTCAGATTCAAGTCCTCTGAGGCAAGATTTGCTTCGTTTCCTCCCGAGTCCAGATCTTCTGAACTTAGGTTAGCCTTCACTACCTTCAATTCTTTATACTTGTTGTCCTTTCCTTTCTCTTCCTTCTGAGTTGGACAGTTCTTTTTAGATGTCCCAGGTCATACAAGGGATACTTTTCATCATTAGCCCACATGTCCTTCACCCTCTTCAACCCCCAAAAGTCCTTCCTTAGGGTTCATGAGGTTGAACCCTAGGGTAACTCAACTTTCCTCTTCCCTAAATCACCTCATTTTCCTTAAGAGGGTGATCCCTTTTTCTTCATTGGCCATACTACGTCAGTGTCCAAAACCTCAACCTCTGTTGAGTCTTCAGGTTTCCGAGGTGGCCACCCTAAGCCCATGGTGCACGTTTAATCAAAAACACCTCCTTAAGGCCAAACTAGGGTTTGGTGATTCCCTAACCATTTGGAAACTCATCCAAATGAGTTGATCTTGGTGAATTTTGTACAGAGCTAGGTATTGATGCCATGGACCACTCACCAAAATTTGGGAGAGTTTGGAGGTCATTAGACCACTTGATTAAAATACCAAAGGCTAGCATTATTAATTCCGTCTTATAAAAGTAAGTTCAACTTGGCTTTAGGCAAAGTGTCTCCGAAAAATCCACATCGCGCTTTTCGACAGACTTCTCCCCGTGGTAGTGGGTGTGGGTATAGTTATGACTGATCATGGCCCTGTCCAAATTGCAGGCCATTTGGACAAGGGATGAAGGGATTTTGGGCATCCATTTGAATCTCAGGACAGTCACTACCCTAAGTACAGGTCCCACCTTGTCCCCAGTGAAAAATGGGTGCCCTGGTCCAACCAGTGGGCCAAATTGGTCCAACCTCGCTTTGATAAATTTTGGATTACAGTAGACTCATAGGGCTACAACCTTTATAGGGGGGGGGGTGAAAGGTTTCCCACCAGGTGGGCCTAAGTATTCGCTTGAATAAACGGAATCTTAACGTAACCAACCAAGTGAAGATTAAACAGAAGTAGTGTGATAGAAATTAAATAACAATCAGAATTTTCATAAAGTCCTATAGATGAATTTTCCCAGCACGAATCTTCATGCGTCGAATATCAAAGACGAAGAGAAGAAAATCTTTGGGTTCTTCTATCCAGCCAAAACCCGGCCGGTTGGCTCTCTCCTTTTCCAAATGCCGCCGCCGGCTCCGGCCACCTCCACCCCGGCCACCGCCATCCTCCGTTCAGGTGGTGGCCCCCAAATCCCGGGACGATTTTCCACGGAATCTTCCAAAATCCATGGATCCCGACGACCTTCCCCGGATCGATTTCCCAAACCACTTATTGCAATAGAAGAAGAAAAAGATACAAAAAGAGATTACAAAATATATTCGTTAAAGTTTAGGACCTTTCTCCCGGTCTTGAGAAGTTCTCCGGATAGATCTACGGTTTCCGGTGCTTGTGATCTTCGATGGAAAGCACCCGGTCGCTAGACGTAGACGATGCGAAGCCTTGATCGCCGGAGTTCTTCGATCTCGAACGGGAGGAAGAAGCCTTGCTTTTTCTTTGACGAAGACGAGTAGAACGGACGTAGGAGGGGAGACGGCCGAACATTAGTATTCCTGGAGCACTTCGTCAAGGTGGTGGGGGTAATCTCTGGAGGCTTCGGTCTTGAGGAAACGGCGCTGCTTTTTATACGTCTTGGAGAAAATAGACTACCTCCTGCGATAACTCTATCGCCGGGCGGTAGTTGTTCGCGCGTAGGATGGCTCTTGGCCTCCCTAAGCCATGAAGCTGTCTCCACACGTCTCCCTCCATTAAACGGCAACTATAACTGCTCATTAAGGAAACTGTCGTTTCAAGAGAGCTATCGCCGGGCGGTAATGGTTACCGCGTAACGCCATAGGATATGTGCCAGCTGTCTCCACTTAACGTCATAATAATTATCCCGAAACGGCAACTATAGCTGCTCATTAAGGAAACTGCCGTTTCAAGAGAGCTTGGGTTATCGCCGGGCGGTAGGCTAAGGTTACCACGCCCAGTCAGAGCGATAGCGCCATTGGGTTGACCCCAAATAATGGGTCTTGGTACCATTGGCCTGCGATAAGACTATCGCCTGAGGTTGGGTAGGTAAACTTGGCATCTTGGAGGTCGACTTGATCGTCCCCTCGATGCACGTCGACCGGATACCGCCGGCGGTAGCGTCCTGTCGCCGGGCGGTAGCTTTTGATTGTCGACGATCAACTTAGCCTTAGCTTTGATAAATGGGTCCCTGTCGACCATCGAACCGATATGCGTCGATCGAGATGGTTAGGAACCGCGCTGCGATAAGGTTGTCGCCGGGCGGTAGTAACCTTTTGAAGCTCTTCTCCTTTCCTTTCACCTATCAGCCTAGGGCACACTCTATCACACAACCAATCTCATCAAATACAAGCAGGTTAGAGTTGATATTCTCAAACCTAAGGAGTGTGAAACCATGTTCCAAGGGGTCCTTGGTGACCCCATGGCTTCCCCTGAGGTCTAGGAAGGGTTATGTAGGGTTACCTTACACTTTGGAGGTCACCTACCCTTAGTAAGGGTACTTTGACCAGGTGAGGGGCCTAAGTTGACTTGGGTCAACTTGGTCTCTAGGGCTGACCCTAATGTGTCCTTAGTGACCCATTGACCTCACTTTAGGTCTAGGAAGACCTGGGCAAGGTTGGTTGGGCACATTAGAGGTCAACTGCCCTTGATTAGGGCACCTTGCCATATTTAGGCCTATGGTGGTCCTAGGTCAAATTGGCCACTTGGGGTTGACTCCAATGGACCCTTAAGGCTCTAGTGGACCCTCTGATAGGTTAGTGATGTTGTGGTGGGGTCATGGAGTCATGGTGAAGCCCTAAGGTCAAACCCTGGGTTTTGTGATGAGGTTGTGTCATAGGCATACCAAGGTGATCCTCACCTTGGCCTTCTATCTCTTGGCCCATTCCTGGCTTCCTAGGGTTTGTCATGACCTAGTCATGGCCAAAACCACTCTTAGGGGTCTAGTTGGAAATGGGATGTTACATAGTGAGTGGGGAAGGTATTGCAGTGGATCTGGCGAAGATTGTTGCAATATGAGAGTGGCCTGAGCTTTCTACCGTAGCGGAAGTCCGGAGCTTTCTGGGGCTTGCCGGCTATTAGAGGCGCTTCGTGGAGAACTTCTCGCAGATAGCGTTACCTCTCACTACTTTGAGGAGGAAGGAGCAGAAGTTCGTTTGGACGCCGGAGTGTGCACGAGCTTTTGAGGATTTGAAGTGTCGGTTGACCACGGCGCCTGTGCTGAGTTCGCCGAGTGGGACCGAAGGCTTTGAGATTTATAGCGATGCTTCGGGCAGTGGTTTGGGTTGCGTGCTACTGCAGCATGGAAGCGTTATAGCGTATGGCTCGAGACAGCTGAAAGTTCATGAGAGGAATTATCCGGTCCACAACTTGGAGTTAGCGGCCGTGATTTTTGCCTAGAAGCTGTGGAGACATTATTTGTATGGTGTGAAGATTGATATCTACACCGATTACAAGAGCATGCGGCAGCATAGGTGGATGGAGTTCCTGGGGGACTATACATTCAAGATCCACTACGTGTCTGGTAAAGGCAATGCGGTTGCGAACACATTGAGTCGTCGGGCCCCAGCTCAAGTCAATTGGCTGTCGGTCCATAACGAGCAGTTGATTCAGGAATTGGAGGCGTTGGAGATCTTTTCCGTAGACAAGCAGTCAAGTGCTGAAGCACTATTGAATTAGACTGAAGTTCAATATGACCTGACTGATCGGATTTGGCAGGCTTTGGATATGGATGGCCACATGAAGCAGATCATGGTTGAAGCTCTGAATGGGTCAAATTCCCAATTCGTTGTTGAGGACGGATTACTTTGCAAAGACGGTTGTCTGTGCGTCCCAAGCATGGGCAATTTGCGGGTGGATTTGTTGTACGAGGCGCATCATACCAAGTACTTGATTCACCCGGGGAGCACGAAGATGTGCCGCAATGTTAAGAAATTGTTCTGGTGGCCAGGACTGAAGAAGGATGTGGCATTGTACGTGGCAAAGTGCCAAACTTGCACCTTAGTGAAGGCGGAGTGCCAAAAGCCGGGAGGATTCTTGAAGTGCTTGCCTATTCCGGAGTGGAAATTTGACGACATTACTATGGACTTTGTGCACGGGCTGCCGAGGTCGCAAAAAGGGAACGACGTCATTTGGGTGGTCGTAGATCGTCTAACGAAGGTGTCGCATTTCATTCCGCATAGGAAGGATGATCCGGTTGAGAAATTGGCAAAGCTGTATGTGGGCAATATTCTGCGGCATCATGGTGTGCCCCGCAGCATCGTGAGTGACCGTGATGGGCGATTCACGTCCAATGATTGGAGGTTGGTGCAGCAGATGTTGGGAACAAAGCTGAGTTTCAGCACAGCCTTTCATCCACAAACTGACGGACAGACCGAGAGGGTTAATAGGATGATGGAAGACATGCTTCGCATGTGCGTCCTGGATTTTGGAAAGCAGTGGGAGGACCACTTATACTTGGTGGAGTTCGCGTACAACAATAGCTACCAGGCAAGCATACAAATGGCGCCCTTCGAAGCCCTTTATGGTAGAAGATGTCGCACGTCATTGTCTTGGTTAGAAACGGGTGAGTCGAACTTGTACAAGCGACAAGAGGTGGAAGATGCTACTTCTTTGGTGTGAACCATTCGGAAGAGGTTGCTAATCGCTCAGGACCGCCAGGCTAAGTACTATAATGCCAAGCACAGGAATGTGGAGTTCGCTGTTGGCGACTCGGTGTACTTGAAGATCAAGCCGTTCAAGGGTGTCTCACCGGTGCGGCGCTTAAAGAAGCTAAGCCTGAGGTACCTTGGACCGTTTGATGTTCTGGAGAGGATTGGAGAAGCAGCTTATCGTTTGAAGCTATCAGTGGAGCTTAGTGGTCTACATGATATATTTCATATATCGGTACTACGGAAGGCGGTGCAAGAGCCTTCGCATGCCGGTGGATAATGGGTTGACGACGAAGGTCAAGCCCGTACGTATTGAGGACTCGGAGGTCAAGCGGCTACGCAATAAATAGATCAGGGTGGTCAAGGTCTGTTGGGATAATTGCGGTCGGGAGGAGCTCTCTTGAGAGCGAGAGCAGACTATGCTTGAGGAGTACCCGGAGTTGTTTTGCTCAGGTACCGTTTAAGTTTTATGTTTATCTTTCCTTTATGTAATTTCATGGACGAAATGCTTTTAAGAGGGAGAGAGTTGTAACGCCCTGAAACTCAAAAGAGTGATGGGAGGCGTTCTGGGCCAAATTTGGAATTTGGCAGGGGGCACATGGCCTGGGACACGGGTGTGTCCCAAGGCGTGTTGTGTTTGAGTCGACGATTTGGCCGAGAGTTCGACGAATTCTGGAGTCGACGATCGTCGAGCAGCGAACACGGCCTGAGACACAGGCGTGTCTCAGGGCATGTCGAGCTCGTGTCGACGATCTGCCAGGGAAGTCAACGATTTTTGCTCGACGAAATGTCGAGACACGGAACACGGCCTAGGACACGGGCGTGTCCAAGGCCGTGTTGGGTGGTTGACAATCTGCGCTCGACGAAATGTCGAGACTGTGAACACGGCCTGGAGCCCAGGCATGTTCGGGTATGACACGGGCGTGTCAAATAGGACACGGGCGTGTCCAAGACCCATGTGAGTCTCGGGTTGGTGTTGGTCCTGTTTTGATGGAGGAACATGCCCGGGAACACGGGTGTGTACCGGCTGACACGGGCGTGTCAGGTCAAACGCAGGCGTGTCGTGTGCCCGTGTGTTTTTCGAGACGCGTCGATTTTGACGGCGAATGAGGGACAAGGCCCTAGACACGGGTGTGTCGCAGGCCGTGTGCGGCGCAGGTTTTACATTTCAGCTACGGATCATAGCCGTTTGTTTCCTAATTTTGGGATCTGATGGCTGGAGATTGTTCCTACTGGGATATAACCGAGATTGGGCCTTTGAAACCCTCATTTCACTTGAGTGGTTCTCTTTCTAAGTATAGAGAGAGGGGAGAGCAAAGGAGGAAGAAGAAGCCTAGCTCCGGTCACCGGCGAAGCTTCGGAACTCCAAATCGCGAGCCGACTTCGGATCTACGGAGGCAAGGAGATTGTTGTGCTTTTCATCCGCGTACATTTCTATGGCGCCAAGGAAGAATGATAGGGTAACGATTCTCTACTTGCGCATGTGAAGCTTAACTTATTTTGCATAGGGAAGCCCGCTCTCTCGAGTTTGCGGAAAGTTTGAGGCGTTCCTTCGGGTAGACATGAATAGTCCTCGCTGTGTACATGTAGAGTCCGTAATCGAGAACGAATATAGGCATGATGTGTGAATCCTACCCGGACAAGTTGGTCTGGATCGGTGATGTTGCATTGCATAAATGGCTGGAGAAGACTCCGTGCGAATGTTTGTTTTTCGAGTTTTCTACGCGGTAGATTGCAACAGGGAGCCTTGGGGATTAACTCCAAGGCACACCCGGAAAACTGGGCGGATGCGTGATTCTGCTAACATGGTGGCCTGGAATCCAACTTGAACATAACCGGGTTATGTGAACTGTGTGACGGAAACGGGACTCGGAGAAGTTTGACCCGCGTATATGACTTAAATTGTCGTTGCAATGTGAGCACGGGTTAGGCGGAACCGTACCCGTTCTATGTCATTCGGTGTGAGTCGTTGGCATAGATGAGCGTCTTCGACGGTCTCTGGCTTAAATTGACTTGACCCATGCCGGGAAGACAAAATGCTCATAGTTTGGCCGTCAAAGTGGCGGTGGTAAGACTGGGGTGTCTATGGCTTAAACTGACGTGACATTGACTGGTTCACTGAGAATGTGCCATGAGTGCACGGGGCGTGTGGTCGTGCGTGCCAACGCATGTGATGCAATGTATATATATACTGCTTGGTTATGCTAATAAAGTGCAGGGAAGGAGCATCGCCGCCCCGAGTTGGGGGCGGGATCGTTATAATTTGGTCAGCAATGCTGACCTTTGCTTTGGTTTGCCACTGTTACGGTGGATTGTGCTTGCAGGTGCTGTGGAGCCGAGCGGTAAACAGCAGGCTAAAGCCCAAGTTACTGTGCTAGCCCTCGAAGTCCCAATGCTTAGTGTTTTCTTTTATTCATGTATGGCCGGCCTGCGTGCCGAGGTTTGGAAAACACTTCTATTTGAGTAAACAAATGTAAGGCCTTAAGGTCATTGTACTTGTGTATTTGAACGTTCATTCCGTGGCTTGTTAATGGACATTCATGCTAGTGTTGGGTTCTTTATTATTGCAACTTTTAATTGCTTCTGCTAGAATGCTCTGTGTAGGACATTGATATTAGCTGGATGGTTTCCATTGAGTAACCGTCAGGTCTGTCTGTGGTATATGGCGTCGAGCCCCGGCCGGACCTACTGTTATATGCTATGCGACGGATAGGGGGTGTTACACTTGTACAGTTGGAACTGTGAAGAACTTGTATCAAGGGTCGGCCCTTGGCTGCTTCCTCTTTTCTCAGAGAAATACTCTGGACTTGCTTGCTGGTGTAGATGAAGATGACACTAGTTATCTTACTGTTGATGATGTTGATATTAACAGCTAACTTACTCTTCGTCTTACTGACTTGAGCTTCATGTTCTTCAGCTCAGCAACAATGGCGTAGAAGAAGAACTATCTCTTTGCTTTTCTCTCAATGCTTTCTTCCTCAGTACGCATTTTTCCTTTTATTGATTTTAACCCAACGGCTTTGAGTAGTGGGCCCCGCACATTTAATGTCCAGCAGCAACCTCATGTAGTGGTCCCCACATATTTAATGTCCAACAACAACCTTGCTTTAATTCCAACTATCGTATAGTAGGTCTGCAGCAACGTTTATCGCGTACAGTAGTCATCCCGCCACTAATTTGAAATATGTTGACTCGTTGACTTGCTGACATCATCAGCTGTGGACTTAGTCAAAAGTCAAGCAACATTAGCATAGGCGTTGAGTGAGTAATCATCACTCAACGCCAAAATACTTAGACAGATTTCTGTCTATCTAGGCATTGAGAGCATTGAGTGAACGAGCCTCACTCAACGTCATTTGCCATAGCCAAAATCTTACTACTTCTCTGGCGTTGAGATCATTAAGTGAGCATGCCTCACTCAATGTTTTTTGCCTTAGACAATTTTCTGCCTCTGCAGCATCTTAGGCGTTGAGAGTGTTGAGTGAGCATGCCACACTCAATGCTTTTTATCTTATCTAATTTTCTGTCTCTGCGGCATCTTAGCCGTTGAGAGCGTTGAGTGAGCATGGCTCACTGAACGCTTTTTTCCTTAGTCAATTTTCTGCCTCTGCAGCATCTTAGGCATTGAGAGCGTTGAGTGAGCATACCTCACTCAATGCTTTTTATCTTAGTCAATTTTCTGTGTTTAAAAACACTAGCTTAATTGTCTCAGTGCTTTTTTGTTCTCTGATGAGACAAACACTTATCTCAGCGGTTATGCTGAGACAAACACTTGTCTCAGCGGTTATGCTGAGACTAATAGAAGGAATGGGAAATAAGCATAATATTATCAGCAAGGGAGAGATAAGTAGGAGTAAGAGATCTGAATACATGGGATCACAGAGGTCATCTCATGCGACTATCCCAGCCTCGCGTGAGAAAAGGTTGAAATTAGGATAAACAAAGAGCAATGTTAAGTGCACATCGTATATAGCTATGTGCAGATCGTTCAAAAAAATCAAAAGCATTCAATCTCTTGTCTAATTAAATTACAGTGCAGACCAGCACTCGTGCCCTAGCGACCAGAACGACAAAAGTCACACGAACCCCATTCGTCTCCCGCCGCATGCGACGCCATTGTCGGGGAAGCCATTGCCTCACACGACGCCATTGTCGGGGTGTCGATATCCTCCCCGCCAGCCCCATTCGTCGGTGAATCCTTAACCCATCTGTCCCTCATGCCTCTTGTCGGTGAAGCCATTGACATCGTTCCCTTCGCTAATGCTGTCCGGTGAGTCCCTCGTTTTTTTCATGGAATGTTTTTTCCCACATTTTTTCTAGATTGTCATTGTTCCTAACCTCTTTTTTTCTGGATTGTCACTATTCTCATTTCTCCTTAACTGTGTTTCTTTTTTCTGAAAACGAAGAAAGCCCATTTTTCTGGATTGTCATTATTCTCATTTCTTCACCCCCATTCGTGTTTTAAATGGCTTATTTTGCTCTCAATTCTTACTAAATGTGCTTCCTTTGCTCTTTGATTTCTGGTTTTGCTCATTCAGGATAGGGAGAATAGAAGGAGAAAGTTTCCTATCTTTTTTTTAAAACTCTGAGATCTGTCGACCTTATTTCTGAAAATGGCATATTTCTCTCTAAAGTTCTCCTTGGATGTTCTTGTTTCTGTCACTTTCATGTTGAGATCTGTAGATTATGATGACTAATTGTTTTTGATTAACAGTAACTTGCTACTTCATATCTTTGTAGCTTAATGGAGAATAAATCAAATGATTGGGAATTGTCCGTCGATGTAGACTCTCCCCAACAACCTTTAGATGGAGTTATCGTATCTTCATCAACCTTATTTCTGAAAACTTGTATACTATTTATGATAGTGTTGTCGAAGCTATGTATTTTTTCTCATTATCTTATGAAGAGGCAAACCACAAATTTGAAATTGATGTTGGCAAGCATTTTGTTACATCAAATATGCTTTCTAGTAAAGATGACTTGGTGGATTGGGCACGCAGTATTGCTATGGGTTTGGATTTTGTCATCACCATACAAAGTGCAGACAAACTTACAAGCAGATTAAAACCCAGAGTTAGCCTTGGTTGCAACAGAGTTGGATATTATCGGGAGAATCAATGTAATAAAGGATGGGTTAGGAAAAATTTGAGAAAATCAAGTTCCAAGAGGTGTGGTTACAAGTTCTCACTTAAAGGGCAAAAAGGTTTAAATTTAAATAAGTGGAACCTGGAAGTTATATGCGGCGTTCACAACCATGAGATGGTGCAATTAGAATCTCATTCATATGCTGGAAGGTTAGATTCGAATGAGCAAACAGTTATTCATGAAATGTACTTAGTCGGTGTTAAGCCAGGAAAAATACTAACACATTGAAACAAAGAGATCCTTCGAACAAAACTGTATTGCGAACAATATACAATGAAAGCGTGAAAATGCAATTGAAAGAGCTACAAGGAAGTACCCAAATGCAGTTTTTTTATAAATGTATTACAGACTCCGGCTATGTTAGTTTTAATAAAGTTATAAAAGAAAGAGGTAATTTGTAATGCTTGTTCTTTGCACACCTCATATCTATAAAACTTACCAAAATATTTCCTATGGTATTCATCATGGATTGTACTTATAAGACAAACAGGTTTTGAATGCCCTTGTTGTGCATTGTGGGTGTAACCTCAACCAACCAAACATTTTATTCTACTTTTGCATTCATCAAGAAACACAGTCTAGTTATGTATGGGCTCTTGATTGTTTCTGATCTTTCTTTAACGAACATTTGTTGCCACAAGTTACAGTGACTGATAGAGAAATTGCCCTTATGAATGTTGTTACAGTCTTATTTCCGAAAGCAAAAAACATTCTATGCAAGGTTCACATTAGTAGAAATATTTTGGCCAAATGCAAAAAAAACATTTCAAAAGTGGTAAGGAATGGGAAAACTTTCTGATTGTATGGAAAAATATTGTGGATGCGCGCACACAGAACGAATTTAAACATTGTCTTGGCACTATGTTAGAAGAGTACAATGCAAATTATCTGGAGGCATGTTCTTATGTACTTACTACTTGGATTGAGTAAGATAAAGAATACTTTGTTTCCGCATGGGTGGATATGTTCTTGCATTTGGATAATTCAACGACCAATCGTGTAGAACGTGGACACAATCATCTAAAATGATTTCTTGAAGTGTCAATCGGCAACCTTACAACTATATGGAAAACGTTTAACCAAATGATTACTCTGCAGCACACGGAGATTAAACGTGCATTTGGCCAAAGCACAATTCAGTTGAATAGAGAGTTTGGTAGTGCCTTGTACTTTGAACTTGTTGGGCGGATTTCTTTTACTGCTTTAGAGTTGATAAAAAAAGGAAGAACTTCTAGCAAAATCTGGGTGTATGGATGCTGGTGAGTGCACATATAAAAATAGATATGCATTGGGTTTACCATGTGCACATGATTTACTTCCTTATATGCAGCAATCAAACTCTTTCCCACTATGGATGGTTCACAATAAATGGAAGCAGTTAGTTTTGCAAGAGATCAAAAATAATGAGAGCGTTAAGGTTGAAGATGAATCGGACAATGAAATTGACATTGAAATGGACGGAATCCTAAAAAGATACATGAATACAATGACATTACAAAAACAAGAAATAAAGAAAAAAATTAAGTGAATTAATGGATGTTGGAACCCCATCTTGTTTTGGGTTGATTTTGCTACGTTCACTATTAGGTTTCTCTGATAACCCACATGTATAGTCTAGGGTCATAAGTCTTTTTTGAGGTCTAGGTCAGGTCAATAAACTTAGCTTGGATTGGATCAACCTTCAGATGACATAGAGACAGAAGACCTTCAGAGAAAAGTAGTTTTCTTAGAACAGAAAAGTCGTTCGAAGATTGCTGAACTAAGCTCGACTTTCGTCGATCGGAGATCGATGAACTCAGTTCTTTCTTTGGTCAGAGTTCGACGAATCCTTGCTGAGATCGACGAACTCAGACTTCTTCTTTGAGCTGAGTTCTATGAAATCTTAGCTAAGATTGACGAACTCCGATCTCTTCCCAGAAGTTCAGCACGACGATATGACTATCTCAGTTCGACGATTTTGGAGCTCAGATTGGAAAGTGAATTTTCTGTTCAGAGATCTTGGAGCTCAACTCGGCGAAAGAAAGCTTCCGTTCGACTATTTTTCTACTGCTTATATGCCTTATTCAATTCGACGATATTGGATCTCAGGTCGACGAAACTTGTTGAGTTTGACTATATTCTCTCAGATTCAGTTCGACTATTCTTCCATGCAGTTTTCCAAGGCAACTTGATTTCAAATTTAATATTATATACCTATAATACTCTGATAATTAATGCTACACATTCTCAAGAATATATCCATTCCAAGGCAGCATTAATTATGGTATTCACAGAGTAATTGGCTTATTTATTGGGACAGTTAAGGAAACAAATTAATGGCTTTTTCTAGCCGTTTAACTCCTAGGATTTTGGCAGGAAATCAAGAATAAGATTCAAAATTCAAAAGCACATTTTTCTGGAAAAGGATATATAAGGTTTCTTCTTTATCTTCAACAACATGAGAGACATATAGATACAATACAGAAAACTGAAGAAAAACACAGCCTTCATATATTCTCATTTTTCTTTAGTTTTGCTTCAGGAATTTCAAGAGACAAACAATCTTCATCAGTCTAAGAGTTTCCTGAAGATCTTAATCAATCTGAAGGCATACACCCTGTACAAAGCTTACACACTCTTGATCAGATCTATAACTCAGGAGGAGTTTTGACAACAACACAATCCACTTGTATTCTCTCAGATTGTTGATAGAGAAGAACATCATCTTTATTTTCTTTCACCATTGTAAAAGGGTTTTTAACTCCCTTCAAAAGTTATCATTTGATTGTCAAGTCTCCTAACCAAAAAACTTAGTTTGGTTTTTGGGCACCTGATCAAAAACTCAAAGGGTTGTGAGATCTCCCTTAGAAAAATTGATCTTGTGGTGGCAGGGCACCTGATCAAAAACCTGTAGTGGATTCCTACCACTGTGGTAGAAGAGTGAATGTACCCAAGTTTAGTGGAAACACTATAAATTATTTGTGTCGTCTGGATTGCCTTTATTTTTTATTTATTGTGATGTGATTGTCTTTGTTTTTATTTTCTCTATATATATAGATATTACTTATTTTAATTCTGCTACAAAAATTAATCAAAAGCTTTTCAAACTCTATTCACCCCCCTCTAGAGTTAGTGTGATCTATCCCTTCACTTTCAATTGGTATCAGAGTGTAAGGTTATTTGGTTTCATAGGCTAACACCTGAACCAAAAGATCTTTGATAGATCTCACTTACTCTATTGTCCTTCTAAATCATGGCACAGAATAAAGAATATTCAAGCACCAGACCTCCAGTGTGCAACCTCAACAAGTTTGCACTTTGGAAGGCAATGATCAGATTATATATAAATTCAATTGATGAAAACATCTATAATTCAATTTTGACAGGTCCCTCTACTCCTTCTACAACAACATCTACAAGCACCACTGTAGCTCCACCACCTAAGTGGACTGATGCACAGAAGAAAGCAAAGGTTGCAGATGCTAAAGCTATAAACATCTTAGCTCAAACTATATCTGATGACATATTTCAAAAGGTAGTTGAATACACATCAGCAAAGGCCATTTAGGATTCCCTCAACCAAATGGTAGTAGGATCTACTAATGAGAGGAAAGATAGAAGATCCCTTCTCATATCATAGTATGAAAACTTCAAAAAAGATGAATCAGAGTCAGTTGCAGATATGTACAACAGACTCAGCCTGATTGCTAATGAGCTGAAGAACTTGGATAAGAATATCTCATTAACAGAGATTAATGATAAAATCCTTATGTGCTTCCCCAGCACAAGGGATTCTAGGATCTGGCCAATCAAGGAGGCCAGAAGCATATATGAGATGTCTAATGAGTCTTTGTTAGGCAAGCTCAAGTCCTATGAGCAGCTGATCAAGACCAGGGAAGCTGCTGAATAGAAGACTTCTACCTCAGGAAGGAAGGAGCAAAGTATTACATTTAAGGCATCTAAAGAATCGGAAGCACTACCAGCAAATGAAGAATTGATAAGTATCTTAGCCAAGAGATTCTACAAAATGGCTAAGAAGGACTTCAGAAGAAGGTCAACAAGGAATGAAGACAAACCAAGGTATGATAAAACTCCTACCAAGGAAATTGTTTGCTTTGGTTGCAGGAAGCCTAAACACATTCTACCTGAGTGTCCAGAGAAGTAGAAAAAGGACAAGCTGAAGGAGAAGAACTCCAGGAAGCACTACAGCAAGCCTTCTTCCACCAAGCATAAGAAGAAGGAAATAGGTTTTGTTGTTGAGATATGGAGTGACTCAGTCTCAGAGTCTTCATCTTCTAGCTCCAGTGAAGATGAAGAAGAGACCAAAGCCAGAGAGATTTGTTTGATGGCTATCAATGCATCAAGCAATCCATCAGAAGCTGAAGAATCAGAAGCTGAGGACTCTGAGTCAGAAGAGAATCAGGTAATATCCTCCTTTGATTTTACTTCAGAACATTTTAAAACTGAATTTAAGTTACTGTGCAATGAATTAATTAAATCTGAGAAGGAAATCAAACTTCTCAGAGACAAATTAATTGAATATGATAATTTGTTTTCTAAAAATATAAAATTAAAAGATATACTAGATGTGGCTTCCGAACAAATTATTTCATTAAAAACTGAATTGAATGAAGCTAAGCAATTTGAAGAATCCATGAAAGGGAGAAGCATCAAATTGATGGACATCACAAGTACTGTAAATGCTAGGTTAAATGGTAAATTAGGCTTAGGAGCATCACCTAGTCAGCCACCTATAATAAAGAAAAATATTCTTTCAACACCTATTAAATTTATTTCAGAAAAGGGTAAAGAAAAATTAAATGATAACAACCAACAATCAGAAGAATTACAAAAAAACAAACAGAAGAAAAGGAAAAATAAAATTTTCATTAAAAACCATGTTCAACAGTTTTCGTCGAACCCAGATCGACGAAATGTATACCGATCGTTGAACTCAGATCGACGAACTATGAACGCAGATTTTTCATATATTTATTGTTCGAACTACGATCGACGAAATCCTATTGGATCATCGAACTACGATCGACGAAGTTGGGGCACAGGGAATGAACACTATCATTCTCTGAGCGGAGTTCGACGAACTCATCCCTATTCGTCGAACGCTGATCGAGGAACTTTTCAGAATTCGTCGAACCTAGTTAACTTTAACAAAAACTTAATTTATTTCAGAAATTTTAATCAACCAAGAGACTTTGTTAACCCCTTTACCAAATGGATAATCCCACCTAGGAGATTTCATCCTCTAGGATATAAGAGTCAACCTGAATTTTCTTATATTTCTAGTTATAAATTTGAAAAGAATCAAGGACTCAAGGTTACCTGCGTCAAGAATACCTAATCTTTTATTTTGCAGGTGAAGAACTATCCTACCATAGAGGAACAGTGGTACCTAGATAGTGGTTGTTCAAAGCATATGACAGGAAGCAAGGACACCTTAAACAACTACAAGTCAAAGCTTGGACCAAAGGTGATCTTTGGAGACTCCAACTATGGCCAAATAGAAGGCTATGGGAATGTCAAAGTTTGAGCTGTCACTTTCAGGAAGGTAGCATATGTGAGTGTCTTAAAACATAACCTAATATCCATAACCTAGTTATGTGATGAAGGTTATCAGGTAACTTTAATCAATCTTCCTGTATTATTACTTCAGTAGATAACAAAACTATTTTGACTAGTCTTAGACAAGGAAACATCTATGTAGTTAATTTCAAGTCAGCCTATTCAGAAATTTGCTTGTTCAATCAAATTAATAATAATAATAATCTATGGCATAAAAGATTAGGACATGTTAACTTTAAAAATATTGCTAAATTATCTAGGGAAAATCTTGTTAGAGGATTGCCTTTTGGCGCCTACAAGAAGGAAAGCCTCTGCAGGGCTTGTCAATTAGGCAAGCAAACTAAAAACAGTTTTAAATCTATTAATAAGAGTGATTCATCCAGGATTCTGTACTTGCTACATATGGATCTTTTTGAACCCATTGTTGTACAGAGCTTGGGAGGAAAATCTTATACCTTAGTAATTGTAGATGATTTCTGTAAATTCACTTGGGTGTTCTTTTTTAAAAACAAGTCAGATAACTTCAAAGTTCTTACAGACTTTCTTAAGAGCATAAAGATTGAGTACTATACTCCAGTTGCATTGATAAGAAGTGATCATGGTACTAAGTTTGAATCTCTTCTGATGCAAGAATTCTGTGAGAATGAAGGTATCAGGCATTGCTTCTCTACTCCTAGAACTCCTCAACAAAATGGGGTAGCAGAAAGAAAAAAAATAGAACTCTAATTGAATATGCAGGGGCATTGCTTGTATATGCTTACTTGCCCCTATCCTTTTGGGTAGAGGTTGTAAGCACAGCAAACTATGTTCTGAATAGGAGTTTAATACATAAACTTAAGGGCAAGACTCTCTATGAATTGCTTCAAGAGAAGCAACCTAAAGTTAACTATTTTAAAGTATTTGGTTGTATATGTTATATACACAATAATAACAAGAAACATATTAGAAAGTTTGAAGCCAAAGCTGCAGAGGAAATTTTTCTTGGATATTCCTAAATCAGCAAGACCTATAGGGTATTTAATAAATCTACTTTAAAAATTGAAGAATCTGTACATGTTTCATTTGATGAAGCTAACATGTTTTACAAGGAGAATGATTCTTTTATCATAGAAAATTTGCAGGTACCAAATTTGTGTGAGAAAATGGATGACTTAATCCTAACACAAGATGATATATCACATCCTTCTCAACAAATTATAGCTGAAGACAGTGAAGAAGATTTCATTGAAATGATTCCTGACCCAACAACAGCCAACATAATTCCACAAGAGTAATCACTTCCAAATGTTGTGGCTGTCCAAACTGCTCCTACTGATCTTGTTACACATAGAGACATCTCATATCTCAAGAGATTGGAGACATATCAGTTGGTGTTCAAACAAGGCATTAACTCAACCAAGACCCGAAGACTACCCAGTCATTGGAACTAAATGGGTATTCAGAAACAAATTGGATGCACAAGGAGCTATAGTAAAGAATAAAGCAAGATTGGTAGCTCAAGGCTATTCTCAGGAGGAAGGAATTGACTATGATCAATCCTTTGCCCCTATTGCAAGGTTGGAGGCTATCAAAATATTTCTTGCTTATGCAGCCTACAAGAAGTTCAAAGTCTACCAGATGAATGTCAAGAGTGTTTTCCTAAATGGTGAACTTAAAGAGGAAGTTTATGTGGAGCAACCATCAGGTTTTATCTCTCTAATTCATCCCTCTTTTGTTTTCAAATTGCATAAAGCTCTCTATGGTTTAAAGCAAGCTCCAAGAGCTTGGTATGAGACCTTAGCTAGCTTTATTTTAGAGCATAAGTTCACTAGGGGCATTGTAGATAGGACTTTATTTATTAGGCATCATAAAGATAAAATTTTGTTAGTACAAATATATTTAGATGACATCATTTTTGGCTCTACTAATTTCAAACTATACAAAAGATTTTCTGACCTGATGCATTCCAAGTTTGAAATGAGTAGCATGGGTGAGCTTTCATACTTCCTTGGTCTTAAAGTGAAGCAATTCCCTGATGACATCATTATATCTCTGTCTAAATATGCTAAGGATCTAATTAAAAGATTTGGGATGTTTGATGCCTCAGCAATGAAAACACCTATGGCTTCCAATGCTGTGAATGATTCTGATGAACAGGGCAGGCCAGTTGATCAGAAAACATATAGGGCTATTGTTGGATCCTTGTTGTATCTTACAGCTAGTAGGCCAGATATAATGTTTGCTACATGTCTTTGTGCTAGGTTTCAAGTGAACCCTAAAGAATCTCATCTTATTTTCTTAAAAAGGATTTTAAGATATATATAAAGGGTTGCCCAAATCTAGGACTTTGGTATCCAATAGAGTCAAAATTTAACTTAACTGGATTCTCAGATTCTAATTATGTTGGATGTAGAGTGGACAGAAAAAGCACATCAGGAGCATGTCAGTTCCTTGGTGATAGGCTTGTGTCTTGGTTTTGTAAGAAGCAGACATCTGTGTCAACTTCAACTACAGAAGCTGAATACATTGCAGCTGGCAGTTATTGTTCACAAATATTGTGAATTCAAAACCAACTCTTGGATTATGCTCTCAACTTAAATAATTCAACTATATTTTGTGATAGTACTAGTGTAATTTCCATTGCACAAAATCCAGTACTGCATAGTAAAACTAAACATATAGAGATTATATAAGATTTCATTAGAGATTGTGTAGACAAAAAGAAAATTAACCTTGTCTTTATCTTTACTGATTTACAAAGAGCACACATCTTCACTAAACTATTAGATGAGAAGAAACACTTGTTCTTCTTAAATCAGCTTGGTATGATTAATGGAGAAGTTTAATTTGATTTCTGTTTAAGTTTTCAAGAATTGATCACATTTCGTAGAACGGAGATTGATGATCTGTGAACTCTTCTAGAGTTTTTCGTCGAACGGAGATCGACGAAATCTCTTGTGAAATTCCTTCGTCGAATGGAGATCAACGAAATCTGTTTCAAAAAACATTTCGTCGAACGGAGATCGACAATCTATTTTCCCTCTTCAAACTTCGATCGACGATCTCATTTCTTAATGGAATTTTTCGTCAAACTGAGTTCTAAGATCTTTTCGTTGGACGGAGTTCGTCGGTTCATCTTCTAAAACCTCATATCTATGTTTTTATCGAACTCAATCCCGCGCTTTCTTGTTACCCTAGCACTTGATCTTTGTTTCTCTTTATTGTAAATCTATGGCGATCTCTGCGGCTGTACTCTCCTCCATGAAGTTTGACGCTGGATTCGGTATCGATATGGACTCTTTCAACCATTCTGATCAAGTCTTCCAGGATATTCTGAATCTTTTCGAGGAACAACAACTCAGAAAATTCATGTTGACTAGAATCAAACTTCCAGTGGCTGAGATCAGAGAATTGTTGTATACTTCCACTTCACCAGATGCAACCGTAATGATCGGCACTATCTCAGGAGAACAGGACCCTTTAACACCTGTCATTCTGTCTGAAATTTTTGATCTAGTAAATAGCAATGATGATATAGAACTAGATAGTTCTGAATACAATGCTATGATGATCACAATGGGTCACTACGAGGGAAACCCTAGCTAGCAAGTTGCTGAAGAAAAATCTATCTGTAAAATATAAGTTTCTGGCTGATGTCGTAGGGAAGGTACTCCTGGGCAAGCACACGGCCCATGACTATATTACCAGGCACCAATCTTTGGTGATGAGTGCCTTGGTCAATAAAAAGTCTGTGAACTGGAGTGTTTTGTTGTTTGATTTGATCAAGAAGAAGAACTCAAAGAAGGAAGTCTGTTTTGGGAGGATTTTGGGAATCTACCTTCAGGCGAAATGCCCTCAGTTATTGGTTACTCCAACCAGTTTCATCAATGCTTCCAAGAGGCTGTCCTCAGTCCTCTTTGGTAGTGGGAAAGGACAATCCCCAAGCCCTCCAGGGCCTCATCTTCCAAGACAATTTCTGAGGACACCGGGGCTGTAACAGCCACCTCTCCAACCCTAGAAGAAGCCCTTGTTCCTCCTCCCTCACCTCCTCTTCTACAACCATCAACTGTCATTGAAGAAACCCCTTCTACTTCTATTCCTCCAGTCTTACCATCTCAACCATCATCTCCACCACCATCACCAATCCAATTTCATGAGGATACACCATCTCCACCTCCTCAGTCTCCTCTACCATCTCATCTTAATGATATTCCATCCACTTCCCCCTATACCACCTCTAATCCTGAACAACTATATCCAAATTTCTCTGACAATCCTCAAGATCTTCTAAAATTCATTACTCCTAACCTACAGAAGCTCATTGCTGATGAAATTGCTCCTCTAATAGAGTCTATTTCTACCCTTTCGGCCCAGCTTGCTTCTGCCTCCTCCTTTGTCCCTTCTTCATCTAGGGGCATGGCCTCAGGAATTCCTGAACCCATGCAGGGGGAGATGTCCAATGAAGAAGCTCCATCTTCAACAGCAGCAGCACAAGTTACAGCAGCAGCAACGACAACATTTTTTGAGTGTCTAGATACAGATTCATATGTTGAGATCATAAATACTGAGCTTACAGAAACAACAATGACTCTTTGTGAAGAGTCAATAGTTTCATTCTTTTTCATAGTCCCCTCAGTGGATATTTATTCTTTGTTGAGCAACTTTGATACAATTCATTATTGTTTTCCAGTTTTTGAGGATACTGCTTCCAGGGCTATAGTATCTTATACTGCCCCAGTCAGTTCTGAGGTCTTAGACCTAATCAAGATAAGTTTTGCAGTTCCAACAAAAATTGAGATTGATCCCATTGAGCCAAAAGCATTCTCTCCACCATCATTTGGCTGGTGTGAATCTCCCATGCCAGATTTTGATGATATCATATTTGCAGATATGGAACCAGAGATTACCAGCTCTCAGGCTCAAGATGTATCAGAATCAGATATTCAGAAATCAGAAGTTCAAGCTAAATAGCCTCAGGCTCATCCTATGGTCACTGATGATATGCTGAAACAAATTCATGCTCTCTATGATAATCCAGCAAATGATTCTGATCATAATGATGATGAAGATTCTGATGACTCTGAGGACACCAGTTCCAAGAAGATAAAAGCAAAGAAGAAGGTTCCTCCAAAGGCGACTCCCAAGCTAAATCCAACTGCCGATATTCCCTATTATATTCTTCATAACATAACTCTCACTCCAGATACCCCACACTGGATGAGATATTCTAAAAATGAACTAAAGGCCAGGAAGAAGAGCAGG
Organism: Platanthera guangdongensis; assembly: GCA_039583875.1. Taxonomy (NCBI): domain Eukaryota; kingdom Viridiplantae; phylum Streptophyta; class Magnoliopsida; order Asparagales; family Orchidaceae; genus Platanthera; species Platanthera guangdongensis. The sequence continues at coordinate 113,130,623 of CM077163.1, forward strand.
AGATACTCTCCTCCACCTCAATTCAGGAGAGGTCCTCCTCCTCCTCCAGCTGCTAGATCTTCAGGAAATGTTTCTCAAAGAACATCATCTCAGCATTCCAGGCCTTCCTCCTATCAGAGATATGACAAATCCTCTAAGTCTGAGTCAAGAAGCAGTCATAGCAGTGGCAGAAAACATCAGTCTGAAATTCAAGAAAGGACTCCTTCTCTCACTCTTGTTCCATACTGTGATCCAGAATTGGAACCCAATTACAGGATGGCCAGACTTCAAGAGACTATAGCTCTTTCTCAAATTAGAAGTGCTAAAGAAGAAGGGAAGGATGCAAGCCAATTCACTATTATGTCAACCTACAGGAAAAAGGAACTCCAAAGGTATGATAAGGCTAAAACTCTCTTTAATGTTGATACCTACATGAACTTGCATCCAGAAGCAGTGGTACCTAGAGTTGCTTCAGTGATAATTCTTGGAGCAAAAGATATGAAGATAACAAATCAGCAAGCTACTGATCCTAACAAACAAATCATCTTCACCAAACCTTCAACTGGGACTTCTCATGATAAATCCAAAAGAGTTTGATAGTTTCTTTTTTGCTTTTGAACTTAACTTTTATTTGTTGTAAATATGTCACAGAGCAATCTTGTTTATATCTGCTGAAACTTTATAATTCTGCCAGATATTATTTTTTTTGCATTGTGATTTTTCTTTTATTGTTGTTCATAATGACCACATCCAAATATGGGGAGATTGTTGGAACCCCGTCTTGTTTATGGTTGATTTGGGCTAGATTCACTATTAGGTTTCTCTGATGACCCACATGTATAGTCTAGGGTCATAAGTCTTTTTCTCGGTCTAGGTCAGGTCAACAAACTTAGCTTGGATTGGATCAACCTTCAGATGACATAGAGACAAAAGACCTTCAGAGAAAAGCAGTTTTCTTAGAACAGAAAAATCGTTCGACGATTCCAAAACTAAGCTTGACTTCCGTCGATCGGAGATCGACGAACTCAGTTCTTTCTCTGGTCTGAGTTCGACGAAATCCTTGCTGAGATCGACGAACTCAAACTTCTTCTTTGAGCTGAATTCGACGAAATCTTAGCTGAGATCGACGAACTCCGATCTATTCCCAGAAGTTCAGCACGACGATATGACTATCTCAGTTCGACGATTTTGGACCTCACATTGGAAAGTAAATTTTTTATTCAGAGATCTTGGAGCTCAGCTCGATGAAAGAAAGGTTCCGTTCGACGATTTTTCTACTGCTTATCTACCTTATTCAGTTCGACAATATTGGATCTCAGATCGACAAAACTTATTAAGTTCGACTATATTCTCCCAGATTCAGTTCGACTATTCTTCCATGCAGTTTTCCAAGGCAACTTGATTTCAAATTTAATATTATATACCTATAAAACTCTGATAATTAATGCTACACATTCTCAAGAATATATATGTTCCAAGGCAGCATTAATTATGGTATTCACAGAGTAATTGGCTTATTTACTGGGACAGTTAAGGAAACAAATTAATAGCTATTTCTAGTCGTTCAACTCCTGGAATTTTGGCAGGAAATCAAGAATAAGATTCAAAATTCAAAAGCGTATTTTTCTGGAAAAGGATATATAAGGTTTCTTCTTTATCTTCAACAACAGGAGAGACATACAGATACAATACAGAAAACTGAAGAAGAACACAGCCTTCATATATTCTCAGTTTTCTTCAGTTTTGCTTTAGGAATTTCAAGAGACAAACAATCTTCATCAGTGTAAGAGTTTCCTAAAGATCTTAATCAATCTGAAGGCCTAAACCATGTGCAAAGCTTCCACACTACTGATCAGATCTATAACTCAAGGGGAGCTTTTACAACAGCACATTCCACTAGTCTTCTCTCAGATTGAAAACAGAGAAGAACATCATCTTTATTTTCTTCCACCACTGTAAAAGAATTTTTAATTCCCTTCAAAAGTTATCATTTGGTTGTCAAGTCTCCTAATCAAAAGAATTAGTTTGATTTTTGCGCACCTGATCAAAAGCTCAAACGGTTGCGAGATCTCACTTAGAAAAATTGATCTTGTGGTGGCAGGGAACCTGATCAAAAATCTATAGTGGATTCCTAGCAGGGTGGTAGAACAGTGGATGTACCCAAGTTTAGGGGAACCACTATAAATTTTTTATGTCATCTGGATTGCCTTTATTTTTTATTTGATGTGCTGTGATTGTCTTTGTTTTTATTTTCTCTCTCTATATATATAGATATCACTTATTTTAATTTCGCTATAAAAAATAATCAAAAGCTTTTCAAACTCTATTCACCCCCTCCCCCCTCTAGAGTTAGTGTGATCTATTGTAACGCCCCGAAACTCAAAGGAGCGAAGGGGGGACGTTTTGGGCCAGTTTGGGTTCTGGCAGCAGGCACACAGCCTGGGACACGGGCGTGTCCCAGGGCGTGTCAACCCGTGTCGACACTTAGCCGCGAAGTCGACGAGATTCGCTCGACGATGCGTCGAGACAAGGTACACGGCCTGCGACACGGGCGTGTCGCAGGGCGTGTCGACCTGTCTTGACGATCGTCCCGGGGAGTCGACGAGATTTGCTCGACGATGCGTCGAGACAAGGCACACGGCCTAGGACACGGGCGTGTCCAAGGCCGTGTCATCAGGTCGACGATCTTCACTCGACGAAGTGTCGAGTGTCGAGACCGTGTACACGGCCTGTAGTCCAGGCGTGTTGAGGTGACACGGGTAGGGACACGGGCGTGTCCTAAAACCCGTGCAGTGCTCGGGTTGATTTTGGGGGAAAATGATGGGGTACACGGTCGGCCACATGGCCGTGTCAGGTGGAACACGGGCGTGTCGGCTCGAACACGGGCGTGTTCGATACCCGTGTGTGGTTCCAGGTGATTCGATTTTGACGGCGAATGAGGCACACAGCCCTGGACACGGGCGTGTGCCAGGCCGTGTTCGGTCCAGATTGGGCATTTCAGTCCCGAATCAAAGCCGTTCGTTTCCTTATTTTGAGATCCAACGGCTGGGGGTTGTTCCTGAAGGGATATACCCGGGTTTGGGCTTTCAAAACCCTCACTTTTTCTTAAGTGTTCTCTTTCTAAAGCCTTAGAGAGAGAGGAGAGCCAAGGGAGGAAGAAGGAGCTAGATCCTGCCATTGGAGGAGCTTCGGAGCTCCGAATCGCGAGCCGACTCCGGATCCACGGAGGCAACGCTAGTGCGGTGGTTTTCATCTGATTACTTTTCCATGGCGCCAAAGAGGAACGCAAGGGTAACGATCCTCATCTTGAGCATGAGTAGCTCTCTTTCTTTGCATAGGAAGCTCACTCTCGCGAGTTTGCAGAGAGTTGGAGGCGTTCCTTCGGGTAGATATGTGAAGTCCCCGTTGTTTAGAGTCCGTAAGCGAGAACGGACATAGGCATGATGTGTGAAGCCTACCCGGACATGTTGGTCTGGATCGGTGATGTTGCATTGCATAATGCCGGAGAAGACTTCGTGCTATTGTTTGTTTTTCAGGTTTTCTATGCGGTAGATTGCAGCAGGGAGCCTTGGGGACTAACCCAAAGGTGCACCCGGAAAACTGGGCGGATACGAGATCTTGCCAACTTGGTGGCCTGAGAGCCAACTTGAACATAACCGGTTATGTGACTTGTGATGGTAATGGGACTCGGCGGAAGTTTGACCCGCGCAAATGGATTAAATTGTCGTTGCGACGTGAGCACGGGTTAGATGGAACCGTACCCATATCTATGTCGTTCGGGTTAAAGAGACATAAGGTTACATGGCACTTGCCGTTGGTATAGATGAGAGTCTTCGGCGGTCAATGGCTTAAATTGACGTGACCCATGCCGGGAAGACAAATTGCTCATAGGTTTGGCCGTCTAAGTGGCAGTGGTGAGTCCGGAATGTCAATGGCTTTAATTGACGTGACATCGACTGGTTCACCGAGAATGTGCCCTGAGAGCACGGGGCGTGTGGTCGTGCGAGCCAACGTCTGTGATGAATTGGCTATTGATATAAATTGCTCTCTTATGCTAATGAAATGCAGGGAAGGATCATCGCCGCCCCGAGTTGGGGGCGGGATCGTTATAATTTGGTCAGCATTGCTGATCGTTGCCTTGTTTTGCCACCGTGCGGTGGTTTGTTGCTTGCAGGTGCAGCTGGACCAAGCGGTCAATAGCGGGCTAAAGCCCCTTTTTGCGAAGCCGGCCCTCGAAGGCCCAAATGGAAGTGTTTACTGTTTTATTCATGTATGACCGGCCTGCGTGCCGTGGTTTGTAAAACATGTAATATTCAAGTGAAACATTTTGTAAGGCCTTAAGGCTTATTTTGGGTATTTTGTATAACATTCCTATTATGTATTAGTGGACATTCGTGCTTTGATGCTGGGTTCTTGTTTACAACTTTTATAAACTGCTTCCGCTAGAATGCTCTGTGTAGGATGTTGAGATTGGTTGGATGGTTTCCATAAGTAACCACCCGGTCTGTCTGTGGCATACGGCGTCGGGCCCCCGCCGGACCTACTGCTTTATGCTATGTGACGGATAGGGGGTGTTACAATTTGGTATCAGACTACTAGTTTTGGTTGGGCTTAAACTGAATTCGTGGGCGAATTCTTTTTAAGGGGTGGTGAGCACATTGTGTGCGTCATCGTAATAACAGTAAAAAGAACCCATGAATGTCCACTTAGGAATGAAAATACTTGTGTTTGAGGAACCTGCGTGTTCCTATAATTGTTGTTTGCAATTTATGTGGTCGCTTAACGGTGTTTTGTACCACTATAGGTGACCAAAAGTGGTGTTGGGCCGTCATAACGCTGAGTTTCTGAGGCTAGTAGTGCACCGGATGTTGCTCCTGCAACACCTCTGTCGGCTGAAAATATTCGATTGGTGGTTGAAGCGGTGTTGGCCGTGATAAATGCGCAGCCTGCAAGGCAAACGCAGCAGCCCGCTCCTGTGATGGACCAAGAACCTCTTCAAGAGGCTGAGCCGAGGAGAGTGGAGCAAGTGGTTGTAGAACCGGTGGTGCCAAGGAGGGCAACTGAGAGGCTGCTTAAGAATGTAATGAGCTTTAACCCTCCGTTATTCTCGGGGTTGGGAACCCCATCTCAGGCTGAAGACTGGCTCTCTAGGGTGAAGAGAGTCATGACAGCAACGGAGACGGAGGAGTGGCAAATGACCACCATCGCTACATTCCTTCTGGACGGTGAAGCGAGAATGTGGTGGGAAGGATTGGAGCTGCATCATTTGAGAGGTAGACAACTTATAGACGTTCTGATGGAAGAGTTCTCGGGATTGTTCTTGGCAAGATACCTCCCTTCGACGCAGAAGATAGCGTTGGAGAACGAATTTCTGAAGTTGGCGCAGGGTGAGAGGAGCGTGGATGAATATCTCCACGAGTTTACTCGTCTGAGTCGTTATGCTAGTTCCACCATCATGGATGAGGAGCGCAAGACTAATCGCTTCTACGAAGGCTTGAGAGATGAGTTGAGACTACTACTCTCGGGGCCGATGACGCAGGGTTTCTTAACCTTGGTCAATACTGCCCGGTCCTTGGAGAAGGACATGAAGAACGTACAAGCAAAAAAAGGCTTGGGTGATAGAAAATCTGAGTTTAAAGTGCCGACTACTTTAAAGTTCGGCTATCGGAGGGCTTCCAATAAGCATAGGACTTCGGGCCCAGCTCCTTCTGGTGCTTCTGGGGCGACTACGAGTCGGACTCCGGGCGCGTGTTTTACATGTGGAAAGACGGGACATTTTGCCCGTGACTGTTGGAGCGGACGTCCCAAGTCCGAAAGAAAGCCAGGAGCTACTTATGAAGAGAAGGGTAAGGCAGTGGAGTCGACCGCATCCCATTATGCTCCGGCCCAACCAAGGGTCTATAATCTTGGCCAACAGGAGGCCATCAAACAGGCCGATGTGGTGACAGGTACGATTTAATTTATAGCAAGTCAATTTCCATAAATACTTGTTATGCACATGTTACCTTACCACTGCTTGTTTAGGATTTGTATTGATTTGTGAAAATCCGGCACGAGCACTCTTCGATACGGGAGCCTCACACTCCTTCTTGTCCGAAGGATTTATATCACGCATCGGAGTCCCTTCTTCGATGGCGAAGGATAAGTTGGATGTGTTGTTTCCCAGTGGGTGTTCGATGCGAGCGGATAGGATCTGCGATGTTAAGACTCGTATTGGGGAGCAGGAGTTTGACCTGCGGGCGTCTTTACTTCCGTTAGTGGAGTTCGACGTCATATTTGGCATGGACTGGCTCTCGGAGCAGCAGGCCCATATAGATTGCGGTAGCAAGGAAGTTAAGCTGGGAGCGAGTCGTGAGACGACTTTTACGAGCTTAAAGGGGTCGAGCAAGACGTTGATGTCTGCTCTTCAGGTGGTGACGGCGGTTCGTGCTGGAGCAGAACTGTTCTTTACACTAGTGGAGGTTGCAAAGCCGAAGCCCGCGTTGGATTGTATTTCAGTGGTATCGGAATACCCTGATGTGTTCCCCGCAGATCTTCCTGGAGCCCCGCCTCAGCGGGAGATAGATTTTACGATCGAGCTAGTGCCAGGTGCAAAGCCTGTGTCACGATCTCCGTATCGGCTAGCGCCTAAGGAAATGGCGGAGCTGAAAGTTCAACTGCAAGAGTTGTTGGAGCAAGGGTATGTGCGCCCGAGTTCTTCGCCTTGGAGCGCACAGGTCCTCTTTGTTAAGAAGAAGGACGGAAGCTTGAGGCTATGTATTGATTATCGGGAGCTAAACAAGCTGACGGAGAAGAACAAGTACCCGATCCCCCGGATTGATGATCTCTTTGATCAGTTAGTCGGGTCGACGGTGTACTCGAAGTTGGATCTCAAGGCTGGGTACTATCAGCTACGAATAAGGGAGAGTGATATCCCGAAGACAGCGTTTAGTACGAGATACGGGCATTATGAGTTTACGGTCAAGCCGTTTGGGCTGACTAATGCGCCGTCAGTGTTCATGGATTTGATGAACAGGACTTTCAGGGAGTACTTGGACCATTTCGTGATCGTCTTCATCGACGATATTTTGGTGTACTCGCAAAGTGAGGAAGATCACTTCAAGCATCTTCAGTTGGTGTTGGAAACACTAAGGAGAAATCAGTTGTATGCCAAGTTCTCGAAGTGCGAGTTTTGGATATCCTCAGTGGCGTTCCTCGGGCATATAGTGAGTGGAGAGGGTATTGTTGTGGATCCGGCGAAGATTGTTGCGATACGGGAGTGGCCTGAGCTTGCTACTGTAGCGGAAGTCCGGAGTTTTCTGGGGCTTGCCGGCTATTATAGGCGCTTCGTAGAGAACTTCTCGCGGATAGCCTTACCTCTCACTACTTTGACGAGGAAGGAGCATAAGTTCGTTTGGACGCCGGAGTGCGCGCGAGCTTTTGAGGAGTTGAAGTGTCGGTTGACCACGGCGCCTGTGCTGAGTTCGCCGGTTGGGACCGAAGGCTATGAGATATATAGCGATGCTTCGGGCAGCGGTTTGGGTTGCGTGCTACTGCAACACGGAAGTGTAATAGCTTATGGCTTGAGACAGCTAAAAGTGCACGAGAGGAACTATCCGGTCCATGACTTGGAGTTAGCGGCCGTGATTTTTGCCTTGAAGCTGTGGAGACACTACTTGTACGGTGTGAAGATTGATATCTACACCGATTACAAGAGCCTGAAGTATCTTATAGATCAGAAGGATCTGAATATGCGGCAGCGTAGATGGATGGAGTTCCTGGGGGACTATACGTTCATGATCCATTACGTGCCTGGCAAAGGGAATGCGGTTACGGACGCGTTGAGTCGCCGAGCCCCAGCTCAAGCCAATTGGCTATCGGTGCACGATGAGCGGTTAGTGCGAGAGTTGGAGGCGTTGGAGATTGTCTGTGTGGACAGGCAATCAGGTGCTGAAGCAGTTCTGAATTGGACTGAAGTCCAATATGACCTGGCTGATCGTATTCGGCAGGCTTTGGATATGGATGCTCATATGAAGCAGTTCATGGTAGAGGATTTGGATGGGTCAAATTCCCAATTCGTCGTGGAGGACGGATTACTTTGGAGAGACGGTCGTTTGTGCGTCCCAAGTGTGGGCAATTTACGGGTGGAGTTGTTGTACGAGGCACACCATACCAAGTACTCGATTCACCCGGGGAGCACGAAGATGTACCGTGATGTGAAGAAACTGTTTTGGTGGCCGGGTTTGAAGAAGGATGTGGCGCTATACGTAGCAAAGTGCCAAACTTGCGCCTTGATAAAGGCGAAGTGCCAAAAGCCGGGAGGATTTCTTAAGTCCTTGCCTATTCCGGAGTGGAAATTTGACGACATCTCTATGGACTTTGTGCACGGTTTGCCAAGGTCGCAAAAGGGGAACGACGCCATTTGGGTGGTTGTTGATCGATTGACAAAGGTGTCGCATTTTATTCCGCATAGGAAGGATGATCCGGTGGAGAAGTTGGCAAAGCTTTATGTGGATAACATAGTACGGCTTCATGGTGTGCCCCGCAGCATCGTGAGTGACCGAGATGGGCGGTTCACGTCCAATGATTGGAGACTGGTGCAGCAAATGTTGGGAACAAAGCTGAAATTCAGCACAGCCTTCCATCCGCAAACGGATGGGCAGACCGAGAGGGTCAATCGAACCATGGAAGACATGCTCTGCATGTGTGTCTTGGATTTCGGAAAGCAATGGGAAGACCACCTATATTTGGTGGAGTTCGCCTACAACAATAGCTACCAAGCGAGTATTCAGATGGCGCCTTTCGAGGCCCTATATGGTAGAAGATGTCGCACGCCGTTGTCTTGGTTAGAAACACGTGAGTCAAAGTTGTATAAGCGATCGGAAGTGGATGATGCTACTTCTTTGGTGAGAACCATTCGGGAGAGGTTGCTTATCGCTCAGGACCGGCAAGCAAAGTACTATAATTCCAAGCACAGGAACGTGGAGTTCGCTGTGGGCGATTATGTATACTTAAAGATCAAGCCGTTCAAGGGTGTCTCGCGGGTGCGGCGATTGAAAAAGCTAAGCCCAAGATACCTTGGACCGTTTGAGGTTCTGGAGCGAGTTGGTGAAGCGGCCTATAGGTTGAAGCTTTCAGTGGAGCTTAGTGGTTTACATGATGTATTCCATATTTCGGTACTCCAGAAGGCGGTACAAGAGCCTACGCAAGTGATCGCGGTCGATCAAGTGCCGATGGATAGTGGGCTAACGACAAAGGTCAAGCCCGTGCGGATTGAGGACTCGGAGGTCAAGCGGATACGCAATAAAGAGATCAGGATGGTCAAGGTCCGGTGGGACAATTGCGGTCGTGAGGAGCTCTCTTGGGAGCGAGAGCAGACTATGCTTGACGAGTATCCGGAGTTGTTCCGCTCAGGTACAAATTTTGGTTTTGTACATGTCTTTCCTTTATGTAATTTCGTGGGCGAAATTCTTTTAAGAGGGGGAGAGTTGTAACGCCCTGAAACTCAAAGGAGCGAAGGGGGGACGTTTTGGGCCAGTTTGGGTTCTGGCAGCAGGCACACGGCCTGGGACACGGGCGTGTCCCAGGGCGTGTCGACCCGTGTCGACACTTAGCCGCGAAGTCGACAAGATTCGCTCGACGATGCGTCGAGACAAGGCACACGGCCTGCGACACGGGCGTGTCGCAGGGCGTGTCGACCTGTCTCGACGATCGTCCCGGGGAGTCGACGAGATTTGCTCGACGATGCGTCGAGACAAGGCACACGGCCTAGGACACGGGCGTGTCCAAGGCCGTGTCATCAGGTCGACGATCTTCACTCGACGAAGTGTCGAGTGTCGAGACCGTGTACACGGCCTGGGGTCCAGGCATGTTGAGGTGACACGGGTAGGGACACGGGCGTGTCCTAGAACCCGTGCAGTGCTCGGGTTGATTTTGGGGAAAAATGATGGGGTACACGGCCGGCCACACGGCCGTGTCAGGTGGAACACGGGCGTGTCAGCTCGAACACGGGCGTGTTCGATACCCGTGTGTGGTTCCAGGTGATTCGATTTTGACGGCGAATGAGGCACACGGCCCTGGACACGGGCGTGTGCCAGGCCGTGTTCGGTCCAGATTGGGCATTTCAGTCCCGAATCAAAGCCGTTCGTTTCCTTATTTTGAGATCCAACGGCTGGGGGTTGTTCCTGAAGGGATATACCCGGGTTTGGGCTTTCAAACCCTCACTTTTTCTTAAGTGTTCTCTTTCTAAAGCCTTAGAGATAGAGGAGAGCCAAGGGAGGAAGAAGGAGCTAGATCCCGCCATTGGAGGAGCTTCGGAGCTCCGAATCGCGAGCCGACTCCGGATCCACGGAGGCAACGCTAGTGCGGTGGTTTTCATCCGATTACTTTTCCATGGCGCCAAAGAGGAACGTAAGGGTAACGATCCTCATCTTGAGCATGAGTAGCTCTCTTTCTTTGCATAGGAAGCCCGCTCTCGCGAGTTTGCGGAGAGTTGGAGGCGTTCCTTCGGGTAGATATGTGAAGTCCCCGTTGTTTAGATTCCGTAAGCAAGAACGGACATAGGCATGATGTGTGAAGCCTACCCGGACATGTTCGTCTGGATCGGTGATGTTGCATTGCATAATGCCGGAGAAGACTTCGTGCTATTGTTTGTTTTTCGGGTTTTCTACGCGGTAGATTGCAGCAGGGAGCCTTGGGGACTAACCCAAAGGTGCACCCGGAAAACTAGGCGGATACGAGATCTTGCCAACTTGGTGGCCTGAGAGCCAACTTGAACATAACCGGGTTATGTGACTTGTGATGGTAATGGGACTCGGCGGAAGTTTGACCCACGCAAATGGCTTAAATTGTCGTTGCGACGTGAGCACGGGTTAGATGGAACCGTACCCATATCTATGTCGTTCGGGTTAAAGATACCTAAGGTTACATGGCACTTGCCGTTGGCATAGATGAGAGTCTTCGGCGGTCAATGGCTTAAATTGGCGTGACCCATGCCGGGAAGACAAATTGCTCATAGGTTTGGCCGTCTAAGTGGCGGTGGTGAGTCCGGAATGTCAATGGCTTTAATTGACGTGACATCGACTGGTTCACCGAGAATGTGCCCTGAGAGCACGGGGCGTGTGGTCGTGCGAGCCAACGTCTGTGATGAATTGGCTATTGATATAAATTGCTCGCTTATGCTAATGAAATGCAGGGAAGGAGCATCGCCGCCCCGAGTTGGGGGCGGGATCGTTATAATTTGGTCAGCATTGCTGACCGTTGCCTTGTTTTGCCACCGTGCGGTGGTTTGTTGCTTGCAGGTGCAGCTGGACCAAGCGGTCAATAGCGGGCTAAAGCCCCTTTTTGCGAAGCCGGCCCTCGAAGGCCCAAATGGAAGTGTTTACTGTTTTATTCATGTATGACCGGCCTGCGTGCCGTGGTTTGTAAAACATGTAATATTCAAGTGAAACATTTTGTAAGGCCTTAAGACTTGTTTTGGGTATTTTGTATAACATTCCTATTGTGTATTAGTGGACATTCGTGCTTTGATGCTGGGTTCTTGTTTACAACTTTTATAAACTGATTCCGCTAGAATGCTCTGTGTAGGACGTTGAGATTGGTTGGATGGTTTCCATAAGTAACCACCCGGTCTGTCTGTGGCATACGGCGTCGGGCCCCGGCCGGACCTACTGCTTTATGCTATGTGACGGATAGGGGGTGTTACATCTATCCCTTCACTTTCAATGGAACCCTCGGCAACTAAAACATTAGAGCCTTTGGTACCAAAGACATTGAAGGATCGACCGAAGGGTAGCTACAGGAAGTTTAGAGATGACACAAAAATAACAAAGCGTTAGCCATCCTTATTTGCGCATGTATTGATGGTTGAGCAAGTATCAACCAGGACAACAAAAGTCCGGTCCACATGTAAGGTGGTACCGAAAGTGAGCAGATTGCTACGGAATGTGTGTAAGGAAGTGCCTTCATATGTTTCGGAGTATATTACAGATGTGATTGATCTAATTCCAGATGGTCGCTGTGGGTACAGAGTTGTTAGTAATGTTATGGGCATGGGTCAAGATTGACAAAAAGTACGTAATTAGCGAGCTATCTTTGGAACTGCATCACAAAGAAACCTAGTATGTTAACATATTTGGAATGGATAAAAGAGTAGAGTTACTTAGCTCACTAGATTGTGTTGTTACTCCAGCTCCATTGGACAAGTGGATTTCAATGTCTGATATTGGATTGGTGGTTGCTTCTTGTTACAATATTGTTTTTGTTCACTTGTCTGCATATCAGTCTTTCACGCCGTTACCGTTGCATTCACCACCATCATCGCCTCACAAGATAATTTACATTGGGTTTATAAATGAGAATCATTTCGTACAACTGTAAGTGTGTGAAGGTTTTAAATTACCTCATGTAATATCAATTTGGAGAAGATATCGGGAAGAAAGTGTGGCGCAATGGGACAACTTTATTGCAAATGAGGAGAATACTACGTCATAAATTAGTTCTAAAGGTATATACTTTTAAACTTGAATGATTAAATACTTGTGTTTTTTAAATTTGTATGCATTTTCCATCGAGATGTTCCGCAACTGTAAGGTTTCTCGTGTTCTTCCTCGTGTAGCTGAATCTGCAAAAAATGATAGAAAGGATGTTCTCCGTGCCAGGTAGGAGTGATATATATCGAAGGATATGTTTATTACACTTATGCTTATCATTTAATCATTATTGGTATGCACTATATCAGGTGTTGTGAATATGCACTTCTAATTCTGGAATATTGGGCTGATGCTCCGGAAATACAAAGATCGGCAGAACTTTATGAACGTCTGATAAAGTGTTGTGTTGTTGATGCAATGAGTGAGGTATTCTTCAATAAACTGGGATTCCATTTTAATTTAATTCCAATTATGCTTCACAATCTAATAGCATACGAAGTTTCACCAAATATTTTGTATTGTAAATTGTAGTTTTTTGTTTCTATAGTACGACTGGAATCAAGTCTTATATTATGGGTATTGAATGTTACAGTGCGTATATTTAACATATTTTTATTTTATGGTTCGGAGTTATCTATACTAACATAAATTTTTATTTTTCATGTAGGTTGATTGCTTGAAAACTCACAATGATGTTTTGGAACTCAAGTTCCATTATCAAATTTTGTCAAAAAGGACTCATAGTTTGTATTAAATATTATAGACTTTGTACTAATTAATATGGACTTATGGATGAATAAATTTTTTTTATTTTATAATTGGTCTGCACCTAACAGTTTGATTTGCACTTAACCGTGGTTTGCACATAGCCAAAATAGATTTGCTTTTAACATTGCTCTAAACAAATCACTAGCCGAACAACAATTGTTTCTTCTAATTACACCGACATCTGTGAAATTTTATAATATCAAGACCTCTCATCCAAATTTTGTCAAAACCTCTTATTCGAGTTTAAAATGTTGATTCTAATTTCAATAGACTATAAATTATAACTTCATAAGTGAGATACACTCGTAATGTTCATTAATTTAGATGAGATTTCTTATAAACAAGACAAAATTGAGGTAATTTTTTTTGTAATTTCTTGAGGGGGATGTCCCCATAATTGTACAAACTCACAAATAAGGATAACTTATTAAACCTATTTTTTTACTTGAAACATATTTTCTAAACAATCAGAAGCTTTTAGCATGCCAGCATCACTTGAGAAAATGTTAATAGTTACAAAGGAAGCTCTGCAATCTTTACAAAGGAGGATAGTTTTTCTACAATAGAGAAACATAAAACTTTCTTAAATATAAAAAAATGGTTAATTACCACGATATCTCCTATATCTTTGCATAATTACAAAGTTCGCCCCTCTATTTTTTAAAAAAATTACAAAAGCCTCCATAGGGATGAGTTATTGTACTAAAATTTAACAGTTTAGACTCGGAGAAGAGGTTTCTGTAATTTCAAAACATACATATGAGATCCATGTAATTATGCAAAGCATCGAGAGAGATCCCAATATTTAATCCTATATAATGAGAAGAACAAAAAAGGGAAAAAAGACTTCCCACAGAAGGAAGAAAGTCGGCATCATCACTGTACACAAGAAAAATGTTATAATCTCATGCTATATTTTCCAAAAGCTAAACAAATTATAATTTTCAATGTTAGAAAATACACGTTTGTAAAATCATTTGATTATAAGGGCTCAACTAAAATCAATTGATTATAAGCGGAAAGGCTAATAATATACGTTAAATACACAAAATTACAGTTGTAATACACCAGACTATTCTCAACAAACAATAGTAACAAAACTTATGAACCTATACTTCTCTTCACCAAGAAAGAGAAGAACTAAATCAACATTATTTCTAAAACAAATAGCGCAGCCATGTAATCAGCTTGTAACTAACCTTCCAAAACACAGCTCCAGGGCTCAATACAGCACAGAATAGCTTATTAACATTGTGCGCAGTATCCATGGAACAATTTCGCGCGCGACCGTATCCGCATACGCTTCAAATTTTATGCCCTTCGTCGATAGCTCTCCTTATCCTTCCCATAACTACATCGACGTCATTCTCCGACAAGGCAGCAAAACAAAGCCGAAACCACCCAGGCTCGATGCAGCGGCACGATGATCCGGGCATCATGTTAACCTTCGCAGAATCGAGCAGCTTCTCCCACATTTCGAGCTCGCCTTTCACGCTGTAAGACCGAAGGAACTTGCTCAAATCAACCCAACATCTGAATCCCCCGTCACCATTCACACAGTCAATATTCAAATCCTTGAAGCCACGGGCAAACAACCGATGCATGTTGATAAGCCTCGCCCGGCTCAGATGCAAAAATTCCAAAATAAACCTCTTATCCGATAGCATTGTGACGAGCACGCGTTGGGAAAGAACGGAAATGGAAGAGAATCTTGCGAATTTGGCAGCGGAGGCTAAAATGCTGTCATTTAAGGAGTAAATAACCCCTACATGAATGTGTGGGAGGGAGAGATCTTCAGAAAGCCTGTATATCATGTGAACCCTGCTCTTGTCAAAATCTTCTGCGTCCAGAATTTTCGCAATATTCATGCATGTATTATTTTCTTCATGGACTGATCCAACAAGCAGTTCGTCGAAAATCAGATGGATATTTTTCTCCGTGATGAATTCCAGTAAGTCATACAGAGTTTCTCTTTTCAAAAGATTTCCTACGGGATTTGAAGGGTTCGAGAAGAGAATGGCACGGACCTTAACCCCTCGCTTCTTCGCTTGATTATACGCTCTTTCGATAGCAGCTACACTTATATTGAAGCTGTCAGTGCTACGGCACGGCACGGCAATCACATCCACGCTAGTCCTCCACTTAATATTCATTTCATACCTGTACATATTTAATATGATAAACAAAATTGAATGAAACATGCAGCATCAATATTATACAAAAAGTTGAATTTATGGCAGATAAGGTGTAACACCCCCATCCGTGACATGGGATATAACATAAGGTCTGGTCGGGGCCCCACGCCATATACCACGGACAGCTAGTGGAGTTACGTATTAATACCAAATTACCGCCAAAGAAAACACGCGTCCTAACAAATAGCATTCTAGCGGAAGTTTTTTAAAACAGTTATAAGAACTCAAATGTTAAAACATGAATGTCAACTAAAACTCAAAGTATGAATGATAATACAAATACACTAAAACTTTGGCCTTAAGGCATTACAAGAGTTTACTTAAACAATAAGTGTCTGCCATACATCGGCACGCAGGCCGGTCACACATGAGCATAAAAAGTAAACATTCACGTTGGCCTTCAAGGGCCGGCACAGCAACCAGGGATTCAGCCAGCTACTTGTCACTAGCCTTCGCAGCACCTGCAATCAACATTTCACCGCAGTGGTAGCAAACAAAAGCAACGGTCAGCTAAAGCTGACCAAATTATAACGACCACACCCCTTATTCGGGGCGGCGGTGCTCCTTCCCTGCATTTTATTAGTATAACCAAAAAAGATAGTGAAAGTACAATTTAAGCACACTTCACCACAGGCGTAGGCACACACGGCCACACACTTCGTGCTCTGAGGGCACATTCTCGGTGAACCCGGTCCACCACCGCCCCCAGGACGGCAACGTCGTGAGCATTACAGTCTTTCCGGCCAAAGCCTAAGACTCGCCCTCTATGCCATCGGTAGGCCTCATAAACCGAACCACATAGAGCGGGTACGGTTCCACTCAACCCGTTGCTCCCATCGTCATGTCAATTTAAGTCATCGACGCGGGTCAAGCTTCCCCGAATCCCGAGTATCGATCATACAATAGTACATAGCCCGGCCATGTACAAGGCTGGCTCTCAGGCCACCAATACGGCAGAACTTCACTTCTGCCCAGAATTCCGGGTGCACCTTTGAGTTAATCTTCAAGACTCCCTGCAGCAATCTACCACGTAGAAACCCGAAAAACATACGGCACGGAGTCTTCTCCGGCAATCAATACATAATGAAAACATCACCGATACAGACCAACTTGTCCGGGTAGGTTTCAAACATCATGTCTATGTCCGTACTTCGATTCCGGACTCTATATGCAAGATCACGGAGACTATTCATGTCCACCCGAAGGAAATACCACACACTCACCGCACACTCGCGAGAGCGTGTTTCCGATGCAAAAAGGAAGAGAACTTCAGATGTCCAAGAAGAGAATCGTTACACTAAACGGTCGCTTTGGCGCCATGGAAAACTAGCCGGATGAAAAGCACCGCAACGGCCTCGCCTCCACGGATCTGGACGCGGCTCCCGATTTGGGGCTCCGAAGCTCCACCGCGGCCGGATTTCTCCTTCTCCTTCTTCCTTGCTCTCCCTTCTCTCCCTTCTCTCTAACTCTTTAGAAAGAGAAAGACCTAAGAGAAATGAGCGTTTAACCCTCAGCTCCCGACTTTATAACAGCAGGGAGAGTTCTGGACCGTTGGATCTTATTTGAAGGGAATGAACGGCCACGAATCGCCCTGAAAATCACTTTCCTGGGCCGAACACGGCTTGTGACACGCCCGTGTCACGGGTCGTGTCTCACGATCTGAATACGATCGTCGAACACCGAGCAGGACACGGGCTCAGACACGCCCGTGTACTGCTTGACACGCCCGTGTCAGCCTCTGACACGCCCGTGTCAGCCTCTGACATGCCCGTGACACAGAGCGTGTTCCCCAAGCGACACAGGAAACTGTCGCGTCCCGATCAGGACACGACTATGATACACGCCCGTGCTACTCCTGACACGCCCATGTCAGCCTATGACACGCCCGTGTCGCAGGGCGTGTTCATCAGTCGACACAGACCGGTCAAACGCAGATAAGGACACGGCCCTGGACACGCCCGTGTCCCAGGCCGTGTGCCCGACCCGGCTTGACTCCGAGGATCGTCGAATGCATTTCGTCGACCTCACGAAAATTCGTCGAACTCATAGCAGGACACGGCCCTGGATACGCTCGTGTCACAGGCCATGTAAAACTATTCAAACACCAATTTGGCCTTAAAACGTCATCCGATCCTTTTTGCGTTTTGGGGCATTACAATCCCCCCCCCCCTTAAAGAATTTCGTCCCAAAATTAGAGAATGAAAAGGTACACAAAATTAAATGGTATCTGAGCGGAAAAGCTCGGGATACTCCTCAAACATGGTCTGCTCTCGCTCCCACGAAATCTCCTCCCGACCGCAGTTGTCCCAACGGATTTTGACCATCCTGATGTCTTTGTTACGAATTCGCTTGACTTCAAAGTCCTCAATACGAACGGGCTTGACCTTCGTTGTCAACCCATTACCAACAGGTACCTGATCGACCGCAATCACTTGTGAAGGCTCTTGCACCGCCTTCCGCAACACCGATATATGGAATACGTCGTGTAGACCACTCAATTCCACTGATAACTTCAGTCGATAAGTCGCTTCACCAATTCGCTCTAGTATCTCAAACGGTCCAAGGTACCTCGAGCTCAGCTTCTTCAAGTGTCGTACCCGTGAGACACCCTTGAACGGCTTAATTTTCAAATATACCCAGTCACCAACAGCAAACTCAACGTTCATATACTTGCCATTATAGTATTTAGTCTGTCTGTCCTGAGCGATCAGCAATCGTTCTCGTATTGTTTGTACCAACGAAGTGGCGTCTTCCACTTCTTGTCGTTTGTACAGCTTCGACTCATCCGTCTCCAACCATGACAACGGCGTGCGACATTTTCCACCGTATAGGGCCTCGAAGGGCGTCATTTGAATACTCGCTTGGTAGCTGTTGTTATAAGCAAACTCCATCATGTACAGGTGATCTTCCCACCGCTTTCCGAAATCCAAGACGCACATGCGAAGCATGTCCTCCATCGTCATGTTGACACTCTTGGTCTGACCATCCGTCTGCGGATGAAAGGCAATGCTGAAACTCAGCTTGGTTCCCAACATTTGTTGCACCAACCTCCAGTCATTGGACGTGAAGCGCCCATTTCGGTCACTCACGATGGTGCGGGGCACACCGTGCAGTCGAACAATGTTATCTACGTAGAGTTTTGCCAGTTTATCCACTGAATCATCCTTCCTATTCGGAACGAAGTGTGACACCTTCGTCAATCTATCTACGATCACCCAGATGGCGTCGTTTCCCTTCTGCAACCTTGGCAACCCATGCACGAAATCCATTAAAATATCGTCGAACTTCCACTCCGGGATAGGTAAGGACTTCAAGAAACCTTTAGGTTTTTGGCACTCCGCCTTCACCAAGGCGAGCGTTTGACACTTCGTCACATAAAGTGCTACGTCCTTTTTAAGTCCTGGCCACCAGAACAACTTTTTCATAACTCTAAACATTTTTGTGCTCCCCGGGTGAATCGAGTACTTAGTATGATGAGTCTCGTACATCAATTCATCTCGTAGTTTACCCACACTTGGGACGCACAGACGACTGTCCCTCCATAACAGTTCATCCTTAACAATAAATTGGGAATTTGACACATCCAAAGCCTCATCCATGATCTGCTTCATGTTGTTATCCCCATCCAGAGCTTGTCGAATCCTATCAGCAAGGTCATACGACACCTCAGTCCAGTTCAATTGCGATTCGGCACTAGTCTGCTTGTCAACACAAGAGATCTCTAGTGCCTCCAAATCACGAACTAAGCGCTCATCATGTATCGAAAACCAGTTGGCATGCGCGGGAGTCCTGCGACTCAACGCATCCGCAACCGCACTGTCTTTCTCAGGCACATAATGTATCTTGAAGGTGTAGTCATTCAGGAACTTCATCCACCTCCGCTGCCGCATGTTTAGGTCCTTTTGATCCAACAGTTACTTCAGGCTCTTGTGATCGGTATAGATATCGACCTTCACACCGTACAGGTAATGCCTCGACAGCGCTAGGTCAAATATCACGGCCGCTAACTTCAAGTCATGAACTGGATAATTCCTCTCAAGCACCTTCAGCTGACGCGAGCCATAAGCTATTGCACTCTCATGCTGCAGTAGAACACAACCTAAGCGACTGCCTGAAGCATCACTGTAAATCTCAAATCCTTTGGTCCCACACGGCGAACATAGAATAGGCGTCGTGGTCAACCGACTTTTCAGTTCTTCGAAATCTTGCGCGCACTCCAGCGACCACACAAACTTTTGATCTTTCCTCGTCAAAGTCGTGAGGGGTAACGCTATACGCGAGAAGTTCTCTACGAAGCGTCTGTAGTAGCCGGCAAGTCCAAGGAAACTCCGGACTTCTGCCACTGAAGATAACACAGGCCAATCCCGTATTGCAACTATCTTCGTCGGATCTACCGCAATCCCTTCTCTACTAACTATATGACCAAGGAATGCTACTACGGATCACCAGAATTCGCATTTGGAGAATTTGGCATAAAGTTGATTCCTCCTCAATGTCTCCAACACCATATGCAGATGCTTGAAATGATCTTCCTCGCACTGCGAGTGCACCAATATATCGTCGATAAAGACTATCACGAAGTGGTCCCGGTACTCTCTGAACGTTCTGTTCATCAAATCCATAAACACGGATGCCGCATTAGTCCGCCAAAACGGCATGACGGTGAACTCATAATGCCCATACCGTGCGCTGAAAGCTGTCTTGGGGATGTCACTTTCCCTTATCCGCAGCTGATAGTATCCTGATTTCAGATCCAACTTTGAGTACACAGTCGACCCCACCACCTGGTCGAACAGATCATCAATCCTTGGGATCGGATACCTATTCTTCTCCGTTAGCTTATTCAACTCTCAGTAATCGATACAAAGTCGTAAACTTCCGTCTTTCTTCTTAACAAAGAGGACTGGTGCGCTCCAAGGCGGCGAACTTGGACGCACATAACCTTTCTCCAACAGCTCTTGAAGCTGTACTTTCAATTCTGTCATCTCCTTAGGCGCTAACCGATACGGAGAGCGTGACACAGGTTTGGCACCTGGCACCAGCTCAATGGTGAAGTTGATCTCTCGCTGAGGCGGGGCTCCAGGGAGATCGTCAGGGAACACGTCAGGATACTCAGATACAACAGGGATACTGTCCATACTAGGCTTAGGATTCGAAGCCTCCACTAAAGTGAAAAACAGCTCCGCACCAGCACGAACTTCCTTAACCACCTGAAGAGCAGACATTAAAGTCTTGCTCGACCCTTTCATGCCCGCAAATGTCGTCTCACGATCAGTTCCCAATTTGACCTCCTTGCGGTTGCAATCAATGTATGTCCGCTGCTCCGAGAGTCAGTCAATCCCAAAGATCACGTCGAACTCCACTAACGGCAGTAGCGACGCTTGCAAGTCAAACTCTTGACTCTCAATCCGTATCTTTACGCAACAAACTCTATCCGGGCGCATTGCACACCCATTAGGCAACAACACATCGAATTTGTCTCTTGTCATCGAAGAGGTACTCCGATGTGCGATACAAATCTTTCGGACAAAAAGGAATGTGAAGCTCCCGTATCGAACAGTGCTCTCGCCGGATAATCGAAAATCAAAACAAAGCCTAGCACAAGCAATCATAGGCTAAGACGCGTAAGGCAACAAGCATTTGAAGCTAAACCGCTATCACTTAAACCATACCTGTCACCACGTCAGTCGGCTCGATGTCCTCCTGCAGGCCAAGGTTATACCCTCTAGGCTTCCTCTCGGACTTCGGACGTCCGCTCCAACAATCTTGGGCTAAGTGTCCCGCCTTCCCACAGTTATAGTATATAATTGGGTCTCGCCCAATTGCTACTCCAGATCAAGTCTTCTTTGCCACTGGAATACCACTACGTTCTCTGGCACTTTGTCCTATAGCTGCTCCTCACATACCTTTCTTTGTCTTCTGTGCACCATCCCGACAATCTCGGACAAGGTGCCCTTCCTTGCCACAAGTATGACAAGCATAAGTAGCTTTGCTAGTAGATGTTCTAGCCCTCTATTTCAGCGTTCTGCGGTATGCAGCTTTTGTAAGACCTGCAGAGTTCGATACCCTACACACTGGCATCTGATGGGCTTTCCCCAAATCTACTTACAAAGATCTAGCCGACTCCACCAAGGCTCGGAATCCCAATAACTTTGGTCCTAGCAGTAGAACTCGTAACTCGTAGCGTCTTATCATAGGAAACGCCTGCAAATATTCATCAACTGAGTGCGCTCCCTACAATAAAAGCATGTTCAACTGCTGACCTGATGGTCTTCTAAATGTCATTTGCTCCATCACACCACTCGGCGTTGAAGCCACCTCGGGGACAAAGGGTTGCACATTCCTTCCATGTTGTGCATTAGTCACAGCGAACACCGCTTCAACTACCCTTCTTATGGTTTCAACAGAAGGAGGGCTCTCAGGCACGTCATTGGGTGCACTACTCTCCGCGAAATGTTGCAGTTGCGACTGTCGCGCACCGCTCCTAGTCACCTATAGTTGTAAAAACGCTCAAATACGCGACACACAAATTGTCAAAAGGCAATCATTGGAACGCTCAGGTTTCTCAAACAAGTGTATTTTCATTTCTAAGTGGACATTCATGGGTTTTTTTCATGTTATAATGATGATGCACATACATGTGCTCACCACCCATTAAAAGAATTCGCCCACAAATTCAAATAAGCAAGACAGATGCCACAGTCTGATATCAAATTGTAACACCCACATCCGTCATATGGGATATAACAGAAGATCCGGTCGGGGCCCCACGCCATATACCACGCACAGCTAGTGCAGTTACTTATTAATACCAAATTACCGTCAAAGGAAACACGTGTCCTAACACAGAGCATTCTAGCAGAAGCTTTTTAAAACAATTATAAAAACCCAAATGCTAAAGCATGAATGTCCACTAAAACACAAAGTAGGAATTATAGTACACATACACTAAAACTTTGGCCTTAAGACCTTACAAGAGTTTACTTAAACAATAAGTGGCTTCCATACATCGGCACGAAGGTCGGTCACACATGAGCATAAAAAGTAAACATTTGCTTTGGCCTTCAAGGGCCGGCACAGCAACCAGGGCTTCAGCCCGCTACTTGTCACTACGCTCCGCAGCACCTACAATAAACATTCCACCGCAGTGGTGGCAAAAAAAAAGCAACGGTCAGCTAAAGCTGACCAAATTATAACGACCTCACCCCTTAATCGGGGCGGCGATGCTCATTCCCTGTATTTTATTAGTATAACCAAACAAGATAGTGAAAGTACAATTTAAGCACACTTCACCACAGGCGTAGGCACACACGGTCACACACCCCGTGCTCTCAGGTCACATTCTCGGTGAACCCGATCCACCACCGCCCCCAGGACGGCAACACCGTGAGCATTACAGTCTTTCCGGCCGAAGCCTAAGAATCGCCCTCTATGCCATCGGTAGGCCTCATAAACCAAACCACATAGAGCGGCTACGGTTCCACTCAACCCGTTGCTCACATCGCCATGTCAATTTAAGTCATCGGCTCGGGTCAAGCTTCCCAGAATCCCAAATATCGATCATACAATAGTACATAGCTCGGTTATGTACAAGGCTGGCTCTCAGGCCACCAATACGGCAGAACTTCGCTTCTGCCAAGAATTCCGGGTGCACCTTCGAGTTAATCCCCAAGACTCCCTGCAGCAATCTACCACGTAGAAACCCGAAAAACATACGGCACGGAGTCTTCTCCGGCAATTAATGCATAATGAAAACATCACTGATCCAACCAACTTGTCCGGGTAGGCTTCACACACCATGCATATGTCCGTACTTCGATTCCGGACTATATATGCAAGATCACGGGGACTATTCATATCGACCCGAAGGAAATACCACACACACACCGCACACTCGCGAGAGAGTGTTTCCTATGCAAAAAGGAAGAGGACTTCACATTTCCAAGAAGACAATCGTTAAACTAGTGGTTCGCTTTGGCGCCATGGAAAACTAGCCGGGTGAAAAGCACCGCAACGGCCTCGTCTCCACGGATTTGGACGCGGCTCGCGGTTTGGGGCTCAGAAGCTCCACCGGCGGGCGGATTCCTCTTTCTCCTTTTTCCTTGTTATCCCTTCTTTCTAACTCTTTAGAAAGAGAAATACCTAAGAGAAATGAGGGTTTAACCCTCAGCTCCTGGCTTTATAACAGCAGGGAGAGTTCTGGACCGTTGGATCCTATTTGAAGGGAATGAACGGCCACGAATCGTCGTGAAAATCACTTTTCTTGGCCGAACACGGCCTGTGACACAACCGTGTCACAGGACGTGTCTCACGATCTGAATACGATCGTCGTACACCGAGCAGGATACGGGCTCAGACACGCTCGTGTACTGCTTGACACGGCTGTGTCAGCCTCTGACACGCCCGTGACACAGGGCGTGTTCCCCAAGCGATACAAGAAACCGTCGCGTCCCGACCAGGACACGACTATGAGACACGCCCGTGCTACTCCTGACACACCCGTGTCAGCCTCTTACACGCCCGTGCCTCAGAGCGTGTTCATCAATCGACACAGACCGGTCAAATACAGATGACACGGCCCTGGACACGCCCGTGTCCCAAGCCGTGTGTCCGACCTGGCTTGACTCCGAGGATCGTCGAATGCATTTCGTCGACCTTACGAAAATTCGTCGAACTCATAGCAGGACACGGCCCTGGACACGCCCGTGTCACAGGCCGTGTGAAACTATTCAGACACCAATTTAGCCTTAAAACGCCATCCGATCCTTTTTGAGTTTTGGTGCGTTACATAAGGGACTTTATCATCCACGGGTACAATCACCTCTGTACAGGAGAGAGGTGACAGTTGTGAACTAGTTATGAAAAATGTTGATAGTATTTGTGTCGATGCAGTCATAAGTACTATTTTTCTAAAATGATTCATGCAGGTGTGATTAAGGCTCTGTTTGGCGCGGCGTTTTGAGGGCAGGGGACTGCGATTTTTCGAAACGCCGCGCCAAACAAATGTTTAAGGCATTCACGGTGGCGGACGGTGGCATCCACCACCGTGAAAAACAGCTGTGTGCAGCTGTTTTCCAGCCGCGGGTCTTCACCCGCGGCAGGAAAGACAGCAGCGCTGCAGCCCTTTTCAGGGCTGCAGCGCTGCTTTAATTTTTTAAAAAAAAAACTTTTTATAAAATTAAAATATTTTTTTAATAATAATTTAACTAACTTAATTATATTTTTAACTTAATTATATTTTAACTAACTTAATATAATAATTTTAAGTGTACCTACTTGGTAACAAAATTCATATTTTGCATCTTTATGAATGTCAAGGGTTCGCCTAAAATATCAAAATGAGCACTTAGAATGCATTAAGTATAACCGTTCTTTTTATGTTATTGTTTATTGTGTTTAAGTTCAAAAAAACTGAACTGTGCACCACACAGCTGTTTTATCAAACAGCTTAAACAGCTTCTCTGTTTGAAACAGCTCTGCAAAAGCTGTTCATCCAAACAGTTTCACAGATTCTGGCACCACTCTGCAAAACAGCTGATTATTTCACCACTGCTTCACACCACTGCTTCTGCAGTCGCTACAGCTGCGCCAAACAGAGCCTAAGCATTAACAGTCATGAATGCGCGACCCCAAAAATCAAAATTTGGGCCAGAAACATTGTCTTGAAAGTTCAAAACGCAGCTAAGCAGTCATCACCGAGTTTATTACCATAATTTATACCGCCACCGCTCAAGCACTATAGTTGTCCCAAAACAGAGGTTAACAAAATTCTTCGTGGCAGGGTTTAGGGAAGAAAATGAACGGATTAACTATGGGGCATTGGTAAACAGTAGGATTGATTGGCATGGCATCAGTCTTCAATAAAAAAAAGAGAACTAGTGTTTGTTCCATAAGCAATGCTTATTCTCATCATTGAGAGCCACATCCCACAATTATAAATCATGATCCACTATGGACTTCATTCTTGATGTAGACTAAACACGGAAGTTTGTTTTAAAAATTAAATTTGGGATTTTTTTTTTAAATATGTAGTGCTAGCAAGACATTCACGCATAATTTCAACCAATACTTAACCTAGGATTCGCAAACACACATAGACAACTAACACTCGAATGATAAATTAACATGATGTAACATTCAATAGACTATGCCATGAAAGATGAATGTTGCGGGTCGCTCGGTTTTTCTCCGGTCCGGAGAATAGGACCACCTTAGCTCTGAGTCGGACCAAGCGCGCAAACAGTCAATGAAAATCGAGCAGCAATGACAAGAGGATTTTTTATTGTGGAAAACCAGAAAAGGGTGAAAACCACGCGGTCGGATCTGTGCTGGGCCAAAATCCACTTTTTTTCTTAGAGTTTACAAGTATTTCTGTGTCTCGGAAGGTGACAGGCCACCTCTTCGTTACAAGCTTCGAATATGAAAATAAAGGGAAAAAAGGTTAAGTCCACGAAGCTTGGAGAAGAACGTCCACGAGAGTGTTCTCTGATGTCTTCTCCCACGCTCACAAAAGCGTCCAAGTGAGCATCGAGCGTTGAGCTGACTAGAGAGGGAGCCGAGCGAGATCCAAGCGGAGAGACGATCAAATTCCCACATTTTCGTCGGAATACCTCAGAGCTCTCTCTGGTCTCTAGAGTTGCTTCTTTTCAAATGAAGGCCTGAGGGCATATTTATAGTTTTCTGAAAAAACGTGTTAGCAATTGCGTAGGGTTGAATCTTGAATTGGCGAATAGAGTCGCTCGGTTGCGGTCATTTGGATCACCAATTTTCAAGAAATGACGGATGTGTCCCCTGGGCGATGGCCGACGGAGACCGGAGGCGGCCGCTGGCGCGCGCGCATGTAACACTCCAGGTTTTCCCCTTGATGCAAGAAAGATTAGCGGTAGCGGAAAACTGTCAGAATGATCGGCATGAAGACGAAACGACACGATGTCGTCGGGTAGCTAATGTCGGGCGGTATTGCTATCGCCGACGGTAGACTCCCATCACGACGATGCGTCGTGAGAACACGACTAGCGTCAAGATATCACGACGATCGTCGAGACAGCTACCGTCGGCGGTAGCTACTCCCGTCGGGAGGTAGGTCACACGATGCTTTTGGATTAAGCGGATGCGAATAAGGATCACCGCTCTAGAACTAACCCGGGGCGTTAGCTAGCTACCGACGGGCGGTAGAGGATAGAGACAGATTCTTAAAAATGCATCGTGAGCGTCCGATTCTTCGTAAAACTGGATCAAACGCTCCAGATTAGTCCATTCTTTAATACTAAAGGGTATCTTGCCATTTTAAAGCTTTGGATAGCTTCTGGAAGAGAAAGGAAGAAGAAAAGGGTTTTTGCCATTGTTGGAGCTTTGAAGCTCTGAATCACGAACCGTTTTCAGATTCGCGAAGAGCACCCTGGTGCGGTTCTTTCCAGCCGATTAGATTTCTAATTCATGGCGCCGAAACGATCGTCAAGAGTAACGATCCTTCATCTCAGTTTTAGGATATGTTTGTCCTATATTATGCTTATATTTTTGCATATGGAAGTATCTCCTTTATTAATTAGCAAACAACTAGACTTCTTTTGAATCGATTGAGTTCATCCCCGACATATACTGCATAGAGAAATCTGCTTGATTTGCATACTAGGCATGTCATGTGAATCCCATCTGCGACAGGTTCGTCCGGATTGGTGATGCTTGTTGTGTACCGAAAAATGATTCTGAGATAACTAGGTTATCATATTAACGGGCCGAGGTGAAGCTGCACCCGCACCGTGACAGTTGGATTTTGGTGATTTGAGCACGGGCAAAGTTGATCTGAACCCATCACATGCTAGTCGGTAAAGAAGTAGCGCCTCGGTTGACCGATTGATCTTGGAGAAGCCCGTGAAACATAGTGGCCTTTAACGGCAGAAACTCAAATACCATCTAAGTTTGAAATACTGGGATGGAGATGGGACTCGGGGAGTACACCAAAAGCATGTCTTGAGAGCATGAAACGTATGGTCGTGTGCGCCAACGTTTGTGATGATTTGTGGATATATTGATTGTGCTTTACTTGTTAGTACCTGCACTTTCCTTTATATATATATTGTTGTACAGCTTCCTTGCAGGGAAGAGATACCGTCGCCCCGGGAATGAGGCGAGGTCGTTAAACCATCATTGTCAGCTAAAGTTGACCGTTTTGTTTTACCACATTTATGTGAATTGTATAAGTACAGGCGCGGCGAGCCGAGCGGAAAATAGCGGGTAAGGAGCCCTATGTTGTGCTAGCCCTTGAAGGCCAAAATTTTGTAATAACTTTCATGTATTGTCGGTCTGGCGTGCTGATGAGTCCAAGTTATATACAAATTTTTGAACTCATCTGGGCTAGTTTTCTCGTCGATGCACTACACTTTAGAGCCATAATTGTTCATATCTGTTATTATGCTCATTCCCTGTTAATTGCACTTTTGGCCCATTTTCAGTGTGATTCCGTAGTTTTTATACTTTTGTCCTACTTTGTGTTTTTCTGTGTCTGGAGAATGTGGAATGTCCATTTCGGTGGCTCTTCTGTTTTTGTTGCAGGTACAAAGGTCGTGTGTGTGTTCTGGGATTGTTTGGGAAAGTTTTTCGCCTAAGTGCCACTGATCGTGCATTTTTACACGTGCACGGTCAGTGGACGCCTTTGCGCACGACCGCTGGTCGTGCGCGGTTTGTTCATTGAACCCCAAACGGTACAGGAATACTGCGCACGATCATTGGATCTATTGCGCACGACCACTGGTTGTGTGTCACTGATCGTGCACATTATTCTCAATTTTTCCAAGTTCTGTCTGGGGCAATCGCACGAGCATTGGACATAGTGCGCACGACCTCTGGTCGTGTGTCACTGCTCGTGCGCGTTTATTCCATTTTTCTGGAGTTCTGTCATTGCTAATCGCACGATCATGGGATCCAGTGCGCACGACCTATGGTCGTGCGCCCCTAATCGTGCGCTCTGATTTTTTGTTGCAGTATTTATACCCGTGCTCCACGAATTAAGGCAACGACTGTCATTTTTCCGCCCTGCTGCTGCGCGCGACGCGCCGTTTCTCACCCCCGCAGGTCCTCCACTCATCTTCACCCTCCGGGAAGCTTTCTTCGGCGATCCGAAGCCATCTTCAACCCTTCAGAGAGTTTCGGCCACCAGCAGTGTGCAATAGAGATCTTTCGGTACTACTCATTTGGGCAATAGGAAGAAAAGATTGAAGGAAAGGGAAGAAGACGGAGGAAGACAAGTGGATTGACAACCCATTTATCTCCAGACGCAACCAAAGGTCTGAGCCGAGAAGTGGACTGACAACCCACCATTCCGGCTAAGAACCACGGCTAGGCTTTCCCCCTATCGGTTTATTCTACTTCTTCTCATAGTGAAGTGTATTCTTAAGCTTGTAATGAACCTGAACTGACTTTTATTTGTCTATGAATGAAGTTTGCTTGGGATAGTTACATCTTCTTTGTTAGCTGTGATGCATTCGCCTCCATTCACATCCACTCAACTCGCGCACTAGAACCACTCTAACAAAGGCTAGTGTTGGTAGTTGAAGAGGTGTTTACGACCCTCACTCTCCGCATGTGTGTTCATTCCATCCGCTTGCTCTCCGTCCATTCACCTCACGAAGCACGGTATAGCGGTCTGCACTAGTTCCATCCACCAAGCGAAGTGGTGTTTACGACCCGCATTAGTTCTCTTTTTGTTTTGTTAGCATTAGGAATCGAAAACCAACCGCCTTTGTTGTTTTCTTTAACACATAGTAACGATCTTTCTGCAACGCTATCACGATACCCAACATGCATTCCCTCGAGATCGACATTTAGGGAAGCTATTCCCAAAATCATTACTTGACAACGACCGGTGCACTTGCCGACGCATCAAGTTTTTGGTGTCGTTGCCGGGGAATGCAGGCGTATTGTTGATTTGTGTTGTGTTATGAGAGTTACGACAGAGTTGCTTGTTTCGAACTTATTTTATCCCATTCTATTTTTGCTTTTTATGTCGACTGGAATTGTTAGATTTTTATTGAAAATCTATGCAAGCTAGTTTAATCCTGGAAATTAGTGATCTCTGCAATGTGGGCCAGTTTTAATATCTGTTATCGCTGGTGTGGAGATATCTCTCATGCAAGTGATAGATGTCCGAAGGAGTATGGTAGCCAAGACACTCAAGGATCTACATATGAACACCAACCTCATCTGGTACTCAATATGCAAGACATAAGCTAGTTAGCTACTCATCTGCGCTTCCATTGTCGCACTACTTTCTTTCGGCGTCAGTACCCGTTGTACAGACAAAGCCGGCTAAGCAGTGTTTATTTTGTCAGAGTTGGGATCACTCTTTGAAGGAGTGTGCTGCTTATTTGGCACAGTTGGAGGAGGATGAACCGGATGTTCGGATTTTCTCCACGCCGACAACTTGCAGCACCCCTTCTGTATCTGGGTACGTACTAGTGTCACCTTCAGATTTTGAAGGGAAAAATACTAGTATTTGCACAGATACATGTGTTGATCTAAACACTGACACGGATGTTTTTACTCCTGAAGTACATATATCATCTTGTATGGAGTCTGTTAGTTGTGAGGAGCCTGTGCTTGATTTTTTTTGCGAGCACTGCTCCTCTATCCTCTACTTTGCAAAGCATTCTTTTTGTATCTGACACCGTTGTGGAGGTTGATTCGCAGGGAGAAGCTGGTGTTTGTAGCATGATGTCAAATCCAGTCGAGTAGGACATCTGCATGACCGAGGTTGCTGCCTCAGTCCCATGTAAGGAAGTCCAATAAGCGGACGAGGCGGATGCAGCTCTAGCACATACTTGCACCAGCCTAGACAGCTGTGTAGATCCACCCACAATTCCGCCGATGGGAGATGACACCGGGATCATCCCCAAGATTGAAGTTACTTTTTGTCATTCTTCTAATTTATTTCCTAACTCCGCTCTCGTGTCTACTTCTCTGCAGGACCACATCGTGGAACCGGTCGACTTAGTGCAAGTGCCTGTAATGCAGCCTAGCATTAATGGAGATCGGGTGCAGGTGGAGTCAGATTCGTCGAGCTTCACAACATTTATTCTACCCATGCCTGATGTTCAAGACAGGTATAACTACAAAGGTATGTGGATATTCGTTCTGTCGCCGTTTTGGTACCCGCTACCGAAACGTGAACTTGAACAACAGTACGAGCACTTCAAATTTCATACGCCCATCGGTTAAAAGAGTGCATGGTCCTTGAATAAGTCCTGTTGGGAGACAATAAACTCATCAATTATCTAGATTATTATTCTTTTTTTTTAAATGGACAACTTGGTCCTGTTTTGTGTGATGTCTCTTTTTATGTGTATTTCTATTTTCTTGTTTTGATTGGGATCTCTATTTCGCAGGTGCTGGAAATTTTTGAAGCGCCGCAGACCAGCCGCTATCGGACAACCTCGCATCACAACTGGTATGCTCAGTTGCATAGGTACTTCTTACCCCTAACTCTTTATATTATTTGGAATGTTTAGTTTTTTGAGTTGTCACATTCAAGTCTGGGGGGAGAGCATGCATGTGGTCACTACACGAGCACACGTTTTATAACATACCAGTTGTTATTTATTTATTTCAAAATCATTGTAGCACACACTGAATCACCCACTTGAGCGCGACCTTATTCACGTGTGCGGCTCGAGTCAAATGCATTGTTTGTGTGTAAACTTTAAAACAGCGGTGCTGGCTTAGGATTTTAGAATAGAGTAATGTGAAACTCGTGCAGTACTCCTAATCGAGTGCTCATGGTCTGTGTAGAAATAGTATAGATTTAATTTTTCTTTATGCTCGTAGATTTATACGTTTTCTGCAGATGTAAATATTATTGTACTACTCAAAAATGTTGAATTTGGTGAAATCGATCGGTAGTGTAGGGATGTGTGTAGCCGTCACTAGAGTCATTTTGCTCGAGTCAGGAGGAAGGATCATCTTTCTCGGTGGCTACGAACTTGCCCCAAGCTACTCTCGAAACATTGGTGCATGGTTAGTCAGTCGTGAGCGTGACGTAGGCCATCAATTTAGCTAGTTTGAGCCTTGTTTACCTAGTCCTTGCTGCTAACCGTTGTAAGCCAAGTTTGTGCCTACCCCACCTTTGATTCAGCTCCACCTTCATTCACCAAAGCCTAAAGTCAATCCTCTTATCGCAACCAAATCCATGAGCTCCAGTGAATTTAATATTTTGATGAGGTGTGATGTGTGGAATTCTAGTGATGTGGTAGATGAATACATGAAAGTTTACTTGCTAAAAAAATTTTGGGATTGCAAAAAAAAAGAAAAATAAGAGAATTGAAAGAGAAAATCTAAAAAGAATTACAATGAGAAATGGAATCTCCATCTAGTTTATCATGATATTGGTCGGGTTAAGTCGTGTACACACCCGGTTTTCAAGCTAAGTCTGGGGGTGTGTAACACGTGCAATTCTGAGGGGCTGTATTGGTTTAGCTTGTTGTTTGCTCGCTTGGGTTGCGTGTAGCCTCCATATTTATCTTTGACTACCAAACCTTAGCCTAAGTCCCATGATTATCCTAAAGTACTACGAATTCACGCTTGACGAGCTAGTATCGTGGAGAGAGTGTGAACGGGCAAGCGTATGATCCCCGACATTGATGGATTTCTTTGGAGGTGATCCTAAGCCTCGGTCTTTGGCAATGCTCATCTGAGTGGTCTGCCAACTTTCTTCTACATATGACCGAACGATTCTCCAGAATTTCAATTTTTGAGTAGATACAATATTTATTTATGTCTGTCGAAAAGCATAAATTCTGTAGTATAATTAAAAAAAATTTCTATTCTATTTTCTATGCACTGTATTTGGAAATTACTAAGGCAGCTAACTTTTTTCTAGTCCACGGAGTGATGATTTGCTCGGGACGAGCAAATGTTTAAGTCTGGGAGTGTGATGAGTTCAAGTTATATACATATTTTTGGACTCATCTGGGCTAGTTTTCTCGTTGATGCACTACACTTTAGAGCTATAATTGTTTACATCTGTTATTATGTCTGTTCCCTGTTAAGTGCACTTTTTGTCCGTTTTCACTGTGATTCCGTAGTTTTTATACTTTTGTCCTACTTGGTGTTTTTCTGTGTCTGGAGAATGTGGAATGCCCATTTCGGTGGCTCTTCTGTTTTTGCTGCAGGTACAAAGGTCGTGTGTGTGTTCCCGGATTGTTTGAGAATGTTTTTCGCCTAAGGGCCACTGATCGTGCGTTTTTACACGCGCACGGCAAGTGGAAGCCTTTGATCACGACCGCTGGTCGTGGGCGGTCAGTTCATCGAACCCCAAACGGTACAGGAATACTGTGCACGATCATTGGATCTATTGCGCACGACCACTGGTTGTGAGCCACTGATCGTGCGCACTATTATCCATTTTTCCAAGTTCTGTCTGGGGCAATCGAACGAGCATTGGACATAGTGCGCACGACCTCTGAGCGTGCGCCACTGCTCGTGCGCGTTTATTACATTTTTCTGGACTTCTGCCATTGCTAATCGCACGGCCATGGGATCCAGTGCGTACGACCTATGGTCGTGCGCCCCTGATCGTGCGCTCTGATTTTCTGCTGCAGTATTTATACCCGTGCTCTGCGAATTAGGGCAACGCCTGTCATTTTTCCGCCCCGCTGTTCCGCGCGACGCGCCGTTTCTCACCACCGCAGGTCCTCCACTCATCTCCACCCTCCGGGAAGCTTTCTCCGGCGATCTGAAGCCATTTTCAACCCTTTGGAGAGTTTCCGGCCACGAGCTGTGTGTAACAGAGATCTTTCGGTACTACTCATTTGGGCAAAAGGGAGAAAAGATTGAAGGAAAGGGAAGAAGACGGGGGAAAACAAGTGGATTGACAACCCATTTACCTCCGGACGCAACCAACAGTCTGAGCCGAGAAGTGGACTGACAACCCACCATTCCGGCCAAGAACCACGGCTAGGCTTTCCCCTTATCGTTTTTTTATGCCTCTTCTCATAGTGAAGTGTATTCTTAAGCTTGTAATGAACCTGAACTACTTTTATTTGTTTATGAATGAAGTTTGCTTGGGATAATTACATCTTTGTTAGCTGTGATGCATTCGCCTCCATTCACATCCACTTCACTCGTGCACTAGAACCACTCTAGCAAAGGCTAGTGTTGGTAGTTGAAGAGGTGTTTGCAACTCTCACTCTCCGCACGTGTGTTCATTACATCTGGTTGCTCTCCGTCCATTCGCCTCACAAAGCACGGCATAGCGGTCTGCACTAGTTCCATCCACCAAGCGAAGCGGTGCTTACAACCCGCATTAGTTCTCTTTTTGTTTTGTTAGCATTAGGAATCGAAAACCAACCTACTTTGTTGTTTTGTTTAACTCTTAGTAACGATCTTTCTGCGACGATATCACGATACCAAACCTGCATTCCCTCGAGATCGACATTCGGGGAAGCTATTCCCAAATTTATTACTTGACAGCGACCGGTGCACTTGCCGACGCATCACGTGCTGACGTATGTAAATCATGATAGTTATGTTTGTAAACATGTAAGGCCTTAAGGCCAAAACGACTACTTGTACATGCTGTTTATATTCCTATAGTGATGTGGACAAATTGGTTAAAGATAATTTAAAATACTTCCGCAAGTTGTTAGTTTTGTGATGGGTGCTAGTTTTCCTTGCATGATTGTCCAAAAGTATCTCTTTAGCTTGTTCATTTAATATGATGTGTTGCCCCGACCAAAGCTACTGTTATTTTTTTTGGGATGGACATGGTGTTACAATTTGGTATCAGCTTCCAGTGTCGTTCTCTTGTCGTTCAAATTCGTGGTCGAATTCTTTTTAAGAGGTAGAGAGCACGTATGTGCGTCACACTAAAACATTTCAATAACCAGTGAATGTCCATTTAGAAATGAAAAACACACATGTTTGTAACATTGTTTGCGGAACCTAAGTGTTCCTTTGTTTGTTGTTTGTTCTGTTTGTAGTCGCTAAATTGTGTGTTACACGAATATAGATGACTAGGAGGGGTGCGTGACAGTCTCAACCCCAACACTCTGTAGAGGGTAATGCACAAACTGATGTGCCTGCAACCCCTCCTTCTGCTTAGACAATACGATTGGTTGTTGAAGCTATGTTCGCTATGTTCAATGCGCAATTAGGAAGGCTTATACAACCTCTTACCCTTGGGGTGGCCCCGGTGCCAGTTGGCATAATTGAGCCGGTTGTTGTGAGGCAAGTGCCTGAAGAGCTGGTAGCGGCGAAGCGAGCGTCCGATAAACAATTGAAGCACTTTCTGGGCTTCCATCCTCCTACGTTTGTGAGAACGAGATCCCCAACTGCAGCCGAAGATTGCCTCTCACGGATAAAAAGATCCTTAACGATTACGGAGACGAAGGGTAGAAAGCCACCTTAACTACTTTCTTGTTGGATGAAGAGGCAAGGCTTTGGTGAGATGAGATGGAGTTATATCAATTTGCGGGCAAGCAACTGACTGATATCTCGATGGAGGAGTTCTCGAGATTATTTTTTGCAAGATATATCCAATTTGTACAGTGCATTGCGCTGGAGAACCAATTTCAAAGGTTGACTCAAGGTGACTATTTGGTGGATGATTACTTCTATGAGTTTACGCGACTTGCGAGGTATACGGGATCATCGTTTGATGATGAGGAAAGAAATACTAACATGTTTTTTGAAGGTCTGCGCGATGATTTGAGGTTACTCCTATCAGGCCCCATGACACAAGGCTTTTCGACCTTGGTGAATTTTGTCAGATCCCTTGAGCAGAATATGAAGAGAGTCCAAAGTAAGAAGGACCTATCTATGAAGAAGATAGAGTTCAAAATGTCGAGCTCTACAAAGTTTGGGTACCGAAGGGTCAAAAAGTCTAGGTTTCCGTAGCCAGCTTCCTCTTTTGTTTTAGGAGCAACTGCTGGGCAAGGTCAGTTCACTTGCAACAACTGTGACAAGATGGGACATTTTACTCGAAACTGTTGTGTTACTTCCCAAAAGATGGAGAAAAAGACAGGTGTGTCTTATGCAGAGAAAAGAAAAGCAGCGGAGGAAGCTGCATCTCAGTACAGTCCAGCACAACCCAGAGTGTATAATCTCGGCCAACAAGAGAGCATTAAACAAAGCGACGTCATGACAAGTATGATTTAGTATATAACTTTTTTATGTTTATGTACTTTATACGCTGTGTGATTGTTTGTATAACCTGTTTGTATTGCGCTTTGTCCTAATTCGGAACTGTCTGATGAGAGCATTATTTGACACTGGAGCATCTCACTTATTTATATCAAAGGACTTTGTACTGCGGATCAGAGTGCCTTCTTTCATGTCAAAAGATAGATTGGATGTCGGGCTGCTAAATGACAGGTGTGTCTTATGCAGAGAAAGGAAAAGCAGCGAAGTAAGCTGCATCTCAGTACAGTCCAGCACAACCCAAAGTGTATAATCTCGGCCACCAAGAGGTCATCAAACAAAGCGACGTCGTGACAAGCATGATTTAGTATATAGCTTTTTATGTTTATGTACGTTATACCCTGTGTGTGATTGCTTGCATAACCTGTTTGTATTGCGCTTTGTCCTAATTCGGAACAGTCTGATGAGAGAATTATTTGACACTGGAGAATCTCACTTATTTATATCTAAGGACTTCGTACTGTGGATCAGAGTGCCTTCTTTCATGTCAAAAGATAGATTTGATGTCTTGCTGCCAAATGAGTATCTGATGCATGCGGATAGAGTTTGTTGTATAAAGGTGCGAATAGGAAGTCATGAGTTTGACTTAGAAGCGTCAATGCTGCTGATATCTGAGTTTGATGTGATCTTGACATGGACTGACTCTCGAAGCAACGTGCATGCATCAATTGCAACCTGAAGGAAGTCAAGTGTGGCAAAACACTGAAAGCGAGACTACTTTTGCTGGTATGTGTGGATCGAGCAAGACACAGATGTCTACTATCCAAGTGGTCAAGGCGGTTCAGAAAAGCACAGAGTTGTTCTTCACGCTGTTAGAGGCTTCAGAGCAAAACCCCAATTTGAGTGACGTTCCAATCATACCGGAGTTTGCAGATGTGCTTCCAAAGGATCTCGTTAGAGCTCCACCTCAACGAGAGTTCGACTTTACTATTGAGCATGTGTCAGGTGCTAAACCTGTGTCACGCTCTTCGTACCGGATTGCGCCAAAGGAGATGGCGGAGTTGAAAGTTCAGTTACAAGAGTTTCTGAAGCAAGACCATGTACATCCGAGTTCATCCCATTGGAGTGCACCAATCTTCTTTGTGAAGAAGGGCGGAAGTTTGTGTCTGTGTATGGACTACCGAGAATTGAATAAGCTGACGGAGAAGAATAAGTATTTGATTCTCAGAATCGATGACTTGTTTGATCAACTAGTTGAATAAACTATGTACTCAAAGCTGGATTTGAAGTACGGTTACTGCCAGTTGAAGATCATGGAAAGTGTCATTCCCAAAACGACGTTCGGTGCCTATTACGACCATTATGAGTTCACGGTTACGTCACCTGGCTTGACTAATGCGCCATCGGTATTCATGTACTTGATGAACATAACGTTTTGAGAGTATCTAGACCGGTTTGTGATTGTCTTCATCGATGATATACTGGTTTACTCTCAGTCAGAAGAAGAACATGTGATTGTCTTCATCGACTTGAGGAGTCAGTTGTCTACCAAGTTCTCGAATTGTGAGCTTCGGTTATCATGCGTGTCATTTCTAGGTCATGTGGTAAGTGGAGAGGGCAATGCAGTGGATCCAACGAATATAGTTGTTATACAAGAGTGGCCTGTATTGAAAACTGTGGCGTAAGTCTGAAGTTTCTTAGGATTGGTCGACTACTATAGGCGCTTCATAGAGAACTTTTTGAGGATAGCTCCGCCTCTTACGGCATTTACTAGGAAGGATCGAAAGTTTGTTTGGTCGTCGGTATGCGCAGAAGCTTTTGAGGAGTTGAAGAGTCGTTTGACCATGATGCCAATTTTATGTTCGTCATGTGGTTCGGAAGGCTAAGAAATCTACAGTGACGCCTCAGGGAATGGCTTAGACTGCGTTCTTCTTCAGTTTGGAAAAGTTATTGTTTATTGCTCTTGCCAGTTGAAAGTATATGAGAGGAATATCTGGTCTACGACTTGAAATTAGCGGTCGTGATATTCGTTCTTAAACTTTGACGGCATTACTTATATGACGTGAAAATTGATATCTTTACGGACCATAAGAGGCTGAAGTATATATTAAATCAAAAAGATGTGAATATAAGCCAAAGGAGGTGGATGAAGCTCCTTGGGGACTACACCTTCGAGATTCATTACACTCCCGAGAAGAGAAATTTAGTCGATGGCGCGTTAAGTCGAAGGGCTCCCGCACAAGCAAACTAGATTCATATGCATGAGGAACGTCTGATCAGTGACTTGGAGTCCCTTGAAATCTCTTGTGTCGAGAGGAAGACAGGCGCAAATGCATGCTTGAACTGGACGGAGGTACAATATGACCTTGCAGACAGAATTCGACAAGCATTGAAGTTTGATGAAAGCATAAAGCATTATGTGGCAGAGACCATGAACGGGTATGCTGAGTTATCTTTTGAAGACGGTCTTCTGTGGAAAGATAGTCGTTTGTGTGTCTCAAATGTTGGCAAATTACGGGAAGAGTTAATATACAAGGCTTACTTTACTAAGTACTCAATCCACCCGAGGAGCACAAAGATGTTTAAAGACACAAAGAAATTGTTCTAATGACCAGGTTAGAAGAAAAACATAGTCCTCTACGTCGCAAAATGTCACGCTTGCGCGCTTGTGAAAGCTCAATGTTAGAAACCTGGTGGATTTCTAAAATCATTGCAGATTCCAGAATGAAAGTGATATTTCTATGGATTTCGTGCATGGATTACTGATATCAAAACAGGGGAACGATGTCATTTGGGTAATCGTAGACCGATTGACGAAAGCATCGCACTTCATTCTAAACCGTAGAGACGATTCAGTAGAAAAGTTGGCAAAACTCTGTGTTAATAACCTAGTATGATTGCAAGGTGTGTCCCGTAGCATTGTAAGTGACTAAGATGAGCTATTCACATCAAATGATTGGAGGCTCATCCACCAACTGTTGTGTAACAAGCTGAGGTTTAACACGACCTTCTATCCTCAAACGGATGAACAAACTGAAAGGAACAATAGAACAATGAAGGATATGCTCTGTATGTGCGCCTTGAATTTTGGAAAGAGATAAGAAGATTATGATCGAGTTCGCCTACAACAACAGCTACCAAATTCAAATGACGCTCTTCGAGACCCTTTGAGGTAGAAAATGTCGTACACCCTTGGCTTTGACAGAGACGGGCAAAACGGAGTTGTTTAAGTGAAAGGACGTCGATGATGCAAATTCGACGATTTAAACAATCTGGGAGCGATTGTTAATTGTTCAGGATAGGCAGATGAAGTACTACAACACTAAGCACAGGAACATCAAGTTTGTTGTTGGCGACATGGTTTATTTAAAAATCAAACCATTCAAGGGTGTATCGATGTTTCGACACTTGAAAAAGCTAAGTCCGAGATATCTTAGACTGTTTGAAATCTTGGAGTGTGTTGGTGAAGCTGTCTATCGACTTGCTCTTTCGACAAAGTTGAGTGGTTTACATGATGTTTTCCACATATCTGTGTTGAGGAAGTCGATGCAAGAGCCTAGTCAAGTGGTTGTGACTGATCAGGTGTGAGTCGATGGTGGGCTAAATACGAAAGTCAGGCTCATTCGCATCGAAGACACTGAAATCAAGCATATGCAAAATAAAGTGATCAAGATGGTCAAATTACGATGGGCAATTGCGGTCGCGAGGAGCTGTCATATGAGCAACAGCAAACCATGCTTGAGGAGTTCTTCGAGCCATTTTGTTAAGGCATAATTTAAGTTTTATATCTTTTATATATATAGCTTTCTTAAAGTTCTGAAATTTCGGGATGAAATTTTTTTAAGTGAAAGAGATTTGTAACACTTCAGGTTTTCTCATTGTTTATTACGGGCTAGAAGCCCGTTAATCCCAAGATTCATAGCGCAAAAAGCCCCTACATTTGCTATTCTGAGTCTATGCTCTGTCCCTATCTGAAGCAGCAGATGTTAACAAGCAGGCGTAAGATGTTATGGAAAGGATAACGTGATGTAGGGTAGGCTGTGGAGTGAATTCTAAATGCACATTAGTGAAGAGTGGGGTCGATCCCTAACGGTTCAGTGTCTACAACACACGCGGTTCGGCGTAAGGATTAATATTAGCAACAAAGTATTATAAGATAACGCACAAATTTTCATAAGCAAAGATAAACAATTTCTTAAAACTTGAGACGTGGCTTTCCTCCGCAAGGAGGGCTATAGCGAGCGCGCGGCAAATCAATCCGTTCTGCAGTCAGAGATTTTCACAAAAACAAATAATAATAGACTTTTAATTCCACAAGCATAAGAATACCACAGCGCAACAAAGTGTAATACCATCAACTAGTACAAAGCACCACAAAAATCTGAAATAAAATTAGGAATGCAGTAATTCTAGGTAAATCTGAAATTTTGGAGGCGAGGTGGAGCTTTCCGGATGGTGAACGACTAGATCGGGTGAGGGGAAGTGGTTCCACGGAAGGGGGAGGATGGCAGCAAAGGGGAATTGGCGGGGTGGCTGGATCTGGCTGGAGGAGTCCAGATCTGGACTGGTTGAGGGAGAAAACAGCCAAGGGGGCTGTTGGGGCAAGGCCGGGTGGTGGAGGAGGTTATGGAGGGGCGGTGGTGGCTGGATCTGGGCCAAAACAGGTAGGCTGGCCTGTTTTGTAGGTGGTCGGTGGAGCTAGGAGGGCGGCGGCCTGAGGGGAGTGGGCTGGGGGAGCTGGGAGGAGGCCGGCTGGCTGGTTCCTGGGCTGAACAGGGCCGCAGGTGGCTGGTTACAGCCCAGAATTTGGAGCGGCTGTGTGGGAAGGGGGGCTGGACAGCAATAGGAGAGGGTGGCGGTGGAAGGAAAATCAAGAAACACAAAACTTACCCAAGGAGTCGTCACCAAGGGGGTCTACGGCGTCGGCACCGCGGAGGAGATCACCGGAATGAAGGGATTTCTTCTCCAAACATTCAGCAATATGAATTCCTGCAGCCCTAAGGATCTATTTATAAGAAAACAAAGTTAGGGCAACCGAAATCGACGGCTATGATTGGTCGGTGGTTCTGATGTCATAACTACATGAAATAAAACTCAAAATACATAATGTTATATATGAAACTAAATCTAAATGACGAGCCGGACGCATCCGCGGTGGCGGATCGCCGGTTCGGCCAAGTCCGTCTGCGAGAATACATGAAGGTGGGGTCCGCCTTGCGCCGAGTTGCGCCAGATGGTCCCTCATCAACTCCCCCCGACTGAAAAGTCTTCATCTCCGATGAATGGAGATGATCGCACTGTAGTCGAAGTCCAGGGGCGAGTCGATCAAGCTCTGCAGCAGCAATCCAGGTGTCGTCGGAGAAGGAATGTCCACGCCAGCGAACCAAGTAGCGGCACACGAGGCCACCCGTAGAGGGGACGTACTCATGCGCAATGATCTCGGTGATGGGCTCGTCGCTCAATGCTCAAGGAAGGAGATCCGGTGGAATCGGCGGTGCTGGAGAGGGAGCCAGTTGGGACAAGATCTTGGGTAAGTGGGGGTCAATGGCGGACTGGGTGTCGGGAGCGGGTAGGGGTGGTATAGGCCAAGTGGTGGGAACAGGCTGTGGCGGTACAGGTTCCGGAGGGTAATCAGAGTGGGGGTCAGGGTACTAGTGAGGTGCAAAGTATGGCGTCAGGTCCTCAACATTGAACACGGGGTGGATACCCATGCTCGCAGGAATATCTAGCTCATAAGCATTTGTCCTGATTCGTCTCAGGACTGAATAGGGACCGATTCGCCTGGCTCTGGATTTCGCCTTGCCGGTGGGGTTGGGACTCGTATGGGAGTATCACGACGATAACGGTCTGCTGGCGGCGGATCATCTCTGAACCGCTGGCCGCGATGGGGGGAATCGTTAGGGTCGTCCGCGATCTCATCGTCATGCTGTGAGGGAGTATCCTTGGCGTTCTTTAACTGGTCGAGGCGGCGATTCACCGCGGCGATATCATGACGCACGTTATCGAACTGGGTACCTAATGCATCAAAACGTTCTAGGATAAGGCGCTGAAAGTCAGTGGTAGCGGCGCTCAAATTCGAGCCCGCTGCCCGGTCATTGGTGACTGGCGGATCTACCATGCTTCTAAATGTCCTACCACTACGGAGCATGCAAAATGGCCCAACCTGACTCTGATACCAAATGATGTAGGGTAGACTGTGGAGTGAATTCTAAATACACACTAGTGAAGAGTGGGGTCGATCTCTAATGGTTCAGTGCCTACAACACACGCGGTTCGGCGCAAGAATTAATATTAGCAACAAAGTATTATAAGATAACGCACAAATTTTCATAAGCAAAGATAAACAATTTCTTAAAGCTTGAGACGTGGCTTTCCTCCGCAAGGTGGGCTATAGTGAGCGCGCGGCGAATCAATCCGTTCTGCAGTCAGAGATTTTCACAAAAACACATAATAATGGACTTTTAATTCCACAAGAATAAGATTACCATAGCGCAACAAAGTGTAATACCATCAACTAGTACAAAGCACCACAAAAATCTGAAATAAAATTAGGACTGCAGTAATTCTAGGTAAATCTAAAATTTTGGAGGTGAGGTAGAGCTTTCCGGATGGTGAACGACTAGATCGGGTGAGGGGAAGTGGTTCCACGGAAGGGGGAGGATGGCAGCAAAGGGGAATTGGCGGGGTGGCTGGATCTGGCTGGAGGAGTCCAGATCTGGACTGGTTGAGGGAGAAAACAGCCAAGGGGGCTGTTGGGGCAAGGCCGGGTGGTGGAGGCGGTTATGGAGAGGCGGTGGTGGCTGGATCTGGGCCAAAACAGGGAGGCTGGCCTGTTTTGGAGGTGGTCGGGGGAGCTAGGAGGGCGGCGGCCTGAGGGGAGTGGGCTGGGGGCGCTGGCCGGCTGGCTGGTTCCTGGGCTGAACAGGGCCGCAGGTGGCTGGTTACAGCCCAGAATTTGGGGAGGCTGTGAGGGAAGGGGGGCTGGACAGCAATAGGAGAGGGTGGCGGTGGAAGGAAAATCAAGAAACACAAAACTTACCCAAGGAGTCGTCACCAAGGAGGTCCACGACGTCGGCACCGCGGAGGAGATCACTGGAATGAAGGGATTTCTTCTCCAAACATTCAGCAATAAGAATTCCTGCATCCCTAAGGATCTATTTATAAGAAAACAAAGTTAGGGCAACCGAAATCGACGGCTATGATTGGTCGGTGGTTCCGATGCCATAACTACAAGAAATAAAACTCAAAATACATAATGTTATATATGAAACTAAATCTAAACGACGAGCCGGACGCATCCGCGGTGGCGGATCGCCAGTTCGGCCAAGTTTGTCTGCGAGAATACACGAAGGTGGGGTCCGCCTTGAGCCGAGTTGCGCCAGATGGTCCCCCATCATAACGTCTGCAAATGTAGCGGGAAATGGTCAGAACGGTTGGCGTGAAGACGGAACGACACGATGTCGTCAGGTAGCTAACGCCGAGCGGTATTTCTACCGTTGACGGTAGCCTCCCATCACGTCAATGCGTCGTAAGAATGGAACTAGCATCGAGATATCTCGACGATCGTCGAGAGAGCTACTGCTGGGAGGTAGCTATTACCGTTGGGCGGTTGGTCACACGACGCTTTTGGGTTAAGCGGCTACGGATAACCAGATATAAGGATCACTGCTCTGGGACTAACGTGGGGCGTTAGCTAGCTATCGTCGGGCAGTAGAGGACAGACAGATTCTTAAAAATGCATCGCGAGTGTCTGATTCATCATGAAACTTAATCAAACGCTCCAGGTTAGTCCATCCTTTAAAACTGAAGGGTCGGTGGCAATCTATCTCCTTATCTTGCCATTTGAAAGTTTTGAATAGCTTTTGGAAGAGAAAGGAAAAAGAAGAGGGTTTCTGCCATTGTTGGAGTTCCGAAGCTCTGAATCGTGAACCATTTTCAGATCCACGGAGAGCAGCCTGGTGTGATTCTTTACAACCGATTAGATTTTTGATTCATCGCGCTGAAACAATCGTCAAGGGTAACGATCCTTCTTGGTTTTAGGGCATGCTTGTTCTATTTTATGTTTATATTTTTGCATATGGAAGTGCCTCATTTGCTAATTAGTAAACAACTAGACTTCTTCTGGGTCGATTGAGTTCGTCCCCGACATATATTGTATATAAAAATCTGCTTGATTTGCGGACTAGTGTGACGCCCAACTACGATAGATTCTCCCAGATTGGTGAAGCTTGTTGTGCGTACCAGAAAATGATTCCGAGAAATGCTCTGGTGCGCTGTGAGAGTTTGGCTTAAAAGATCTTGTGAAGCACTTGGCCGAGAACCCTGTTGTGATGCGTGGCAGAATGCAAATTTCTCCACATCCGTAGTAAAGAGATTTTGGCCCTCCTACGATGGTTGTGATCGTGTCACTGTGCGGGTACGACTTCATCTAGACTCGTTAATATGATAATCGGGTTATCTTACACAAGCTAGGCACTCACAATCTTTCTCCTTACGAGTGGATTAGGTGTGTAACGTGTTATGTTGAAAGGTTGTGAGTTCCTTAGCTTGTGTAAGATAACCTGGTTATCATATTAACAGGCCGAGATGAAGCTGTACTTGTACAGTAACAGTTGGATTCTGGTGATTTGAGCACGGGCAAAGATGATCCAAACATGTCCCATGCTAATCGGTGAAGAGGTAGCTCCTCGGTGCACCGGTTGATCTCGGAGAAGTCAGTGGGGCTTAGTGGCCTTTAACGACAGAAGATAAAATACCATGTAAGTTTGTAATACTGGGGATGAAGGTGAGACTAGTGGAGTACACCAAAAGAATGCCTTAAAAGCATGAAACGTATGGTCATATGTGCCCGTTATTAAAGAAGCAAGGTGTACCAAGATGCAAAGAGATCTTGGAGCCTAGGCTCAAGGCCCAAGCACGCGCTTTACGAAGGCAAGATGCAACCACATTCATTTTAAATAATTAGCATCAATCATCATTTAATATTCTTGATTAAATTCTTCATCTATTCTAATAATTAATCAGTTATTACTATCATTTATATCTCTTATGAAATAGAATTAATGTGGTCACTTGCATCATATCTAAGTCCTACCGCAGAATTATCTTTCACAAACATCAAATCAATAAATAATTATCGAATTCTTATTTTATTTTTTTCTTTATTTTTGAAAAAACAATTACAACAAAAATCTCACTCATGCGCGCCTTCTATGTTCTAAGGAGTACAAAGGCCCAAACATTCGAGTCTGGTGAGCCTCGAGTCCTATGTGCGCCTTTAACATCATAGGCACTCACATCTATAGCAACTGCATCCGGGCAGCGCGCTCTCAACTAACAGCAACTATCTCCCAGTAGGACACTCTCAACTAATAGCAACACCCTCCGGGCAGCGTGCTCATGTAGAGCAACTGACTTCGGGCAGCGCGCTCATATTAACAGCAACTGCCTCCGAGCAGTGCGCTCATCTACTGTAG
Source organism: Platanthera guangdongensis (assembly GCA_039583875.1). NCBI lineage: Eukaryota > Viridiplantae > Streptophyta > Magnoliopsida > Asparagales > Orchidaceae > Platanthera > Platanthera guangdongensis. Next base: position 113,175,581 of record CM077163.1, read on the forward strand.
TTGCCCCTGGGCAGTGTGTTCGCATTTACAGTAACTGTCTCTGAGCAGCGCGCACATTTACAACAACTACCTCCCAGCACTGCTCTCACACTAGCAGCAACAGCCTCTGGGCAGCGCGCTCACATCTACAACAACTATCTCTGGGCAGCGCGCTCTCAACTAAAAACAACTACCTTCCAGCAGCGCACTCTCAACTAAAAGCAACTGCCTCAGGGCAGCACGCACATCTACAATAACTGCATCTCGGCAACGCGCTCCCATTAACAGCAACTGTCTCCCGGCAGCGCACTCATCTACACCAGCTGCCCACGGGCAGCGCGCTCGCATTTGCAGCAACTATCTCTGGGCACCGCACTCACAACTAACAACTAACAACAACTGCCTCCAGGTAGCGCGCTCATCAACAACAACTTCCTCCGGGCAGTACGCACACATTTACAATAACTCCTACCGGGTAGTACAATCATCTACAGTAATTGCCCCCAGGCAGTACACTCATCTACAGTAATTGCCCCCCCGGGCAGTGAGCTCACACTTACAACAACGGCCTCCGAGCAGTGCACTCACATTTATAGTAATTGCCTTCGGGCAGCACGCCCATCTACTACAACTGCCACCCAGCAACGTGCTCGTAATTATAGTCATTGCCTCCAATGTAACGGACCTCGAGTCCTTCCGAAGCGCGCAAGAGCCAAGGTTCTTTGCTACCTCTCAAAACAAACAAACTTTTAGTCCATTTACTCCTCAAGATAGGAGCAAGCAAAAATCCTTCTCCAAATCCCTCCTTAAGACGAACCATAAATCCTCTTGCACCATCCAGTAAAAATGGACTCTAAGTCCATCCATGATGCCAAGGCACGGGGGCAAATGTCCCCCCTCATCACGCTTATGCAACGAGTCCCCGACCCTGATGCTTAGTGATAATTGTCAAAGATAGCGCACCGCGCGCATGGAAAGTAAAACACAAGACACAGTGTGCACACGACACGGATACAATCGAGCACTCCCCCGACATCAACATCATATTTTGAGGCATCGGCTATTCAAGGGACGGAGCTGTAACGCCCCTGATTTTTTTCAGTGTTTATTTTAAATTTATGTAGTGACGTAATTATGATATTAGGGCGCTACGTTGACGCGTAGTTAACGGACGCCGTTGTTGGAGCGTGATTTTTCACTCATCGGAATCCGAGGTTTTGACTCGGTGGTTTTCAGTAAGTTGTTATTGGTTGTAACTTCGGAGAGTTGTCACCCGAGTTTGGTTTGTCGAATCTTAATTTTGACTTCGACATTGATTTTGTAGCATCTGTATTTAGTCTTGAAGCGAATTTCGTGGAAATCCGAGTTGGTTCGAATTTTGGGGTCATTTTGACGTTTTGTTATTAAAAATTATATTATATTATATTATATGTATATATTATATTAAAATTATCTAATAGATAATATATTATATGTATATAATATATAATATATTATATGTAATATTATATTATATATAAAGACCCAAGACCGAATCTTATTCACTATATTCTTCCCCAAGACATCGGACTGAGAGTGCGGAAGAAAAGAGGGTGACGGGTTTCGCAAGGGCTTCGACTGCCGCTTGTAGCAGTGCCGGTGCTCGGAATCGTCGACGGAGGGCAGATCCGGAAAGCTCCCGCCGAGATCTATGCGTTGGTGGTAGGTAATTTTGTTTTCTTGAACTTTTGGCATTAGGGTTTCTGACCTTGACTCTCGTTTGCCCTGTAAATTTTCAGGAATCGTTATCTAAGAGTTTTGCGGTCGATCCTTGAAGCGGAGAGCCAGTGAGGCCGGATTTTTGAAGATCTTGAGGCAAGTGGTGGTTTGCACCCTTGTCAAGACTCTTATTAAGATCCTTATGTCTCTTCTCTATTTTGTTTTTGTCTAAGCTTGGTTGTATTTTACTTAGCATAACAGTAATCTTGTTTTTCTCTTCTTGACGTGTTGAGGTAGAATTCTTTTTCATGTGTTGGGCTCCTGCCTTGTCTACCCCTCCCTTTCAATTAAGTTATGGAACTTAGTCTTGGTCTAGGTTTAGTTGTTGTCAAAAAAATTAGTTATTATAAGTCTACTAACCTCTGTTTAGGTAAGATGAAATTTCTGTCAGGTTTCTGTCTTAGGCGTCGAGTGAACTCATCTAGGCGTCGAGTGCGTTAAGTTAATTCAGCTAGGTGTCAAGTGCGTTGAGCGAACTCAGCTAGGAGTCGAGTGCGTTGAGTGTTCAGCCTTTGGCGTCGAGAGCGTTGAGTGTTCAGCTTTTGGCGTCGAGTGCGTTGAGTGTTCTGCCTTGGCGTTGAGTGTGTTGACTGAATCAGCCTTTGGAGTCGAGTGCGTTGAGTGTTCCGCATTTGGCGTCGAGAGCGTTGAGTGTTCGGCCTTTGGCGTAGAGTACGTTGAGTGTTCTGTCTTGGCGTTGAGTGTGTTGACTGAATCAGCCTTTGGCATCGAGAGCGTTGAGTGTTCAGTCTTTGACGTCGAGTGCGTTGAGTGTTCTGTCTTTGTCGTTGAGTGCGTTGAGTGCGTTGAGTGTTCAGCCTCTGGCATCGAGTGCTTTGAGTATAGCTTCTTAGGCGTCGAATGGTTGTAGACTTGGCGTCGAGTGAATTCAGAGCCTGTAGACTTGGCGTCGAGTGAAGTGAGCCTGTAAACTTGGCGTCGAGTGAACTCAGAGCCTGTGTTATGGCGTCGAGTGAACTCAGAGCTTGTGTTTTGGCAATTTTGATGTGTCATTCGAGTGACTTTCATATTCGTCGAGTTTCCTTTGCAACTTCTGATTTTCTTCCATTTGCATCGTCATGAAAATCTGATGCTAAGTCTTGGTTTTTGTTTCGTTGGTTTATATAATGCATTGTTGTCGGTGGCCTTGGTTATTTATATATTGCATGGTTATATAATTCATAGATATTTGTGGCTCTGGGTTGGCGGTGGATAAAGGACCACCACCTCACGGGTATATATATCATGGTTATTTGTGGCTAGGTTGGCAGTAGATAAAGGACCACCAACTTGATGTCGGTTTGTGAATCATTACACCTGGTGGATTTTTTTCTCTTCTTATGCACTGTTGGTTTGTGTTGAACAATGTGGTCACCACCACAGTATCTTTTTGAGATGTTTGGTCTGAAGGTTGGTGTTGGAAAATGTGGCCACCAACTTAGTACTGTTTTTACCGGTGTTAATGATTCACGTATTTGGAGCTGATCAGTTTCTTTTGTTTATATACATATACATATATGTTCTTATGCATGCACTTGCAGATGTTAATAAAGCATGACTTGATATCGCACTTGGTACAATTTCTTATACTTAAAACCCTGTAAATCTTTCTTTTGCTTATTACATTATGATTTGTATGTTGTGGATTGGCAGCTTTTTCTGTTTTGGGCTGGTAACTCTTTAACCTCTCGTGTTATTTACTTTTGGTTTCTTTTGCCACTTATTCTTTCTTGCTGAGCCGTATTTTTTTCTTTTGAATGCATCAGGCTCGGAGCTGTAGTAGGTTGGGTGGATAGAGTTGGTGGTCTCAGGCTTTCAGCAGTAGTAGATGTGGTTCTTACCTCCCCTTCGTGAGATAGTTTTGTTATTCTATATTTTTTGTTCAGACATGCATGTTATTTGGTGGGTTTGTGTCAGGTTATTGACGCCCAGTGGAGATTTTTTTAGAATGTTAAGTTATTTGCTAACTGCTAAGTTACTTTCTAGATGATTTGTTGGTTTTTCTTGTTCTCTGAAAAAGATTTATGATAGGATTGCATGTTAGTTATTTTCAAGCTACAAAAGCATCATTATACTTATCTCATGTTCATGACATCTTTTGAAATCAAACGACACTATATTTTAACGAACGTAAAAGCTATATTCCTATTTATACTAAATCTAGAGGTATGCATATCATGAGTTGTCTTATGCGGTTGTTCATGCTCATGTAGGGTATTAAACTATTAATAGATGTAAATGAAGTATTTTTCGCAGCGTATAATTATAATTTCATCCGTGCACTAGTTTATCCACCGAGTCGAGAGATGCAGCCGTCAAATATAACTAAAATATGTTTTTTTAAGATAAACTTGAGAATTTCATAATAAATATTATGCGTAGGTTCTTGTCTAAGCGTCTGCAGTTATCCCCTGCACGGCATGGCTTCACGGTACGTATTTTCTCTTACTCTGATATAATATCTTCTGTTGAGAAAATACTGGTTGTGACAGTTGGTATCAGAGGTGTAGGTTTAGTGGTCTTGTTCTATTTCATACACACACCGATGTGTCATCAGTACATCTTGGCTGAAGTAAGAACACTACATTCATAAGCATGATAAAAAGTATATGAGGCATATTATGTAGTATGTGATGCATAATATGTATTTGTATATGGATCCTCATAGGAAGCAACATGTGACTGTTATGTAGTATGGAATGCATAACAATCATCACATGAATGTCCATTAGATTTTACTTTTTTTGTTACATGCGATATTATGTAGTATGGGATGCATAATATTTCATATATACGCCGCTCATAACATGCATTAAGACCTTTATTAGAATACATAGTACAGCATGCATAGCATAACATAGCATGAGCACACAAGGCAAGCTAAGATTTACATGATAGCATACATACACAAATGGACTTAAACCAAAAAGAATACGAATTCATGCATTCATAGTTTATGCACACGAGTTAAGAGGATGACAATATATCATCTTAAGTTAAGCATATCATCATTTATGAAAATCCCAGAGCAAGTTAGCAGCGTGAGCAAGTATCTATTCATGCATGTTACGAACTAAGTTGGGTAGTTCTAGCGTTAAACTAGGTTTTGATTAGTTATTCGTTGTGATATTAGAATGCCGCCTAAGCGTGTTGCGACGAGTTCGACTCCCCAGTCTGAGGGCGAGTAGTCAGGTGCGCAAAGTGAGGTTGTGATTGAAGGAATGCGGCAGAGCAATGAGGCTATGTCGAGCCAGATGGTTAAGATGGAATCGCAGATTCAGGCGTTGTTGACTGTCGTTTCAGGATAGCAGACTCGAGTGCAAGACCCTGCTGTGGGTCAGGCCGTTCCTGTTCCCCCTGCTCCTATGGTACCTCCAGTTTCGCTGCCACCAGAGATGAATTTCATGTCGCATTTTCAGCGACTAGGACCTCCTACCTATGACGATAGAGCTGACTTCATGGCGATGGATGATTGAATTATTGCTATCGAGAAGATGTTCTCGTATTCAGGAGTTTTTGCTGACCAAAGAGTGATGGTCGTCGCTTACCAGCTGAAGGGTCTTGCGAAGAGCTGGTGGTTGAGGGAAAAATAAAACCTTACAGATGGATGTTCATGGGAATCATTCAAGGAGTTGCTGCTGAGGAAATTTCTGCCGTCGGTCGAGCAAGATCGTTTGATGAACAATTTTTTGCATCTGAAGCAAAGACAACTCACGGTCAGTGAGTATGAGATAGAGTTCAGCAAGTTGAGCAGATTTGCTCCAAATTTGGTAGCCTCTGAAGCGAGCAGAGTGAAGTGCTTTCTTGGTGGTCTTAGAAGTGACATCCAGCAACTGGCTAGTGCGTATGGATCTGAGAATTATGCTGAGCCAGTGGAAGCTGCTCTGAAAGTTGAAGCAATTGATAATGCAAAAAATTGAGGCGTGCAAATGAGGAAGGATAAGAGAAAGTCTGACGATAGTAAAAGCTTTCGGGATTCTGGCCCTGCTTCGAAGAAGGAAAACAAGGAGATGTGTAGTTTCTGTGGCCGGCCAGGCCATCCTTTCGAAAAGTGTTTCAAAAGATTGAAGGTTCAAAAACAGCAACAGGTGCATGCAATTCAGAGCGTCCCCAAAGGAGATCTGGTTTGTGCTTCATGTAAGCAGAATGGGCATGATGTTGCCCATTGTTGGAGTAAAGATGGGGTGTGCTTCCACAGTGGATAGAAAGGGCACTTGAAGTCTAGATGCCCGCGATCTCAGCCCCCGCTGCAGCCAGTTTCACTTCAAGTCTTGCCGCCGCCGCAACATTTGGACAAATGGAAGGACAAGTTGAATGTGATGATTTTGGAAGAAGCGCAGACATCCACCCAAGTAATCTCATGTTAGATTCTAATCTAGTTCGTTACTCGTAGTTATAGTTTCAATGTTGGTTGATTAATTATGCATGCAATTCTATAGGGAAGTTTAAGGTAAAGAATCGTTAGGCGCGCGCACTTTTTGATTCTGCTGCAACACACTTGTTCGTGGCTAGGACTTTCGTGGAACGTCATCGTCTGACTCTTGATCAAATTGGCGATCCGTTTCGCGTTAAGTTTCCCTCTAGTGACTCGGTGGTGTCGGACCAGGGTATCTAGAGTTGCCATCTTTTTTTAGGCGATTTTCTAGCTTTTTCTTGATCTGAAGAAGCTGGAGGACTTTGATGTGATCCTGGGTATAGACTGGTTGTCCCGATATGATGCAATTATCCAATGCAAGGTTAAGTGTTTGGAATTTAAGATGGACAACGACCACCCTAGGAGTGTGTATGGTTATCCGCGCCAGGATTCCCCGATTATTTCTGCGGTATGTGCTCGGAAGCTTTTAAATTCCGACTGTTGTGCTTATTTGGTTTCTGTTTTGGAGATCGTCGGTAGTTTGCCACGTATCGAGGATGTTCCTGTAGTGCGAGAATTTCCTGATAGTCTTCTTGCTCTTCCGCCGGAGAGAGATGTGGAGTTTGTTATAGATCTGGAGTCGGGTACTCGCCCTATTGCTAAGACACCGTACTGTATGGCCCCGCACGAGCTGGATGAGTTGCGTAGCCAGCTAGATGAGTTGTTGCAGTGTGGAATCATTAGCCCAAGTTCTTCGTCTTGGGGTGCTCCCGTCTTGTTTGTTAAGAAGAAGGATGGATCGTTGAGTTTGTACATTGATTATAGGGAATTGAATAAGGTGACTATCAAGAACAGGTATCCCTTGTCGTGGATAGATGATTTGTTTGACCAGTTGTGTCGTTCTAGCGTTTGCTAGAAGCATGCGTTGCAAAGAGATGATCGCAACCCTCATTAGCTCATCCATCATCTGTATTACTCTCTTGAGTAATCCACCAAAGAGACGTGGTGACGGCGAGCCGCAATAGTTTTCTTTAGATTGACGAATGTTTTCCGTTCTCGGTACGGGCATTTTGAGTTCTTGGTAATGTCCTTTAGATTGACGAATGCACTATCTGTCTTTATGGACATGATGAATAGAGTGTTCAAAGATTTTTTAGATCAGTTTGTGGTTGTTTTCATTGATGATGTTCTGGTTTATTCCCGGAGTGCTGAGAAGCATGCTCAGCAATTGTGTTTAGTTTTGTCTGCTTTAAGAGAGCATAAGTTGTATGTCAAGTTGAGTACGTGCGAATTTTGGCTACCTCAGGTGTTCTTTTTGGGTCATGTTGTGAATAAGGATGGACTTTCAGTTGACCCCGAGAAGATAGCCGCTGTTATGGATTGGAAAAAACTTATCACACCTAAACAGATAAGAAGTTTTCTATGGTTGGCAGGCTATTATAGAAGATTTGTAAAAGAATTCTCTACGTTGTTTGCGCCGCTGACTAAGCTTACACAGAAGAACGCAGCTTTTGTGTGGAGCGATAAGTGTGAAGAAGCCTTTCAGGAATTGAAAAAGAAATTGTGCACTGCTCCAGTGTTCTCTTTTCCTACCGAAGGGGTGGAGTATGTTGTTTATGTGGATGCATCGCACGTCGGCCTCGGTTGTGTATTGATGCAAGAAGGAAAAATGATTATGTATGGATCGAGGCAGTGAAAGACTCATGAAAGGAACTACCTTGCACATGATTTGGAGTTTGCAACAGTGATCTATGCCTTGAAGCAGTGGAGACATTTGTTGTATGGCGCGTTGAGCAAGATTTACACAGAGCATAAGAGCTTGAAGTAGGTCTTCACTCAGAAGGAACTGAATTTGCGCCAGCGTAGATGGTTGGAATATGTCGCGGATTATGATATTGATATTATTTATCATCCGGGCAAAGCTAATGTGGAAGTCGATGCCTTGAGTAGAAAGACCGCGCAGATCTTTAACATTTCTATAGAATCTTTGGTGGAAGAGATTTTATTAATGGGCATTTCTGTTGAAAGTAGCGACACGCCAAGCAACTTAGAAGAGGCGGAGCCCTCATAGATTACGCTTACAGAGCTTCATCAGAAGGACGATCCTGATTTGCAGCATATTCGTAGCAGGACTGAAAAAGGGGAGTTATCAGAATTTTCGATCGATGATGTGGGTACCTTGAAATATCGCGGCAGATATTGTATTCCGGCTGTGGAGGATATTCGAGCAAAGATTTGTAGTGAAGCACATGGGTCTAATGTTGCTTATTATCCTGATTCCACAAAGATGTATCGAGATCTGAAGCAAATTGTCTGGTGCTCAGGTATGAAGAACGATATAGCCAAGTTTGTAACTGAATGTTTTACTTGCAGGCGAGTTAAGACAAATCATGGAAGGTCTGGTGACAAGTTGACGCCTTTGGATATTCCAAATTGTAAGTGAGAGAGTATTTTTATGGACTTTATTACTAGTTTGTCGAGATATCCCCGAGGTCATGATTCTTTGTGGGTCATAGTTGATAGATTGACGAAGTGTGCTCACTTCGTGCCATTCAAGATTGATTACTCCATGAAGAAGATAGCAGAGTTGTATTTGGAAGAGGTCGTTTGATTGCACGTCGTACCTGTAAGTATCGTGTCAGATCGAGAATTCAGGTTTACGTCCCGTTTTTGAAAGAGTTTGCAAGAAGGGTTGGGTACCAATCTCAGGTATTTCACTGCTTATCATCCGCAGACCAATGGACGGGCGGAGAGAGTTAATCAGATTTTGAAAGGCATGTCAGATGTTACATCTTGGACCACGGAGGATCGTGGGACGAGCGGCTTAAATTGATGGAATTTTCTCATAATAATAGTTATCATGAAAGTTTGCAGATGGCCCCCTTTGAGGAATTGTATGGGAGGCGTTGTCGAACCCCCTTGTTCTGCACTGAAATTGGTGAAAGACCATTGTTGGGTCCGGAAGCCTTGGAAGAGATGAATACTTCTGTGACGCATATTCGAGAAAAGCTTCGTACAGCTCAAAAGCGTTATGAGAAGAACGTTAATCGACGAATGTCTGATCTGGAGTTCGCAGTTAAGGACATGGTTTTTCTCAAGGTATCTCTGATGTCAGGTGTTAAGAGGTTTGGGAGGAACCACAAGTTGGATCCCAGGTATGTGAGACCTTTCTAGGTTGTTGAACGCATCGGAGTGTCAACTTATAGGCTTGATTTGCCCGCTAATTTCCCTGGTGTGCACGATATGATTCATGTGAGCCAGTTGTGGAAGTGTGTGCTTAGTGACCGGCATGTTCTTGATTCGGTGCCCCAGTTGCAGCCTAATCTTTTTTATGTTGAATTGTCTGTTCGTATTCGGGATACTCAGGATCGGTTGTTGCAAAAGAAGACAATACTCATGGTCAAGGATTTTTAGCGAAACCAAGACGTTGAAAGCGCGACTTAGGAATTGGAGTCAGCTATGTGGGAGGTTTATCCTCATCTGTTTTCCTAGTTTCTTCTGATAAGTGTTTCTATCTGATAACCTTTGGTTATTTTCCTTCTGTAGTAGATTCGATTTTGTATCAAGTTTCGGGACGAAATTTTCTTTTAGGGGGAGTGGCTCTAACGCCCCAGATTTTTTCGGTGTTTATTTTAAATTTATGTAGTGACATAATTGTGATGTTAGGGCGTTACATTAACACGTAGTTAACGGGCGCCGTTGTTGACGCGTGATTTTTAGCTCATCGGAATCTGGGTTTTGACTTGGTGGTTTTTAGTAGGTTGTTATTGGTTGTAACTTTGGAGAGTTATAACCTGAGTTTGGTTTGTCGAATCTTAATTTTGACTTTGTCATTGGTTTTGTAGCATTGGTATTTAGTCTCGGAGCGAATTTCGTGGAAATCCGAGTTGGTTCGGATTTTGGGGTCATTTGAACGTTTCGTTATTAATAATTATATTATATTATATCGTATGTATATAATATATTATATTTATCTAATATATAATATATTATATGTTATATCATATGTATATAATATATAATATATTGTATGTAATATTATATTATATATATAAATACTCAAGACCGAATCTTATTCACTATTTTCTTTCCCAAGTCATAGAACCGAGAGTGTGGAAGAAAAGAGGGTGAAGGGTTTCGCAAGGCCTTTGGCTGCCGCTTGTAGGAGTGTCGGTGCTCGGAATCGTCGACAGAGGATAGATCTGGAAAGCTCTCGCCGAGACATACGCGTTGGTGGTAAGTAATTTTGTTTTTTTGGACTTTTGGCGTTAGGTTTTCTGACCTTGACTCTCGTTTGCCCTGTAAAGTTTCAGGAATCGTTGCCTAAGAGTTCTTGCAGTCGATCCTTGAAGCGGAGCGCCCGTAAAGCCAGATTTTTGAAGATCTTGAGGCAAGTGGTGGTTTGCACCCTTGTCAAGCCTCTTATTAAGATCCTTATGTCTCTTCTCTATTTATTTTGTCTAAGCTTGGCTGTATTTGACTTAGCATAGCAATAACCTTGTTTTTCTCTTCCTGTCGTGTTGAGGTAGATTTTTTTTTCCTGTGTTGTGTTCCTGCCTTGTCTACCCCTCCCTTTCACTTACGTTATGGAACTTAGTCTTGGTCTAGGTTTAGCTATTGTCAAGAAAATTAGTTATTATAAGTCTACTAACATCTGTTTAGGTAAGATAGAATTTCTGTCAGGTTTCGGCATTAGGCGTCGAGTGAACTCAGTTAGGCGTCAAGTGCGTTGAGTGAACTCTGCTATGCGTCGAGTTCGTTCAGTGAACTCAGTTATGTGTCGAGTGCGTTGAGTGTTCATCCTTTGGCGTCGAGAGCATTGAGTGTTCAGCCTTTGACGTCGAGTACGTTGAGTATTCTGACTTGGCGTTGAGTGTGTTGACTAAATCAGTCTTTAGCGTCGAGTGCGTTGAGTGTTCAGCCTTTGGCGTCGAGGGCGTTGACTGTTCAGCCTTTGGCGTCAAGTACGTTGAGTGTTCTGCCTTGGCGTTGAGTGTGTTGACTGAATCAGCCTTTGGCGTCGAGAGCGTTGAGTGTTCAGCCTTTGGCGTCGAGTGCGTTGAGTGTTCTTGATAGTTTTAATTTCAAGAACTAAACACCTAGAGGGGGGTAAATAGGTCTAATTCCAAAAACTTAAGCAACTAATCGATTAATATCACATCACAGCAATCTCATCACAATCAAGATCAGCACAACAAAGTACACAGAATTTTATAGTGGTTCCCCAATTGATGGGTACATCCACTTTCCTCCTTCGTCTATCTAGCAGTATACTAGATTCAGCCAAACTTACTTCTATCTTTCTCAGATTCTCAGATCTTACAGCTCAGGTCCCAACAGGCACCTACAACTCGGGCACAAGCCCTACCACTCAGATCACAAAGATCCTACAACTCAAGTTCTTCTCAAGAACTCTACCTCAGAGTGACTCCACACTCCTACAGCTCAGGCAATCCTGGCCTAACTCAGTGTGAATCCACATACCTACAACTCAGGCAACTCTTGTCCTATCTCAGCTTTTATAACACAGGCTTACAATACAGGCCTTAGCCTTACCACTCAAATTCAGAATGAACCTTACAAGGAAATATTAAGAATGATGAATTACAGACACCAGGGAAAATTCTCTGTTCCTGTCTACCTGGACTGAGCAGATATCATCCCTAACTTCTTCTTCACAACAACAAGATTATACAGAGATCTTGAAATGATGTCTGGCTTGTTCTGGAATCAACTAGCAGATGAATCTGCTTTTTCTTCTTCAGGAATATCTTCTGATTTGGACTGAGCAGATTTCAGCCCACCCTTCTTCTTTGATCCAGCAGATTGATCTTCAGATTCTGGCTCGGCTTGGATCGGGAAGAAAACTTCAGGTGGGGCACGCGTAAGCTGACTCGTCTCTCTCAGAGGATTACTCTGAATCTGTTGGAGTAGATGTTGCTGGCACCAGCAAACTCAGAAGCCCTTCAAATTTGATCTTGAGGTTCTTGGCTTCTGCAACAATGGCGGATGAAGACGACGAACTCCGCTTCTCGTTTTTAATCAGAGATTAATCTAATTAATTCCTTAATTATAGATCTCGATCTCTTATGTTATTTATAATCCCGTCACATTGGCAAGCTGATCGACATGATCGACACGTGTCTCAGTTTTAAGGTGGTTAAAACCTCAGCTATATTAACTTGAGATCCATTGTAGACTGACAGCGACGTTAATGTCGATTTGCATCGAATCTGAACTTTGTTGACTTGTTGACTTTGCTGAGTCAGTATCATTTTGGACTTAGCCAAAATCAACTGACTTTTCTAAAATCCTGCGTTCGACGAACTTCAAGCTTAGCTCGACGAAATCTGAACTCAGCTCGACGAAACAGTGAAGCTGAGATCGACAAATTCTCTAAGCCCAGTTCTTTCTTCAGGTGAAGGTTGAGTTCGATGAATTCTCTGAACTTTGGTCGACGAAATCTGAACTTCGGTTGACGATTCTGATAGTTGAGTCCTTCTTATAGGTAAAAGCTGTGATCGACGAACTCTAAACTCCGGTCAACAAAAACTAAGCTCAGCTCGGCGGATGGTAGACTGAGCGATTCTGGACTTACAAAGTTCTTCAGCTTTGCATAATGACGTTAAGAGCGTTGAGTGAATATCCCTCACTCAACGCTTTTTCCTTAGTCATATTCTTCAGCTTTCTGCCTGATGGCGTTAAGAGCGTTGAGTGTATAAGCTTCACTCAACGCATCTGAACTTAGTCGATTTTCTGCAATCTTGCCTTCTTACTGAAGTTTGGCGTTGACAGACTCAGCATAGCGTTGAGTGATGAAGCTTCACTCAACGCTTCTGGCTGTATGACGTTGAGTGAATTGAGCTCGCTCAACGCTTCAGAACTTAGTCTGATTTCTGCTTTAACTCAACGTTTCTAGTTGTATGACGTTGAGTGAGTTGAGCTCACTCAACGCTTCTGGACTTAGCCCGATTTCTGTCTTTGCAATACTGTCAGTTTTGAATGTCTGTCTTCTCTCAGCGCTATTAGCTGAATGGCGTTGAGTTAGCTTGCCTCACTCAACGCTTTTGAACTTAGCCCGATTTTCCTGTCTGCCTTCTCTCAGCGTTATTAGCTGGATGGCGTTGAGTGAGCTTGCCTCAATCAACGCTTTTGGATTAGGCAATTTTCTGAGTTTCCAACTCCACCTTGAGTCCACCTGTCATTGTCTTTTGAACTAGCTGTTCAATCATTGTGACAAAGACTAACTTGTATGCATGAACTTAACCATACATTAAATACAACTATGTTTATCTCATTGACATGTTTGACATCATCAAATCAGGGTCATTGGGATCAATGGACCCAACAGTTCTGCCTTTGGCGTTGAGTGCGTTGAGTGTTCAGCTTCTGGCGTCGAGTGCTTTGAGTATAACTTCTTAGGCGTCGAGTGGTTGTAGACTTGGCATCGAGTGAATTCAGAGCCTGTAGACTTGGCGTCGAGCGAAGTCAGAGCCTGTAGACTTGGCGTCGAGTGAACTCAGAGCCTGTGTTTTGGCGTCGAGTGAACTCAGAGCTTGTGTTTTGGTAAAATTTTGATGTGTCAGTCGAGTGACTTTCATATTCGTCGAGTTTACCTTAACAACTTCTGGTTTTCTTCCATTTGCATCGTCATGAAAATCTGATGCTAAGCCTTGGTTTTTGTTTCGTTAGTTTATATAATGCATTCCTGTCGGTGGCCTTGGTTATTTATATATTGCATGGTTATATAATTCAAGGATATTTGTGGCTCTGGCTTGGCAGTGGATAAAGGACCACCACCTCATGGGTACATATACCATGGTTATTTATGGCTAGGTTGACAGTGGATAAATGACCAACAACTTGATGTCGGTTTGTGAATCATTACAACTGGTGGGTTTTGTTCTCTTCTTATGCACTGTTGGTTTGTGTTGGACAATGTGGCCACCAGCACAGTGTCTTTTTGAGATGTTTAGTCTGAAGGTTGGTGTTGGACAATTTGTCCCTCAACTAAGAACCGTTTTTACTGGTGTCAATGTGTAACGCTCTCATTCGTCACACGGAATATAACGGTGGGTCCGGCCGGGGCCCCACGCCATATTTCACAGACAAACGGCGAAATTACGTGTGAATATCAAATCACGTTCTACTCGAATCCTAACTCAGAGCATTCTAGCGCAGCATTTTAAGTTGTAAGAACTCAACCACATGAATGTCCACTAAATATATAAACTCCACATTTATATATAAACCAAGAATGTATACAACACACACACGCTCATGGTCTTAAGGCCTTACAGGTTGCTCTTTACAAATAAACAGCTTCATACAACGGCACGTAGGCCGACCACACATGAAATCCAAGAATTTTTCGCACGGCCTTCAAGGGCCTTTATGCAGCAAGTCTTCATTCCGCTCAATTCAATTTAACTCATCAGCACCTGCAATTTAACATCCACCCTAAGAGCGGCAAACAAAGCAACGGTCAGCATTAGCTGATCAATTATAGCGATCATATCCCTTACCCGGGGCAGTGGTTCCTTCCCTGTATGCATTGCCAAAAATCTAGCTATCATCACAAGCATCACAACAGTATCACAAACGTCGGCTTCCGCCAGACACTACGTGCACTCAGGGCACCTTACGGTGTACCGGACTCCGTGGCAACACCACCGATTAGAGGTTATTAACTTGTTGGCTGGCCGGTCCTAGTCCACCAATCACGCATGCTGGCGACATTGCGCCCAAACCACTCAGAGGTGAGAACCTCACGGCAAACTTGAGTATTACCAATTCAAATCGACCCACCACTGTGGTGCAGCAAGTCGGGTCTATCTCGCGTCCCCCAGGCATTGCCACCCATCGATCTCCCAAAACAACCAGGGGCAGGTCAGCCTTTCCCGTGCTCAATCCGTCAGTAGCGCACCACTAGACGCGGGTCGGCTTTCCCTCCTGATTAGCCGCAGCTTTTTCGCTCTCTCAGAGCAAATAGCGCTCACCGCGCTCACACCACAAGGAGCTTACCCAAAACATCCAAGATCAACATACAGTTCACGCAGAGCTTACAACAAAAGAGCTACAATCACTACAATTCATAGACATCACATACTACACGGAGTCTTCTCCGATTCACAATATAACCATCACCAATCCAGACTAACCGTCCGGATGGGCTTCACACAGCATGCTTATGCCGTACTACACACTTTCGGCTCTAGATGCAGACTCAACTTGGAATCACTTACGCTTTTCTCCACTTGGTGGAGGATTTCATGCATATACATAAAGAAAGGACTTCGATTGTCCAAGAAGGAGATCGTTACCCTTGACGATCACTTAGGCGCCATGAGATCTAGCCGGATGGAAATCACCGCCACGGCTTTGCCTCCACGAATCCACACTCGGTTCACGATTCGGAACTCCGCAGCTCCTCCGGCAGCCGGTTTCCTTCTCGCCTTCCTTCCATGCCCTCTCTCTTCTCCCCACCACTTTGAGAAAGAGAAAGGTGAAGATGAATGGAGGTTATTCATTCATTCTCGACCTTATATCAGCAGGGAAGTGTTTGGGCCCTTGGATCCAGGATAAGGAAATGAACATCCTTGATTTGCCCAGAAATAGGCTGAACACGGCCTGACACGCCCTGTGACACGCCCGTGTCACAGGTCGTGTCCCTTAAGCGGCACACAACCGACTCAAACCCAAACAGTACACGGTCATGTGACACGCCTGTGTCACAGCCTACACGCCTGTGTCACGTCTGACACGCTCGTGTCTTGGAGTCGTGTACCTTAAACAGCACACCATCAACTCAACCCGAGCGGTACACGGCCTGTACCACGCCCGTGTCACAGGCCGTGTGTCCCAGGACACACCCGTGTCCACCAACACACGCATCCCCGGCTGATCCCGAGAAGAACACGGCCATGTGACACGCTCGTGTCACAGGCCGTGTACTCATCTCAACCTGGCGCTCGACGATCGTCGAGCGCAGTTCGTCGACCAGAGGGGGACACGCCCTCTGACACGCCTGTGTCGCAGGGCGTGTTCCCTCTCGAGAACTTCTTGAGTGCATTTCGTCGAGCACTCGAGAGGCTGCTCAACCCGAGCACGACACGCCCTGGGATACGCCCGTGTTACAGGCCGTGTCACCCAACCTGAACCCAAATTGGGATTTGGGGTGTTACACAATGATTCACGTGTTTTGAGCTGATCTGTCTCTTTTGTTTATATACATATACAAATATGTTTTTATGCATACACTTGCAGATGTTAATAAAGCATGACTTGATATCGCAGTTGGTGCAATTTCTTATACTTAAAATCCTGTAAATCCTTTTTTTGCTTATTACCTTATGATTTGTATGTTGTGGATTGGCAGCTTTTTTTGTTTTGTGCTGGTAACCTTTTAACTTCTCTTGTTATTTACCTTTGGTTTCTTTTACCACTTGTTCTTTCTTGTTGAGCCGTATTTTTTTCTTTTGAATGTCTCGGGCTCGGAGCTGTAGCAGGTTGGGTGGCTAGAGTTGGTGGTCTCAGGCTTTCAGTAGTAGTAGTTGTGGTTCTTACCTCCCCTTCATGAGGTAGTTTTGTTGTTCTGTTTTTTAGTTCAGACATGCATGTTGTTTGGTGGGTTCGTGTCAGGTTGTTGACGTCCACTGGAGATTTTTGTAGAATATTAAGTTAGTTGCTAGCTGCTAAGTCACTTTTTAGATGATTTGGTGGTTTTTCTTGCTCTCTTGGAAAGATTTATGATAGGATGACATGTCAGTTATTTTTAAGCTATAAAAGCATCATTATAATTATCTCATGCTCATGACATCTTTTTAAATCAAATGATACTATATTTTAACGAACGTAAAAACTCTATTTCTACTTATACTAAATCTAGAGGTATGCATATCATGAGTTTTCTTATGCGGTTGTTCATGCTCATGTAGGGTATTAAACTATTAATATATGTAAATGAAGTATTTTCCGCAACGTATAATTATAATTTCATCCGTGGACTAGTTGATCCACCGAGTCGATGGATACGACCGTCAAATATAACTACAACATGTTTTCTTTAAGATAAACTTGAGAATTTCATAATAAATATTATGAGTATGTTCTTGTCTGAGCGTCTGCAGTTATCATATGTACGGTGTGGCATCACAGCACGTATTTTCTCTTACTCTGATATAATATCATATGTTGAGAAAATGCTAGTTGTGACAGGAGCGCCCCTGTATCCTTCGCGCTGCACAGAACCCCATGTCAAGTGCAAGACAGAACTCAATGATGCACTCATTCTGTCGTCATGGACCCACCCTCATTACTGTCATCTCAGGGCACACTCAGCCTATGTTATTAAAGGCATGTCTGGATCCAGGCTCATCAAGCTCAGAGGTTTGCGCCTCTGTGCGCCTTATGTGCGCATTTACAACATAATAGGCGCATCTGAGTGAATTTTTCGTTGTAAATTTTTTCGTCAAAAATTAAGAAAAAAATTATGCAAAAACTCAATAATTTTTAATTGATTTAATATTTGTGAAAGATAACTGTGCGTTAAGGCTTAGATATAATATAAATGATCACATTGATTCTATTTTTTAAGAGATATATAAGATAGTAATGAATGAATAATTAGTAGACTAAATGAAGAATTTGATCGAGAAACTGAAATGATATTTGATGCTGATTATTTAAAATGGATGTGTCTGCGCCTTTCCTTCGTCAGGCGTGCACCCGCGCCATGAGCCTTACGCCAAGGCTTGAAGGCCCTATAGCTCATTGGCGCGCCTTGCACCTTTAATAACTAAGGAGAGTGTGCTGCCCTGAGGAAGTTGATGTCTATGTTGCACCGACACCGACACGCGACATGACACGACACGCGATTTGTCAATTCTCAAAAAATATCATATTCTGACACCCTGGAACACGTATATTAAATATTTATTTTTTATAATTTTAAAAATCTTAAAACATTTAACAAAAAATAAACTAAAAAATATACAAATAAACTAAGTCATGTTTAAATATTACTCATCAAATATTTAAATGCAAAACTTAATAAAATGTTATAAATTGATAGAACATTAACACATTACCATTATATATCATCAGTAAAAATAATGGATTCTCAAGCAAACCTTTTCCCTCACTTTTAATCTTCATTTTTCTATAAAAAATATCCACCTCACTAGTAGATCCTCCTTCACTAATTGAAATGCTAGAAGGGGGCAAATGCACTATATTAGGAGCAAGACTTGTTATTCTAGCATTCACCTCTTCTTGTAGTTTTATTACCTCAAATAAATCACTTCTTGAGACTTTTACGCACTTTCCAATTCTCCGTCAATCATTAACAAATATGTTTTCACTTTTGTATATGAACTTATAAAATATTTTTTACAAAAATTGCACTTCCAAGACAAATTGTCTATCATCTCACCATGAGTAGCTAGCTTAGTGACACACATGTTTGATTGAGCGGAACATGCGAGCCCCGCATGAGCCAGCGTGTCGAACTTTCGACACGAGTGTCAGAGAGTGTCGGACAGTCGGACGAGTGTCAAAGAGTCCGACACCGACACGCTAGGTATTTTGAAGTGTCAGTGTTTCATAGGTTGTTGTTAATGTGAGTATGCTGCCTGGAGGCCGTTGTTATAGATGAGTGCGCTGCACGGAGGCAGTTGTTGTTAGTTAAGAGAGCGCTGCCGAGAGGCAGTTGCTGCTAGTTGAGAGCGTGCTACATAAAGGCAGTTGTTGTACATTAACGTGATGCCCAAAAGCAGTTGTTGTTAGTTAAGAGTGCGCTCTCAGGAGACAGTTACTGTAAATGAGCGCGCTGCCCGGAGGCAGTTACTGTAGATGCGGGCGCACTGCCCAGAAGTAGTTGTTGTAGATGTTCGGAGATTCATTATTGAATATCCATAATTATGTCCAGGAAATGATTGCAGTAACATTAAAGATATTGTGCAAGTTTGAACTCACGACTTAGTCTTAAAGCGGGAAAAAGGGAAATTGTTAACAGATGTGGCTTGGGCTCTGTGCGTTCTGGGTGTGGGGAAGAGACTTGAGTGGTGGGTGATTGTTCTCAGGGATGCCCCCCACCGGGCCAGCTCAAGGCTGTCTTTCCAGACGCTAGTGTCTCCAGAAACTCTCCAAGGAGCCCTTGGAGGATGAGATGCTCGATTTCTTCCTTCAATCGAGCACAATCTTCAAATTTGTGTCCACGTCCGCGGTGGAAATCACAATACTGCGACTGGTTTCTATTGTTTGGAGGAAGCGGCCTGGGCCTCCTGATAACGTCGTCGTTGTGAATGACAAGGAGTATATTCGTCCGAGAGGTTGAGGGGAGTGTAGTATTGATGTGGACGAGTTCCTCGATCCTGGCGGGGGATGCCTCGACACTCGTTGTTTCCCTTGGGATCTCACAGTAGCTCATGATTCATCTTCCTCTTCGAGCTTCCTTCGAAAGGTAGTTGATGCACTTCAATTGCCTCATCTGCCGCGATTTGGACCTCGACTCGGTAGACGAGGTCAAGGTAGTTGGGCATCGTTTCTCTCATCAGCATGGAGTGGAATTTTCTTAGTTGGAGCCCTCTAAGGAAAATACCGCGTAGGAGCTCGGGGCTGACCCCCAGAATCTTTTGTGCCTCTATAGTGAAGAGACGAAACAAAACCTTAAACGACTCTCCCTCGGTCTATCGGATCGCTGAAAGATGCGAGCGGTCTCGAACAATTCGCCGGTTGACGACAAATTGATTCGTGAAAAGTTTAGTTAACTCTGTGAAGTTCTTAATTTCTCTCCCTTTTAGAGAATGAAATCAGGTGCGAGCTTCTTCTTTCAGTGTTGCCAAGAATACTTGGCACAAGAGCGGGTCTGGACAATTGTAGATACGCATGATAGCTGCAAAGTATCAGACGTGCTTCAAAGGGTGGCGCCCGTCCCATCGAAAGTCTTGAAGTTGCGGAGCTTAAACCCGGGCGGAATAAGGTTCGCCAAGATTGTGGAGCTAGCGGGGAGACGAGGTGACGTGGCATTGCACGTTTGTATCCCGGTGCCCCCCCCCCCCCCCCCCCCCCCCCGCGTGCTCATATTCAGCCTCGATCATGTGTTTCACTTCCTTACGAGTGAGTCTTCTATCTATCAGAGCGGCGGCTACCTTCGTCACGCGAGAGTTACCCCACGCATGCCCAGGAAACCCACCAGGTAACGCGAGTGCTGGAGTTGACAGCGTCCAACAACTAGTTTGCGATGGGATCCTTGGAGCGGGCAACGTCCTCAAGCACGATATGATTTGGGATCAATGACAGTTGACTTCCTGGAGTGATGATCGCGTCAGGGGCACGATGAGCCCCTAAGTCTCTTAGCGAGGTGAGTACCTTTGCTTGAGGCTCCTTTATCAGACGCCTGCGCTCTTCCTTAGATGTTGGGGATGCGGCGGTGGTGGCTCTTTCCTGAAGCGGTGCATTGCTTACGGATAAGTTGGCGAGGGCCTAGGATGGCGATCGGCAACACGCGCGCGTCTACTCCCGCAGGAGGCGGTGATCGGCAGCCCGGCTGGACGATCCGAGTCCGCGGATGCGTCCGGAGGGTCGTTCCGAGCAAATCTGATATATTAGTTTTTATATTTTTGATGTATTTAGCCCCCGTTCGGACCGAACATTTCTAGTCGTCCGATCGGGAGCCCTAATTTTACTTTGGCTTGTTTCCTATTTAAGTTCTTCTGGTGACCGGTTCAAGGGGGTCGAAGTTGCTTGTGCTGCAACTCTCGGTCTTCTCCTTCGGTGGATTCCGAAGAGCTCTGCTTCGCCCGTCCGTGCCTACGCCTTTTCTCCCAGCCCCGCTCCGCCCCGGTCTGCCTTGCCCCGTTCGCGCCTACGCCTTCCTGTCCAGCCCCGCTCCGCCCCGATCTGCCTTGCCCCATCCGCGCCGGCGCCCCTCCATCCAGTTCCGCCCGTCCTGGCCTGCCTCGCCCGTCCGCGCCAGCTCCTCCCCGTCCAGCCCCACCCCGTCTCCGCCCAGCCTAACTCTCCCTCTCATCCACCTCTTTCAACCCTACATTGTCCCGTCCAGATCCACCCCTCTCCTCCCGCGCTTTCCCTTCCCAAACCCCCCCACAGCCCACGCTCGGCCCAAACCTAGATCCGCCTCCATAGATCTCGTTCTCCTCATTCCCTAATAGCCCTAATCCACCCAACCCCTACCACCGCAGCACCCCGCGGATCCACCGTCACTCCGGGAGCACCCCGCCCACGGCACTTCATCCCGAGGCCGAGCCAACGCGTGCACGAGCTAATCAAGGTATATGGTATTTTATTTCTCTCCTTTGGATGCTAGTTTTGAACTATTGCTATGGTTTGGTTGTGGAATCATTATATGCTCTTGTATTGAGAAGTTGATTGACTTGTTGGATCCCTACCGGCGTGCTTAATTGATTCGCGCCTCGTTCGTTGGCAAATTATAAAAGGCTCCTACGTTATTAATTGATCAAAATTCTGGTTGTCGTGTTCTTAGCCACTTTGTTGAAATTTTATTACTTGCTAGTTGATCTCCTTTGGTAGCTCTCATGTTGCACGTGCACGATATATTGACCTCATACACCCTAGTTCGCATTGTTAGAGTCTTGTGAAATTTTAGCCGGTCTACCACTGCATCATTTGGTATCAACGCGAGGTTCGAGTCATGTTGCATACTTCGTAGTGGTAGGTTGTTTCGAGCCCCGATGTCTGATCAAAACGTCACTGATGATCGGGCCACCAGTTCGAATTCGGACATGGCGGCCCCCGAGTTCCAGCGCTTAGTGCTCGAGCAGTTCGCCACCCTTAGAAATGAGATTGCTAGGGTCAACACTAGAGTAGACCAGATAGGAGTCCTTAGAGGTCCAGCCCTAGCACCCCGTTATGAGGAACCCCTGGAAGACCCACGGGACGCTCCGCCTCCACCTGATCGGCGAGGTAGAGAGCCACCACGTCGGGACCCCGCTCCACGGAGACGGACCCCCGAGCCGGTACATGATTACCGTTGCGACCCCTCTCTGAGGGGTAACCCTCGGCCACCCTACGAGCCACGCCTACCATCGGCCCGATACGGTCGTGGCCCACCCGCACGACACGAGTACGACTCTGACGATCCTCGCGATAAGTATGTGGCAGCGCGCCGAGAGCGCACCCCGGTTGAGGACGACCTCATCTGACGCCTCTGAATTGATGCGCCCTCCTTCGACGGTCACCTGGACCCGAAGGCCTTTTGTGATTGGATCCTAGACATGGACCACTTCTTTGATTGGTATGAGATGAATGACGAACGGCGAGTTCGGTTCGCTAAAATGAAGCTTTTGGGCCAAGCCAAGATGTTCTGGATTAGTGTGGAGAGGTCGCTCGAGCGAGATGGATATTATCTCGTCACCCGATGGGATGAGATGAAGCAGCGGTTGAGGGACAAGTACCTCCTCGCATCATATCGCGATCAACTCCTCGACAAACTCTACGCGTTGCGGCAGGTATCACTTTTCGTTGTCGAGTACATGACACGATTTGATGAGTTAGTTGTGAGAAGTGACATTTTGGAGGAGCCGCGGGGCACTTTGGGCGGGACAAGACGATTGCGTTAGTTGAGGACCGCTTCTTTTGGCCTGGCTTGAAAAGGGACGTTACTCGGGTCGTCCGACATTACCGAACCTGCCAGACGGCGAAGGGAACTCGACAGCCCACAGGCCTATACACTCTGTTGCATGTTCCTCACCGGCCCTGGGCAGACATTAGTCTAGATTTCGTACTTGGACTCCCCCGCTCCCCGCGGAAGTTCGACTCGATCTTCGTCGTCGTGGACCGCTTGTCAAAGATGGCCCATTTCATTCCTTGTCATAGGACGTACGACGCCCCCATGTGGCAGCCCTGTTTTTCAGGGACGTATTCAAGTACCACGGGCTACCCACTTATATTGTCTTCACGAGTTATTTTTGGAAGACATTGTGGAAGAAGACCGGCACGACGCTGAAGTTCTTCTTCTGCTGTACATCATTAACCCCTAAGGCCCTAAATCATCATCCTGGACTGAATCCTGGACTGAAATGTCCTGGAGCCACATAGCTAGGATGTTTTATTCTGGTGGTTTGTCATTTCATCTAGCTAGAAATCCATATTATATTAGTTCGTATAAATTTGCGGCTAATCACAATCTTGATGGATTTGTTCCTCCTGGATATAATGCTCTAAGAACTACACTTTTGCAAAAGGAAAAATCCAATATCACTAGAATGCTTCAACCATATTACTATGTGGTTTTCATTGTAGGTATTATAGTAGGGAATGGCTTGATGGAGGGCCAAATAGAGTTGCTCCAAATACAGATGAGGAGATTTCCTTGGAGAGGAATAAATGTTTGAGAAGATATTTTCCTGATGTGCTGGAGAGGAATATAGTAATCAATGAATTCTCTAGGTTTACGGGGCTTGGTCAAGCTTTTAGTGAGCCAGATAGTTTGGAGAGTAGAGCGTCATTATTGCCCAAAGATTGGTGGAGTTACTATGGAACTTCAGCACCAAAATTACAAAATATTGCTTTGAAGCTTTTAGGGCAACCTTCTTCATCTTCCTGCTGTGAAAGAAATTGGAGCACATACTCATTCATTCACTCATTAAGAAGAAATAAAATTCTACCACAAAGAGCTGACGATTTGGTGTATGTGCATAGCAATCTACGCCTATTATCGAGGAGAAATGAACTCTACAATCAAGGAAGGAGTAAGATGTGGGATATAGGAGGAGATGCTTGGGCAAATCCATTTGATGGAGTTGGCATGCTTACGATCGCCAACTTGTCTTTAGATGAGCCAGAAATTGAAGATGCTTTGATCTCCAACAATATGGAGGAAGATGAAGAAAATGAGTGATGAGCATCTTTAAATTTTAAATGTTTATGTTTATGTTTAAGAACTTCAATTTTAAATGTTTACATTTATGTTTATGAAATTCATGTTTATGTTTATGTTGACAATTGTTTAAGAACTTATCCTGAAATTCATAGATGTTTTGGCAAATGTTTATGTTTATGTTCAATAACTTCATGTTAAATTTTAAATGTTCATGTTATATAATTGCATTTGTGATATATAAATATATAATTATTATATTTAATACAACGTATCCTACCGTACCCGTATCCTTGTTTTTTAAAATTTGTCGTACCACCGTACCGGATACGTATCGTACCCGATACCCGTACCCGTACCGGTGCTTCCTAGGGTCCTACCTATTGTGGCGTTTGCATTCAATAGTTCGGTCAATAGGACCACGGGTCTGAGTCCATTCCATGTCATATTAGGTCACGAGCCTAGGAAACCCATTGACCTAGTGGACGTCCCATTAGGAGCCGGGACCTATTGTGGCATTGCTTGCTGATGCATATATGTCACTAACCTTTTAGGCAGAGGCTGTACACACTGCAAACTATGTCCTGAACAGAAGCTTAATTCATAAATTAAAGAACATGACTCTCTATGAATTGCTTAAAGGGAAGAAACCTAAAATCAACTATTTTAAAGTATTTGGTTGTACCTGTTATATACATAATAACAACAAGAAATACATTAGAAAGTTTGAGGCTAAGGCTGAAGTGAGAATTTTTCTAAGATATTTCCAAGTAAGCAAAGCTTATAGGGTCTTTAATAAATCATCACTGAAAATTGAGGAATCAATTCATGTAAGTTTTGATGAGTCTAACATGTATTGCAAGAAGAAAGAAGTTTCTACCAGTAATCTTTTGCAGGTACCTCACTTGTGTGAGAAGTTGGATGATCTAAACCTTACCCAAGAGGTTCCAACTCATCCATCTCCACAAGTCAATGAAGATAGTGAACAAGAAAGCATTGAAGGGATTGACTCTCCTCCAACAGCCAACATAATTCCACAAGAGAAATTGGTTTCAAATGTTGTTGCACAACCAACTCCACTCACTAATCTTGTCACACTTAGGGATCACCCCAGATCTCAAGTGATTGGAGACATATCAGCAGGTGTACAGACAAGGCATCAACTCAATCAAGATGTGATGCATGTCTGTTTTCTCTCTCAGATTGAACCTCAATCCATTCATGATGCAGAGCAAGATCCCCACTAGATCATTGCAATGTAGGAGAAATTAAATCAGTTTGAGAGATGTAGAGTTTGGGATTTGGTTCCAAGACCACAAAACTACCCAGTTATTGGAACCAAATGGGTATACAGAAATAAGCATGATGCCCAAGGAGTTATTGTGAGAAACAAGAATAGGCTTGTTGCTCAAATTTACAGGCAAGAGGAAGGAATAGATTATGATCAAACTTTTGCTCATGTTGCAAGGTTAGAAGCCATAAGAATATTCCTAGTGTATGCAACCTACAAGAAATTCAAGTTCTACTAAATGGATGTGAAGAGTGCATTCTTGAATGGAGTATTAAAAGAAGAGGTTTATGTTGAACAATCTGCAGGTTTTGTCTCTCCAACTCATCTTTTGCATGTATTCAGGTTGCATAAAGCCCTCTATGGTCTAAAGCAAGCTCCAAGAGCATGGTATGAGACCTTAGCAAGCTTTTTATTAGAGCATAGATTCATTAGAGTCATAGTAGATAAAACACTTTTCACTAGACATCATAAGGACTAAATCTTGTTAGTACAAATATATGTGGATGACATCATCTTTGGGTCTACTGATTCAAAATTGTGCTAGAGGTTTTCTGACCTCATGCATTCCAAATTTGAAATGAGTAGCATGGGTGAGCTTTCCTATTTCCTTGGTCTCCAAGTGAAACAGCTCCCTGATGGCATCTTCATCTCCCAAGCTAAATATGTTAAAGAGCTAATAAAGAAGTTTGGGATGGCTGATGCCTCAGCAAAGAAAACATCTATGGCTACAAATGCTGTAATTGACTCTGATGTATCAGGGAAACCTGTAGATCAGAAACTATATAGGGGCATTGTTAGCTCACTACTATATCTCACAGCTAGCAGACCTGATATCATGTTTGTCACATGTCTTTGTGCTAGGTTCCAGGTGAACCAAAAAGAATCTCACCTTATTTTCCTAAAAAGAATTTTGAGATATATAAAGGGTTGTCCTAGTCTAGGCCTATGGTATCGCACAGAATCAGAATTTAAGTTAACTGGATACTCAGATGTTGATTTTGCTGGATGCAGGGTGGACAGAAAAAGTACCTCAGGAACTTGTCAGTTCCTTGGTATGAGATTAGTGTCCTGGTTTTG
Organism: Platanthera guangdongensis; assembly: GCA_039583875.1. NCBI lineage: Eukaryota > Viridiplantae > Streptophyta > Magnoliopsida > Asparagales > Orchidaceae > Platanthera > Platanthera guangdongensis. Next base: position 113,201,900 of record CM077163.1, read on the forward strand.
TAAAAAGCAATCATCTGTGTCAACCTCCACTGCTGAGGCAGAATACATTGCAGCTAGTAGCTGTTGCTCACAGATGCTATGGATACAAAACCAACTACTAAACTATGGTCTCAACTTAAATAATTCAACTCTACTCTGTGATAACACAAGTGCTATAGCAATAGCACAAAATCCAGTCCATCACAGTAGGACAAAACATATACACATTAGGCACCATTTCATTAGAGAGTGTATAGACAAAAATAAAATTAATCTTGTCTATATCTACACTGATTTACAAAGAGCTGATATATTCACCAAACCTCTGGATGAGAAAAATCATGTATTCTTTATAAATCAGCTTCGAATGATAAATGGAGAAGATTTAGTTTAAGTTATGTCTGCACTCGACGAATTTTCCAAAGTTCGTCGAACGGAGTTCGACGAACCGGGAAGAATTTGAGAGATCTTCGTCGAACAGAGGTCGACGAACTATCTGTGAGTGAAACAATTTTCGTCGACCGGAGATCGACGAACTTGCTTTAGAAGATATTCGTCGAACGGCTCTCGACAAATTGTCTTCAATTCTTTAGGATAAGATCGACGAATTATTTACTTCTAAATCCTTTCGTCGAACTCAATTCGAAGAATTGTTTTTGTTTTCGTGCACCGGAGTTTGTCGATTCATATTCTGGAAAATTTTATATCTAGGTTTTCTTCGACCTCCGTCTCGCGCTTTCTGTTCTCTTGCAGTTGATCGTCGTTTCTCTCTTTTGCAGGTGATTCCATGGCGATTCCAGCAGGAGCTCTAGCCGCTATGAAGTTTGACACCGGATTTGATGTCGACTTCGAATCGTTCCAGCACTCGGATCCAATCTTTCTATATATTCTGGAACTTCTGTAAGAACAGAATCTGAAGAACCTGATGACTACAAGGATAAAGTTGGCAGGAACAGAAATCAGAGAATGGGTCTATACTTCATCCACTTCTGAAGACAATACTATGACAGGATCAATCGCAGGTAACACTGTTTCCTTAACTCCCGCAGTTTTAACTGAAATCTTTGGTTTGACAAATGGAGAAGAGGAATTAGAAATTGATTCTGAAGAGTTTGATATGATGTTAAATCTGATGGGTTATGTTGGTGACAACCCAAATAAATTATTGAAGAAACATCTGTCTGCAGCATACAAGTTTCTGGCAGACATTGTTGGGAAGGTCTTGCTTGGCAAGCATACTGCCCATGACTACATCACAAGGCATCAGCTCTTGGTCATGTGTGTAGTGATAAATAAGAAGCAAGTGGATTGGGCTCAGATCCTCTTTGATCTGATAAAGAAGAAAACTAATAAGAAAGAAGCGTGTTTTGGAAGAATCCTAGGGATCTTCCTAAAGGAGAAGGCTGCTGAATCTCTGGTCTCCCAGACCATATTCATTAATGTCAGCAAAAGACTTACATGTGTCTTGTTTGGCAGGTGGGAGAGGACCATAACTAAGCCATCCAAGGCTTCTACCTCTTCCACCCCAGCTTCTGAAGGCACCAGGGTTGTTAAAGCCACTCCCCAACCTACTGAAGAGATTCATCCAACACCACCATCTCTTCAAGCCCACCTTCCAGCAACACAAATCCATCCCTCTCCCACACCTCCATCATCACTAAATCAACTTCCTACTTCACCAAAATCTCCACATGCTTCACCAGCACCAAATCCTCCATCATCTGCACTTCCTCCTCATTTATCTTTCATACCATTTTTCAATATACCTCCATCACCTCCCAATTCCCCTTTTCCTCCAAACACCCACATGGAAGATGTCACTCATCCATCCCTATCAACATCTACCATCCTTCAACATGCATCCCCTCCAGATGTTCACATACCAGATGCTCCACTTCCTATCCCTCCCACAGTTCCCACTTCTACATCTTCTGCAACACCATCTACCACTCCACCATTGGACACCTCAACAATTGCTTCTCTCATTGCCCTCTTCACTCCCCTTCTCAAAATACTAATAGCAGAGGCCATTACACCTCTTGCTACTTCAATTACTACCCTATCTGCACAGATCACAGCCCTCACTACTACCCCATCTTCAGTCAGGGGTCTGGCTTCAGGTCTTACTAAAACCATGCAGGGGGAGATGTCTGATGATGAAGCTGCAGTAGTTCCAGCAGTAACAGCTCAAGCAGCAGAGGCAACAACAGTAGCAGCAGATTGTACAGAGTATATTGATACAGATGATATTGATTTTATTAATTTTATTGATACTGACATGGACTTGGAAGAGTCAGTCTCTGAGAAACTAACTACTGGTGGTGATTTCATCATTAATTCCACAATTGATTTAGAGAATTTGTTGAAGAATTTTGAATTTGCAGTTTTGAGATGTCTTACAGCAGAACATACTACTAAGTCATCCTTGACTATTGTACCATATACATCTCCAGTAAGTCCACAAGTTGCAAAGCAACTTAGTGATAGTTTTGTTGTTCCTGAGCCCATAATTATTCCAGCTCCTTCAGCAATTTCTTCTGCTCCTAGTTATGTCATGGATGACTCTCCATTGCCAGATCTGAATGATGTGATCTTGGTTGACATTCAACAAGAGGAAAAGGCAGTTGCTGAAAACACTGTCAGAGTTGATGACACTCCAGCTTCTTCTATGACTTCTCCTCCAGTTCCTGTTGATATTCCTGCTCAAGCTCCTTCTCAACCTGATAAGACTATCATTTCTGTTGAGGCACTGAAGGCTCTGAATGCTTTATATGATAATCCTCAAAGATCTGATGATGAGGATAGTGATGATGAGGATGATGATGATGAATCTGATGATGAATCAAAGAGGAAGCCAGTATCCAAGAAAAGAAAAGCTCCTCCTCCTCCTGCTCCTAAGCCTAATCCAAACAATGACACTGTTTATTATATTTTTCAAAAGATAACACCATATAAATGGATGTCAGCTTGGATGTGGCTGTCCAAGAATCAGCAGAAGGAGAGGAAGAAAAGCAGAAGATACTCTCCTCCTCCAGTTCAAAGATACAGAAAAGATCCACCTCCTCCACCTCCTCCAGCTGCTGGTGCTTCAAGTTGTAGTTCTCAAAGATCTGCCCCTATTCAAACATATCAAAGACATCAAGGGAGATCTCATCATGAAAGCAACCAGCACAGGCAATATTCTTCAGGAAAGCAACATCAGCAGCAGCAACAACAACAGCAACAATCCACTGAAAATCAACCAGCTGAAAGCTCTAAAAGACCATCCTCTCCTCATGTTCTTTTTGAAGATCCTAAAACAACTACTACTGCCAGAATGGGCAGGTTCCAGGAACTTGTAGGTCTTTCTCTGATTAACAAGGTCAAAGCTGAAGGAAAGGATCCCTCTGAATATATTACCATGTCAAAGTACAGGAAAGAGGAACTTAAGAGATTTGATAAAGCTAACAAGATTTTTAATGTAGATGATTACATAAAGTTGCACCCAGAAGCAGTTGTCCCCAGGGCTACATCTTTGAAAATTATAGGGGCTGCTGACATGACCATGACCAGTGTGCAAACTTCAGATCCTAACAGAGAAATAATATTTACAAAGCCAGGAGACAAGAGCAAGGATGCAATGCCAAAGAAAAAAAAGCAGAAGAAGTGATTTTGAACTCTCCTTATCTTTCTGCATTATTTATAACTGTTTTATATTTTTTGAACAAAGCTCATGTATATATATATCTGATGCATGTGTTATCTATCTCTGTCAGATATATGTTTTTTCTGCTTTGTTTATTTTCAGTTTAAGTCTGAAGCTGTGGTTAGTAACCTCACCCAAATAGGGGGAGATTGTTGGATTCCTATTTTGATTTGTGCTAGGTTCACTAACTTAGGATCTTGTGACCCACAATGTATAGTCAGGGTCATAGTTGTGTCCTATAGTCTAGGCAAACTCCTTAGAGTCAACATCACATGGACCAGCTATCAACAAGACTGCCAGAGACTCAAGACTTAGAAGATTTCAAGACTCTGTAAAGTGAGTTCGACGTTCGTCGAAATCAGGTCGACGATAATCGTGCTCAGCTCTATTATCTCAGAGTAAATTCTCTGAGCTAAGCTCGACGAACTTGGTACTCAGGTCGACGAAAACTTGGACACTACAACAACACTTCAAGTTCAGAAAACATCAAGATATTCTAAGTCCTTAGTATCAGACTTTGGTCGACGAACTTAGTTCTCAGCTCGTCGAACTCTATTTTTTGGTCGACGAATCTTTGGACTACTACATCATTCTGTCAAGACTATGTTCTCTAGTCTCAGACATAGTTGTCAAGGCGCGCGCCTAGGCGCGCCTGAGGCGCCGGGCGCACCAGGCGCAGCCTGACGCGCCTCAGCACAGCTGAGGCGGGCGATGTGCCCCAGGCGCTCCTCAGGCGCGCCCGGACTTTTCAAGGTATTGTTTTCAAAAAAAATTTTGACATGGGCAAAAACATGATCTTAGACACACCTGAGGCACCCCCTAGGCGCACTTGGGCGCCCAATTCGCTGAAAATGAGCGAAATGGGCGCCCAATTCGCTGAAAATGAGCGATATGGGCGCCCAATTCGCTGAAAATGAGCGAATTGGGCGCCCAATTCGCTGAAAATGAGCGAATTGGGCGCCCAATTCGCTGAAAATGAGCGAATTGGGCGCCCAATTCGCTGAAAATGAGCGAATTGGGCGCCCAATTCGCTGAAATTCCCCGAATTCGCGCAATTTCAGCGAATTGGGCGCTCAATTCGCGCAATTTCAGCGAATTGGGCGCCCAATTCGCGCAATGTCAGCGAATTGGGCGCCCAATTCGCGCAATTTCAGCGAATTGGGCGCCCAATTCGCGCAATTTCAGCGAATTGGGCGCCCAATTCGTCCAATTCGCCCATTTTAGCGAATTGGTCGCCCAATTCGCCCAATTTCAGCGAATTGGTCGCCCAATTCGCCCAATTTCAGCGAATTGGGCGCTCAATTCGCTCAATTTCATTTTTTCCCCATTTTTGCGTCTCACGTGCCTCAGGCGCGCGCATGCACCTTGCGCCTAGGCTCCAGGGGCCCTTTGCGCCTCGGTGCGCCTTGCGCCTTTGATAACTTAGGTCTCAGGTCGACGAACTCAGTTCTCTGGTCGACGAATTCTGGACTCTTTACTCCAACACTTTCATTCAGAAATTATTCTAAGTCCAGACTGAACTTTAGTCGACGAAGTTATAATCTGAGCTCGACGAACTTGGTACTCAGGTCGACGAAAACCTGGACACTACAACAATACTTCAAGTTCAGAAAACATCAAGATATTCTAAGTCCTTAGTATCAGACTTTGGTCGACGAACTTAGTTCTCAGCTCGACGAACTCTATTCTTTGGTCGACGAATCTTTGGACTACTACATCATTCTGTCAAGACTATGTTCTCTAGTCTCAGGTCGACGAACTCAGTTCTCTGGTCGGCGAATTCTGGACTCTTTATTTCAACACTTTCATTCAGAAATTATTCTAAGTCCAGACTGAACTTTAGTCGACGAAGTTATAATCTCAGCTCGACGAACTTGAAGCACAGAATAGGCAAAGTTCAGAAGAGACAGCAGTTCAGTTTCCAGCTCGACGATCATGGAACTCAGCTCGACGAACAGAAGCCGTCTGGTCGACGAACAGAAGCCGTCTGGTCGACGAACACAACATCTCAGTTCGACGAACTGTGGACTCAGTTCGACGATTTTTGTCAACTGTTCGGCGATTCCAGACTGAGTCATTTTCAGCCATGTCCCCATTATTACTGCAATGATTCCTGCGTAATCAATGCTCTAACATTCTCTGAATATAACCGTTAGAGGAGCATTGATTGGGATATTCTCCAGTATTATTGCTTGTCATTTTTACACGGGACAGTTGAGGAAATTATTCAATGCTGCTGATTCTCTAGGCCGTCAGCATTGAATGAAGAAGGAATTCAAAATTCGAAAGACCAATTTCCTCAGGAAAATATAAAAAGAGATTTTTCTCTTTTCTCTTATACAGACAGATAGAAAGAAAGTTAAAAAAAACATATCCAGAGAGAAGATTACTGAATCAGACAAGAAAAACTCAACCCGTCTGCTCTCAGTCTGACACAAGACTTCTGATACTGAAGAAGAAGAACAACCATTCAAATATTAAGAGTCTTCATTCTTCAAACTCTCCAGGACACTTCACAGGACAACAAATCTTCCATCTGTCAAAGAAGTTCCTGAAGATCTCTCTGATCAAGGCTGAAAGCTTGAAGGCCTATCACCCTGTGCAAAGCTCCAGTTCTACTGAACTCTTCTACATCTCAGGGGGAGCTTTGACAACATCACTGAATCCACATAGTCTTCTCATTGTGATTGAGAAAAGAAGACTTTCATCACTCTCTCATCTGCACATCTGTAAAGGGTTGTCATCTCCCTTCAAAAGTGATTCCTGGTTACAAGTCACCTGATCAAAAGACTTGAGGATTTGGTTTTTGAGCATCTGATCAAAAGCTCATTGGTGTCAGGCACCTGATCAAAAACCTGAGTGGATTCCTACCAGGGTGGTAAAAGAGTGGATGTACCCAGGTTGGGGAACCACTATAAAATTTCTTGTGTCGTCTGGTTGCCCCTTTTCTTTTTGTTCTTGCTGTGCTTGTGTTTTTAGGACTGCTGTGTGCTTATTTATTTTGTTTTAATTCAGCACCTTTTAATTGCAGCAGAAGCTGTAACAGTTTTATAAGGACCTACAAATACTCTATTCACCCCCCTCTATAGTATATTAGATCTAACACATCACTTTCACATTGTATACAGGTTGTACTCTGCTACATTGATTTAACAGGCAGTCAGAGTCACAATAACAGTTGGACTCAAGACGGGTTACTGGACAGGCAGAAAACTGGCTAAGTCCAGAAGCGTTGAGTGAAGACAGTTCACTCAACGCCAAAAGGATAAAGGCGTTGCCAAAACCTCAAGCAGTCAAAGCCTCAGAGTTGCTGACCATAAATCTGTCTAAGGACATAAGCGTTGAGTGAAGATAGTTCACTCAACGCCAAGAGGCTAAAAGCGTTGATAGGACCTCAAGCAGTCAAAGCCTTAGAGTTGCTGACAAAAAATATGTCTAAGGATAGAAGCGTTGAGTGAAGGAAGTTCACTCAACGCCTACTCGTCTGGATTCCAATTCAAGTATAGAAGCATTTAGTGAAGACAGTTCACTCAACGGCTCATCAAAAAGGCACCCAATGTCGCAGTGTTGCTGACAAGAAATTTGTCGAAGAACAGAAGCGTTGAGTAAAGACAGTACACTCAACACCTACTCAACAGGATTTTTGTCTAAGTCAGAAAGTGTTGAGTGAAAACGGGTCACTCAACGGCTCATCAAGAAGTCAGGCTAACTCAGAAAGTGTTGAGTGTTGAAGCTTCACTCAACGACTTCATACAGAAAAATTTCAACAAATTCCAGAAGCATTGAGTGATGAAGGGTCACTGAACGCCTTAACAGTTAGAATATAAAAGTCAGAAAGCGTTGAGTAATGAAGCCTCACTCAATGCCTGAATATGCAGAATTCTACTAAATAATTTTGCATTGAGTGACAAGGCTTCACTCAACACCTATGCAGAGTGTCTGGAAATTACTAAGTCCAGAAGCGCTGAGTCATGCTGACATCATCAAAAATTCAAATGTCGCAGGTTTTGTACGCTAGATGGCAAAAGACACTTCTTGTCTTTAGTACATCATTTAATGCAAAAGAAGTGTTGTTGTCAACTCCGGGTGGTCCATATTGTACAAAGAGTCGTTGGACGACGGGATAAAAAAGCAGAGTCCCGAGAAAGAAGAAAAGGGGGTTTTGGAGATAGAACGTTTTGGTCATCTTCTTCCTCAGGTGAAAAGTTGAAGAAGTTTTTCCAGGAACTCATTCTGAAAGCAAGTCTGTGAACAACAGACAAGGTTGGTTGTTGACGAGAAGAACTGAAATCTCATTCTGTCTTCAACGGCAAGTTCAGAAACATTATTTTTTGAGTAAGAAGGAGAAGCAGAGCAAGCTTAAAGCTGTTGCTCATCTTCAAGGCCTCTGCTCTAAGCTCTACTACAATCAAGGCTTGAAGAAGCAGTGCTCTGCAGGTATCTTCCCAGCACAAGCAGAACCATCCTGAAGATCTACTTCCTTGGTTTTCTGAAGAAGTCTGAGTTTTCTCAATTCAGAAAGAAGGCTCAGAGAATCATTTCTCTGGAGTCAGTGCTCTGCAGTTGTCTTCCCAGCACAAGCTGAAACTCCGTGAAGATCTATTCTTGGTGTTGTGGAGAAGTTAGTGCTGAGCTCACTCAGTCCAAGAAGAAAGCTCAGAGGACACTTTCTTTGGAGTCAATCATCAACAACTACTTTCTCTTTTTGTAGGATCTTGATTGATCGGAGTTGTAAGCCTGAAATATAAATGCTGAGTTGTAGGATCCTGTTGTGGATCTGAGGTAGGGTCTGTGTGCCTGAGATAGGTGATATATTCTCTGAAGTAGCATTCTATTGAGAATCTGAGGTAGGGCCTTTGGCCTAAGGTAGGATCTGAATCAGGTCTGAGCTGTAGGAGAGTAATACTCTCTGAGTGTAGGGTTATCGTCCTGGCCTGAGTGTAGGACTTTTGATTAAGTTTGAGGTAGGTGATCTGAAGGATCACTGAGCTGTATGAGATATTACCTATGAGTTATAGGGTTTTGGCCTGAGGTAGGACTTGGAGGAAGTCTGAGAGATCCTGTGGGATTTGTGTTGTAAGCTTTTTGAGACAAGATTTGGAGAAAATTATCTTGTCTAACACACTATTAGAAAGGTGGGAGGAAAGTGGATGTACTCATATCTTGGGGAACCACTATAAATACGGGTGTGTTGGTGTTAATTCTTGAAAGGTAACATAAAGTCAATCACACAACTCACCAAAACAAGAAAAGGTAGTCATAAAAGACTTAAAAACCTATTCACCTCCCCCCCCCTCTCTAGGTGTTTATCTACTCTTGAAACAAAGACTTTCAGCCACGCATATGGGCGCACTCTGGAGAACTATGCGCACGGACGCGCTATGAGGAACTACATGTAGAGGCGCGCTCTAAGAAACTACTCGCACGGGCGCGCTCCGGGGAAGTACGCACAAGGGAGCGCTTTGGGGTATACGCGCAAGGGTGCGCTCTTGAGAAAAGTACACAGGGGCACACTGGGAGTTGGGAGCACGCAAACGTGCTGAAGAGCTGCGCGAACGTGAACATGCTAAAGAGTTGCGCGCATGAGAAGGTGCTGAACAGATAAAGATAAAAGTCTCAATTAAAATTTTGATACACAAAGAAATGAGATCCTAGAGATTAGGGCTCTGTTTGAGACACCGTTGGCGTTCAAGTCCTCTCTGGTTTGAAATGACCCCTTTAAAAAATAATGGAGCTCCAAGGGCTCGTGCAAAAAGGAGCTACTGGTCCAGTTTGAAGGGGAGTATGACTGGAATGGGGTCAAACCAGTACACCAAACAATGCTCCCTTTGCCACCGGGCTCCCTTTACCACTGAAATGGAGCCAAACCGGTGACCCAAACAAAGACTAGGAGAGGATAAAACTATTGTTTCCATCATACTGATAGAGAAGGAAACCAAATGGATAACTCACTTAGATAACTTCCTACATCAGGATTGATCTTTTCGGATACTTAGATAACTGCCAACATCTATTTACATTGTCAATTACCAAAATTTTAGTGACACTCCCTCTTCAAAGAAATTTTGAACGCCTGCCTATAGGGCACATTAAGATTGGAACTTTATGACTGCTCCTTATATGTAATATATGTTGGCTCGCATTGTTTCCTTTGGCAATCTCCTTTGTACCATCTTTTGAAACAATCCTTTAATATATAAATATCACATTTCATCCAAAAAAAGGTTAATGTAACCAAAAAAATGGAGAAAAGAAAACACAGTTAGAAAAGTTACTCCGAGTCATATGGGGAGGGAACAAGAATTGCTTGTCCTGGGTCTGCCAAACAGAAACAGAGTGTCTCAATTGCAGAAGCAGCACCAGCGGTTAATACCATCTGTGATGGACTAAATGAAACTGATCCTTGTAGGACTTGTCCCATGAAATCAGCTACAGCCTGTTGACAGGAATAAGAATTTTACTACACAAAATGCAAGCTTATATGCATTCCAACCAATAACTTTTTTTGATAAACCACTAACCTATGAAAACAAATTTAACTGCTATAGCAAAAGGAATTTATATGATTTTGGACAAAACTAGTCATTAATGGAAAATAAGAGAAACATATTTAGTGGTTTAACTAATCAGTCCAGGAAGGTCATGATCACTAATCATCATAGATTTATAAGTTATACAAGTTGCAATCATTTGGAAAACACCTTCACAAAATGAAGGTTTAAGAAGGTTAATGATGAATAAAGATGCCGTCTTTATTTGGGAAATTAATTTTAGCAAATAACAAAAACACTATAGCTGGTTTAATCAATTCTTGAAAATTACAATGATTTATTTCCTATTTAGGCTCCGTTTGGCGCAACGTTATTGCCCGGTGAGTCTGAACGAAAACGTCACAATTATAGAATATATGTTACAATGGTTATGACCCCCATCAAAAAAAAAACTAATTTTTAACACAAAAGTGGATGAAATTCCTTAGGTGAGGTTGGGCGGTCATGAACTACAGCTCATTACCACCTCGTTCATGACCACGCCCACAGCGCCAGACGGGGCCTTAAGCTCAACAAATTTCAGTTTTACAGACGGAAAATGCTAGTTTTTCCATTAGTGAGAGATTTTCACAAAGGCCATTAGTTCAACAAAAACAACACAATAAAACGCAAGCATGTAAAGCGTTTGTTTTTTGTAATAAAACAAGGGTCAACCCAAAGAAAGGTTAAAAAAACGAACTAATGGCCCACTCACAATCTTCAAATCCATCAAACCATCGTACTGCAGATAAGTTTCCATTCCACCTAAACCCATATCCTCATTTCTTCCCTTCAGCAACGATGCATTTACATTCCTCTCCAGCCAGTCCCGCACAAGATCGAGCAACAGCTGCCCTAAACAAATAGCAAAGCATAAACGCACAAAAATAACCAAAAATAACCACAGTTTAGGTTAATAGAAACAGAATGGGAGACAAATGGAGTACCTGATTGTTACCCAAGCCAAGTTGGATGACCCCATCGGGATTCGATGTCGGATGGTAGGGATCATCGACGAACCGCCGATGTCCGGCGGAGAGAGGACACGCATCAGACTTGTTTGCAGCGGCGGTATGAGAGGAGACAGGGGCAGGAAGTGAGCCGGAGCGGGGTGAGAAAAAGCTGCGGGAGGTCGTACGTGGTATTACAGAGAGAGACGGGAGGTCTCCGGAGGAAGGGAACGGCGACGTAGGCGGAGAAGAAGACGGTTTCTTGCGCCGAAGGTATAGCTGGAAGAAGTAGAAAAGAGCGCATGGAATGACGGAGCCGAGCACGAGGCCGCCGCGACCCTGGACGACGCCTTGCAGCGGTACTACTAACCTCATCGCCGTGCCACCGCCGACGCCGAGGTCGGAGCGCGAGGAAGAAGTGTCGTCGTGAACCTCACGGTCGTCTCCACCCGCGCCGAATGGAATCCGGGATAGGGATGGGGATGGGGATGGGGACATTTGTGGAAGAATAGGGCGATGTTGGCAAGCGATTGGGACGGCTACGGCAGCATTGTGGAGTGGTTCATAGAGGAAATATGTACTTGAGGAAATGCCATGGAGGGGGAACGGAGATGATTAGGCGCTCCCCGCCGCTACTTTGAGATTTTTGTAGCTTTAGGGAGGGAGATGATCTTTTTGACTTTGATATTTATGTAGGAGCATTCCTATAAAAAAAAGAATAATAATTAGAAAAACTCATAAATCAGTTCTCATGAACATTTTGAAAATAGGACGATATATCGAATGGGAAAAAGATTTAAGAAGGCTATATTTAGTTCAGCGGTGGGTGCAGCTGGCGGGTCAAAATTGGACTTTGAAACCGGAGAGGGGAGGTGGGGGTCAAAACGGAGCGGATCAATGCCGTTTTCTCCTTGGTGCGGGTTGAAACGGAGCAAACGCCGTCGGAGGGCGTTTGTTTACACGTCGTCCGGCGGCGTTTGCCCCAAACGGCTAGCGAAAACGTCGCGTCAAACAAAGTCTAAGCCAGTTCAACCGGTTTAACCCTTTGTTGCACATACTTGTAATGTCCTCATTGTTTTTAATTAAAGACACCAAAATATGACAAAAAATTCTAATCTTTTTTGAATATAATGGACTCAAGTTTAACTTCATAAAGAATACTCCATCTTTATGTCTGTCAACTTTACTTGCTTGCTGGGAATAGTATAGATATATGCTATCAAAATCTTCTCCCATCAGCCCATCTTTCCCAGCAGCTTTATGTCCATCAGCAAACTTTATGTTCATCACCTCTCATCAGCAAGTTTTATGTCCATCAACAAGCTTTATGTCTCATCAGCAAGTTTTACGTCTCATCAGCAAGCTTTATGTCCCATCAAGAGCTACTTTGGGTTGATTGTGCACAAAGTTTTCTTTTGATTTCACTTGGAGAGGCTATATTTTTATGCATATGATTCAGATTGCTCTTAACTTATATGATCTAATTTGAGCATTGAAATTTGTTTTGCATATGATATTGATTTCGAAAGTTTTATTTTTAGGTTTTAATGTTTTGGGGGATGTGAAATCAAGTTCTCAAATATTTGTCACATTTTAAGATTTAAGGTTTTGACAAAGATCGCATCCATGACAAGTGTCGCCCACACGACAAATGTCTCACCCACGATAAATATCGCCCCCGTGAAAAGATACCGCCCCCACGAAAAAGATCGCCCCCACAAAAAATGACGCCCCCATGAGAAATATCGCCCCCACGGCAAATGTCGCCTCCACGGCAAATGTCGCCCCCACGATAAATGGCGCACCCACGATAAATATCGCCCCCCACGATCAATATCTGTACAACCCCGTGTCCGGCGAGCAAGGTCACCAGGGTCTAGGTAGATCGGGCTGAGGACAATAGGCGAGCTCGGCAGTAAAGGGGCGAGCCCGAGCTCGGCATTCGTCGACCAGAGATCGACGGTCGGCGATGTAACATCTCATTTCCAACTAGACCCCTAGGTGTGGTTTTGTCCATGGCTAGGTCATGACAAACCCTAGGAAGCCAGAAATGGGCCAAGGGATAGGAGACAAAGTGGGGAAACTCTTCATGGTCTGCCAATAGTAGAACTCTAAACAATGGTTTAGGATGACCATGGGCTACACCTTGACCCCAAGACCCTACCACAACACCCCTTAATACCTTGGGAGGCCCTTTAGAGCCATAAAGACTCATTGGGGTCAACCAAAGAGGCTCAGTTGATCAAGGTCAACCCTAGCCCTAAATGGGTCAAACTAGCCTACTTAGGGTCAATTGACCTACTCCTAGCCTAGAGGACCCCACCTATGCCCTCCTAACCCTAAAGTGAGGTCAATGGGTCACTAAGGACACATTGGGGTCAGCCCTAGAGGCCAGGTTGACCCAAGTCAACTCAAGCCCCTAATCTGGTCAAAATACCCTTACTAAGGGTATGTGACCTCCAAAGTGCAGGGTAACCCTACATAACCCTACCTAGACCTTAGGGGAAGCCAATGAGTCACCAAGGACCCATAGGGGTCAACCCAAATGATCATGTTGACCCAAGTCAACTCTAGCCCTAAAATGGTCAAAGTGACCTTACCAAGGGACATGTGACCACCAAGATGCTCAACCAACCCTATTCAAGTATTCCTAGATCTTAAGGGAGTCCAATGGATCACTAAAAACCCAATGGGGTCAACCCAGAGGGTCAAATTGGCCCAGGTCAACCCTAATTTAAGTCAAGTCAAACCTAGCCCAAAAGGGCTAACCCAAGCCCAAGCCACTTCTTCCTTGGGCTAGCCTCAGTTTCATGTTCATCATGACTAGGTGGGCTGCTCTTAGCCAATGGAGTTGACCAGTCAACCAGGGGTGACTAGGAGAGAGAAGGGAGCTCCCCTCCATGTTAATGGAGGAGAGAGAAGATGGGGGAGAGGAAGGGAGAGAGTGGAGCCGGCCAAGGGAGGCTAACAGCCACCTTTAATGGCTTCAATCAACTCCTCTAGTGAAGAGGAGTTGATTCCAGCCGTTTCCCGGCCACCAAGGGGTGGGTTCAGCCCCCCTCCACTCTACCCGAGCCACACCATAAATGGTGTTGATGGCCATTGAAGAACCAGCCACTCCCCTTCCCCAATTGCCATTTAAACACCATCAGTGGGCAAAGGGGAACATTTTCGAGCGTTTACCTGGAGGAGACGGGCTGTCCCACTGTACTGTTGCAGAAGCCGAGCGCCGCCGCCGTCAACAATGGCATCCCGCCGCTCTTCCCGCATCCAGGCCGCCAGGAAGGTCCTCCCCCTCTCCTTAACTCTCGGGTAGATCATAGGACTCCTTAGGTTCAAGGTTCGGGCTCAATTGAGCCCGATCAAATCCAAGCTTTCATGGTTTTTCGGCAAGAAATTCTCCTGCTATAACCGCCGGAAAAAGGGCTTCCGGCGGCCAAGCCGTTGCCTGGCGACGGCCACCACCTCAACGGAGGTGGTGGTGGCGGTGGCCGGCCAGGGAGGCGGGCGGATCGCCGGCGGTGGCGTTTGGAAAATGCTCCAGGCGGGATCAATCGGAACCGTTGGCTGAACGGGGAAGATGAATGGATCCCGTCAATAACCGCGCCAAGATTCGTGCAAATCTGATGTATGAAACTATGGTTTTAAATATTCATTTTTATGATTTCTGTCACATTATTACCATTTAATGTGTTATTTTTAAAAAAATAGATAGAGGCACTGTATGAGAAATTGGTCAACAGAGGATTTGTAGCCCCTTGGGTCTAGTTTATTTTAAAATTGGTTAGGATCAATTTGGGTGCCTGGTTTGACCAGGGCACCCATTTTGGTGGGACATACCCTTAGGGTTAGGCAGTCATTAAACTGAGTGCCCACACCTCATCCCTGGTCCAAATTAATTGAAATTTTGGCAGGGAGCCTAATCTAGCTATACCTAGGGCCTGCCCAAAACTCAGAATTTTTGTAGACACTTTTCCTAAAGTCTTTCTTGTTATTTAATAAAGCTAGGGTAATTTAATTAAGTGGTCAAATGACCTCCAAACCCTCTCAAATTTTGGGGAGTGGTCCCTGGCTTCCAGACCTAGTTCTGTACAAAATTTGAGCACATTTGGATAGGTTTTGGTTAGGGAATCACCAAACCCTAGTTTGGCCTTAAGAGGGCATTTTGATTAAAAGTGCACTATGAACTTAGTGTGGTCCCCTCCCCTCAACAGAGGCTGAGGTTTTGGACACTAACTTGGCATGGCCAATGTCCCCCCCCCCCCTTAAGGAAAATGGGATGATTTAGGTTTGATTTGCCCTAGGGTTCAACCTCAAACCCTAAGGAAGGACTTTTGAGGGTTGTGAAGGACATGGGGGAAAATGCTCTTGCATGGCCTTGGAAACCCAGTAGAATTTATGGTAATGTAACCTAAGATCTCTGGTAGGAACTTTAGAAGTATTGGTGCAAGGTAGACACCTCAAAACCCTAACCCTAGTTTTAGGGTAGGAGCACATATTTGAGGATTCAGCCACTAAACCTTTCCCAAATGTTTTGAAACTTGGGTAGAATAAGTTTTAGGCCACCTAGAACCTCTGGTAATATTTGTAGAATTTTAGGGATTTTATTCTTGGTACTTCATTTGTTAAATACCAAAAGGCCCAAAATGGTGTTTGATTTTATTATGGAGGTTATATGCTTTAAAACATGATGAAACTTGGTCAGAGGTTATTATAAGGCTAGTTGGTCATCTCTGAATTTTATCACAATTTTGAATTAATTTTACTTGGTACTTCCTTCATTATTTCAGAAAGGGGCTTTGGTAAAGAAAATTCATTATTGATGTTATATGTGTTTAAAAATCATGAGGCTTAGGTTTTGAGGTATTTAAGCCAAAAAGTACTTGTAGAAATTTATCTATAATTTTTAGAGATCTGTTTGCAGAACTTTCTTTACAAGACTATATTTTTGAGAATAGGATAATTAATTAATTTGGGGAATAATTCTTTCAAACAAATTATGAAAGTTTACATTGAGGTTTTATGTGCCCTTACAATCATCCTGGAATTTTCTCTGAATTTTTGGAAGTATTTGTATTGTGTATCCCCTTTTAATGATTTATTTTGGAATAAATTGGAAATAACATTTAAGGGCTAAACTCTTGCTGGAAAATTTGGAGATTCTGGATTTTTAGATTATTACCCACCTTGCATTTATCATAATTTTAGTGGAGCTTTATCTTGCATAAATCTTGTACTTCCTGTTCAACCATGGAACTTTTGGCTTTTAAAATAAATAAATAAAATAGCATTTAAATTATGAAAATTAGGAAATTATGGATTCAGTCTACATATGCCAATATAGACCTCTAATAATTATTATAAGAGCATTGGATGATCATATGGCATACTTCCCTTTTTACGGGTCATGTATCTTAAGTGGTCTGCATATAGCAAAACTGCAGGAAATCATTTGGGACATGAATTAGAGCACATGTGTTGGGTGTTATTGGGTTGCTGGAAAGTATAGTAGATTTAGGTGCATCTTTGGAAGATAAGTGAGTAGGGTGTTGTTTTGTCTAGGATTTAGAGGCGCTCGGGTCCGACGAAAGATCGTCCTTCCCGAGCAGAGTTGGAGTCAAACCACCTAGGATTAGCCTATCGGAACATGAGAGAGTAATGGGTAAGGGAATCAACCAACAACAAAAATAAGTACCTTGCGAAAGGGAACGCTGGGCGTAATCCCAACATAGTTCCTAGTGCCCCTTGAGAGCCCTTCACAGGGAATACCGGGGGCAGTCCTGGGTTAACGTAAACTGTTTTAACAAGCTGAAAAGAGTAACTTAGTAATTAGGGTTGCACATTTCACAAACACTGTTGGCACCGGAAGTTAGCTGGGAGCTTCGGCTCGGATGGTTAAAAGACGGACTTTGGGTCCGGGGAGCTTCGGCTCGATTGTTTGTGACAGACATGTTGGTCCGGGGAGCTTCGGCTCGGGTTTTTGATTACGCTAAACTTGCATGTGCATAAAGGAAAGGAAATTAAGTTGGTGGGTCTTCGGTATTGGAGGGTCGATGCACCGACGTCAATACGTTGACTCGGCAAGTGTGGTTAGCACTTCGCCAACAGAAGTCCGGTGCGCCAGCCGGCAAGAGTACGCAGGAGTCTGCTTCGTGCACCAAGCGTTGAGGCGTACGATAGGTCTGACCGGTAGTGCTTTACTGGTTTAGAGGTGGGCGAGGCCCAACCCACCGCTTCCGTCTGCCACTACGGAGGTATCCTGGGAGGTTACGGCTCCAGAAAGGGGGAACTAAAGGTCTGTGTGCACAGAGTCGGGTGTGTGTGTTGCCCTTGCATGATCCATCATACCCACTTGCATGTCATAGCATAATCGATTCATTTAACCCTGACACCTAAAGTATAAGTGGAATGAGATGCTTATACTTTAGGACCTGCTGAACGACCCCTTGGTCTATAAGCTTGTGTAGGCAAGTTTATAAATTAAAGTTAATTTTGATGTATATATTTACTGCTGTTTGATAACCGACACCCCAACGTATAAATTGGTATGGGACTTTTTATACGATGGGAGCCTTGTAGAAGACCCCCTGGCTTATGTGTTCTCACATAAGTGAAGGTTACAATTCATATTTCAGCTTATTGTCTATACATGTTATAGAATTGCTAGTATAAGTCCGCTGCCATCTGCTTTTGATATTCTCCACCTTCAAGTCCTCCCCTTTCTTCCTCTCCGCTCGGTGCCTAGGAGCCGTGGGGGAAGGGGCGGGGGATGATAGGACTTAGTCTTTTAGACAAACAGTTTTCGAACCGCATCATTTAGGGGATCGTGGAGACCAGCATGAAGGAGCAGCCCTAGAGACCGGTGCGCTTGGAGGTGGGGCAGTCTAGCTCCGGAGTTCATACAACCGGGACCGTGAGTCTCGACCTTGAGTAGTTTTTCTGCTTTTGCTTCCGCATGAGTGATTTTGTAGTGAGGATATGATGTACCGGGCATAAGCCCGTATTTGCTACTCTGATGTTTTATTCTGTGGACACTCCCTTCGTGGAGACTTATATATTGATATGTGATTCTCTGTGGACTGCAATTTTGCATTTACATTGTTGTGCTAATTTTCTGCGATCGAATTGGCCGGCAGAATCGGCGCTTTGTGGTGATGACCCTTCAGGGCGTGAAGGAGTCACCGCAAAACGGCGGTTCTGGGCCTAAGACCCCGGTGTCGATAAAGAAAAAAAAGGGGGGGTCTTACAAGTGGTATCAGAGCAGACCTCGATCAAAAAGTAGCAGTCCACAACCTTGGGTCACCCCCGCGCGAGTTTAGTTTGGGGACAAACTAAGCAGCGGAAGCAGTGGTGTGCCCATATGGGGGATCACATGTAAATTGTCCACTTTTATCAGGTATTGAGTCGATTACCTACTAATGTAGCTCGTCTTTGCAGCCCCCAGCTCAGCCCACCCCACAAGGTGGAGCTCAGCAAACTCCAGACATTGCACCACCTCCCATGGTCCCCACACCTTTCCTTCAGTCAGACATGGGGCAAACCCTTACAGCTATCCTTGAGGCCTTCCGGGCTCAGCAGGCTCCGGCCCAGCAGCCAAACCCATGGGCCAACTGGATGAGCACCTTCCGAGGACTCTCTCCCCCGTCTTACTTGGGGACAGAGTCGGCAGTGCGGACAGAGGAGTGGCTGGATGTTATGTACGAGATGTTGACTGGGATACAATGCCCTTGGGAGGAGAGGGTGGCCTTGGTGGTATCTTGCTTGGAGTCCCATGCCAAGAGGTGGTGGAAGACGCTGTTGGACACGACGTTTGCCGATAGGGAGATTGCAGAAATTACTTGGGAGGAATTCAGGGCCACGCTGCTGGAGAACTTTGTTCCGCAGTCGGCCAGGGACGCGTTGGAGGAGCGGTTCTTGCAGCTGAGGCAGGGCACCAGGACGGTGGTGGAGTACCACCAAGAGTTCGACCATTTGGCCCGATATGCGGGTTCTTACCAGCTGGACGAAGCAGGATATGTCAAGAGATTCTATAAGGGCCTAAAAGAGGAGTTGAGGGAGGCCTTGTTGTTTGTATCTGACGGGCCTATCTCCCGGATTTTGGAGATGGCGAAGAGGATTGAGGCCGATTGGCACACCACTCGGGGCCGGAAGCGGCAAGCGGAGGATCAGGGCCAGAGGGCCCGAAATGATCAGCGGCGAGGCACCATACCAGATGGGAGAAGGACAGAGGAGCAGACTCGTCAGGAGGTGAGGCAGGAGCCGAGAGAGCAGGTGGTTTTGGCCCCTCAACCTCTTCGGATACAGGAGATGCCGAGACCCGGGGGTATGGCGTATCCCCCGCCGGAGTGCTTCCATTATCATCAGGTGGGACACCTCCGGAGAAACTGCCCCATGAGGGGGGAACCACCTCCAGCACCACAGGGTGGCCCATCTGCCCAACATTTCGGAGGCCGAGGATGCGGCCGAGGACGTGGTTACCAGGGAGGAGACCGAAGACAGGAAAGGGAGCAGGCATATGCCTTGGATCTGGCACAACCTCGAAATCCAGAGCGGGTCATCACAGGTAAGCTAAGATGTTTTAAATTGTTTAAACTAAATTCCCGTTCTCAATTGACCAACAAGTAGAACTGCCCTAGGTAGAATAAATAGGAAAGAAAATGCGTTATAAAATACTAAGACATTTAATCATCTCAGGAATAGTTTTCATCAGCGGCAAGCCCGCCTATACTCTGTTCGACACGGGTGCTTCATACTCGTTCGTGTCGGAGGCCTTTCTGGAAGGGCTGGAAGGAGTGGAACGGTTCATAGGCCGGATGAGGAGGGTGCGTCTACCCGACGGATCAGAGATACTCACCTCAGCCTACTGCAGCATGGAGGCAAAGATTGGAGGGAAGTCGTTCGAAGTTCCGGCAACGGTCCTGAGGATGCCAGTCTTCGAGCTGATCCTGGGCATGACTTGATTGCAGTGGAATCATGCCCAGAATGATTGTCAAGCGAAAAGGATCACCGTGAGGCACGGGGACTCCACCATCATCATCGAAGGTATAAGACCTGCCTCACGTATAACCTTATCTTCAGTACAGGCCGTTAAGGCCTATTTATAGGGGGAGGAGGTCTACGAGGTGCTGTTTGAGATGGCGGAGGCCACGAGTTCTATATCGAATATCTCGGTGGTGCGGGAGTTTGAGGACGTCTTTCCAGAGAAGTTACCCGGATTACCCCCGCGCAGGGAGCAGGACTTCCAGATACAGCTTGTGCCGGGGGCCAAGCCAGCATCCAAGGCACCTTACCGGATGGCCCCAAAGGAGTTGACAGAGTTCCGGAGCCAGCTTCAGGAGTTAGTGGAAGCCGGATTTGTCCGGCCAAGATCTTCACCTTGGGGAGCCCCGGTATTGTTCGTCAAGAAGAAAGACGGGACCCTCAGATTGTGCATCGACTATCGAGCACTAAATCTGCTGACGGTCCGGAACACCTATCCACTGCCAAGGATAGACGAGCTATTTGACCAGCTACAGGGAGCGCAGTTCTTTTCGAAATTAGATTTGAGGTCGAGATACTACCAGCTTCGGATTCAGGAGGAGGACATTCAGAAGACTGCTTTTAGTAGCAGATATGGTTTATACGAGTTTACGGTGATGCCCTTCGGGCTCACCAATGCACCATCAGCATTCATGACCCTCATGAACCAAGTCTTCAAGGAATATCTTGATGTGTTTGTCATTGTGTTTATCGATGACATCCTCATTTACTCGAGGACGGAGGAGGAGCACACTCGCCATCTGACACTGACCCTGCAGAGACTGCGGGAGAATCATCTATATGCGAAGTTTAGTAAATGTCAGTTTTGGCTGAAGGAGGTGGGCTTCTTAGGCCATATTATCAGTGGAGCCGGATTGGCAGTGGACCCGGCAAAGATTCAGGCTATTCGGGATTGGCCGCAGCTGAAGACAGCCACCGACATACGGAGTTTTCTAGGACTTGCCGGTTACTACCGGAAGTTCGTGGAGGGATTCTCTCGAATCGCCCTCCCGCTCACATCCTTGATGAAGAAGGAGGTACCGTTCGTGTGGACCCCGCATTGCCAGACAGCTTTCCAGGAGCTGAAGGATCGGCTAACCACGGCTCCCATTCTTACTCTCCCCTCGGGGAGGGAAGGATTTCAGGTCTACACTGACGCTTCCTACCAGGGTATGGGAGCTGTACTGATGCAGAAGGGCCATGTGATTGCATATGCATCTCGCCAGTTGAAGAAGCACGAACAGAACTATCCAGTGCACGACCTTGAGATGGGGGCGGTCATTTTTGCTTGGAAGGTCTGGCGCCATTATCTTTATGGGGTCCACTGCGATATCTATTCCGACCACAAGAACCTAAAATACGTGGACACGCAGAAGGAACTGAACATCAGACAGAGGCGCTGGGTGGAGTTCCTTGCAGATTATCAGTATGAGATGCACTACCATCCAGGGAAGGCAAACGTGGTGGCAGACGCATTGAGTCGGAGAGCTGCCACTTCCGAACTCGGGCCTCAGTTCATGTCTATGGAGCTGGTGAGGAGATTGGAGGATATGCACATCACACTGGTGTCATCCGAGGACCCCGAGCTTTACACGGAGTATTTAGCAGCGGTGAGTGCTACAGACGATATCCAGGACAAAATCAGAGAGGGACAGAGGCGAGATGTCAAATTGGAGCCGATATTCTGGGCCTTGGAGAACGGTACAGCATGAGATTACACGATGAGGGACGACATGGTATGCTTCAGAGGTCGGACTTATATACCGGAAGGAGGCCAGGTCCGAGAGGATATCATGGCGGAAGCCCACGACAGCAGATACTCAGTGCACCCGGGCATCACGAAGATGACTGCGGATTTGAAGAAGACTATGTACTGGCCTGACATGAAGAAGGATATCACTCGGTTTGTGACCCACTGCGAAGCTTGCCAACTAGTGAAGGCAGAGTGCAAAATGTAACACCCCAGTTTTTGCAAGAGGTTCAGTCTGCAGTTCTGAACATTTTTGGGTTTCTGGCATGAGGTACACGGCCTGCGACACGGGCGTGTCGCAGGGCGTGTCGAGGCCGTGTCGACACTCGGCCCAAGTGTCGACACTTTCGCTCGACAAAGTGTCGAGAGTGGGGCACACGGCCTGCGACACGGGCGTGTCGCAGGGCGTGTCGAGGCCGTGTCGACACTCGCCCCAAGTGTCGACACTTTCGCTCGACAAAGTGTCGAGAGTTGGGCACACGGCCTGCGACACGGGCGTGTCGCAGGGCGTGTCGAGGCCGTGTCGACACTCGGCCCAAGTGTCGACACTTTCGCTCGACAAAGTGTCGAGAGTGGGGCACACGGCCTGCGACACGGGCGTGTCGCAGGGCGTGTCGAGGCCGTGTCGACACTCGGCCCAAGTGTCGACACTTTCGCTCGACAAAGTGTCGAGACTAGGGCACACGGCCTGTGACACGGGCGTGTCACAGGGCGTGTCCCGCTTGGTCGACGATCTTCGCTCGACGTTTTTCCGCGGTGTCGACACAAAGTCTGTCGACGGGTGTCGAGACTTGGCACACGGCTTGGGACACGGGCGTGTCCCAGGTCGTGCCATCTCTCGGGTTGGTTTCGGGGCCGTGTTGTTGGAGGCACACGGCCGGCCACACGGCCGTGTCACTGGGGACACGGGCGTGTCGGGTTGGACACGGGCGTGTCGGATGCCCGTGTGCGGTTCCAGGCGCGTCGATTTGAGACGGCGAATGAGGCACACGGCCCTGGACACGGGTGTGTGCCAGGCCGTGTTCGGCCCAGGTCTTTTATTTTCCACTCGAATCGTGGCCATTCTTTCCCAGATTTTGGGATCTGACGGCTCAGGACTGTTCTTGGGAAGTTAAGTCCGATTCTAGGGTTGGAAACCCTCATTTGTTTTCCAAGTCTTCTCTTTCTAAGTTCTTGAGAAAACTAGAGCAAGGAGGAAGAAGAAGAAGGTCTTGGGCTGTAGGAAGGGTTTCAGAGCTCCAAATCGCGAGCCGAGTCCGGATCCGTCAAGCTTGGAGCGTTGCGAAGATTTCCATCCGGCTATTTTGCCATGGCAAGGAAGAGGAGTCGGAAGGTAACGACATCTCTCCTCTCGGTCCTTAGGATGCATGTATTAGCATCATTTAGTTTTCTTTCTCTCTAATTTTTGGGCACCAAACTCTCAAATGAGAGGGGTTTTGGTTTGCCAAGTTTCAAGAGAAACTTCCGGGTTGATTGAGTCCGTCCCCGACATTTTTGCATTAGAGATCCGCTTCGCTAGTGGATTAGGCATGGTGGGTGAAGCCGTAGTCGCGACCGTTAGTCCGACTCGGTGATGTTGCATACGAACTTAGGGTTTCGTAGAGATTTCCATTGCGGCAAGATGCCGTTTGTGTTGTGGTGGTGATTGTCCCGTTTTTCGGAAAGGGTATGTGTAGTCGGACCCGGACAAGGTTAGCTCCTCGTGGCGGTAGATGGTTTCCTTGAGGGACAAGGTTAGCTCCGTATGAGTTGGAGATGGTTTCCTTGGTGGACAAGGTTAGCTCCGCACGAGTTGGAGATGGTTTCCTTGGTGCGCGGGAACGCTGCAGTACAATGAGGGATCATGATGTATTTAGTCTTGGTTTGTGGTGTGCCAAGGCGTGGCTATGTCTCCGTGGTCGGCTGGCTATCCCGTGACATGTGCGTCATGTGTGGAGAGTGTCCCGGCGAGACTAGCCCCCTTCTGTGAGACTGACGAGAATGCCAAGCTTGGGGAAAGCCCGGGCAAAGAGGCCATGAGCGGGTGGGGTCCAGCAAGGCTTCTTAGAATCGGTCGGTCTGTGTTTGTTGGAATCCTGACATGAGACGTCAGAGCTTGTAGGCAAGCCCGGGGCTAAGCCCTCGAGCGGGTGGGGCATTGGCAAGAATTCCTTGTGGCGGCCTGTGCGTCGTTTGAGGGAGAGGTGTCTCCCTTAGTGTTTGCGGCTTTATGCCAATGGGGAAATGTGAGTACCCAAATGATGTGATGTTGTGCTAGATGCATACGTTGTAGGGTACCTTGGGTGAAGCCCGAGTGTTGCATTCATGTTGCATGGTAGGTCCTTCCTTTATATGCTCAACCAATAGAGAACATGTTTGATGATTGAGACATCCAAGCCTGTTTTAATGCTTTTCTATTTATAGATGTTTATTTGCATATGAAGTGCTGACTTGCAGGTTGGAGGGTTCCCCGGGGTCCGTTAGGGGCGGCCGGGAGGAGATGTGTTGTTACACAGTTTGAGGTCAGCCTTTGCTGACCCACGTTACTAATAATTTTTACAGGGCAAGGATCGCATGCAGGAGCTAGCACGCCGGCCAAAAAGGCCTAAGCCCATGAAGTGTTTTCCCTCTTTTGTAGCACTACATTTATGATGATGTTTGTTTGAGACTCTTTTGTCCGGCTTGCATGCCGAGGTAGACTAGGAGTGCTATGCACATTCATGATTGTACTTTTACTTGAGTATGGACTTTTGTGGTAGGCCTTAAGGCCTTAGTTGTAACTCTTTTGGTTAGTGGATAACTTCTAGTTGTGCTTGGTTTTCCGCTGTGTTGTGCAAGTGTTTTGAGTTTGGGTAGCTATATCAACTTATAATACTAAAGCTGTGGCGTTCGTATGTTGTGGGGCCCCGGCCGGACCCATATTATACGTCCACTACAGGGGAGGTGTTACAATTTGGTATCAAAGCGAGGTTAGATTCAAGGTCAGTGCGTAGAGAAGTTATCCTCCTAAGGGTAATGCGGGACCGTGAGTGTCCTTATGTTCTAGTCCTGAAATTGGAGACTAATCCCTTATTTCTTGTTTTCCTGAAGAGTGCAAGCAACGAGGCGGGCAATTCAAGAGCAAGGGATGATCTCTCGGCGAGCAGTGCAACTGCTCCAGGCCTTCTGGGCACGGGTGTAATCCCGGCTGACTTCTGCCGTATGCTTGCAGAAGCGATGGTGGCGGCGCAAGCGGCGGCTGCAGCCCAGGTAGCAACCCCTGCTACACCGGATACGGCGACGGTCGTGCCAGGCGGAGAAGCCAGGCGAGTGGAGCCTTTGGCAGAAAGGGTGGTGGTAGGGCATGGAGACCGACACATGAAGTATTTCCTGAGTTTCCATCCCCCGTCTTTCAAGGGTGTAGGAACGCCAACGGACGCGGAGGATTGGTGGGTTCGTTTTCAAGAACTGTTAAGGGCGGCAGAGACGCCAGAGGAGAAGAAATCCGAGTATGCGGCGTTCATGTTGGAAGGAGACGCCAAATTGTGGTGGGTGAGCCATAGCGGCCGCCTGTTCCCGGGGCGCACCCCGTCAGTGGAAGAGTTTGGGGACGCTTTTCTTAAGAGGTACATTCCAGTTTCAACACGGTTGGCCCTGCAGAGGCAGTTTCTGCATCTAATGCAGCGAGACAAGACAGTGGATGAGTACGTGCAAGAGTTCACCCGTTTTGGTCGTTATGCGGGAACGACATTGGCGGATGATGTAGAGAGGGATAACCTCTTCTACCAAGGTTTGAGGGAGAATCTGAGACAGCCTCTCATCTCCATGAAGAGGGCGGGATTTAATGAGCTAGTTGAAGCCGCCAGGAGTTTGGAGAGTGATCTGGAGCGAACCCAGCGTCGAAAGGGTTTTACTCCCAAGCATGGGGAAGGGAAGCCCTCCCAATCTCATGTAAAGTCTGATGGGAGCAGGTGGAGGAGGAAGCCTCACCCTTTCAGGTCGGGTGAGAGGAGCACTTGGACGCCTGGGGGTTCTCACTCTAGGGGACCGCCGACGTGTTACAACTGCGGGAAGGTTGGGTACATAGCCCGTGCTTGTCAGCAAGGGGGAGCGGGGCAAGAGTCAAAGCAAGAGCAGTCTGTGCGCTCGGGCCCTAGTGCTGCAGAGAAAGGAAAGATGGCGGAGTCGAGCGCTTCTCGGTTCCAACCGGTGCAACCGAGGGCTTACAACCTTGGACAGCAAGAAGCGATACGCCAAACCGATGTGGTGACAGGTATGAAGAAAATTTAAGTTTGCGTCTGTGCTTCATACTTTTAGACCCCCCCCCCTTTCCGTGTGTTGTCTTGTTGTAGACTTCGTGTTAGTTTCTGGATACCCCGCTAGGGTATTGTTCGATACTGGGGCTTCGCACTCTTTTCTTGCGGAGAGTTTCATCCGAAGGGTAGGAGTCGAGACTTTCTCGGCGGACGCGGAACTGAAAGTGCGCATGCCCAATGGGTCATCTATGACCACCGGGGCTAAAGGGCGCATCTGTTGGGAGCTAGACGGAGTTGACTTCATTTTGGAAGCGGCAGTGTTGCCGTTAGTAGAGTTCGATGTCATTTTGGGAATGGACTGGCTTGCAGAGCAGCGCGCCAGCATTGATTGCTTATCCAAGGTAGTGACCCTAAAGAGTAAGGGGCAGGCGGAAGTCAAGTTTATGGGCCTTTGTGGAGTAGCCCATTCCCTAATTACGGCTATGCAAATGATGCGGGCGGTTAACCAGGGAGGTGTGGCGCTGGTAGCGTTGTTGGAGGTTCGTCTCTCCAAACTTTCGATTGAGGAAGTGCCTGTGGTAGCAGAGTTCAAGGATGTGTTTCCGGATGAACTTCCTGGAGTGCCTCCTCGGCGGGAGATCGACTTCTCGATCGAGTTAATGCCGGAGGCTAGACCGGTGTCGCGTCCCCCTTTTAGGATGGCACCAATGGAGTTAGCGGAACTTAAGGTACAGCTACAGGAACTGTTGGAGCAAGGGTATATTAGACCCAGTTCTTCACCGTGGAGCGCACCGGTGTTGTTTGTAAAAAAGAAAGACGGTAGCATGCGCCTATTCATAGACTACCGAGAGCTGAATAAATTGACCATCAAGAATAAGTATCCGATCCCTCGGATAGACGATTTGTTCGGCCAATTGGTGGGGTCAGAGGTATATTCGAAACTGGACTTGAAGTCAGGCTACTATCAGCTGCGAATTCGGGACGAGGACATACCCAAGACTGCCTTTGGTACAAGGTATGGACACTTTGAGTTTACGGTGATGCCGTTCGGGTTGACGAACGCACCATCGGTGTTCATGGACCTTATGAATCGGGTATTTCGGGAATACTTGGATTCGTTTGTGGTTGTCTTCATTGATGACATTTTGGTGTATTCCAAATCGCAAGTGGAGCATGAGACCCACTTGAGAATAGTTTTGCAAGTGTTGAGGGAGAATGAGTTGTATGCAAAATTCTCCAAATGCGAGTTCTGGCTGGAGAAGGTGGCATTTTTGGGCCACGTGATTTGTGGTGATGGGGTGGCAGTGGATCCGGCGAAAGTGGAGGCCATCAGAGATTGGCCGGTGTTGAGGACCGTGGCGGAAGTCCGAAGTTTTCTTGGACTAGCCGGGTACTATAGGAGATTCGTGGAGAATTTCTCGAAGATAGCTCTACCCCTCACCTCTCTCACTCGCAAAGACCATAAATTTGTGTGGACCCAAGAGTGCGGTCAAGCATTTGAGGCCCTGAAGGAGAGGCTTATGATGGCTCCGATCCTGAGTTTACCGCAAGGGACCGATGGATTTCAGATTTTCAGTGACGCATCAGGATGCGGTTTGAGTTGCGTGTTAGTGCAGCATGGCAAGGTGATAGCTTTTGGGTGTAGACAGCTGAAGCCTCATGAGAGGAATTACCCCGTCCACGACTTGGAGTTGGCAGCGGTAATCTTTGCGTTGAAAATATGGCGACACTATGTGTATGGCGCAAAGGTGGAGATCTTCACGGACCATAAAAGCCTGAAGTATCTCTTGGATCAGAAGGACTTAAACATGCGGCAACGCAGATGGGTTGAGTTTCTTGGAGATTACGAAGTGGCGATTCAGTATACGCCGGGTAAAGCCAATGTGGTGGCGGACGCGTTGAGTAGAAAGTACTCGGGGCAAGGAAATTGGATCGAAGCTCATGATGAGCGGCTGGTACGGGAATGGGAGTCCCTTGAATTGGAATGTGTTGCGAGAGGCGAGTCTAGCGTGGCTCAGTTGAACTGGATTGAAGTGCAAAACGACTTGTCCGATCGTATTCGGGAAGCGACTTGATTGGATGTGGAGTTCCAACCTTTTGTGTTGGAGGCTCAAAAGGGCGAGAGCAGCGCCTGGGAGATGATTGGGGAAATCTTGAGAAAGGATGGAAGGGTTTGTGTACCGCAGTTTGGCAATCTCCGTGAGGAGTTGATGTTTGAGGCTCACTTCTCAAAGTACTCCATTCACCCGGGCAGTACAAAGATGTACTTGGATATGAAGAAATCCTTTTGGTGGCCGGGGTTGAAGCGAGATGTAGCTTTGTATGTGAGTCGTTGCCAAACATGTGCCTTGGTGAAGGCCGAATGTCAGAAACCAGGTGGGTTCCTGAAGCCCCTTCCAATTCCGGAGTGGAAATTTGAGGACATCTCCATGGACTTTGTGCATGGTTTGCCTAGATCGCAGCACGGTAATGATGCTATTTGGGTGATCGTGGATCGCCTAACCAAGGTGGCTCACTTCATCCCAAATCGGAAAGAGGACAGCGTGGAGAAGCTGGTGGAGTTGTATGTTCGCAACATTGTGCGACTGCACGGAGTTCCTAAGAGCATAGTCAGTGATCGAGATGGACGATTTACGTCCAAGGACTGGAGATTGGTTCAGAAGAGCTTGGGCACGAAGCTAAAGTTTAGTACGACGTTCCATCCTCAAACTGATGGGCAAACGGAGAGAACGAACCGTACTATGGAGGACATGTTGAGGATGTGCGTTCTTGATTTTGGCAAGAGGTGGGAGGATCACCTCTTCATGGTAGAATTTGCGTACAACAACAGTTTTCAAGCTAGTATAAAGATGGCGCCATACGAAGCTTTGTATGGGAGGTGGTGTCGAACGCCAATGTCTTGGGCAGAGGCGGGAGACACCAAACGTTTGGGAAAGGGTGCGGTAGTTGACGCTTGTGAGTTGGTACGGACCATCCAAGAGCGTATGAAGGTCGCACAAGACAGGCAAGCAAAATATTTTAATGCTCGTCACCGGAAGTTGGAATTTACAGTTGGTGATTGGGTTTATCTGAAGGTCAAGCCGTTCAAATGCGTCTCACGGATTCGCCGACTCAAGAAGTTGAGTCCAAGGTTTTTAGGGCCTTTTGAAATTGTTGAGCGGGTAGGAGAAGCAGCATATCGGTTGGCATTGTCCGCAGACTTGAGTGGATTACATGACGTCTTCCACGTCTCCGCTTTGAGGAAAGCCTTGGTGGAGGCTAGCGTGGTGATAGAGCCGGCATCGGTGCCGATTGAGGAAGACTTGAGGACGCGAGTCCTCCCAATTGCTATAGAGGATTCGGAGACTCAGTAGTTGCGGAATAAAGAAGTCAAACTCGTGAAAGTTCGATGGGACAACTGCGGTCGTGAGGAGTTCTCTTGGGAACGAGAACATGCCATGCTAGAAGATTATCCAGAACTTTTCATGTCAGGTACAATTTAAGTTTTGTACCCTTTTGTCTTGTAATTTCGGGACGAAATTCTGTTAAGTGGGGGAGAGCTGTAACACCCCAGTTTTTGCAAGAGGTTCAGTCTGCAGTTCTGAACATTTTTGGGTTTCTGGCAGGAGGTACACGACCTGCGACACGGGCGTGTCGCAGGGCGTGTCGAGGCCGTGTCGACACTCGGCCCAAGTGTCGACACTTTCGCTCGACAAAGTGTCGAGAGTGGGGCACACGGCCTGCGACACGGGCGTGTCGCAGGGCGTGTCGAGGCCGTGTCGACACTCGGCCCAAGTGTCGACACTTTCGCTCGACAAAGTGTCGAGAGTGGGGCACACGGCCTGCGACACGGGCGTGTCGCAGGGCGTGTCGAGGCCGTGTCGACACTCGGCCCAAGTGTCGACACTTTCGCTCGAAAAAGTGTCGAGAGTGGGGCACACGGCCTGCGACACGGGCGTGTCGCAGGGCGTGTCGAGGCCGTGTCGACACTCGGCCCAAGTGTCGACACTTTCGCTCGACAAAGTGTCGAGACTGGGGCACACGGCCTGTGACACGGGCGTGTCACAGGGCGTGTCCCGCTTGGTCGATGATCTTCGCTCGACGTTTTTCCGCGGTGTCGACACAAAGTCTGTCGACGGGTGTCGAGACTTGGCACACGGCTTGGGACACGGGCGTGTCCCAGGCCGTGCCATCTCTCGGGTTGGTTTCGGGGCCGTGTTGTTGGAGGCACACGGCCGGCCACACGGCCGTGTCACTGGGGACACGGGCGTGTCGGGTTGGACACGGGCGTGTCGGATGCCCGTGTGCGGTTCCAGGCGCGTCGATTTGAGACGGCGAATGAGGCACACGGCCCTGGACACGGGCGTGTGCCAGACCGTGTTCGGCCCAGGTCTTTTATTTTCCACTCAAATCGTGGCCATTCTTTCCCAGATTTTGGGATCTGATGGCTCAGGACTGTTCTTGGGAAGTTAAGTCCGATTCTAGGGTTGGAAACCCTCATTTGTTTTCCAAGTCTTCTCTTTCTAAGTTCTTGAGAAAACTAGAGCAAGGAGGAAGAAGAAGAAGGTCTTGGGCTGTAGGAAGGGTTTCAGAGCTCCAAATCGCGAGCCGAGTCCGGATCCGTCAAGCTTGGAGCGTTGCGAAGATTTCCATCCGGCTATTTTGCCATGACAAGGAAGAGGAGTCGGAAGGTAACGACATCTCTCCTCTCGGTCCTTAGGATGCATGTATTAGCATCATTTAGTTTTCTTTCTCTCTAATTTTTGGGCACCAAACTCTCAAATGAGAGGGGTTTTGGTTTGCCAAGTTTCAAGAGAAACTTCCGGGTTGATTGAGTCCGTCCCCGACATTTTTGCATTAGAGATCCGCTTCGCTAGTGGATTAGGCATGGTGGGTGAAGCCGTAGTCGCGACCGTTAGTCCGACTCGGTGATGTTGCATACGAACTTAGGGTTTCGTAGAGATTTCCGTTGCGGCAAGATGCCGTTTGTGTTGTGGTGGTGATTGTCCCGTTTTTTGGAAAGGGTATGTGTAGTCGGACCCGGACAAGGTTAGCTCCTCGTGGCGGTAGATGGTTTCCTTGAGGGACAAGGTTAGCTCCGTATGAGTTGGAGATGGTTTCCTTGGTGGACAAGGTTAGCTCCGCACGAGTTGGAGATGGTTTCCTTGGTGCGCGGGAACGCTGCAGTACAATGAGGGATCATGATGTATTTAGTCTTGGTTTGTGGTGTGCCAAGGCGTGGCTATGTCTCCGTGGTCGGCTGGCTATCCCGTGACATGTGCGTCATGTGTGGAGAGTGTCCCGGCGAGACTAGCCCCCTTCTGTGAGACTGACGAGAATGCCAAGCTTGGGGAAAGCCCGGGCAAAGAGGCCATGAGCGGGTGGGGTCCAGCAAGGCTTCTTAGAATCGGTCGGTCTGTGTTTGTTGGAATCCTGACATGAGACGTCAGAGCTTGCAGGCAAGCCCGGGGCTAAGCCCTCGAGCGGGTGGGGCATTGGCAAGAATTCCTTGTGGCGGCCTGTGCGCCGTTTGAGGGAGAGGTGTCTCCCTTAGTGTTTGCGGCTTTATGCTAATGGGGAAACGTGAGTACCCAAATGATGTGATGTTGTGCTAGATGCATACGCTGTAGGGTACCTTGGGTGAAGCCCGGGTGTTGCATTCATGTTGCATGGTAGGCCCTTCCTTTATATGCTCAACCAATAGAGAACATGTTTGATGATTGAGACATCCAAGCCTGTTTTAATGCTTTTCTATTTATAGATGTTTATTTGCATATGAAGTGCTGACTTGCAGGTTGGAGGGTTCCCCGGGGTCCGTTAGGGGCGGCCGGGAGGAGATGTGTTGTTACACAGTTTGAGGTCAGCCTTTGCTGACCCACGTTACTAATAATTTTTACAGGGCCAGGATCGCATGCAGGAGCTAGCACGCCGGCCAAAAAGGCCCAAGCCCATGAAGTGTTTTCCCTCTTTTGTAGCACTACATTTATGATGATGTTTGTTTGAGACTCTTTTGTCCGGCTTGCATGCCGAGGTAGACTAGGAGTGCTATGCACATTCATGATTGTACTTTTACTTGAGTATGGACTTTTGTGGTAGGCCTTAAGGCCTTAGTTGTAACTCTTTTGGTTAGTGGATAACTTCTAGTTGTGCTTGGTTTTCCGCTGTGTTGTGCAAGTGTTTTGAGTTTGGGTAGCTATATCAACTTATAATACTAAAGCTGTGGCGTTCATATGTTGTGGGGCCCCGGCCGGACCCATATTATACGTCCACTACAGGGGAGGTGTTACACAAAAACCCCGCGGGTTTGTTGCAACCACTCCCGATACCAGAGTGGAAGTTCGAAGACATCGCGATGGATTTTATTCACGGACTTCCCCGATCACGAACTGGGAACGACTTGATTTGGGTCATCGTCGATCGGTTGACTAAAGTAGTCAGATTCATTCCGATCAGGAAGGACGACGCTGTGGGAGTATTAGTACGAAAATTTGTGGAGCAGTTCGTTCGATATCACGGGGTGCCCAAGACGATCGTGTCGGATCGGGATGGCTGGTTCACTTCCAGGGAGTGGAGATCCGTGCAAGCTTACTTAGGCACGCGATTGACCTTCAGCACTGCATTCCATCCCCAGACGGACGGGCAGACAGAACGCACCAACCGGACGCTGGAAGATCTTTTGAGGCTATGCATTTTGGACCGCGGGGAACCGTGGGAGAAACTCTTACCCCTGGTCGAGTTCTCCTATAACAACAGCTACCAGTACAGCATCAGGATGGCGCCTTACGAAGCCTTGTACGGAAGGAGATGCCGGACCCCGCTTTCTTGGGTTCAGGACGAAGATCCGAAGGTGTTGGGATCAGAGGTTTGTCGAAGACACCGAGGCTCAGGTGAGGCTGATCAGAGACAGGATGCTAGAGGCGCAGAGTAGACAGGCTAAGTACTATTGTTGGGTACATTGGTCAAATGTACCTGATTTGAAGAAGCCTCACCCAACTCAATGATATACATCATAATGTATTTGATGTATGTTTGAGTTACTTGTGCAGGTTAAAAAAGTACTGGACTGAAGCAAAAAGTTTCTAAGTCCATGTGTCGACACCCAGAGGGAAAGTGTCGACACTTGAGAAGACTTGTGTCGACATCCAGACAAGCAGTGTCGACACTTGGAGTCATTGTGTCGACACCTGGGATGCAGAGTCGACACCAGACAGAAAGTGTCGACACTTGGAGCTGTGTCGACACTCAGTGAAGAAAAGTGCAGACAGAAAGTGTCGACACAAGGAGGTGTGTCGACACCCAGTGAAGCTGTGTCTACATCAGAAAGTGTCGACACTTGGAGCTGTGTCGACACTCAGCAAAAGTCTGCAGAGTCTAAGTACAAGTGTCGACACTCAACACAATGTGTCGACACTATGCAGAAGAGTCAGCACTTGAAGCATGTGTCGACACTCAACACAATGTGTCGACACTCAACAGAAGAGTCAACATTTGAAGTATGTGTCGACACCCAGAACAATGTGTCGACACACAGCTGAAGACTCAACACTGGAAGAAAGTGTCGACACATGGAGCTGTGTCGACACTTAGCAAAGAACAGAAAGAACAATAAATTATTCTAAGTACAAGTGTCGACACTATGGGAATGTGTCGACACTCAGCTGAAGTCTCAACAACAAGAAGGTGTGTCGACACAAGGAGCTGTGTCGACACTCAGCAAGATTCAACATAGAAGACTATGTGTCGACACCAAGATGCAGTGTCGACACTTGACAGATTCAACACAAGAAGATGTGTCGACACAAAGGAGATGTGTCGACACATAGAAGAATTCAGCAAAAGCTAGAAGAACAAGTACTTGTGTCGACACTCAATTTCAGTGTCGACACATGAAGAAGAATCTGTGTCGAGACATACAAGGAGTTGTGTCGACACCTTGTAGACTTGTGTCGACACTTACACAACATGTGTCAACACTTGGACTATAAGTGTCGACACTTAAAGACAGAAAGTCTCGACACTTACAGACAGTTAGAGATTTTCAAGAAGTGACTGGATGATTTGACAGCAGCCGTTCCAGCCGGTCTACAGCACCTGTCAGAGATATCAGAAGTCAGTTATGGACCGGTCCAGCCGGTTACCATGAAGAAAGCCTATAAATAGGCACATACAGTTTACAGAAACTGTTGTTCAGTTTTGTTGAAGTTGTTGAAAGAAGTTAAAAGTTGTTGATCAGATTATTGAAGTAATTATAGTGTTACAAAGAGGATCAACACAAGAAGATCTAGCAGTTCAAGTGCAGATCTAAGAAGTTGGAGAGAGAGGGCTCCATCCAAGAAATCAGCCTTTGGAACTAAGCTGAGAAGAAGGATTCAGATTCAGTCTGGATCTTAAGTGGCAGAGGTCAAGGAACAACTGCAGAGGATTCAGCCTTATTCAGTTCTACTCAAGAAGCTTTGAAGAAAGCTAAGTCAGGGTGAATCCAGCTGAGTTCTTCCAAGAACTCATCAAGAATCTCTCAACTCCCCTCCTTTAATTCTGAGTTGTAGAGTTATTATTTGTATTACATTTGTAACTTGTAGGATCCATTGGATCTGAGTGATTGTAAGCCTATATTTATAAAGGCTGAGGGTAGGGCTTGTTAGCCTGAGTGTAGGAGATAGAGATCTCTGAGTGTAGGCCTTGTTGGCTGAGTGTAGGCCTTGGTTGGCTGAGTGTAGGAGATAGAGATCAGTTATAAGAAATTTTACAGAATAGTTAATGAACTCATGTCTTATGGAAGAGAGTTCAGTAACTATGAACTAAATGACAAGTTCTTAAGGTCCCTAACCAAAGATTGGGACACCAAGATCTGTGGCATAAGAGAAATGGCTAAGTTGGGGGAAATTCCTCCCCCTACACTGTTTGACAAGTTATTGTCATATGAGATGCAGTTGACAGTAAGAAAAGAGGAGGAGAAATCAACAAGGACTGAGCACAAAGAAAGAACTGTTGCTTTCAAGACAGAAGTTCCCAGAAAATGCAGGAATAAGTCTTTAACTCCACCTCCAGAGGTAGTTGAATCAGAGTCTGATGAGTCTGTCAGCACAAAGTCTAAGAGCAGTGAAAGTGATGAAGACTTTGCTGCTTTCACTAGACACTTTCAGAAGTTTTTGAAAAAGAAACAGTGGAGGTCAAGGCCTTCTACATCACAAGGAAAGGAAGACTCTTATCAGAAAAAGAGGTCTTCAAAGAATGACAAGAAAAGGACAAAATTAAGCAAGGCAACTGGTTCAAAGATTGTTTGCTATTGCTGCAATAGACAGGGCCATGTTATTGCAGATTGTCCAGAGAAGAGAAAGGAATCTGGTGACAGGAAAAAGACTCACTTCAAAGGGAAGAAAGAAAAGTCTTTTGTTGCTAAGAAGGAGAAGACTCTATCAGATATCTCTTCTTCAGAAACTGAGTATGAGGCTGAAGCCTACATAGGGCTGTTTGCTGAAGAAGAAGAGGAAGAATTCATGCAGATCTTGGAGTCAATTTATGAACAAGAAGACAGTCATTGCCAAGGGCTAATGGCATTGACAGAAAGTGCCAAAATCCTGGAGCAGCCAGGACCCAGTCAGGTACAAAGTTCAAGTTTAAATTCAGTCTCTTGTTCTAGTTCAGATTCAGATTCTTCTTCATCAAGTGATGAGAATGTATCTGAGTCTGAGGATGATATTCATCAACTTATAGATGAATATAGAGTGTTGTTGCAAGCTTACAAGAAAAGCAAGTCCCTTGCCAAAAGTCAGGCAAAGGAAATTGCTGATCTTAAAGCAGCTGCAACAGATTTTGAGAAGCAATTTGATCAAAAACTGAATGAGATAGCCAGACTGAAACACATAACAGTGATTCAGATAGGAACTATCACTTTTAAGAATGATCAAATTAAGTGTCTGGAGAACAATCTTCAGAAGGAGAAGGACTTGGTTGCTAGGTTTTCTAAACCTAAGTCAGTGTTACCCATAATTGATGAATTTGTTCATCACAAGGGTAAAGCTGGTCTGGGCTTTATTAGACCTGCAGGGACTGAGCAGTCCAAGTATAAGTCCAAGGGCAAAGCCCCAACATTCAACAAGCCTGCTGTAGTCAAGACAGCCAAGGCAGTACCTAAGCAAAGGTACAATAAATTTGAATGTTGGTGCTGTGGCAAAGTTGGCCATTTTGCAGTAGACTGTTGGCACAATGTGAGTGCCAAAGTGAGTTCCAGACTACCTGTTGGAAAGCCAGTAGGTAGGTTTGTCAAATTGCAAACTAACAATCACCAAGGACCCAAGAATACTTTGGGTTCTAAGGTTCATTAATTTGTTTTGCAGGTGAGTCCAAGTGGCCATACCCCTACATGGTACTTGGACAGTGGATGTTCCAGACATATGACTGGAACTAGGGGACTACTGAAGGACTACATTCCAATCAAAAATGGTCCTAAAGTGACCTTTGGTGGTTCTGAAAAAGGAATCATCAAAGGGTTTGGTAACATTTCTTCAAACTTAGTTACCATTACTCAAGTGGCTTATGTTAAAGGGTTGAAACACAACCTAATAAGTATAAGTCAATTAAGTGATGTAGGGTATGACATCTCATTTGTTAAAAATGGTTGTCATATCAAGAGGTCAAGTGATCAAGAGATCATTTTGACAGGTTATAGGAAGAGGAATGTCTACTGCCTAGACATTATGATTGAGAACAATGGTTCTCCAGTTTGTCTTGTAGCTGATGAGACAGTCTCTCATTATGTCAAATGGCACAAGAGGCTAGCCCATCTTAACTACAAGACAATTGGCAAACTCTTTAGCAAAGAGTTAGTGAGGAATTGTCCTCAAGTTAAGTGTGTTAAAGATGGCATTTGCTCAGCTTGTCAGAAGGGCAAGCAGACTAAATCCACCTTTAGAAGCATAGATAACAAAGATGCTGTGAGGTGTTTGTACCTCTTGCATTTGGATCTCTTTGGTCCAATGCCAGTTCACAGCTTAGGTAGGAAGGTCTATACCCTTGTAGTTGTAGATGACTACTCAAGGTTTTCCTGGGTGTTCTTCTTAAGACTGAAATCTGAAACACCTAGTGTCTTCTACAGCTTTGTCAAGCAAATTCAGAATGAACTAAATAGTACTGTGGTCAAAATTAGAAGTGACCATGGTACTGAGTTTCAGTCTGATAGCATGACAAAACTGTGTGAAGACTTTGGGATATTTCAAGAATTCTCTTCACCTAGAACACCTCAGCAAAATGGCATTGCTGAGAGGAAGAATAGAACCTTGATAGAGGCTGGTAGAACCCTACTAAGTGATACATCACTGCCTGAGTATTTCTGGGCTGAAGCAGTTAACACTGCATGCCATGTTATAAATTGGGCTACCATCACTAAAGGGCTAAACAAGACCCCCTATGAAGTTGTGAAAGACAGGAAACCAAACCTATCCTACTTCAGGATCTTTGGTTGCAAATGCTTCATACTTAACAATGGGAAGTCTTACTTAACTAAGTTTGCTGCCAAGTCCCAAGGGGGAATTTTTGTTGGGTACAGCAATAATAGTAAGGCTTATAGAGTCTACAACTTGACTACACAAGTTGTAGAAGAATCAGTGCATGTAGTTTTTGATGAGACTAAACTTATTAATAATGAGTTGTCTAGCAATGTATGCAGCCCCACAGGTTTGACAAAGACAATGGACAAGCTGACTATAGAAGAAGTGCCTGCTGCAAGACAGCAAGGAGAGGAGAGTAGCTGCTGTCCAGGGGGAGAACTACATGTGCTAGTTGCCGAAGAAATCCAAGGTATACAGCATGATGCAGATGCTGAAGTGGTTCAACCTGAAGTGAGGATGCCTCCAGCCCACAGGCATCTTAGAGATCATCCAGTAGAGCTGATTATTGGAGATCCAAGACAAGGAGTTCAAACTAGGAGCAGAAATCAGGATGCTGCAATCTATTCCAGCTTCTTGTCTCAAGTTGAACCTAAAAGATTTGAAGAAGCAATACAAGATCCACAATGGACTGAAGCAATGCAAGAAGAGCTTAATCAGTTCAAGAGGTGCAAGGTCTGGGAATTGGTTCCTAAACCTAAAGACCACAATGTAATAGGAGTTAAGTGGATCTACAGGAATAAGATGGATGAACAAGGGGTCATCATTAAGAATAAAGCTAGACTAGTTGCTAAAGGATATAGGCAAGAAGAAGGTATTGATTTTGATCAAACCTTTGCTCCAGTAGCCAGACTGGAAGCCATAAGAATGTTCTTGGCCTATGCAACCTATCAAGGATTCAAGGTATACCAAATGGATGTCAAGTCAGCATTCCTAAATGGTAATTTGAAAGAAGAAGTCTATGTGGAGCAGCCTTCAGGTTTTGTTGATCCAACTCTACCTCATTATGTCTATAGACTTAGGAAAGCTTTATATGGGTTAAAGCAAGCCCCTAGGGCTTGGTATGAAACCCTATCTAGTTTCCTCATTGAGAACAAATTCTCAAGGGGGAAAATAGATAAGACTCTATTCCTTAGGGAATCTAGAGGCAAAGTCATACTAGTCCAAATATATGTAGATGGCATTATATTTGGGTCTACTGAAAGCAGCCTTTGCAAAAAGTTTGCAAAACTTATGCAAGGTCAGTTTGAGATGAGTAGTATGGGAGAGCTAAAGTTTTTCTTGGGTCTCCAAGTTAAACAGACTAAGAGTGGTTTGTCCATTTGTCAGTCAAAGTTCACCCTAGAACTCATAAGGAAGTATGGTATGGATTCATCCAGTACCATGAAGACTCCTATGGGGTCAAGTATGTCTCTTAGCAAGGATGATGCAGGGAAACCTGTAGATGAAACCTTGTATAGAGGGATAGTTGGCTCCCTATTATACTTGACTGCTAGTAGACCAGACATCATGTATGCTACATGTGTTTGTGCAAGGTATCAAGCCTGCCCTAAAGAGTCTCACTTGACTGCAGTCAAGAGAATTTTGAGATATCTAAAGGGCACTCCCTATCTAGGCCTCTGGTACCCTAGGAATGGAGACTTTGATCTAACAGGTTATTCAGATGCAGACTTTGCAGGTTGCAAAGAGGATAGAAAGAGTACTACTGGAACCTGTCAATTCCTAGGTGGGAGACTAATTTCATGGAGCAGCAAAAAGCAGACTAGTGTGGCTATCTCCACAGCTGAGTCAGAGTATGTGGCTGCAGGAAGTTGTTGTGCTCAACTTCTGTGGATTCAACATCAGCTAGAGGACTATGGATTTCAGGTAAGTAGAACTCCACTTTACTGTGATTCTACAAGTGCTATTTCAATAGCTAATAACCCTGTATCTCATAGTAGAACAAAATATATTGAGATTAAATATCACTTTCTTAGAGAACATGTAGAAAGAGAAGATATTTCACTTGAATATTTTAAAACAGATGAACAAGTAGCTGATATGTTTACTAAGCCACTAGAAGAAGCTAAGTTCAATAGATTCAAAATTGAACTAGGAATGATAAACTTAGAGTAAGTTTACAGATTTGAAAATGACTAAGTAAAAAGGTGTCGACACATAGACAAGTCTATGTCGACACAGAATAGTGGTGTCGACACTTCAGGAAAAAGGTGTCGACACATCTAGGAATGTGGTGTCGACACTTCAGAATGTTAGTGTCGACACATGTCAAGTAGGTGTCGACACATCCTATGTGGTGTCGACACTTAAGTTTTACTCAGAATTTTTCTAAGTAAAGTCTCGACAATGTGTCGAGTTATGTTGTGTCGACACATAACCAAGTGTCGACAAATAAAATCTGTTGACTAAACTTGTGTCGACACATGTGTGTCGAGACATTATAAGCCAGTGTCGACACTTATTGCCAGTGTCGACACACTTTAAGCTAGCTGTCCCGCCTGTTCATCTTCAAAATCAGAAAGGTATAAATAGGGTTCTGTCTTTGTTTGTCGACACGCTTTCCAAGTTTCGAGACCAAAACTCCTGTGTCGACACCTCTCTTTTCTCAAGACTAATTCTCCAAACCCTAATGGCTCCTAAGCTTGAGGAGAACGTTAATGAGGGCTATGAGCTAGTGCGCGGCACGTTCGACGACGCAGATCAAGAAATCCAGTCGGTGGTAACTCTAGTCGCCAATTCTGGACTAGAATACTTGGTTTCAGAACCAACAAAGATTTGGAAGAAGGAAGTTCTTGAATTCCTTAATGGAGCTGTTGTAGATGACTCTGGATATAGAATCAAATCCAGAGTTCATGGATCTAAAGTCAAGATTTCACCAAAAAGTCTGAGGAAGGTACTCCAGCTACCTAAAACACAGGATGAAGAAGAAGTAACTGCATCCAAGACCAGGGAAGCCCTTACCTGGTGTGGACTTGATCCAAAGATGAAGATAGGATCTGTCTTTAACAGGAAAGGCATGAACAGTCAAGGAAAATTCATGTCTGAGATTGTGGGCAAGGTTATTCTCAGTAAGCCTGGAGGGCATGACAGGGTGTCTGCCTCTATGTTTGGAATTATGACTAGAATCATATTCACTCTGAAAACAGACTGGTCAATAATGGTTTTTGACAAGATCAAGGAGAGCTTGAAGAAGCCCAATCTGGGCAGAATTATAAGTCTCTACCTAGCTGGTACAATACCAGAGGTAATGAGCAATGTTGCTGGAAGCAAGATCAATCACATGAGAAAGATGGATCAAAGGATCTTTACCAGATGGGACAGGGTATTGTCCAAGGAAATGCCAACTCCAGAGAAGCCCGTTACTAAGAAAGATTCTCCTCCAAGAAAGAAAAGGAAGACAGCTCCTGTGACACAGGAATCCTCCAGCAGTTCAGGGAGTGAAGAACAAGTTGTTTTCACTCCAGATGATCAAGAGGAAGTGGCTGCAGAGAAGACTCCTGCTGCTCAAGATGTAGCTGAGATCCAGGGGGAGCTGCCTCAAGCTAGCCCCATCCATAGGGATCACAGCCAGGGGGAGCTTCCAGTAGTAGAAGAACCCTCTACTCTGGACAGTGAGCAAGCCACTAACATCATCCAAGAGGTACTCATTGATCTAAATACATTGAATTTTTCTATAGTAGATTCTGATTTGTCTGATGTACATCAGCAAACTCAGCTAGACAGTCAAGAACCAGATGTTGTTATCCAAGATACATCTGTTGTACTAGAAGTGGTTCCTGATCAAGTGGTGAAAGAACCAAGAACTTCTCCTGCACAGTCTCCACCTGAATATACAATGGAAGATTTGTTTCTAAATCTAGATCAAGAAGATTTTGATATGGACAAGGATGCTGCTGCTGAAGATAAGAGTGCTGCTACTGAGGGGGAGCATATGGAAGTTCTGGAAGAGCCTATTAGGCAAGAAACTGAAAAGGTAACTGCTGTGCAAGCTGACAAACCTCAAAGCCCTAAGGAAAGGGTTGAAATAGCCAGCACTTCCGAATCTGAAGAAGATGAGGCTGCAAAGGCTAAGAAGAAGAAACTCTATGTCTTCAAGAGGAGAAGTCAGAGTTATAAGAAAGCCTTGCAATCCATTGCCCCACAGCCTATAGTCCAACAAGCTCCAACTGTTGACTATAGTGCTTTACTGATTGCACTGCAGATAAAAATGGATGAACAAAGGAAAGCCATAGAGGCTTATGTTGATGAAGGGCAGAAGACTTTACAGTTTGACCTGGCCCAAGAAATAAAGTCTATAAGGTTTGAGATGAACCTTAATAAGAAGGAGATGAATGAATGCTTCCACAAGGGTGGAAATGCTGTGGTGTATCTGACAACACACCAAAAGAAGATAAAGGCACAGGTAGATGATATAACATTGAAGCAAGGGTATGTACTGGAAAATCAGTTAAGGATGAATGACAACTTGACTGCATCACACAATGCTATAGTCACTGAATTGAAGAATAAGACTGCTGAACCTTCAACATCTACTGCTGCTGCTAAAGCTGAATTTGATAAAGTATTCCAGGAAGAACTTACTGCTGTTAAGTCTGCTATTAAAGATTCCCAGAAAGCTATCTCTGAATAACTGCAAAAGCTAAAACCATTCTTTAAAGAGGGAATCAGGTATTTGGACAGTCAAATAAGATTTCAAAAGGATGATGTCAGAGACCATATGGCTAGAGAAGTCATAAAGGGGGAGAGAGTATTAGTCAAAGCTAGCTCTGACCATGCTAAATGGATATCTAACTCCATCAGAGCTACACTGGGCTATCCTCCACTCTGTGATGATGATAATGTTGCTGAATCAGGGATTCAAACTGCATATCTTGGAGGTGAGCAACCAGAGGTAGCTCAAGTGATTTATCCACCTCCAGATTTTGACATGGTTCAAGCAGATGTCCAGACAATGTATAGCCCAACTGAAGGAAAGCCTAATGTTATTCTGGATAAAGTGGTTCAGCCTATTTCTGCAGCTATGCAAGAGGCATTAGAAAAAGAAGAAGAGGCAAGGTTGTCAAAGAAGAGGTTTAGGGAACAAGCAGAACAAAGGCCAGATTTTGAACAATGGAGCCCTACCTCTAGAAATATAATTTTAACTGCCTGGAAAGCTGCCAAGGACAATGTTCATGAAAGGAACAAGTGGTTCTCTGAAGCAGAATGGAGGAAACATGAAATAAGACAGGAGGCCATTGTTCAATATAGAAGAAAGGCAAAGATGAGAAAGCAACCTCCTACTACAGTAGAGCCTAGCAAGTACTTCCCTAAGCCATATCATTATTTTGAGAGGCAAAAAATCAAAGCAGAAGAGCTGAAGAAGAAGGACTTAAAAGGCAAGAAGCCTGCTGATGCTGCAACTGCTGAAGCCACTGTCAAAGCTCAAGTCCAATCTGGCAAAGGCATTGTTATCAAAGAACCAGACCAGAAATAGATTAGGAATTGACTTGAAGATTGTTGTAATCTTTTGAATGAAATACATTTTTGTAAACCATTGAAGATGTATTAGAAAAATGTTAGAACAATATATGATAAATATATTTCATGATTGTTCTGAGAATATGTCTATTTCTTGTTTGTTCTGCAATGTTGAATGTGTATACATGTGTGAAATATTACATGTTTATATTTACCCTGCTGTTTATAATCTGCTGTACATCATTTTGTAATTTTAATTATGAATGGTGTATATCATTGACTAAGGGTTATGACTTCTCCAAATAGGGGGAGATTGTTGGGTACATTGGTCAAATGTACCTGATTTGAAGAAGCCTCACCCAACTCAATGATATACATCATAATGTATTTGATGTATGTTTGAGTTACTTGTGCAGGTTAAGAAAGTACTGGACTGAAGCAAAAAGTTTCTAAGTCCATGTGTCGACACCCAGAGGGAAAGTGTCGACACTTGAGAAGACTTGTGTCGACATCCAGACAAGCAGTGTCGACACTTGGAGTCATTGTGTCGACACCTGGGATGCAGAGTCGACACCAGACAGAAAGTGTCGACACTTGGAGCTGTGTCGACACTCAGTGAAGAAAAGTGCAGACAGAAAGTGTCGACACAAGGAGGTGTGTCGACACCCAGTGAAGCTGTGTCTACATCAGAAAGTGTCGACACTTGGAGCTGTGTCGACACTCAGCAAAAGTCTGCAGAGTCTAAGTACAAGTGTCGACACTCAACACAATGTGTCGACACTATGCAGAAGAGTCAGCACTTGAAGCATGTGTCGACACTCAACACAATGTGTCGACACTCAACAGAAGAGTCAACATTTGAAGTATGTGTCGACACCCAGAACAATGTGTCGACACACAGCTGAAGACTCAACACTGGAAGAAAGTGTCGACACATGGAGCTGTGTCGACACTTAGCAAAGAACAGAAAGAATAACAAATTATTCTAAGTACAAGTGTCGACACTATGGGAATGTGTCGACACTCAGCTGAAGTCTCAACAACAAGAAGGTGTGTCGACACAAGGAGCTGTGTCGACACTCAGCAAGATTCAACATAGAAGACTATGTGTCGACACCAAGATGCAGTGTCGACACTTGACAGATTCAACACAAGAAGATGTGTCGACACAAAGGAGATGTGTCGACACATAGAAGAATTCAACAAAAGCTAGAAGAACAAGTACTTGTGTCGACACTCAATTTCAGTGTCGACACATGAAGAAGAATCTGTGTCGAGACAAACAAGGAGTTGTGTCGACACCTTGTAGTCTTGTGTCGATACTTACACAATATGTGTCGACACTTGAACTATAAGTGTCGACACTTAAAGACAAAAAGTCTCGACACTTACAGACAGTTAGAGATTTTCAAGAAGTGACTGGATGATTTGACAGCTGCCGTTCCAGCCGGTCTACAGCACCTGTCAGAGATATCAGAAGTCAGTTATGGACCGGTCCAGCCGGTTACCCTGAAGAAAGCCTATAAATAGGCACCTACAGTTTACAGAAACTGTTGTTCAGTTTTGTTGAAGTTGTTGAAAGAAGTTAAAAGTTGTTGATCAGATTATTGAAGTAATTATAGTGTTACAAAGAGGATCAACACAAGAAGATCTAGCAGTTCAAGTGCAGATCTAAGAAGTTGGAGAGAGAGGGCTCCATCCAAGAAATCAGCCTTTGGAACTAAGCTGAGAAGAAGGATTCAGATTCAGTCTGGATCTTAAGTGGCAGAGGTCAAGGAACAACTGCAGAGGATTCAGCCTTATTCAGTTCTACTC
Source organism: Platanthera guangdongensis (assembly GCA_039583875.1). Lineage (NCBI taxonomy): Eukaryota > Viridiplantae > Streptophyta > Magnoliopsida > Asparagales > Orchidaceae > Platanthera > Platanthera guangdongensis. The sequence continues at coordinate 113,246,661 of CM077163.1, forward strand.
AAGAAGCTTTGAAGAAAGCTAAGTCAGGGTGAATCCAGCTGAGTTCTTCCAAGAACTCATCAAGAATCTCTCAACTCCCCTCCTTTAATTCTGAGTTGTAGAGTTATTATTTGTATTACATTTGTAACTTGTAGGATCCATTGGATCTGAGTGATTGTAAGCCTATATTTATAAAGGCTGAGGGTAGGGCTTGTTAGCCTGAGTGTAGGAGATAGAGATCTCTGAGTGTAGGCCTTGTTGGCTGAGTGTAGGCCTTGGTTGGCTGAGTGTAGGCCTTGATTGGCTGAGTGTAGGCTTTGGGATAAAGCTGAGTTGTAAGGCTTTGGGCCTGAGGTGTAGGAATCAATTTGGGTTTTGAGACAGTGCAGGAGTTTGGCCGAATCTAGTACACTGCTAGATAGGCGAAGGGGGAAAGTGGATGTACCCATATCTTGGGGAACCACTATAAATCACTGTGTGCTGTACTGTGCTGAAATTGTTGCTGTGTATGCTGTGTTTGCTGTAATAAACTAGTTAGATTACTGTGATATAACTGATTGCTGCCAATAAAGTTAGAAAAGGATTAGGTCACCTATTCACCCCCCCTCTAGGTGTTTAGGTACCATATCTTTCAACTATGACGCCCGACATCGGCAGGTGGAGTTCCAGGTGGGAGACCGGGTGTTTTTGAAGATCCGGCCCATGCATGGAGTCTCGCGGGTACGTGGTCGGAGGAAGAAGCTCAGCCCTAGGTACATGGGCCCTTACAGGGTCCTGGAGCGGATCGGGCCCCTAGCCTACAGGCTGGAGTTACCACCAGAGCTGGAAGCGCTGCATGACGTCTTCCATATTTCTTCGCTGAGGAGGGCTCTGCTACGCCCGGAGCAGCAGATTTTGACCACCGAAGGGCCGGTAGCTTCAGACCGGTCAGTTCGTTTGGAGCCGGTTAGGATCGACGACCGAGGAGTACGGGTCTTGCGACGCAAGAAGGTCCCACTAGTCAAGGTCCTGTGGAGGAACCACGACCAGGAGGAGAATACCTGGGAGCCGCAGGGCCTGATGCGACAAAGATACCCAGAGCTGTTCAGTCAGGTATACCTCACAAACCCCTCAAGATGTTTTAATTACTTTCCTACTTTAACTAGTAAGGGCTGCTTTAGGCGGGTAGAGGCTTATCTTTTGTTTATTGGGGGCTTATCTTTTGTTTATTGGGACCTTGGATTCATCAATTGGGTGAATTGGACATAGATTTAGGGTTCCCTTGAAACCTAGTTTAGCAAACATGGCGTCGTGATGGGATGTTACAAGTTTCCTTCTTCGGTAGAAAATTTCCGTAGGCGTAACCTTGATTTCGGGGACGAAATCTTTGTTTTGTTTATCGAGATTTGTAACATCCCATTTCCAACTAGACCCCTAGGTGTGGTTTTGTCCATGGCTAGGTCATGATAAATCCTAGGAAGCTAGGAATGGGCCAAGGGATAGGAGACAAAGTGGGGAAACTCTTCATGGTTTGCCAATAGTAAAACTCTGAACAATGGTTTAGGATGACCATGGGCTACACCTTGACCCCAAGACCCTACCACAACACCCCCTAATACCTTGGGAGGCCCTTTAGAGCCATAAGGACCCATTGGGGTCAACCAAAGAGGCTCAGTTGACCAAGGTCAACCCTAGCCCTAAATGGGTCAAACTAGCCTACTTAGGGTCAATTGACCTACTCCTAGCCTAGAGGACCCCACCTATGCCCTCCTAACCCTAACGTGAGGTTAATGGGTCACTAAGGACACATTGGGGTCAGCCCTAGAGGCCAGGTTGACCCAAGTCAACTCAAGCCCCTAATCTGGTCAAAATACCCTTACTAAGGGTATGTGACCTCAAAAGTGCAGGGTAACCCTACATAACCCTACCTAGACCTTAAGGGAAGCCAATGGGTCACCAAGGACCCATAGGGGTCAACCCAAATGATCATGTTGACCCAAGTCAACTCTAGCCCTAAAATGGTCAAAGTGACCTTACCAAGGGACATGTGACCACCAAGATGCCCAACCAACCCTATTCAAATATTCCTAGATCTTAAGGGAGTCCAATGGGTCACTAAAAACCCAATGGGGTCAACCCTGTTAGAAAGTAGCGAAAAGAAGCGAAAAGTAGAGAACAAGCGAATAAACTTTTGAATAATTGAAATTTTATTATCCAAAAAAGATATCATTTACAAAGGTATGACCTCCCTTATATAGAATGGAGGAGATAAGAAAGAGAGTGTACAAACAATATGAGACTAAACATTTACAGTACTGAGCGGCTAGAATAATAGAGACCGCACAGGCCGCGCGGTTAGACAGATGGGTTAACCGCTCGGCAACTCCAGCAGGATAGAACAGGCCGCAGAGGTAGACCGATAGACCGCCCGGTCTCCAGGCTTCAGAGAGACCGCCAGACCGCTCGGTCAACAAACCGCTGGATCAGGCCGCTAAGCCGCCCGGTCTAATACTTCAACACTCCCCCTCAAGCTGGAGCATAGATATCAATCATGCCCAGCTTGTCACAAATGCGGAAGAAGGAAGTAGAAACCGGCTTGGTGAAGATATCTGCCAACTCCTTGTCAGAGGTGACAAAAGGAGTACAAATCTGTTTCTTCAAAATCTCTTCCCGAATGAAGTGACAGTCAACCTCTATATGCTTTGTTCTCTCATGGAAGACCGGATTTCTGGATATGTGTATAGTGGCCTTGTTGTCACAGAACATAGGGAGAGGACAGTCATATACCTCGCCCAGGTCAAGCATGAGAGCCCGCAACCACTTTAACTCACACGTGGTTGACGCCATACTCCGGTATTCTGCTTCGGCACTGGATCTGGAAACAACAGACTGTTTCTTGCTCTTTCAACTCACGAGATTACCTCCAACAAAGGTACAAAAACCTGACGTGGATTTACGATCGCCTTTGTCATCCGCGTAACTTGAATCTGAGTAGGCCTCAACCCTCAGATGACCATTCTTCTGAAAGAGTAACCCTCTGCCCGGTGCTGCTTTAATATACTCTAAAATCTTCAGGGCGGACTGAAGATGACACTCCCTGGGAGCTTGCATAAACTGACTGACCTTGCCTACAACGTAGGCGATGTCGGGTCTAGTCACCGTGAGATAGATGAGTTTGCCTACCAAACGTCTGTACCGTGTGACATCAGATAGAAGAGGCGAATCATCCGTCCACGTTTTGTCTTCTCCAACAGCCATGGGAAAACGAGCTGGTTTGGCACCTGTCAATCCTGCTTCTCGTAGAAGATCAAGGGCATACTTCCATTGAGAGAGAACCAAGGAGTCAAGTTTCCGAGAGATTTCTATCCCCAAAAAGTATTTTGGGGAGCCCATATCCTTCGTGACCAAGTGCTGACGGAGGTGCTTCTTCGTCAAGTCCACCCCATCTCGGTCATCGCCAGTAAGGAGAATATCATCCACATATACGGCCGAAACCACCAGTCCTGAGGCCGTTTTGCGAATGAATAAGGAGTGATCGGCCGAACTCCTTTGAAAGCCGATGGTAGCCACAATACTACTGAATTTGTCGAACCATGCCCGAGGGCTCTGCTTTAGGCCATAAATGGCCTTCTTCAAATGACAGACACGTGTCTCCCCCTGAGCAACATACCCAGGAGGTTGCTCCATATAGACGTCCTCCTGAAGATCGCCATAGAGAAAGGCATTCTTCACATCAAGCTAGGAAATAGCCCAAGCCCGGTTAACAGCCACAGAAAAGAGAACCTGGATGGTGCTGAGGCGAGCAACCGGAGAGAAGGTATCAAAGTAATCAACGCCATAAGTCTGAGTAAAGCCCTTGGCCACCAGCCGGGCTTTGTAGCGATCCACAGTGCCGTCGGGGCGAAACTTCACAACGAAGACCCAGCGACAGCCAACCACATCAGTGCCTACGGGAGGAGGAACCAGGGTCCAGGTACCCCGTTCAGTAAGAGTAGCCATCTCCTCATCCATGGCAGACTTCCAATGAGGGAGAGCGAGAGCCTCCTGGTAGGTACGGGGAGTAGAAGTAGCAGAGATGGCCAAGGCAAAACACCTGCGAGAAGGAGAAAGCTGATCATAAGAAACAACAGCCGTGAGCGGGTGTTGAGTACACGCCCGCACCCCTTTGCAAAGGGCAATGGGAACATCCAGGTCAACGGGAGCGTCGGCGACGGGAGCGTCAGCGACCGGAGCGTCCGTGGCGGAGAAGGCTGGCCCGGGACTAGAGAGAGACGGCAGCGGAGATGAGGGTGGAGGGGTGGGTGGGGAGACGGACTGGGAAGGAGTGGGTGGAGGAGGAGACGAAGGTGGGAAAACGTGGAGAGGTGTGGAAGGAACGGAGATATCAAAAGAAAGAGAAGGAAGAGAAGAGGAAGGAGAGAAATAGGAAGCATTTTCGAAAAAAGTCACATCTGCGGAGACAAACTGCTTGCGGAGAAGGGGGTCAAAGCAGCAATAGCCTTTTTGAGTGGTAGAGTACCCCAAAAAGACACACTTGGTGGAACGGGGGGAAAGCTTGTCGCGGGTAGAGGAGGGAGTGTGAACAAAGGCCGTACAGCCAAAGACACGGAGAGGAAGAGGAAAAGGTTCCTGGTGGGGGTAGAGAAGGGAGAAGGGAGTCTGGCCGTGGAGAACCGCGGAGGGAAGGCGATTGATGAGATAGCAGGCGAGGAGCACAGCGTAGCCCCAGTAGGAGCGAGGGACGTGCATCTGCATCATGAGAGTACGCGCAACATCAAGCAGGTGACGGTTTTTACGCTCCGCCACCCCATTCTGCTGGGAGGTGTAAACACAAGTCGTTTGATGAAGGAGGCCATGTTTGTGAAAGAACGCGAAGAACTCATGAGTCAGATACTCCTTGGCATTATCAGAACGTAAGACTTTAATAGAAATAGCAAATTGAGTCTTAATCATAAAGTAAAATGATTGCCAAACAGAAAATAGTTCAGAGCAATCTTTTAATAGATACACCCAGGTACATCGAGTAAAATCATCGATAAAAGTGACAAAATAGGAACTGCCCCGACCAACTGTGAGGGTAGGAGCAGGACCCCATACATCAGAATGAATAAGATCAAAAATGCGAGAGGAGCCACGGCCTTGCTTCGGTGGAAAGGAGGAGCGATGATGTTTGCCAAGCTGACACGCATCACAGTTGAGCGGAGAACTGGTAGGAGGTAAGTGGGGCAGAAGCTGACGAATAAGCCGAGGAGGAGGATGTCCAAGACGAAGATGCCACTGAAGGAGATCAGTGGAGGAGGAGTAGGCAGAGAGAGCGGAAACATCGTCGAGGAAGTAGAGGCCGCCGCTCTCAGTCCCAGTAGCAATCGTCCGCTGGGTCCTCGGGTCCTGAAAAGAACAAGTAGTGGGAGTGAATAAGACGGAGCACTGAAGTTGCCGGCATAAAGTAGTAACTGATAACAAATTGCACGGGAACTTCGGGACATAGAGGGTATCCTCCAAGCAAAGCGATGGAGTGAGTTGAACCATGCCCGTCCCATGAACCGGGGACGGGGAACCATCCGCCACACGAACTGGGGGTAAGCGGTCATGGGTCTCAAGACGGGAGAAACAATGAGGGTTGCCCGTCATATGATTGGTGGCACCGGAGTCAATCAGCCATTTACCTTGGATAACGACGTGGGCACTACCTGACGTCGTGGGCACAGAGGCAGACGGCCTAGAAGAGGCGGAGGCCAAGGAAGGAGCATCACCGGAAGGGCGAAGATGAGGATGTTTCTGCCAGCAGCGGTCAACAGTATGGCCAGTACGACCACAGTGAGAGCAGAGGAACCGGGAGGAACCCCGTCCGCCAGAGGAGCCACGGCCACTAGGGCCCCCCCTCTGAGCTTGGTGAGCAAAGGAGTCCTGGGAAGGGGGGGAGGCCAACAGAGGCCGCTGGAGGAGCGAAGTAACAGCGGCAATGCGAGCCGCAGTGGCATCCAAAGTAGGAGATTCCGCCTCACCCAAGATCTGCTGGCGGATCATATCATAAGAGTCGGGAAGACGAAGAAGATAACAAACAACCAGGAGTTCCTGGAAGTGTTTGTGCTGGTCGGCCAAGTCCGCGGAGAAGGGGCGATTCTGGAGGATTTCAGCACCAAGAGCCTGAACCTGCTGATAAGCCGCAGCCGGTGACATGGAAGGGCGGGCGAAGAGGTCCGCATAGAGAGTATAAATGCGGGACGTCTGGCCCACCTTAGAATAGAGAGCAGCGAGGTGAAGCCAGGCGGCCTTGACCGTCTCATCATGGCGAATGACGGGAAGGCACTCATCAGAAAGGCTGTTGGCCAGCCAGGTGCGAACAAGAGCATCACTCGCATCCCAGTCATCAAACTCAGGAGAGGTGCGAGGAGGAGGGTCATCGGTGAGGTGCTGACGCTTGCATTGAGAATGAAGGAGAAAGGTGAAAGAAACGCTCCAATCGGGATAGTTGGAGCCAACAAGCTTGGAAAGGGTGCCAAGGTTGCCCGAAGGAGGAGGAGGAGAAGGAGCTGCAGGAGTAGTGGTGAGACCGGAGGTAGTCATAGAACCCGGCAAGCAGAAGAAGCCGCGCGAACAGTAGCGGTTAGAAAACAGAAGAAGCCGCGCGAACAGTAGCGGCTAGAAAGAGGCAAAGGCACAGCGGGGAAGAGGTCGCGCGGACTGAAAAGGCCGAGCGAACAGAAGAGAGGAGAAGAGCAGGTGACCGCGACCAAGATGCGGGTAAGAAAGGTACAACCCGCACGGTCAGGCAGATCACAGCAGCTGCTAGAAAGCGGTCAAAGGCACAGCGGGGAAGAGGTCGCGCGGACTGAAAAGGCCGAGCGAACAGAAGAGAGGAGAAGAGCAGGTGACCGCGACCAAGATGCGGGTGAGAAAGGAACAACCCGCACGGTCAGGCAGATCACAGCAGCAAACCGCGAGTAGAGAGACAACACACGCGGACAGAGACAGACCGCAACGACTAGGAAGTTGGAGCGGCAGGAAAGAACAAGGAGCGCGGCGACAAGGAAACAGGTCGCGGCGACAAAGAGCAGTACGAGAAGAGAACCAAGAAGAAGCAAGCCGCGCGAACAGGGCAGCGGATAGAAACAAGCCGCGCGGATAGAAACAAGCCGCGCGGACAGAAGAGAAGGCAAGCCGCGAATCAAGTCGCAGAACGCGAAAAACAAGCCGCGAACAACAGAGAGCGCACAGAATCAGGAGGAAATGACCGTGTGCTTTGATACCATGTTAGAAAGTAGCGAAAAGAAGCAAAAAGTAGAGAACAAGCGAATAAACTTTTGAATAATTGAAATTTTATTATCCAAAAAAGATATCATTTACAAAGGTATGACCTCCCTTATATAGAATGGAGGAGATAAGAAAGAGAGTGTACAAACAATGTGGGACTAAACATTTACAGTACTGAGCGGCTAGAATAATAGAGACCGCACAGGCCGCGCGGTTAGATAGATGGGTTAACCGCTCGGCAACTCCAGCAGGATAGAACAGGCCGCAGAGGTAGACCGATAGACCGCCCGGTCTCCAGGCTTCAGAGAGACCGCCAGACCGCTCGGTCAACAAACCGCTGGATCAGGCCGCCAAGCCGCCCGGTCTAATACTTCAACAAACCCAGAGGGTCAAATTGGCCCAGGTCAACCCTAATTTAAGCCAAGTCAAACCTAGCCCAAAAGGGCTAACCCAAGCCCAAGCCACTTCTTCCTTGGGCTAGCCTCATTTTCATGTTCATCATGACTAGGTGGGCTGCTCTTAGCCAATGGAGTTGACCAGTCAAACAGGGGTGACTAGGAGAGAGAAGGGAGCTCCCCTCCATGTTAATGGAGGAGAGAGAAGATGGGGGAGAGGAAGGGAGAGAGTGGAGCCGGCCAAGGGAGGCTAACAGCCACCTTTAATGGCTTCAATCAACTCCTCTAGGGAAGAGGAGTTGATTCCAGCCGTTTCCCGGCCACCAAGGGGTGGGTTCAGCCCCCCTCCACTCTACCCGAGCCACACCATAAATGGTGTTGATGGTCATTAAAGAACCAGCCACCCCTTCCTCAATTGCCATTTAAACACCATCAGTGGGCAAATGAGAACATTTTCGAGCGTTTACCTGGAGGAGACGGGCTGTCCCACTGTACTGTTGCAGAAGCCGAGCGCCACCGCCGTCAACAATGGCATCCCGCCGCTCTTCCCGCATCCAGGCCGCCAGGAAGGTCCTCCCCCTCTCCTTAACTCTCGGGTAGATCATAGGACTCCTTAAGTTAAAGGTTCGGGCTCAATTGAGCGCGATCAAATCCAAGCTTTCATGGTTTTTCGGCAAGAAATTCTCCTGCTATAACCGCCGGAAAAATTGCTTCCGGCTGCCAAGCCGTCGCCTGGCGACGGCCACCACCTCAACGGAGGTGGTGGTGGCGGTGGCCGGCCAGGGAGGCGGCCGGATCGCCGACGGTGGCGTTTGGAAAATGCTCCAGGTGGGATCAATCGGAACCGTTGGCTGAACGGGGAAGATGAATGGATCCCGTCAATAACCGCGCCAAGATTCGTGCAAATCTAATGTATGAAACTATGGTTTTAAATATTAATTTTTATGATTTCTGTCACATTATTACCATTTAATGTGTTATTTTTTTAAAAATAGATAGAGGCACTGTATGAGAAATTGGTCAACAGAGGATTTGTAGCCCCTTGGGTCTAGTTTAGTTTAATATTGGTTTGGACCAATTTGGGTGCCTGGTTTGACCAGGGCACCCATTTTGGTGGGACATACCCTTAGGGCTAGGCAGTCATTAAACTGAGTGCCCACACCTCATCCCTGGTCCAAATTAATTGAAATTTTGGCAGGGAGCCTAATTTAGCTATACCTAGGGCCTGCCCAAAACTCAGAAGTTTTGGAGACACTTTTCCTAAAGTCATTGCTGTTATTTAATAAAGCTAGGCTAATTTAATTATGTGGTCAAATGACCTCCAAACCCTCCCAAATTTTGGGGAGTGGTCCCTGGCTTCCAGACCTAGTTCTGTACAAAATTTGAGCACATTTGGATAGGTTTTGGTTAGGGAATCACCAAACCCTAGTTTGGCCTTAAGAGGGCATTTTGATTAAAAGTGCACTATGAACTTAGGGTGGTCCCCTCCCCTCAACAGAGGCTGAGGTTTTGGACACTGACTTGGCATGGCCAATGTCCCCCCCCCTTAAGGAAAATGGGATGATTTAGGCTTGATTTGCCCTAAGGTTCAACCTCAAACCCTAAGGAAGGACTTTTGAGGGTTGTGAAGGACATGAGGGCAAATGCCCTTGCATGGCCTTGGAAATCTAGTAGAATTTATGGTAATGTAACCTAAGATCTCCGGTAGGAACTTTAGAAGTATTGGTGCAAGGTAGACACCTCAAAACCCTAACCCTAGTTTTAGGGTAGGAGAACAAATTTGAGGATTCAGCCACTAAACCTTTCCCAAATGTTTTGAAACTTGGGTAGAATAAGCTTTAGGCCACCTAGAACCTCTGGTAAGTTTTGTAGAATTTTAGGGATTTTATTCTTGGTACTTCATTTGTTAATTACCAAAAGGCACAAAATGGTGTTTGATTTTATTATGGAGGTTATATGCTTTAAAACATTATGAAACTTGGTCAAAGGTTATTATAAGGCTAGATGGCCATCTCTGAATCTTATCACAATTTTTAATTAATTTTACTTGGTACTTACTTCATTAATTTCAGAAAGGGGCTTTGGTAAAGAAAATTCATTATTGATGTTATATCTATTTAAAAATCATGAGGCTTAGGTTTTGAGGTATTTAGGCCAAAAAGTACTTGTAGAAATTTATCTATAATTTTTAGAGATCTGTTTGCAGAACTTTCTTTACAAGACCAGATTTTTGAGAATAGGATAATTAATTAATTTGGGGAATAATTCTTTCAAACAAATTATGAAAATTTACATAGAGGTTTTATGTGCCCTTACAATCATCCTGGAATTTTCTCTGAAGTTTTGGAAGTATTTGTATTGTGTATCCCCTTTTAATGATTTATTTTGGAATAAATTGGAAATAACATTTAAGGGCTAAACTCTTGCTGTAAAATTTGGAGATTCTGGATTTTTAGATTATTACCCACCTTGCATTTATCATAATTTTAGTGGAGCTTTATCTTGCATAAATCTTGTACTTCCTGTTCAACCATGGAACTTTTGGCTTTTAAAATAAATAAATAAATTAGCATTTAAATTATGAAAATTAGGAAATTGTGGATTCAGTATACATGTGCCAATATAGACCTCTAATAATTATTATAAGAGTATTGGATGACCATATGACATACTTCCCTTTTTACGGGTCATGTAGCTTAAGTGGTCTACATATAGCAAAACTACAGGAAATCATTTGGGACATGAATTAGAGCACATGTGTTGGGTGTTATTGGGTTGCTGGAAAGGATAGTAGATTTAGGTGCATCTTTGGAAGATAAGTGAGTAGGGTGTTGTTTTGTCTAGGGTTTAGAGGCGCTCGGGTCCGACGAAAGATCGTCCTTCCCGAGGAGAGTTGGAGTCAAACCACCTAGGATTAGCCTATTGGAACATGAGAGAGTAATGGGTAAGGGAATCAACCAACAACAAAAATAAGTACCTTGCGAAAGGGAACGCTGGGCGTAATTCCAATATAGTTCCTAGTGCCCCTTTAGAGCCCTTCACAGGGAATACCGGGGGCAGTCCTGGGTTAACGTAAACTGTTTTAACAAGCTGAAAAGAGTAACTTAGTAATTAGGGTGACACATTTCACAAACACTGTTGGCACCGAAAGTTAGTTGGGAGCTTCGGCTCGGATGGTTAAAAGACGGACTTTGGGTCCGGGGAGCTTCGGCTCGATTGTTTGTGACGGACGTGTTGGTCCGGGGAGCTTCGGCTCGGGTTTTTGATTATGCTAAACTTGCATGTGCATAAATGAAAGGAAATTAAGGTGGTGGGTCTTCGGTATTGGAGGGTCGATGCACCGACGCCAATACGTTGACTCGGCAAGTGTGGTTAGCACTCGCCAACAGAAGTTCGGTGCGCCAGCCGGCAAGAGTACGCAGGAGTCCGCTTCGTGCACCAAGCATTGAGGAGTACGATAGGTCTGACCGGTAGTGCTTTACTGGTTTAGAGGTGGGCGAGGCCCAACCCACCGCTTCCGTCTGCCACTACGGAGGTTTCCTGGGAGGTTACGGCTCCAGGTAGGGGGAACTAAAGGTCTGTGTGCACAGAGTCGGGTGTGTGTGTTGTACTTGCATGATCCATCATACCCACTTGCATGTCATAGCATAATCGATTCATTTAACCCTGACACCTAAAGTATAAGTGGAATGAGACGCTTATACTTTAGGACCTGCTGAACGACCTCTTGGTCTATAAGCTTGTGTGGGCAAGTTTATAAATTAAGGTTAATTTTGATATATATATTTACTGCTGTTTGATAACCGACACCCCAACGTATAAATTGGTATGAGACTTTTTATACGATGGGAGCCTTGCACAAGACCCGTTGGCTTATGTGTTCTCACATAAGTGAAGGTTACATTTCATATTTCAGCTTATTGTCTATACATGTTATAGAATTACTAGTATAAGTCCGCTGCCATCTGCTTTTGATATTCTCCACCTTCAAGTCCTCCCCTTTCTTCCTCTCCGCTCGGTGCCTAGGAGCCGTGGGGGAAGTGGCGGGGGATGATAGGACTTAGTATTTTAGACTAACGGTTTTCGAACCGCATCATTTAGGGGATCGTGGAGACCAGCATGGAGGAGCAGCCCCAGAGACCGGTGCGCTTGGAGGTGGGGCAGTCTAGCTCCGGAGTTCATACAACCGGGACCGTGAGTCTCAACCTTGAGTAGTTTTTTCTGCTTTTGCTTCCGCATGAGTGATTTTGTAGTGAGGATATGATGTACCGGGCATAAGCCCGTATTTGCTACTCTGATGTTTTATTCTGTGGACACTCCCTTCGTGGAGACTTATATATTGATATGTGATTCTCTGTGGACTGCAATTTTGCATTTACATTATTGTGCTACTTTTCTGCGATCGAATTGGCCGGCAGAATCGGCGCATTGTGGTGATGACCCTTCAGGGCGTGAAGGAGTCACCGCAAAACGACGGTTCTAGGCCTAAGACCCCGGTGTCGATAAAGAAAAAAAAGGGGGGGGGGTCTTACATGCGACCCCGAGCTCGGCATTTGCCGAGCGAGGCCCAACTCGCGTCTTCGCAGTGGAGCTCGGCAGCAGTAGGCGAGCAGAGCATGCCGAGGTGGTCAAAGCTCCCCAGCTCGCCTGAATGTATGAGGTACTTTTTACTATTTTGCCCCCACTGGTCTGACCATAGCCCTTCAAAACAGCGGAGTTTGGCTGTTTGCAGACCCAACCAAGGGTTTCCTGGTAATTTCAGGTCAGTTCTTCTGGTTATTGGCAATCCAGATTTCAAAAGCTATAAATAGGACCCAAGGGGTACCCCAGAAAGCAGGTTCTTCCATGTGCTCTCTTGCTCCAATCTTCAAGTGCTTTTTGAGGGTACCTTAGCTCGGCTTCTGGCTAAGGAGGGGAAGCGCTCTGAGATCTTCCGGGTTTGTGGTGGGACCTCCCCCGCCGAGCCCTTCGGTCTGTGTTACCTCGTCTTCTTTATTGTTTTGCTCGCAGGATCGAAGTAGGCGCGAGACCACCCCTTCCCCAAGGGCGAACTGTAACACCCCCTATCCGTCGCATAGTATATAGCAGTAGGTGCGGCCGGGGCCCGACGCCATATACCACAGACAGACCGGGTGGTTACTTATGGAAACCATCCAACCAATCTCAACGTCCTACACAGAGCATTCTAGCGGAAGCAGTTTATAAGAGTTGTAAACAAGAACCCAGCATCAAGCACGAATGTCCACTAGTACAATTTAGGAATGTTATACAAAATACCCAAAACCGGCCTTAAGGCCTTACAAAGTGTTTCACTTGAAAATTACATGTTTTACAAACCACGGCATGCAGGCCGATCATTCATGAATAAAGCAGTAAACACTTCTACTTGGGCCTTCGAGGGCCAGCTTCGCAAAAAGGGCTTTAGCCCGCTATTGACCGCTTGGTCCAGCTGCACCTGCAAGCAACAAACCACCGCACGGTGGTAAAACAAGGCAACGGTCAGCAATGCTGACCAAATTATAACGATCCCGCCCCCAACTCGGGGCGGCGATGCTCCTTCCCTGCATTTCATTAGCATAAGCGAGCAATGTATATAACCATAGCCATTTCATCACAGACGTTGGCTCGTACGGCCTCACGCCCCGTGCACTCAGGGCACATTCTCGGTGAACCGTTCGATGTCACATCAATTAAAGCCATTAACATTCCGGACTCACCACCGCCACTTAGACGGCCAAACCTATGAGCAATTTGTCTTCATGGCATGGGTCACGTCAATTTAAGCCATTGACCGCCGAAGACTCACATCTATGCCAACGGCGAGTGCCACGTAACCTTAGGTCTCTCTAACCGAACGACATAAAGCGGGTATGGCTCCATCTAACCCGTGCTCACTTCGCAACGACAATTTAAGCCATTTGCGCGGGTCAAACTTTCACCGAGTCCCATTCTACCGCAAGTCACATAACTCAGTTATGTTCGAGTTGGCTCTCAGGCCACCAAGCTAGCAAGATCTCGTATCCGCCCAGTTTTCCGGGTGCACCTTTGGGTTAGTCCCCAAGGCTCCCTGCTGCAATCTACCGCGTAGAAAACCCGAAAACAACCAATAGCACGGAGTCTTCTCCGGCCTTATGCAATGCAACATCACCGATCCAGACTAACATGTCCGGGTAGGCTTCACACATCATGCCTATGTCCGTTCTCGCATACGGACTCTAAACAACGGGGACTTTACATATCTACCCGAAGGAACGCCTCCAACTCTTCGCAAACTCGCGAGAGCGGGCTTCCTATGCTAAGAAAGAGAGCTATTCATTCTTAAGATGAGGATCGTTACCCTTGAGTTCCTCTTTGGCGCCATCGAAAAGTAATCAGATAGAAATCACCGCACTTGCGTTGCCTCCGTGGATCCGGAGTCGGCTCGCGATTCGGAGCTCCGAAGCTCCTCCAATGGCGGGATCTAGTTCTTCTTCCTCCAATGGCTCTCCTCTTTCTCCAAGGACTTGGAGAGATGATAAGGTAAGAAAATGATGGATTTCTAAGACAACTCACGGGTATATCCTCTCAGGAACAACCCCCAGCCGTTGGATCTCAACCTAAGAAAACGAGCGGCTTTGATTCGGGGCTGAAATGCCCAATCTGGGCCGAACACGGCCTGGCACACGCCCGTGTCCAGGGCCGTGTGCCGCATTCGCCGTCAAAATCGAATCTCCTGGAACCTCACACGGGTATCGAACACGCCCGTGTTCGAGCTGACACGCCCGTGTTCCAGCTGACACGGCCGTGTAGCCGGCCGTGTACCCCATGATTTTCCCCCATTTTCAACCCGAGCACTGCACGGGTTCCAGGACACGCCCGTGTCCTTGCCCGTGTCACCTTGACATGCCTGGGCCGCAGGCCGTGTACACGGGACATGTCGTCGAGGGAAGATCGACGACTCGATGACACGGCCTTGGACACGCCCGTGTCCTAGGCCGTGTGCCTTGTCTCGACGATCGTCGAGTGAATCTCGACGACTCCCCGGGACGATCGTCGACACGGGTCGACACGCCCTGCGACACGCCCGTGTCGCAGGCCGTGTGCCCATTCTCGACGAATCGTCGAGTATAACTCGACGACTTCACGGCTAAGTGTCGACACGGGTCGACACGCCCTGCGACACGCCCGTGTCGCAGGCCGTGTGCCCATTCTCGACGAATCGTCGAGTATAACTCGACGACTTCGCGGCTAAGTGTTGACACACGCTTGACATGCCCTGGGACACGCCCGTGTCCCAGGCCGTGTGCCTTCTGCCAGAACCCAAACTGGCCCAAAACGTCCCCCCCTTCGCTATTTTGAGTTTTGGGGTGTTACAACTCTCCCCCTCTTAAAAGAATTTCGCCCACGAAATTACATAAGGAAAGGCATACAAACCAAAACTTGTTCCTGAGCGGAACAACTTCGGATACTCGTCAAGCATAGTCTGCTCTCGCTCCCAAGAGAGCTCCTCACGACTGCAATTGACCCACCGGACCTTGACCATCCTGATCTCTTTATTGCGTAGTCGCTTGACCTCCGAGTCCTCAATCCGCACGGGCTTGACCTTTGTCGTTAACCCACTATCCACCGGCACTTGATCGACCACGATCATTTGCGTAGGCTCTTGCACCGCCTTCCGAAGCTCCGAAATGTGGAATACATCATGTAAACCACTTAGCTCCACTGAAAGCTTCAACCTATAGGCCGCTTCTCCAACTCGCTCCAGAACCTCGAACGGTCCAAGGTACCTCGGGCTTAGCTTTTTCAATCGTCGCACCCGCGAGACACCCTTGAACGGCTTGATCTTTAAGTATACATAATCGCCCACAGCGAACTCCACGTTCCTGTGCTTGGCATTACAGTACTTTGCTTGCCGGTCCTGAGCGTTAAGCAACCTCTCCCGAATCGTTCTCACCAAAGAAGTAGCATCCTCCACTTCCGATCGCTTATACAACTTTGACTCACCCGTTTCTAACCAAGACAACGGCGTGCGACATTTGCTACCATATAAGGCCTCGAACGGCGTCGTCTGGATACTCGCTTGGTAGCTGTTGTTGTATGCGAACTCCACCAAATAAAGGTGGTCTTCCCATTGCTTTCCAAAACCCAAGACACACATGCGGAGCATGTATTCCATGGTTCTATTAACCCTCTCGGTCTGCCCATCCGTTTGCGGATGGGTGGCTGTGCTGAATTTCAACTTTGTTCCCAACATTTGTTGCACCAGCCTCCAATCATTGGACGTGAACCGCCCATCTCGGTCATTCACGATGCTGCGGGGCACACCATGACGCCGCACTATGTTATCCACATAAAATGTTGCTAACTTCTCCACCGGATCATCCTTCCTATGCGGAATAAAATGCGACACCTTCGTTAATCGATCCACGAACACCCAAATGACGTCGTTTCCCCTTTTACGACCTTGGCAAACCGTGCACAAAGTCCATAGAGATGTCGTCGAATTTCCATTCCGGAATGGGCAAGGACTTAAGAACTCCTCCCGACTTTTGGCACTCCGCCTTCACCAAGGCGCAAGTTTGGCACTACACTACGTAGAGCGCCACATCCTTCTTTAAACCCGGCCACCAAAATAGTTTCTTCACATCAATGTACAACTTCGTGCTCCCCGGGTGAATCGAGTACTTGGTATGGTATGCCTCATACAACAACTCCACCCGCAAATTTCCCACACTTGGGACGCACAAAAGGCCGTCTCTCCAAAGCAATTCGTCCTCCACGACGAATTGGGAAATTTGGCCCATCCAGAGCCTCTACCATGAACTGCTTCAGCACTTGATTGCTTGTCCATACAAACGACCCCCAACGCCTCCAACTCTCGCACCAACCGCTCATCTTGCACCGATAGCCAATGGGCTCGAGCTGGGGCTTGGCGACTCACCGCGTCAGCAACCGAATTCCCTTTATCAGGCCCGTAGTGGATCTTGAATGTATAGTCTCCCAAGAACTCCATCCATCTACGCTGTCGTATATTCAGATCCTTCTGATCAATCAGATGCTTCACGCTCTTGTGACCGGCGTAGAGATCCACTTTCACACCGTATACAATTATGCCTCCATAGCTTCAAGGCAAAACTCACGGCCATACGCTATTACGCTTCCGTGTTGCAGTAGCGCGTAACCCAAACCGCTGCCCTACGCATCATTAAAAATCTCATTGCCTTCGGTTCCACTTGGCGAAGTCAGCACAGGCATCGTAGTCAACCGACATTATAACTCCTCAAAAGCTCGCGCGCACTCCGGCGTCCAAAAGAACTTATGCTCCTTCCTCGTCATAGTAGTGAGAGGTAACGCTATCCGCGAGAAGTTCTCCACGAAGCGCCTACCGTAGCCGGCAAGCTCCAGCAAAATCCGGACTTCCGCTACCGTAGCAAGCTCAGGCCACTCCCGTATCGCAACAATCTTCGCCGGATCCACAACAATACCCTCTCCACTCACTATATGACCGAGGAACGCCACTGAGGATAGCCAAAACTCGCACTTCGAGAACTTGGCATACAACTGGTTTCTCCTTAGCGTCTCCAACACCAAATGAAGATGCTTGAAGTGATCTTCCTCACTTTGCGAGTACACCAAAATATCGTCGATGAAGACGATCACGAAATGGTCCAAGTACTCCCTGAACGTCTTGTTCATCAAATCCACGAACACTGACGGCGTATTTGTCAGCCCAAACGGCCTGACCCTAAACTCGTAGCGCCCGTGTCCTGTACTGGACGTTATCTTAGGGATATCACTCTCCCTTAGCTACTTTAGAGTACGGCGTTGGCCCGACCAACTGATCACAAAGGTCATCGATCCTTGGGATCGGGTTCTTGTTCTTTGCCGTTACCTTGTTGAGCTCCCGATAATTAATACATAGCCCCAAGCTTCCGTTCTTCTTCGTGCCGTTCTTCTTCTTTCGAAAGAGGGTCGGTGCACTCCAAGGCGAAGGACTTGGACGCACATACCCTTGCTCCAACAACTTTTAGAAGTTGCACTTTCAGCTCCGCCATTTCCGTAGGCGCTAGCCGACAAGGAGAGCGTGACACAGGCCTTGCACCTGGTACAAGCTCAAACATGGAATCTATCTCCTATCGAGGCGGGGCTCCAGGAAGATCTCTAGGGAAGACATCAGGGTACTTCGATACCACTGAAATACAATCCAAAGTGGGCTTCGGCTTTGCAACCTCCACTAGTGTAAAGAACAGTTCTGCTCCGGCACGAACCGCCTTCACCACCTGAAGAGCAAACGCCAACATCTTGCTCGACCTCTTCGAGCCCGTAAAGGTCATCTCACGACTTGCTCCCGGCTTGACTTCCTTGCTACCGCATCTATATTGGCTTGCTGCTCCGAGAGCCAGTCCATACCAAATATAACGTCGAACTCCTGATTCCCAATCCAAAACTAAGCGCAACAACGTCTACCCGCGCACAATGAGCACCATTGGACTATAACGCATCCAATTCGTCTTTTACCATCGAAGGAGGTACTCCGACGCACAATATAATTCCTAATAAAGGAACGCGAAGCTCCCTAAACGAACGGTGCTGTCGCAGATAAAGAAAGTCATAACAAGGCTTAACACTAGTAGTTGTAAGCTAACATGCACAAGAGTGACAAGTATTTAAAGCAAAACTATCTTTAAACCATACCTGTCGTCACGACGGCGTGCTTCCTCCAGGGCTTTAGGAACTCACGAGCATAATGCCCCGGCTCGCCACAGTTGAAACATGTGCCCGGGGTCTGACCCGTAGTCGTCCCAGAAGCACCAGAAAGAGCTTGACCCGAAGTCCTATGCTTCTTATACCATTTTCGATATGCCGACTTTGAGGTGTTCGACACTTTGAATGCCATTTCCTTTGTACTGACATCCTTGACTGCTCCTGACATAGGTTTCTTACCCTTCCGAGCACCATTCCAACAGTCTCGGGCAAAGTGCCCTTTCTTTCCACAAGTATAACAAGTGTACGTAGCTTTACTAGTCGATTTCATAACCCCTTTCTCCAGCATTCTGCCGGATACAGCTCTTATGGGGTTTGTATAGTTCGATACCATGGTCGTTGGCATCGGGAGGGTCTTCCTCAACTCTGCCTCCAATGATCTAGCTGATTCCACCAAGGCTCGGAATCCCAATAACTTTGGTCCTAGCAATAGGACTCGTAACTCGGCGCGTAGGCCGTTATAGAATCTATCGACTGTAGCTTGCTCATTATCCGACTCAAAGCATGGGTAGCGACTTATCATAAGAAATGCTTGCAAATATTCCTCAACTGTGTGCGCTCCCTGCACTAAATGCATATTCAGCTGCTGCCCCAATGGTCTACCAAAGGTCATCTGCTGCATCGCGCCCACCGGCGTTGAAGCCACAACAGGGGCGCAGGGTTGTACATTTCCTCCTAGCTGTGCACCCGTCACAGTGAACACCGCTTCTACGATCCTTCTAACGGTTTCATACGAAGGAGGAGGCTCAAACACCTCACCGGGTGCACTATGCTCCTGAGAAACCGGACATTCTGGCTGTCCAGCACCGCTTCCGGTCACCTATAGTGGTACAAAACACCGTCAAGCGACCAAATAAAATTGCGAACAGCAATTATAGGAACACGCAGGTTCCTCAAACATGAGTATTTTCATTCCTAAGTGGACATTCATGGGTTCTTTTACCGTTATAACGATGACGCACACAATGTGCTCACCACCCCTTAAAAAGAATTCGGCCACGAATTCAGCTTAAGGCCGACCAAAACCAGTAGTCTGATAACAAATTGTAACACCCCCTATCCGTCGCATAGTATATAGCAGTAGGTCCGGCCGGGGCCCGACGCCATATACCACAGACAGACCGGGTGGTTACTTATGGAAACCATCCAACCAATCTCAATGTCCTACACAGAGCATTCTAGCAGAAGCAGTTTATAAGAGTTGTAAACAAGAACCCAGCATCAAGCACGAATGTCCACTAGTACAATTTAGGAATGTTATACAAAATACCCAAAACCGGCCTTAAGGCCTTACAAAGTGTTTTACTTGAAAATTACATGTTTTACAAACCACGACATGCAGGCCGGTCATTCATGAATAAAGCAGTAAACACTTCTACTTGGTCCTTCGAGGGCCAGCTTCGCAAAAAGGGCTTTAGCCCGCTATTGACCGCTTGGTCCAGCTGCACCTGCAAGCAAAAAACCACCGCACGGTGGTAAAACAAGGCAACGGTCAGCAATGCTGACCAAATTATAACGATCCCGCCCCCAACTCGGGGCGGCGATGCTCCTTCCCTGCATTTCATTAGCATAAGCGAGCAATGTATATAATCATAGCCATTTCATCACAGACGTTGGCTCGTACGGCCGCACGCCCCGTGCACTCAGGGCACATTCGCGGTGAACCGGTCAATGTCACGTCAATTAAAGCCATTAACATTCCGGACTCACCACCGCCACTTAGACGGCCAAACCTATGAGCAATTTGTCTTCATGGCATGGGTCACGTCAATTTAAGCCATTGACCGCCGAAGACTCACATCTATGCCAACGGCGAGTGCCACGTAACCTTAGGTCTCTCTAACCGAACGACATAAAGCGGGTACGACTCCATCTAACCCGTGCTCACTTCACAACGACAATTTAAGCCATTTGCGCCGGTCAAACTTTCACCGAGTCCCATTCTACCGCAAGTCACATAACTCAGTTATGTTCGAGTTGGCTCTCAGGCCACCAAGCTGGCAAGATCTCGTATCCGCCCAGTTTTCCGGGTGCACCTTTGGGTTAGTCCCCAAGGCTCCCTGCTACAATCTACCGCGTAGAAAACCCGAAAACAACCAATAGCACGGAGTCTTCTCCGGCCTTATGCAATGCAACATCACCGATCCAGACTAACATGTCCGGGTAGGCTTCACACATCATGCCTATGTCCGTTCTCGCATACGGACTCTAAACAACGGGGACTTTACATATCTACCTGAAGGAACGCCTCCAACTCTTCGCAAACTCGCGAGAGCGAGCTTCCTATGCTAAAAAAGAGATCTATTCATGCTCAAGATGAGGATCGTTACCCTTGAGTTCCTCTTTGGCGCCATCGAAAAGTAATCGGATAGAAATCACCGCACTTGCGTTGCCTCCGTGGATCCGGAGTCGGCTCGCGATTCGGAGCTCCGAAGCTCCTCCAATGGCGGGATCTAGTTCTTCTTCCTCCAATGGCTCTCCTCTTTCTCCAAGGACTTGGAGAGATGATAAGGTAAGAAAATGATGGATTTACAAGTCAACTCATGGGTATATCCTCTCAGGAACAACCCCCAGCCGTTGGATCTCAACCTAAGAAAACGAGCGGCTTTGATTCGGGGCTGAAATGCCCAATCTGGGCCGAACACGGCCTGGCACACGCCCGTGTACAGGGCCGTGTGCCGCATTCGCCGTCAAAATCGAATCTCCTGGAACCTCACACGGGTATCGAACACGCCCGTGTTCGAGCTGACACGCCCGTGTTCCAGCTGACACGGCCGTGTAGCCAGCCGTGTACCCCATGATTTTCCCCCATTTTCAACCCGAGCACTGCACGGGTTCCAGGACACGCCCGTGTCCTTGCCCGTGTCACCTTGACACGCCTGGGCCGCAGGCCGTGTACACGGGACATTTCGTCGAGGGAAGATCGACGACTCGATGACACGGCCTTGGACACGCCCGTGTCCTAGGCCGTGTGCCTTGTCTCGACGATCGTCGAGTGAATCTCGACGACTCCCCGGGACGATCGTCGACACGGGTCGACACGCCCTGCGACACGCCCGTGTCGCAGGCCGTATGCCCATTCTCGACGAATCGTCGAGTATAACTCGACGACTTCACGGCTAAGTGTCGACACGGGTCGACACGCCCTGCGACACGCCCGTGTCGCAGGCCGTGTGCCCATTCTCGACGAATCGTCGAGTATAACTCGACGACTTCGCGGCTAAGTGTCGACACACGCTTGACATGCCCTGGGACACGCCCGTGTCCCAGGCCGTGTGCCTTCTGCCAGAACCCAAACTGGCCCAAAACGTCCCCCCCTTCGCTATTTTGAGTTTTGGGGTGTTACACGAACTCCACGAGAGATCGAGGAATCGGTTTCAACATTTTGGTGCGGTGAGCGTGGAAAGTGGTCAGCACAGAAAAGCTTCTGCGAGCTCAATGACGGGACAAGGATCCGACAGGCCGAACTCGCCACCCCCCCGCCTCTCGTAACGGTGGGAATGTTTGAAGATTTCAAAAATGAGGTGCTGACTCTGGTCAAGTTCGCACTCGGCACGCGGGCCGAGTGCTCGACTCCGGCAGTTCAGATCGCGGCCTCCCCCTCTTTGGGCGAGGACGCTCCCGGCCGGCGAGCTGGGAAGGAAGTGGCCGAGGAATGCCGAGGGTGCGAGCTCCCCGGGCGCGAGCTTTTCCCTGGCTCGGCAGGCCGAGGTCGGTTCGGCGAGCTGGGCTCGCGAGACTCGCCAGCTCGCCCAGTGGGGGGAGGAAGTCCTTTCAGCGAGCTGGTCTCTTCGGCTCCAGTTACAGATGAGTTCAGGGAACCCGAGATGTCTTACTATACCGGGAAGGGAGACCCGGTCCAGCATGTCCAATGGTTCGAGGATGTGGTCTCCATCCGTCAGATGTCGGACGGATTCAAATGCTGACTCTTCGCTATCACCCTCCGGGAGAAGGCAAGGGAGTGGTTCCACCAGCTCCCGGCCAGCTCCATCTACTGCTTCGAGGAACTACGCCGAGGGTTCATGCTGAGATTCACCACCGCGAAGAAGAGGAAGAAGGAGTCCGAGTCTTTGTTCCACATTAAGCAGGGAGTGAGCGAGACGCTGGGAAGCTACGTGGACCGATTTCAGGAGGAAGTAACTCAGGTCCAGGAGATGTCGGGCCATAGCCTGATGATTGCCTTTACCCTGGGCCTGCAGCAGGGTTTCTTCCTAATGGAGCTGAAGAGAGTTCCCCCCTCTCCTACGAGGAATTGATGGAGAGGGCGGCGAGAGAGGTCAACGGGGAGGCGTCGAACCCGGAGTTCGCAAGAAAGCTAGCCAGGTGGGCCACGGAGGAAGAGAAGGAGTCGAGGGGAGGGAGAGGACAGGAGGAGAGAAGAGGGGAGCCCAGGCAGAGGGAGCAGAGGCAGCTCCAAGGGCAGCAGCATCAGGGGTGGGGGCGTCAGGAGCCCGACCGTCGGCTAGGCTGGAGACCAGAGTGGCAGGGACAGGGGCCATAGAGAGGGTACTACGGAAGGGGTCACTACCAGGGGAGGCAAGATCCGTTCCACCCTCCGGGCTGGAGGCAAGGCCAGAGGCCCCGGCTCCCCGATCAAGAGGAGGCCATGGCCATCGCCTTGGGAGCAAGGAGGGGGATTATGAGGAGGAGGAGAAGAGAGGTCAGGGTGGAGTTGCCCTATTGCGACTTCCATCAGGAAGAGGGGCACGCAACAGCCACGTGCTCGAAATTCTTGGAGATGAGAGGGAATAGGGAGCAGCAGCAGCAGCAACAGGCGCGACAAGAAGTGAGGATTGAGGAGGTCCTGCCTCGGGCGGAGGAGGATCGTTGTGAAGATCGGGTGGATGTGGGGACCCGAGGAGGGATCAGAGTGATCCACGGAGGGGTGGGGATCGAGGCTTCCCGCAAGGCAAGCCTCCACACCATGTATTGGCGGAGCGTTGCCTCCACATCCCAAACCCCGCCCCCGGAGGAGAGGATCATGTTCTCCAGGAGCGATATGCCAGACCACGAGGATCCGTTCTATGATGCGCTGGTCATCAAGCCAGCCATCGAGAATTTTACTGTCTCTCGGATCCTCGTGGACAACGGGAGCTCCGTCAACGTCGTCTTCAAAAAGGCGTTCGACGCGATGAAAGTAGAGGCGAAGAGGGTGCTGGCCTCAGATGGCCCCTTGTTCGGGTTTTCAGGAGAAAGGAAGGAAGTGGAGGGAGGAGTTGGCTTCCATGTCACCTTGGGAGGGCAGTCCCGAAACTGCAGGTTCGTCATCGTGGACACCCCCAGCAGCTACAACGCCATCTTCGGGAGGCCCCTTTTCAGCGCCTTCCGCTGCATCCCCTCGTCTTTCCACCAGTGCTTGAAGTTCAACACTGAGGGGATCCAGGTCAGGGTCAGGGGGAACCAAAGGTGGCGCGGGAGTGCTATGTCACTGCGGTGAACAACATCTCTTGGCAGGAGGAAGTCGAGGAGATGGGTCGGAGGATGGAGGAGGCCGAGCAGGAGGTTGTCAGGGAGGAGCTGGAGGTGGAGAGTCGCACTGAGGAGGCAACGAGAGAAGATCTGGAGGTGGCCGAAGTGATGGCTGTGGGGGAAGAGATGGAGGTAGAGGTCCCCGTTCCAGAGGAAGGGGATGCTGAAGGATGGGCGGAGTAGTCCAGGCTGGAGGCTGCGTAGGAAGTGGTGGAGCTGGAGGTGCTCACCCGGGGAGGCAGGACAGAGAAGATCCGCGTCAGCGGGGGGTTGACCCCGGAAGACCAAGGCCGGATGCTAGAGTGCATCCAGAAGAACGTGGACATCTTCGCTTGGAACGTCGCGGAGATGCCGGGGGTTGACGCGGATGTGGCCTGCCACTGCCTCAACTTGGACCCGGGAACACTCCCCGTTCAGCAGAAGAAGAGGTCCACTGCGGACAAGCTGGCGGAGCCCATCAGGGAGGAGGTGGCGAAGCTCCTCAAGGCTGGCTTCATATCCGAGATTCAGTACCCCGGCTGGGTCTCCAACGTCATTATGGTTAAAAAAGGAGACGGCCGATGGAGAATGTGTATTGATTTTTCCTTACTTAATAAAGCTTGTCCTATGGACTGTTATCCTTTGCCTCGGATCGACGTGCTGGTTGACTCAGCCGTCAGTTTTTTTGTAATGAGTTTTTTAGATGCCTTTTCAGGTTATCATCAGATTAGGATGCACCCCCCAGACGTCAAGGATGTCTCGTTCATCACAGGGGATGGATGCTACTGCTACAAGATGATGCCCTTCGGGCTGAAGAATGCCGGGGCAACCTACCAGAAAATGATGGATAGGGTCTTCAAGGAGCAAAGGGGGAGGATTTTGAAGGTGTATGTATATGACCTCATGATTAAAAGCCGGGATATGGACTCCCACCTCCGGGACCTGGAGGAAACCTTTGCCACCCTGCGCAAATATAAGATGCGGTTGAATCCCCTGAAATGTGTCTTCGGGGCCAGCAGGGGAAAGTTCTTGGGGCACCTCCTCACCCCCGCGGGGGTCGAGCCGAATCCAGATAGGGTCAGGGCTATCTTGGAGCTGGGGTCCCCGCGGAATGCAAAGGAAGTCCAACGGCTGACGGGGAAGCTAGTAGGGCTGAGCCGTTTTCTTTCTCGGGCAGGGGAGAAGTGCTCCCCCTTCTTCAAAACGCTAAGGGGTGGTCAGAGGTTTGAATGGACCAAGGAGTGTGAGGAGGCGTTCTAGGCCCTCAAAATGCAGTTGACACAGGCTCCGTTGCTCCAAGGGCCGAAGGAGAGGGAGGACCTGTTCTTATATCTCGGGGTCGGGGCGGAGGCCTTGAGCTCCGTCTTGGTTCGTGAAGAAGGGAAGAGGCAGCTCCCTATTTATTACGTGAGCCGGGTCCTGAGGAAGGCCGAGCTCAGGTATCTGATTTTGGAGAAGCTAGCTTTTGCCCTAATCATCTCGGCCAGGAGGCTGCGACCTTACTTCCAGGCACACTTGATTCGAGTGGTGGCCGACCGTCCTCTCCGCAACATCTTTGAGGGGGTGGAGCATTCAGGCAGGCTGGCTGTAACGTCCCGGTTGTGGGCTCAGAGGCCCGCAGGCTTGTCCCGCCCCGTGGTCCCATTACAGGGCTGCATCCCAATACACCCCAACGCCTCTCCCGCCTGTTTCTCAGCAAGGCGCGTTGTTGGCGCTAGGTTTCGAACCCGCAACCCTTGATAAGCAAACCATCCAATGTCCTCATCACCAACTGAGCGACTAGTTCTTTTGGAGGGGCTTGTTGGTGGCCAACCATCCCCATTTTTGTGCGGTAGTTCTTTACTTTTTCTGTATAGACATACATACTCGCCAGTGGGTTCGTGTCAGGTTGTTGACGCCCACTGGTGGCTTCTTGCGATGCTGGGTATGACTTAAACTGCTGTTTTTGCCTATTTTATGGTTGGTTACTTGTTTCTGGGAAGGATTTATGCTAGGTTGCATGTTAGACATTTTTAAAACCTAAAAGTATTGCTATATGTACCTCATGCATAACATGTTTTCTAAAACAAGACACTATTTTTCCTCAGCGTAAAACACTATCTTTCATACCTACTATATTCACCTTAGAGTCGTGCATACCATGAGTCGTCCCCCGGGGACACTCATGCTCAATTAGGGTGTCAACTTAATTGAACCAAAGTATTTTCTGCTGCGTATAAATATAATTTTAACTTTGGACTAGCTGATCCACCGTGCCGAGGGATACGGCCATTCAACTTAACTGATTTTCTTTCACATTTAATCAACGATTCTCCTTAAAATCTAAGTTCTGGACTTTTGCCTGAACGTGTGCAGTTATCCCCTGCACAACGTGGCATCACGACACGTGTTTTCTCTTGCTCTGATACGATTTTATCGTTGAGAAAATGCAGGTTGTGACACTGGCTAAGTGGTCGGTGGAGCTGAGCGAGTTCGATGTCTCCTTCGTTCCGAGGCTCTCGATCAAGGCTCAAGCGATGGCCGACTTCTTGGCCGACTACGTAGTTGAAGTGGCAGAGGAAGAACTCACCCGCCCGACTCCTTGGAAGGTAAGGGTGGATGGTGCCTCAGGGAGGCATTCCCTTGGAGTGGGGGTGATCCTAGAAAGCCCCCAGGGAAATCGAATTGAGCAGACGGTGGTGGTGCATTTCCCCATTACGAACAACCAAGCCGAGTACGAGGCCGTGATAGCAGGGCTGCGCCTGGCCAGGGAGCTGGGGGTGCTGGATGTGGAGGTCCTTACTGACTCCATGGTGGTGGCTTCCGAGATCAACGGGGAGTTCGAAGCAAGGGAACCCACCCTGAAGTCGTACTTGGCCAAAGTGAAGGGGGTCATAGGCACCTTTCAGAGCTTCTCCATCCGACAGGTGCCGAGGGAAGAGAATGAACAAGCCGACCAGCTAGCAAAGCATGGTCCCCAGGTGGGAGGAGCCATCACCGACCTATTCCGCCCTTCCATCGAAGAGGGAGAGCTCATGCAAATCGATCAACAAGCTTCATGGATGGACCCGGTTATGGTCTTCCTTTCCACGGGAGAGTATCCGGAGGGGGTAGATAAGAAGAAACTAAGGCACAAGTCAGCATATTACCTCCTCCTGGACGGGCAGCTATACAGGAAGACCCTCTCAGGGATGCTGGCTCACTGTGTGACCGAGGGCGAAGTACGAAGGATCTTGGAGGAAGTCCACTCCGGGGAATGTGGGAGACACTCCGGGAGTCGGACCCTAGAAGGGAGGATAGTCAGGCAAGGGTACTTCTGGCCCACCCTGGGCCGAGACGCCGCTGAGTTCGCGAGAAGATGTCATAAGTGCCAGCTATTTGCCCCCCTTCAGCTACAGCCGGCCCAGCGACTCAGGAGTATCACGACCCCCTGGCCCTTCGCAATCTGGGGAATGGATTTGGTTGGACCGTTCCCCCAGGCGAGCGGTCAGAGAAGGTTCCTCCTAGTGATGATTGACTACTTCTCCAAGTGGATGGAGGTGAAGGCACTGGCCAAGGTGACCTCCCAGGTAATTAGGAACTTTGTTTGGGGGGAGATCATCTGTCGCCATAGACTGCCCTAGGCCATCGTCACAGACAACGGGCCCCAGTTCGCCAGCGCCGAGTTCACCAGCTTTTGCGAACAGCTTGGGATCGACCTCAGGTTCGCCTCGGTCCATCACCCCAGGAGCAACGGGCAGGTGGAGGCCGCAAATAAGATCATCGTCAACCTCCTCAAGAAGAAGGTGGAGAATTTGAAGGGGAGCTGGGTGGAACAGCTTCCCGCGGTTCTTTGGGCCCTAAGGACCACCCCCAACACGGCTACGGGAGAAACCCCCTTCAAACTCTCCCATGGGTGAAGGCAGTGCTCCCCGTGGAATTCGAAATCCAAACACCGCGAGTCGTTGCGGCCAAAGAAGGCCGTGAGGAATGGCAAGTGGAGAATGAGGATGAGCTAAGGCTCTCCCTTGACATGATGGAAGAGGTGAGGGACCTTTCCGCTATCCGACAGGAGGAGGTGAAAAGAAGAATGGCCAAGTACTTTGACAAACATGTCAGGGTCAAACAATTCGTGGAAGGGGATTTGGTGCTGAAGAAGGTGGATGCAGCGGGGAGGTCGGCATCCGTAGGGAAGCTCAATCCTAGCTGGTAGGGACCATTCATAGTAAAGGAAGCCTTGAAGTCAGGAGGCTATCGACTCCAAAATGTAGAGGGCGAGACCCTGAGTCTCACCTGGAGTGGTGACGACCTAAAATGATTTTTCCCTTAAGACATGTAAGCGATACTTTGATTATAATAAATTTCTTCAACTCTCTCGTATTGTCATAGCTAGCCTGCATAGAGGAATGGAATGTGTTTGGACCCCGAGAAGATCCCGTTGTCAGGCTCTCACCTAGCTGGCAGGGCCGGAAGTCACTCAGTGTCATCCTTGGCCTCAAGAAGATCCCGCTGTCAGGCTCTCACCTATCTGACAGGGCCGGATGTCACTTGATGGAATGTGTTTGGACCCCGAGAAGATCCCGCTGTCAGGCTCTCACCTAGTTGGAAGGGCTGGAAGTCACTCTTGGCCTCGAGAAGATCCCGCTGTCAAGCTCTCACCTAGCTGACAGGGCCGGATGTCACTCGATGGAATGTGTTTGGACCCCGAGAAGATCCCGCTGTCAGGCTCTCACCTAGCTGGCAGGGCTGGAAGTCACTCGGTGTCATCCTTGGCCTCGAGAAGATCCTGCTGTCAGGCTCTCACCTAGCTGACAGGGTCGGATGTCACTCGATGGAATGTGTTTGGACCGCGAGAAGATCCCGCTGTCAGGCTCTCACCTAGCTGGCAGGGCCGGAAGTCACTCGGTGTCATCCTTGGCCTCGAGAAGATCCCGCTTTCAGGCTCTCACCTAGCTGACAGGGCCGGATGTCACTCGATGCAATGTGTTTGGACCCCGAGAAGATCCCGCTGTCAGGCTCTCACCTAGATGGCAAGGCCGGAAGTCACTCAGTGTCATCCTTAGCCTCAAGCAGATCCCGTTGTCAGGCTCTCACCTAGCTGATAGGGCCGGAAGTCACTCGATGGCGTCAGCCCCGTAATCACCAGATAAAGATCAGGAAGTCTCAAGTGCCAAGAAGCAAGGGGAGAGGGGTTCAGTAGAGGCGAGTTCGGGCTCGACAAACCCAGTCCGGCATCGGTAAGAGGACTCCGCATGGGCGAGTTCAGACTCATCATTCCCGGCTCAGCAGAAGCGAGTAGGCCGCAAACCCGGGCCTCGCCAAAGGAAAGCGAACCAGGCCGGGGCACCTCACCCCTTTGCCCGTTTGACTTGGAAAATTTTCTCTTCTTTTTTCTTTTTTTCGGGCTCAACCTGGATGGCTCGCGTACGAGTTATGGCGGCGTAACAAGGGCAGATTACAACTCACCCCCGAATCGCTTGGGGCTCGGCGAACACTCAAAACGCATCCGCTCGCGGGCGCGCTCTCACAACTACCCTACTCGCAGAACCTGTCTCAGCGAGGTCGCGTGGGGAAGCACTCGCATATATTCAGAGTACAAACAAAGTGAAGAGCAAAGAAAAGGAAGTGGCACAGGTATGATCAAAAACTTTCATTAATTATTTACAAAAAGTAATTACAGGGGGGCTCGCCTCGGCGAGTGAACAAAGAAAAAAGAAAAACAAAAGTACAGGCTATCCTCAGGCCTCGCCCCCTCCGCCGGACTGGTCCTCGCCGTCACCCGAAGGATCCTGGAAGCTTTTCCCGAACATCGCATCCAGGCTGTCTTCCTTCTCGCTGGGCGGCGTTGCCGGGAACAGGCTCGACATCAGGTCCCGAGCCGAGATCCCCTCGCACCCCTCCACCAGCACCCCAGAATTGTTGGGTATTGTATCCACAACGTACCTGATTTGAAGAAACCCCTGAACAAGCTAAGGTAAATAAACAATGTATTTGATAAAATATTTCAAGTTGTGCTTGCAGTTTTTCCACGCTAAGTGCACACCAATGTCAGGGTGCAGTAGGTCAATATACACGGGTCTGCACGACGTAATCCCTCGTTGAGCAGATCAGTGTATTGTCCTACGTGTACTCTCTCTATTGGAGTGTACTTATTTTCAAGTACAGAGCTGTGATATTGCAAGAGCAGTAAAGGAGCTAGGATGGGTCAAAGAGCAGTCCATGGGCGGATAGACGAAAAATCGTCTAAGTGTTAATCGACGAGAATCGCCAAGTGATTCTCGCCGATTCAGTGAGAATCATCAAGTGATTCTCCCCGATTCGGTGAGAATCACTAGCTGATTCTCGCCGTCTCCTTCCGGAGAAAACAGTGCGTGCAACCAAGTCAACTTCGACGAGAATCATCTTTGATTCTCGCCGAATCGTCGAGAATCACCTTTGATTCTCGACGATTCGGTGAGACTCACCTTCGATTCTCGCCGATTTTGACTTGGGCGTATTCTGGATCCCGCTGGACCGGACTCTGCCGCTGGCGCTGTTTTGAACCGGGGTTAGGGTTTCTTCAGGTGGGACCCATAACGGTTATAATGGAGTATTTCCACCGTATATATATACGCGTATTTTGAACAGTAATCAAATCGACAGAAAGAAATACACGAGCCGCCGACCGTGACCTAGATCGCAATACCTGCTCCGCCGCCGTCGCCGCTCGTGCAAGTTGTTCGCCGCTTTAGATCGTGATTCTTCTAGATCTTCCGGCGACAGAAGCTTAGCCAAGCTTAGAGTCTCACGCGTCTAACCAGAGATCCTTTGTCTCTTGATTTGTTGATCGGGAAAACCTTCCCCGTCCGAATCGATCGAGACGATCGATCCTAGTGTGACCGTTGGAAGACCTAGCTAGCTTCGCTACGAAGTTTGAATCTCCAAAGTACAGCAGCCGCACACCGTTGTCGCCGCCGATCCCGAGAACCAAGCCGCCGCTCGTCTTGCCGCCGCCGGTTTCGGGGAGATTCTCTCCAAGTGAGATCTAGGGTTGTGGACTCTTCGTGACTTCTAGAACACATCATCAAACGAAGAGGGACACCTTAGTCTCCGAAAGTAGTTTGTATTTCTTCTACATTCTAGTTCATTTTTGTTGTATAGGAATGTTGGTTCCGAGTTGTAAGGGTTGGGTGCAACCTGTGTTGTGGGAGTGTTGTCTCCTACGTGTGGAAGGGTTCCTTCCGATAGTGCAAGGATTGGATTTCAATCCTGTTGGTGAAGAGACCGAGTCGTCCCTTGTTGGGAGATAGGTCGAAGGGGGAAAGTGGATGTACCCAAATCGGGGAACCACTATAAATAGCTTGTGTACTCTATTTGCTGTGCTGTTTTATTTTTGTGTGCAGGTACAATTTTAAATTCCGCAAAAACGCTGCACGTCACCTATTCCCCCCCCCATAGGTGAAGGTAGTTGACACTAGGTGGACTTTCAAGTGGTATCAGAGGGAGGTTCCTCATCAAAAAGGTTAACACCTTGAGTTGAATCCTGACGCTAGTGTCAAGAAGAAGGCAAACATCTACTATGGACGGGCTCAAGTTCACAGGCAAGATCCCAGTGTGCACCAGGCTCAACTTTCCTATCTGGAAGGAAAGGATCAGGTTCTACATGGAAGCAGTTGATCCTCGACTCTTCATGATCGTGGAGGAGGGACCTTATGTCCCTACTAAGGTCTCCACCATAGATCCTACCAAGAAAGTGCCAAAGAAAATTTCTGAAATGGACAAGGACGAGATGGTACTGGTGGGACTTGACAAGAAGGCGCAGAACATTCTGGTCAGCGCAGTCGATGACTCAATGATGCAAAACTTCTGCAATTGCAGGACAGCAAAGGAGATCTGGCACTGCCTGATTATCCTAATGGAGGGCACTGATGAAGTGAGGGATGATCGGAGATCCCTTCTAAAACAGAAATATGAGGCCTTCAGACAAGGGCCTAAGGAAGAGATCGGAGTCACCTTCGAGAACTTCCTCAAGATTGTCAATGCCCTCAAAAGATATGGAAGAGTGTTCACTGATGGTGAACTTAATGATAAATTCCTTAGGTCCCTTACTAAGGAATGAGACACAAAGATTTGCGCCATCCGAGAGTTTGGCAGACTAGCTGAAACAGACCCGCAAATTCTGTTTGGGAAGCTGATGTCCTATGAGCTTCAACTGAACACCAGGAAAGCAGAAGAAGAAGCAGAGAAGGCTGCAGCCAAAGAAAATACTGTGGCTCTAAAAGCCATTCACTCCAGAAAAGGCAAGGGTGCGGTTTCATACCGTGCCAGGAAAAAGGATGAGGAGGAGGACTCCGAGCCATGCTCCTCCAGCTCAGAGCTGTCTGAGGAGGATTTCTCCCTCATCACCCGAGAATTCAAGAAGTTCCTCAAGATGAGGAATCAAAGAAAGAAAGACGGCTCCTCCTCCAGGCATCAGAAGAAAAATTATTCTTCTGACAGGTATGCTTCTAAACCGAACAAACATCGCTCCTCTGACATTATTTGTTTTGGATGCAATAAGCCAGGACACGTCGTGGCCGACTGCTACCAAGGCAAGAGAGAAAAAGGGAAAGGAGAGGAGCACAAATCCTCTAGAGATAAGAAGAAAGAGCGGAGCTACATTGCCAAAAGGCCAAAGACACTGAGTGAGTCTGATTCCTCAGACTCCAGTGATGATGAGGAAGCCTACTTCGGGCTGGTGGGTCGCTCCGACTCAGAAGGAGAATTCCCCCCATTTACTGGGAAGGTAAAATCTCACACCCCTCTCTCCGACTCTGAATCTGATCCTGAGTCTCAGGATGATGACCCTGAGGATAGCCTTTCGGCCCGTGAAGCGGAGCTCCTCGAGAAGTATGAGCTTCTGCTCAACACTTTCGAGGAGTGCCGTAAGAGATTGAAGGCTGAGAAAAAGGAAGTGAAATTCCTTAAGGGAGAGAGTGTCTCCCTAAGGGAAGAAATCACAAGTTTGATTTCTCTCCGACAGGAGCACCTTGACCTGACTTCAAAGCATTCAGAGTCTCTTAAGCTCCTTGATCTTAAGCAGGAGGAAGTCGACAAGTTGGAAGAACAACTTGCGGCAGAAAGGAAGATCGTCAAGAGCTTCTCTATGCCAAAAACAGTTCTTCCAGTAGTTGATACCTTCTCTGCTCAGGCCAAAGGAGCTGGCTTGGGGCATGTAGGGGTATCTGGTTCCTCATCCAGGAGAAACAGGAACCAGAGGAAGAATAAGGCCGCCAAGAAGGCCTCTGCTGCTGAAAAGGGAAAGGCTCCGTTCAGTCCTGTTGCGTTCAGAAAGCCTAGCTTTCCTTGCAACCAACATGACTTTGAATCAACCTTTGGTCATCATTTCCGGCCCTCGGTTGCAAAGCCAAAGAGCCGATATGATGGTTGGACCTTTCCCCGGAACTTCAGTGAGAGTGCCTTCAAGGCACCTTATGAGGAAATCCACATGGGAAATTATGGTCAATTCTCTAGCAGCCATAATGGAAAGCAGACACCAAGAGTCAAGCCTGTTATACTGACGAAACAGAAGGTGAAGAAGTCATGTGACTGCAATCACTATGAGGCCTCCACCTCCAGTTCCAAGGCCCCAGCTGTACCCGCGATTCCCAGGGTAAGGTAGGAGCCTATGAAGAGGTACAACAGATTTGACTGTTGGTATTGTGGCAAAGTCGGTCACTTTGCCGTGGATTGTTGGTTTAATCCGAGGTATAACGAGACTCCCTATGTTAGCACTGCGAGGCCGACCACTCGTAAGGTTAACCAACCGAGGGGGAGTATGTTAACCAGGAATCTAGGACCCAAGTTCGATTGGGTTCCTAAGGGAAATTAATTTTGTTTTGCAGGAATGTCCAAAGGCCACCAAAACGCCAATCTGGTACTTGGACAGTGGATGCTCCCGGCACATGACTGGGACAAGAAGCCTGTTGCGTGATTACACTCCAGTCGAGAATGGACCCAAAGTCATCTTTGGAGGGTCAGATCGAGGAGTCACCAGAGGTTACGGTATGATTTCCAACGGTATAATCTCTATCACCGACATGGCTTATGTTGAAGGGTTAAACCATAACCTGATCAGTGTAAGTCAGTTATGTGACAAAGGTTATGACGTTAAGTTCTGCAAGGATAAATGTCTGATAATTTCATGTGCTTCTTCTGAGACGGTATTAACAGGCATTAGGAGTAGAAATATCTTCTGCTTAAATTTTCTCAGTTTAGATTCATCTACCCCCGTATGCCTTGTGGCAACAGGCAGTGCATCTCTTTGTGAACAATGGCACAAGAGATTGGCACATATTAATTTCAAAACAATTAGTATGCTGTTTTCTAAAAACTTAGTAAGGGATGCTCCCGTTATCAAGTGTATCAAAGATAGCCCCTGTCCTGCATGCCAGATGGGCAAACAGACTCAGGTTACCTTTAAGAGCATTGCAGATAAAGACTCTTCCCGATGTCTTTATCTTCTTCATATGGACTTGTTTGGTCCAATGCAAGTTCATAGCTTAGGAGGCAAGTCCTATACGCTAGTGATAGTTGATGATCATTCTCGGTTTACATGGGTGTTCTTCTTAAAATGAAAGTCGGATACGTTTGACATCTTCACTAGTTTTGTCAAGCAGGTTCAGAACGAATTTAACTGTCCAGTGGTCAAAATCAGAAGTGACCATGGAACAGAATTCGAATCTGGTGCTATGACAGAGTTTTGTGAAGAACAAGGTATCTTTCATGAGTTTTCCTCCCCGCTCACTCCTCAGCAAAATGGATTTGCGGAGAGGAGAAATAGAACTCTCATTGAAGCCTGCACGACAATGTTGAAAGATGCTTCTCTCCCAGAATACTTCTGGGCAGAGGCTGTCAATACAGCTTGTCATGTACAAAACCGAACATTGATCAACAAGCATCATCGTAAGACGCCTTATGAGCTACTGAGAGGCAGAAAACCAACCATGTCCTACTTGAGGATCTTTGGCTGCAGATGCTATGTACTGAATAATGGGAAGTACCCGCGTACTAAATTTGGTGAAAAATGCTTCGAAGGCATATTCATGGGCTATAGTTCCCACAGTCGGGCATATAGGGTCTTCAATAAGAAAACCCTAGTGGTAGAAGAATCAATTAATGTTGTATTTGATGAAGGAAGTTTGCTTAACTGCAATTCTTCCAGTGGTATTCTTGAAGATGCATGTGCACGACTTGAACAGCTAGGTCTCGGTGAGACCGCTAAAGATGAAACTCCTAACTACGTCAAAGTTTCCACCTCAACGTCAACTGGGAATGTTGAAGATCAAAATGGAACAAATCTCTTAGAAGAAGGAGAAGCCCAAGAAGTAGTCGAAGCTCCAGACGCCAGACTTCTAGAGCTCCGGCACGTGAGGGATCATCCTAGAGATCAGATCATCGGAGATCCTCGTGACGGTGTCAGAACTCGAAGAGGTACCATTAATGAGATTTTGCATCTTAGCTTCCTGTCACAGGTTGAGCCAAAGAAGTTCGACGAGGCAAACAAAGATGCGGCATGGATTTTGGCCATGCAAGATGAACTACATCAATTCGAACGATGCAATGTTTGGACGCTGGTTCCCAGACCACACAAGCAGAATGTGATTGGCACCAAGTGGATCTTCAGAAACAAGCTGGATGAACATGGTGTCATCATAAAGAACAAGGCAAGGCTGGTGGCTCAAGGTTACAGACAGGAGGAGGGGATTGACTTCGACCAGACCTTTGCACCAGTGGCAAGGCTCGAGGCAATCAGATTGTTCCTGGCGTATGCTTCGCACAAAGGATTCACAGTCTATCAAATGGATGTGAAATCAGCATTTTTGAACGGAGACCTGAAAGAGGAAGTATACGTCGCTCAACCCCCAGGTTTTGTCAATCCTACTTATCGCAATCATGTATATTTTCTTAATAAAGCTTTATATGGTTTAAAACAAGCTCCATGAGCTTGGTATGAGACTTTATCTAGTTTTCTTCTTGAGAACAAGTTCTCTAGAGGTAAAATAGATAAGACATTGTTTCTCAGGGAAGTCAAAGGCAAGATTTTGCTGGTGCAAATCTATGTCGATGACATAATATTCGGCTCAACGGACAACAATCTTTGCAAGAAGTTTTCCAAACTTATGCAAGGAAAGTTTGAAATGAGCAGTATGGGAGAGCTAAAGTATTTCTTGGGACTTCAAGTGAAACAGTCTGAGGATGGAATCTTCATCTCTCAGACGAAGTTCACAAATGAACTCCTCAAGAAATTCGGTATGGAGAGTGCAACCTCTATGAGGACTCCAATGGGATCCACTATGTCTCTAGATAAGGATGAGAAAGGTAAACCTTTCGATGAAACCAAATACAGAAGCATCATTAGATCCCTGCTCTACCTTACTGCCAGTAGACCGGATATCATGTTCTCCACATGTGTCTGTGTCAGATATCAGGTGAACACTAAGGAATCTCACTATGTCGCTGCAAAGCGAATTCTAAGATACCTTAAAGGTACTCCAAATCTTGGCTTGTGGTTCCCGAGAAATAATGATGTCGAGCTAATAGGTTTTTCAGATGCTGATTTTGCAGTGAGTAGGGATGACAGGAAAAGCACTTCCGGGACGTCTCAATTCCTCGGAAGAAGGCTTATCTCATGGAACAGCAAGAAGCAGAATTGTGTAGCTACCTCCACAGCAGAGTCTGAGTACATCTCGGCAGGCAGTTGTTGCGCACAACTCCTATAGATCAGAAACCAGTTAGCCGACTACGACCTTCAGTTCAAGGAAGTACCTATGTACTGCGACTCCTCCAGTGCAATTGCAATTGCCAACAATCCGGTATCGCACAACAGAACGAAGCATATTGAAGTGCGCTACCATTTCATTCGGGAGCACGTGGAGAACAAGGACATCTCTCTCTGTTATGTCCCCACGGACAAGCAGTTTGCAGATATTTTCACAAAGCCCTTAGACGAAGCCAAGTTCAGTCTTTTCAAAACTGAATTAGGGATGCTCAACTATGAGGAATGAAGACTACAGAAGCTCCAGGGGGAGCCTCTGCCAGGAACTCAAGTGTGAGCACAGGTGCAAGTACTGAGGGGGAGCAAGGGGTCAAATGCAACAGACCCAGATTTGCAGAAGCCGAAAAGGGAGAGATTACCCTCTCGACTAAGGCTAAGGTGGCTCCAAGTTGGCTAAGGTGGCTCCAAGTTTGCCCTCAAGAAATTGGTAATGAATATCTCTCTCAACTCAATTTCAAGTTTATGATTTTCATTCCCATACGCTCTATTCACCTTAGCTTGTAGGGTTTAGGCTTCTTCAAATAGGGGGAGATTGTTGGGTATTGTATCCACAACGTACCTGATTTGAAGAAGCCCCTGAACAAACTAAGGTAAATAGACAATGTATTTGATAAAATATTTCAAGTTGTGCTTGCAGTTTTTCCATGCTAAGTGCACACCAATGTCAGGGTGTAGTAGGTCAATATACACGGGTCTGCACGACGTAATCCCTCGTTGAGCAGATCAGTGTGTTGGCCTACGTGTACTCTCTCTATTGGAGTGTACTTATTTTCAAGTACAGGGCTGTGATATTGCAAGAGCAGTCAAGGAGCTAGGATGGGTCAAAGAGCAGTCCATGGGCGGATAGACGAAAAAATCGTCTAAGTGTTAATCGACGAGAATCACCAAGTGATTCTCGCCAATTCGTCGAGAATCACTAGCTGATTCTCGCCGTCTCCTTCCGGCGAAAACAGTGCGTGCAACCAAGTCAACTTCGTCTTTGATTCTCGCCGAATCGTCGAGAATCACCTTTGATTCTCGACGATTCGGCGAGACTCACCTTCGATTCTCGCCGATTTTGACTTGGGCGTATTCTGGATCCCGCTGGACCGGACTCTGCCGCTGGCGCTGTTTTGAACTGGGGTTAGGGTTTCTTCAGGTGGGACCCATAACGGTTATAATGGAGTATTTCCACCGTATATATATACGCGTATTTTGAACAGTAATCAAATAGACAGAAAGAAATACACGAGCCGCCGACCGTGACCTAGATCGCGATACCTGCTCCGCCGTCGTCGCCGCTCGTGCAAGTTGTTCGCCGCTTTAGATCGTGATTCTTCTAGATCCTTCGGCGACAGAAGCTTAGCCAAGCTTAGAGTCTCACGCGTCTAACCAGAGATCCTTTGTCTCTTGATTTGTTGATCGGGAAAACCTTCCCCGTCCGAATCGATCGAGACGATCGATCCTAGTGTGACCGTTGGAAGACCTAGCTAGCTTCGCTACGAAGTTTGAATCTCCAAAGTACAGCAGTCGCACACCGTTGCCGCCGCCGATCCCGAGAACCAAGCCGCCACTCGTCTTGCCGCCGCCGGTTTCGTGGAGATTCTCTCCAAGTGAGATCTAGGGTTGTGGACTCTTCGTGACTTCTAGAACACGTCATCAAACGAAGAGGGACACCTTAGTCTCCGAAAGTAGTTTGTATTTCTTGTACATTCTAGTTAATTTTTGTTGTATATGAACGTTGGTTCCGAGTTGTAAGGGTTGGGTGCAACCTGTGTTGTGGGAGTGTTGTCTCCTACGTGTGGAAGGGTTCCTTCCGATAGTGCAAGGATTGGATTTCAATCCTGTTGGTGAAGAGACTGAGTCGTCCCTTGTTGGGAGATAGGTCGAAGGGGGAAAGTGGATGTACCCAAATCGGGGAACCACTATAAATAGCTTGTGTACTCTATTTGCTGTGCTGTTTTATTTTCGTGTGCAGGTACAATTTTAAATTCCGCAAAAACGCTGCACGTCACCTATTCCCCCCCATAGGTGAAGGTAGTTGACACTAGGTGGACTTTCAAGAATCCTTCATCATCTGGAGGGTGCACTCGGCGGCTTGGATGGAGTTGATCCGCAATCTCTCGACGAGGTCGGCCTCGCCAAAGATTCGCAGGCTCTTGTAGGGGAGAGTGGGGTCGATGTCATGAGGCGGGAAGAAGATCTCCGCCTGGCGACGCACCTCGCCGAGGAGGTGCTGGTTCTCCCCCTTCAGCTTCGTGTTTGCGCCCTCCAGCTCGGCAAGTAGTGCGCGCAGCCAGCCAATCTCCTCCCCTGCTCAGCGTTGCGAGCCTGGAGCTCCCCTGCAGCCTCGACATCCGCGGCCAGGAGTGCGCGCAGTTGGCTGACCTCCTCCCCCAGCTCGGTGTTGCGAGCCTGAAGCTCGCATGCCGCCTTGGCATCCTGGAAAAGAGTCCATTTAGCAGCAGCACAAAATATTCTTAGTGAAAAAGAAGAACAGCGCTTGAAACTTACCAACTCGCCGGCGGCTTGGGCGAGTAGACCCTCTGCTATGCCAAGCCGCCTCGCCTGATCGGTGACCTTATCCTTGGCGAGGTCGCGAGCCTGCTCAGCCTTTTCGAGTTGGTGGCTGAGGGCAAAGCTGCGGCGTGCCAGCATGTGATGCAGCTCCAGGGTCCGCAGGTGGGACTGCAGGCCCTCATGGCCGAGCTGCCGAAGGGTAGTCTTCTTGTAGGCCTCGGCATCCTCCCGGCCATACAAGCCGAAGCCGAGGGCGTAGGCGTGACCGGTGGCAGGCTCGCGGTCGTGCCAGGAAGGGTGAAGAGTGGAGACAGAGACTCGATGAGCGAGCTCATCCCACTGCAGCATGGGCTCGCCCGCCGAATCCTTCCAGCACGCGCCGAAGTTGAAGAGGGGTGTTACTTCGGCGGCGCGCGCTCGCGGACAGCCCTCTTCGCCGATGGAGGAGGGGAGATCGCCGCCGTGGAAGGGGGGCCCTCGCCACCTTTCCGCCCCTTGCTGGTTATCTCCTTCAGCGGGTTCTCCGGCGACGCGTCGGGAGGGGTCGCCGACGAGCTGATGTACTTAGGGCTGGGCTGTTGTTGTTGTTGCCCCCGCGGAGCCAGCAGGGCTCTCCGCATCTTCTTCATTTGTCGGTGGCCGAATGGCGGGTTTGATCCC
This sequence comes from Platanthera guangdongensis, assembly GCA_039583875.1. Lineage (NCBI taxonomy): Eukaryota > Viridiplantae > Streptophyta > Magnoliopsida > Asparagales > Orchidaceae > Platanthera > Platanthera guangdongensis. Next base: position 113,286,372 of record CM077163.1, read on the forward strand.
GCGTCCTTAGGTCGCCTCTTGCTGGAAGAGGGTTGCGAGAGGGCCGCCTCATCTCGGCAGGCCGCCGCCGCCACCTTCTCGCGAGCAATGGGGTCGACATGGAGCCCCGGATCCGCGAACGGCGGGTTCACAGGGATTATTCGCTCCCCTGCAGGAAAACACCGAAAAAGTTAGGAATTTAGCAATAATATGGCGAGTTCGGCGGGTAGGCGAACTCGGCAGGATGAGGAAGGAAGCATACCTTCGCTGGGCAGAACAGGGGGGAGCGCGTCGAGGCCCCTACGCAGGAAGGCGACCTCGAAATCTTTGTGGAGGAAGAATTTGTGGAGTTCGGCGTCGTTGCCGGACACGGCTGGTGGGCAGTACACCTCCTCGCCCTTCTGCTGAGGCGAGTAGGGGATGTTGCCGAGATCGCTCTTGATGAAGGCGATCTTGGTCATCCAGGTGTGGTGCTTGTTCGCGATCTCGCGAACTTTGATTAGCGAGCCGCCAAAGTAGGCGACCCCGTCCGGCGTCGCCTTGTAGGAGAAGAGCTTCCTGAACACCGTCAGGTTGAACTCGATCTTCTCCCGCCGGAGGTAACTCACGAACGCCACCATCATCGCGATGGCATTGGAGTTCAACTGTGCGGGGACGGCCACGTAGTACTTCAAGATCTGCCGGATCTCCGGCAACAGGGGAAGGCGCAACCCCACCTCGAAGTGCGAGATGGGGAAGGCGAGCTCATCTTCATAAAAGGTGTTGATGGCCTCGCCCGTCCTCGGCCTGCGCGCCTCGAAACCTGGCGGCATGCGCTCCGCCACGAATTCAGCGAGCTCCTCCTCGCTGGTGTGCCCCTCGAAGAAGCAGTAGTTCGTGAAGTGCTGCGCGCACTTGGAGCGGCCATCGACATCTGGATTGGTCTTGCCCATATTCGCAGGAAAAAAGCACTACGCGAGCAGGGAAAGAGGAGAACACAGAGAAAGGGAAGCAAAGCAATAAAGGCACAGTACGGGGGGTAGGTGGGGGGGGGGGGGGGCTATTTATAGGAAAAGAAATCTGGGGCGGGCCGTCAAATCAACTCAGCTCGCCGCCCAGCTCGCCACCCCAACTCGCCACCCCAACTCGCCACCCCAACTCGCCGACTTCCGACGCATCCCGACCAAGGCTAAGTCGAACATTGTGGCATTTTATTCAAGTAATATGATTAAGAATTTTCTAAGAGTTGTTTATTACAGAAATAAAGTTCGGGAGTAAAAAAGACGGGGCGCGCAAACAGGGAGAGCATCGGGGTGCGAGTACCGGTCGGCTCGGCAAAGGAGCCGCCCACTTACCTACCCCGGCCTCGCGACCCCCGCCCCCCAGGCTGCCGCGCGCGGAGCAGCTCGCAAATCCTTCCGGAATTCCTCTGCGCAACCGAGAGACCGTCATCTATCTCGTCCATGAGCCGGGAGGGGAACATCAGCTCGCCAGCTTGGTCGCGGCGCACCTCGTCAGCAAGACGCGCGTAGTCGCGTTGCAGCGTCTCGTTGACCCCCTGCACCTCGCGCAGTCCGCACACCAACTTTTTGAGGAGCTTGACCTCCCTCCTCGTCAACTTGCCTTGATCCACCTCAGGACCCAGGTAAGAGTCCAGCGAGCTCGGGGAAGGGAGGGGAGAATAGTGGGCTGCCCGCGAGGATTCCTCGGCAGCCGATTGACTGGGAAGAGCTGTGAAGACAGGAGTTAGCAAAGAAAGGCAGGAAAAACTCATGAAGCAAGGAGTCAAGCAAAAATGACCTGAAGAGCTCGGCGGTTCAAAGGAGATGCGGGGAGGAATGAACCTGAGATCCTTCCCGCGACCCGGACCACGAGCCCCAGGCGAGATGAGCTCAAATCCCGGGGTGGGAATGGTCCCCAGACCCGCCCCCGCGACCACGTCAGTTTGGCGAGGAGGGGAGGTGCACACAGGCGAATTCGGCCTCTGCGAGCTCACATGCAGGATCCCAAAGAGCAGAGGAGGGTCCCGGGGATGGCTATCCGGTGCCTAGAATCGCGAGTTGGGGAGCGTGGTCTCGCCTCGCGGTGTGGGCTCTCGCGGCGCGACGCCCTCGCCATCTGGCTGACCGTCCAGGTCGTCGCCAACTACGACCACCTCTCTATCCTTCTCAAGGATAGTTCGGGTGGAAGAACCGGTCTCGCGAGCCAGGGTGGCCCTCAGGTCATTGAAAATGGGCTCGGCCGCCTCGGGGAATGGCTTTGACTTCTTGGAACTGGGCTCGGCAGAGTCGGAATGGGGAGCTTTCGCGGGGACCGCCGTCAGAGCGGCAACGCGAGCCGCGGAGGCCTGGCGGGCTCGGTCTATGCGCTCTTGGATCTCCTTAGGAAGAGGCATCTTGGCAGGGCAGCAGAGGGAATGGCAAGAGTCAGGCAGTTGGGCAGGTGCACATATATATAGCCGCAGGTGGCCCCCACCAGAAGATTCCCTCCAACTCGCCAACCAGCGCTCGCCGCACACTTGGGGTTGGATGTTTCTTTCCGAGCTTTGACAAGCTCGAAAAGAGCGGGGATTGTGTACAACCCTGTGTCCGACGAGCAAGGTCACCAGGGTCTAGGCAGATCGGGCTGAGGACAATAGGCGAGCTCGGCAGTAAAGGGGCGAGCCTGAGCTCGGCATTCGTCGACCAGAGATCGACGATCGGCGACCCCGAGCTCGGCATTCGCCGAGCGAGGCCCAACTCGCGTCTTCGCAGTGGAGCTCGGCAGCAGTAGGCGAGCAGAGCATGCCGAGGTGGTCAAAGCTCCCCAGCTCGCCTGGATGTATGAGGTACTTTTTACTGTTTTGCCCCCACTGGTCTGCCCATAGCCCTTCAAAACAGTGGAGTTTGGCTGTTGGCAGACCCAACCAAGGGTTTCCTGGTAATTTCAGGTCAGTTCTTCTGGTTATTGGCAGTTCGGATTTCAAAAGCTATAAATAGGACCCAAGGGGTACCCCAGAAAGCAGGTTCTTCCCTGTGCTCTCCTGCTCCAATCTTCAAGTGCTTTCTGAGGGTACCTTAGCTCGGCTTCTGGCTAAGGAGGGGAAGCGCTCTGAGATCTTCCGGGTTTGTGGTGGGACCTCCCCCGCCGAGCCCTTGGGTCTGTGTTACCTCGTCTTCTTTGTGTTTTGCTCGCAGGATCGAAGTAGGTGCGAGACCACCCCTTCCCCAAGGGCAAACTCCACGAGAGATCGAGGAATCAGTTTCAACAATGTCGCCTTCACGATAAATGTTGCCCCCACGACAAATTTCGCCCCCACGACAAATGTCGCCCCCACGACAAATGTCGCCCGCCACGATCAATGTCGCCCCCACGACAAATGTCGCCCCACGATAAATGTCGCTCACACGACAAATGTCGTCCCCATGACAAATGTCGTCTCCATGACAAATGTCGCTCCCACGATAAATGTAGCTCCCACGACAAATGCAGCCGCCACGACAAATGCCTCCCCTACGACAAATGTCACCCCTACGACAAATGACGCCCCCACAACAAATGTCTCCCCCACGACAAATGCCCCCAGGGCCGGAGGCCCGTACCTATCACTTGTATATATATATATATATATCTTTACTAATATAAAAGAAATATAAATTCATGAGTTCGAAATTAGAATGGTCGTATGATCATGGTTTGATAATTCGGCTGTCGTCTAATCAAGTTTAATCATACTGCACTATCTCTCCACATTTTAGTATGTCTCATAAACCTACAAACTAGGTTGTCCTAAACCTTTGTAAAATTACGTTTTTCCCCCTATATAACTCTAAAAATAAGGGAAGGTTGACTGTGAAACCGGACGGGCTGACTATGGACCGCAGCTTCGCATAACACACTCTGAAAAGAATGCCCCAGCCGACCCAACTCAGCATAAGAAAGACTCAGTCTAGCCGTTGAAAATAATTTCAAATAAGTCATATTGCATATGCCTTATAAAAACACAAATTTAATTTCAAACGGGCAATGTGAGACTAAAGAGGCATGTTATTCATGTTTGAATTAGTTAAATAATTAATTAATTAAATGTTAATTACTATTATTAATTAACCTGAAAAGCAGGGGGAGCGTGGCTAGACTGGCCAAGCTCCGCCTGCTTTTAATTACATTCAATAATTTTTTTTAATTAACATATAATCTATTAATATTTTTTAATTAATTAACAGTTAATAACAATTTAATTAATTAATAAATGTTTTCATATTAATTAAAATTAATTGATAAATCATATTAAAAATATTAACAAATCATTTAAAATACATAAAAGGTCTCACGGCATCGGGGCGGGCGTAGCCCGCCACCGAAGGCCGGGTACTGTCGCTCGGGGCGGGAAACTATGACGCGTAGCTATCGGGCCGGAGGCCCGTGCCTGTCACTTGTATATATATATATATATATATATTATAACATATATAAGCTCAAGCTTATTTAAGCCTAAAAAAGTTTAAGTTAATTATTCCACAATACAAGTCTGAATTTGGCAAATAATATATGCATTTTGTAGCCAAGAACGAGATCGACAACTTTAATGTTGAATATTTTTTTCAAAATTTGCACGGTTTGACCGGAATCTCACCCGAAAGGTTGCTGGCTCGAAATGAATATAATAATAAATTTCAAAATTCGAGCTAGCAGCCTTCTGGGCCAGATTCTGGCTAAACCGTTCAAATTTTGAAAAATTGTTCAACATGAAAGTTGTAGATCTAATTCTAGACTATAAAATGCATATATTATTTGTCTAATTTTGATATGTATTGTGAGAGAACCAACTCAATTTTTTTTATACTTAAAAAACTTGATCTTATATATTCCAAACTCATATATCCAATGAGAAAAAGATTTAAGATTGAACTTGTAACGTCCTGAATCGCACTAGACCCCTCATGCGTGTTTTTGAGTCAGGAGTGCTGACTAGGGTTCATGGGGAGTGCTGACAATAGGGCAGCACATGTGAAAAGGAGGAGCAATCAGTCAAGCATAAGACATGGGTAGAGACACGGGCGTGTCCCTAACCGTGTGGGAGTGGCCGGCTCTCGAGTCGATGGTTCAAGTATGTCCAAAGAAGGACACGGGTAGTGACACGGGCGTGTCACTACCCGTGTGAAGTGACACGGGTAGAGACACGGGCGTGTCCCCCCCATATGCGTGTGTGTTGAGTTGAACTCGACATAACGTGTCGAGATCGATGAACTGCGTATCGAGATCGATGAATTGTATGACACGGGTATAGACACAGGCGTGTCCCTTCCCGTGTGTCATTTTGTCGAGTGGAGCTCGATGAGGTGTGTCGAGATTGACGAGGTGTGTCGACATCGTATGACACGGGTAGCTACACGGTCGTTTCCCTACCCGTGTGTGTCGAGTTACACTAGACAGGGCGTGTCGAGATTGACGATGTGTGTCGACATCATATGACATGGGTAGCGACACGGGCATGTCCCTACCAGTGTGTGTCGAGTTACATTCGACAGAGCGTGTCGAGATTGACGAACTACGTATCAAGATCGACGAATTGTATGATACAGGTAGAGACACGGGCGTGTCCCTACCCGTGTGTTGTTGTGTCGAGTGGAGCTCGACGAGGCGTGTCGAGATCGACGAGGTGTGTCGACATCGTATGACACGGGTAGTGACACGGGCGTGTCCCTACCCGTGTGTGTCGAGTTACACTCGATAGGGCGTGTCGAGATTGACGAGGTGTGTCAACATCATATGACACGGGTAGTGACACGGGCGTGTCCCTACCCGTGTGTGTCGAGTTACACTCGACAGAGCGTGTCGAGATCGACGAACTACGTGACGAGATCGACGAATTGTATAACATGGGTAGCGACACGGTCGTGTCCCTACCCGTGTGCCGTTGTGTCGAGTTGAGTTCCTCGAAATGTATCCAGAGAAGGACACAGCCAGGGAACACGACCGTGTCATGTGGACATGGGTCGGGACATGCCCGTGTCCCGGTCGGGACACGCCCGTGTCCCTACCCGTGTCGAGTATTGAACCAACACGGAAACTGCCGTTGTCGTTTCACCCAAGCAGGGCACGGGTAAGGACACGGGCGTGTCCCTACCCGTGTCACTTTTCATATATATGGGGAAGAGAAAACCCTAGCCATTTTCATGCTCATTTCATCCCCTATTTCCTGAGAGAAACTTCTATAGAGAGGGAAACCGCTGGAGAAAGTCTTGGGGGAGAAGATCCGCCGTCACCGTGAAGAAGAAGATGCCGCCAAGAAGAGTTACATGATCTATGGCCGGAAATAGTGGAAACGCCGGAAATGAGGTGAGCTTCCTACCCTCTCCCTTGGTGCTAGATCTTTAGTTATTTTCTTAGGAGAGATATTGACTCAAGAGAGTTTTGATGGAGAGAAGGAGTTTTCTAGGGATGGCCATGCTAGGACATGTGTTCTAGGTTTTAGATCTCTTCAACCTCCCCTTTCTTTTATGTGATGACGGGTGGATGGTTTCGTGAAAAATCATGGCCCTTTGAGGGTGAATAAGGGAGGAGGAATTTCTGGAGTGATTGTGGAAGATCGACTTTAAGAGGAAGATCAACCGATGCTGTGCATTCCTCTTTAAGATACGTGCAGAATCTGTATTCTGCGCGCATCGATCTTCTTGGCCATTTTCATGTAGGTTGTGGCTAGATCTGGGCTTTCAACTAAACACGAAAGTTGAATCCCTTTAAAATACCTTTCCAACGAGTGGTTGTACATCTTCATGCGAAGTGTGTAGCCACAGGAAAGTCTGAACGAAAATGACATCCGATAAATCCTGCATGCAGAAATGTTGTTCTGTGTGCAGCGGACTTTGAAGCTGATTTCAAATAGGATACAGTCAAATTTGGGTTGTGGGCTGAGTATGAAAGTTATAACCCATGGAAAGACCTTTCCATCGAGTGGTTACACGTCTTCACCGGATTCCTGTAGCTTCGGGAATCTCCGGTCGAATTTGCTATCCAGATTTATTCTACACTTAAATTCTGGGGTTTATATAATATGAATTTGAATTCGGTGGAATTGATGTTGCAAATTAACTCGAGATTTTGATGAACTATTTTATGCTGACCACCGTAGTGCTATGAATGATGAATCTTGTTAATTTGATTTCATTAAACTGAATTATGAAGCAAGCTTTGTGGCATGATATGACTTGCTAAAAATTAATAGATTATTATATATGTGCATCATGTTTATAATATGATGAATGAAATGACTAGATACAAATTGGTAGATTATTATTTATGCTCATCATGTTTGTAATATATTGAAATCTTTTGGAATGACAAATATAAGGATAAACTATGGCCATGAGTATGTATGAGGGTTAGAATGAAATGTAATAGTCCAATACTTAGAGCGTAGTCATCCTACGGGTAGTATTGTGGATGGATGTAAGTGCGGCGTTGGCCGTCACTAGTTGAGTTAATGTTGAATTGAGGTATAGATGGACAGATGAGTTTGGTACTCGGTGTTCACGTCCCGGTGCTCCTTCTGTGCCGAGTGGATGGTTGGGCTGTGTCCTCGTGCTTACTTCTGAGGCCCCATCCATGCCACGACGTCGTGGCATTTGCATGCGGTGTGATTCGACACGCGGTTTCGTAATCCTGAGTTAAGGATAGTGTGGCAGGTCTACGGGCTCACAGATCATCACACCAACGGGAGTTAACAGTTAGACTTTGGGCGGTTGGGCTGTGTCCTCGGTGTTCACGTCCCGAGGCCCCTTCCGTGCCAAGTGAACGGTTGGGCTGTGTCCTCATGCCTTCTTCTGAGGCCCCTTTCGGGTCACACCAGGCCATTTCGGGCTGTGTTCTCGATGCACATCTACCCGAGACCCCACTGGGCCATAGTACGCATGGGCTCCGCTGTTGTGTTCTTAGCGTTGAGGCATACGGAGGCGTAGGTGAAGTAGTGTGGATATCCGCCTAGTAGTAGAGATGCCCGCTCTACTGTCACCGTCTGGACACGGCGGCTGATGCCTGAGAGGTTAGCTACCTGCTCGAATAGTGGGAACTATAGTCTGTGTCGACATAACAATTGTATGTGTGTGATCGTGGGTGAGTCATTGCATTGCATACATACCATTACATAGCATTGCACAAACAAGACCCTCATCATATAAGTTTGTATGGGCACTCTTATACGATGAGTTGCTTTTATGTAACACGATCCTTAACTTATAAGCTTGTATGGGCATCCTTATAAGTTAAGTTACATTCCTGCTGTAGTTACTTGTACTTGTTGATTTACTAATTGCTCAAGTAGAACTGCTAGTTTATAATGCTGTTATTCAAGTAGAACTGCTAGTTTATAATGTTGTTATTCATGTACTGTTACCACCTGCTTGTACCTGCTTTACTACTTGTATTATACTTGTACCCTTGTTCCTTTCTCCACCCAGTGCCAAGGAGTCGCCGAGGGAGCGGATGTGAAGCCACTTAGTCTTTTCGACTAACGGTTGTTACGTCTTCCTTTTTAGGAGGTCACCCCGCAGGTAAAGCAGCCGCAGACTTTGCAGCAGGACAGCCAGGCCAGGACGACAGGGCCTGATGTGACAATGTCGTCGCTACCGTCGGTTACGGATGTGAGTGTTGTGAGATTTTGATGTAGCCCGTTTGGGCAATTTTATAGCTGTACTCTGATATTGTAGAAGCATGTTTTAACTTCTCTTATTTGATGCATTTGGACATATATACTTAGTGTGGATTTGACTTCTTCTTACTTATATTATGGTTGGGTTGGCATATTTATATTGATATTGGTTGTAGCCGGTGGAATAGACGTCTTGTGGTACAGGTTAGCCCGTGTGCTAATGCTACAACAAGGCGGCTGTTCCGGGCATAAGACCCTCTTTGTGCCGTGTTTTGGGATCCGGAAGGGGGGTCTAACAAATGGTATCAGTTTTCCACGATCCTCAACTAAAGAAGTCATTTAACAATGGTACCACCCCCATTCGATTAATCAGTTTGTGGACAAACTGACTTAGCGGAAGCAATGGTGTGCCCATATGTAATTCAAATTAAGTTTGTCCAACTTTGACCTTAAGATTGGCCAACCTGACTATACGTTTGTGTTTTACGTGTAGATTCCAGTACACGCTGAGCCGATGGGCGGCACTCCTGCCCCTTCCATACGCACTCAGTTTCAATAATCCGAGTTGGGGTAGACGCTCACCGCCATCCGGGATGCTTTTAGGGCGCAGCAGCCTCCGGTTCAACAACAAGCTCCGAGCTCTAACTGGCTGAGCCTATCTCGGGACGGTGAAAGATATAGTACCTAAACACCTAGAGGGGGGGGGGGGTGAATAGGTGACCAAATTCTTTTTAACTTTAATGGCAGCAATCAGTTATAAACACAGAATCTAATCTACTTTTGCACAGCAATCACTCAGCATACACAGCAAACCACAATCACAGCAGACACAGAGTTTTATAGTGGTTCCCCAAGCTTTGGCTACATCCACTTTCCCCCTTCGCCTATCTAGCAGTGTACTAGATTCGGCCAAACTTCTCCACTATCTCAGAACCCAAACTGGTTCCTACACCTCAGGCCCAAGGCCCTACAACTCAGCTTTTCCACAAAGCCTACACTATGCCACAAGGCCTACACTCAGCCAACAAGGCCTACACTCAGCCACCAAGGCCTACACTAAGAGATTTCAATCTCCTACTCTCAGGTTCTCAAGCCCTACCCTCAGCCTTTATAATTACATGCTTACAAAAACTCAAATCCAAAGAATCCTACAAGATAAAAATGAATTTACAAATGATAACTCAGCAACTCAGAAACAAGAGAGGGGAGTTGAGAGTTTCTTGATGAGTTCTTGGAAGAACTCAGCTGGATTCAATCTGACTTAGCTTTCTTCAAAGCTTCTTGAAAGTAGAACTCAATTAGATTGACTCCTTCTGTAGTTGATCCTTGACCTCTGCTTCTTAAGATCTAGAATATATCTGAACCCTTCTTCTCAGCCTAGTTCCAACGGCTGATTTCTTGGATGGAGCCCTCTCTCTCCAACTTCTTAGATCTGCACTTGGACAGCTAGATTTTCTTGTTTTGATACTTGATCAATAACTTGAACAACTCTGTGAACCACTTTTTGAATAACTTCAACAACAACTTCTGTAGACTGTATGAGCCTATTTATAGGCCTTCTTCATGGTAACCGGCTGGTCCGGTCCATAACTGAATTCTGACATCTCTGACAGGTGCTGTAGACCGGCTGGAACGGTAGCTGTCAAGTCATCCAGTCAATTATTGAAAGTTCTCTAACTGTCTGAAAGTGTCGAGACTTTCTGTCTTTAAGTGTCGACACTTATAGACCAAGTGTCGACACAAGTTGTGTAAGTGTCGACACAAGTCTACAAGGTGTCGACACAACTCCTTGTATTGTAGATTTTATATCTCGACACCAAGTAAAATATCTTCTCTTTCTACATGCTCCCTAAGAAAATGATGTTTAATTTCAATATGTTTTGTTCTACTATGGGATACATGATAATTAGCTATTGAAATAGCACTTGTAGAGTCACAAAAGAGTGAAGTTCTACTTACCTGAAATCCATAGTCCTCTAGCTGATGCTGTATCCACAGAAGTTGAGCACAGCAACTTCCTGCAGCCATATACTCTGACTCTGCAGTGGAGATAGCCACACTGGTTTGCTTTTTGCTACTCCATGAAATTAGTCTCCCACCTAGGAATTGACAGGTTCCAGTAGTGCTTTTTCTATCTTCTTTGCATCCTGCAAAGTCTGCATCTGAATAACCTGTTAGTTCAAAATCCCTATTCCTAGGGTACCAGAGGCCTAGATAGGGAGTGCCCTTTAGATATCTCAATATTCTTTTGACTGCTGTCAAATGAGACTCTTTAGGGCAGGCTTGATACCTTGCACAGACACATGTAGCATACATGATATCTGGTCTACTTGCAGTCAAGTATAATAGGGAGCCAACTATCCCTCTATACAAGGTTTCATCCACAGGTTTCCCTGCATCATCCTTGCTAAGAGACATACTTGACCCCATTGGAGTCTTCATGGTACTGGATGAATCCATACCATACTTCCTTATGAGTTCTAGGGTGAACTTGGACTGACATATGGATAAACCACTTTCAGTCTGTTTAACTTGGAGACCCAAGAAAAACTTCAGCTCTCCCATACTACTCATCTCAAATTGACCTTGCATAAGTTTTGCAAACTTTTTGCAAAGGCTGCTTTCAGTAGACCCAAATATAATGTCATCTACATATATTTGGACAAGTATAACTTTGCCTCTAGATTCCCTAAGGAATAGAGTCTTATCTATTTTCCCCCTTAAGAACTTATTCTCAATGAGGAAACTAGATAGGGTTTCATACCAAGCCCTAGGGGCTTGCTTTAACCCATATAAAGCTTTCCTAAGTCTATAGACATGATGAGGTAGAGTTGAATCAACAAAACCTGAAGGCTGTTCCACATACACTTCCTCTTTAAGATTACCATTCAGGAATGCTGACTTGACATCCATTTGGTAAACCTTGAATCCTTGATAGGTTGCATAGGCCAAGAACATCCTTATGGCTACCAGTCTGGCTACTGGAGCAAAGGTTTGATCAAAGTCAATACCTTCTTCTTGCCTATATCCTTTAGCAACCAATCTTGCTTTATTCTTAATGATGACCCCTTGTTCATCCATCTTATTCCTGTAGATCCACTTGGTTCCTATTATATTGTGGTCTTTAGGTTTAGGAACAAGTTCCCAGACCTTGCACCTCTTGAACTGATTAAGCTCTTCTTGCATTGCTTCAGTCCATTGTGGATCTAGTATGGCTTCTTCAAACTTCTTAGGTTCAACTTGAGATAGAAAACTGGAGTAGACTGCTGCATTCAGGTTTCTGCTCCTTATTTGTCCCCTTGTCTTGGATCTCCAATAATCTACTCAACTGGATGATCTCTAAGATGCCTATTGGCTGGAGGCATCCTGACTTCTGGTTGATCCTCTTCAGTTTCATCATCTTGCTGTACTCCTTGTACTTCTTCTGCATTTGGTACATGTAGTTCTCCCCCTGGACAACAGCCACTGTCTTCTACTTGCTGTCTTGCAGCAGGTATTTCTTCTATAGTAAGCTTGTCCATCTTCTTTGTTAAACCTGTGGGGCTGCATACACTACTAGACAACTCATTGTTAATAAGTTTAGTCTCATCAAAAACTACATGTACAGATTCTTCTACAACTTGTGTAGACAAGTTGTAGACTCTATAAGCCTTACTGTTATTGCTGTACCCAACAAAAATTCCCTCTTGGGACTTGTCAGCAAACTTTGTCAAGTAAGACTTTCCATTGTTAAGTATGAAGCATTTGCAACCAAAGATCCTGAAGTACGATAGGTTTGGTTTCCTGCTTTTCACAACCTCATAGGGGGTCTTGTTGAGGCCTTTAGTGATGGTAGCCCTATTTATAACATGGCATGCATTGTTAACTGCTTCAGCCCAGAAATATTCTGGCAGTGATGTATCACTTAATAGGGTCCTACCAGCCTCTATCAAGGTCCTATTCTTCCTCTCAGCAATGCCATTTTGCTGAGGTGTTCTAGGTGAAGAGAATTCTTGAAATATCCCAAATTCTTCACATAGTTTTGTCATGCTATCAGACTGAAATTCAGTACCATGGTCACTTCTAATCTTGACCACTGTACTGTCTAGTTCATTCTGAATTTGCTTGACAAAGTTATGGAAGACACTAGGTGTTTCAGATTTCTGTCTTAAGAAGAACACCCAGGAAAACCTTGAGTAGTCATCTACAACTACAAAGGTATAGACCTTCCTACCTAAGCTGTGAACTGGCATTGTACCAAAGAGATCCATATGCAAGAGGTATAAACACCTCACAACATCTTTGTTTTCTATGCTTCTAAAGGTGGATTTAGTCTGCTTGCCCTTTTGACAAGCTGAGCAAATACCATCTTTAACACACTTAACTTGAGGACCATTCCTCACTAACTCTTTGCTAAAGAGTTTGCTAATAGTCTTGTAGTTAAGATGGGCAAGACTCTTGTGCCATTTGACACAATGAGAGACTGTCTCATCAGCTACAAGACACACTGGAGAACCACTGTTCTCAACCATAATGTCTAAGTAATAGACATTCCTTTTCCTATAACCAGTCAAAATAATCTCTTGATCAATTGACCTCTTGATATGACAACCATTTTTAACAAATGAGATGTCATACCCTACATCACTTAATTGACTTATACTTATTAGGTTGTGTTTCAACCCTTTAACATAAGCCACTTGAGTAATGGTAACCAAGTTGCTAGAAATGTTACCAAATCCTTTGATGATTCCTTTTTCAGAACCACCAAAGGTTACTTTTGGACCATCTTTTATTGGAATGTAGTCCCTTAGTAATCCTCTAGTTCCAGTCATATGTCTGGAACATCCACTGTCCAAGTACCATGTTGGGGTATGTCCACTTGGACTCACCTGCAAAATAGATTAATGAACCTTAGAACCCAAAGAATTCTTGGGTCCTTGGTACTTGTTAGTTTACAACTTGACAAAACTACCTACTGGCTTTCCAACAGGTAATTTGCTACTCACTTTGGCACTAGCATTGTGCCAACAGTCCATTACAAAGTGACCAACCTTGCCACAGCACCAACATTCAAACTTATTGTACCTTTTGCTTAGGTACTGTCTTTGCTGTCTTATCTACAACAGACTTGTTGAATGTTGGGGCTTTGCCCTTGGACTTGGACTTGGACTGCTCAGTCCTTGCAGGTCTAGTAAATCCCAGTCCAGCTTTACCCTTGTGATGAACAAATTCATCAATTATAGGTAACACTGACTTAGGTTTAGAAAACCTAGCAACAAGCTCTCTCTCCTTCTGAAGATTAATCTCCAGACTCTTGATTCGATCATTCTTATAGGTGATAGTCCCCATCTGAATCACTGTTATGTGTTTCAGTCTGGCTATCTCATTAAGCTTTTGATCAAATAGCTTCTCAGAATCTGTTGCAGCAGCTTTGAGATCAGCAATTTCCTTAGCCTGACTTTTGGCTAGGGACTTGCTCTTCTTATAAGCTTGCAACAACACTTTATATTCATCTATCAGCTGATGAATATCATCCTCAGACTCAGATACACTCTCATCACTTGATGATGATGAATCTGATTCTGTGCTGGAACAAGAAACTAAACTTAAAGTTGAACTTTGTACCTTACTTGGTCCTGGCTGCTCCAGGATTTTGTCACTCTCTGTTAAAGCCATTAGCCCTTGGCATTGACTGTCTTCTTGTTCATATATAGACTCCATAATCTGCATGAATTCTTCTTCTTCTTCTTCTTCAGCAAACAACCCTATGTATGCCTCAGCATCAGACTCAGTTTCTGAAGAAGAGATATCTGATAGAGTCTTCTCCTTCTTGGCAACAAAAGACTTTTCTTTCTTGCCTTTAAAATGAGTCTTCTTCTTGTCACTAGACTCTTTTCTCTTTTCAGGACAATCTGCAACAACATGGCCTTGCCTATTGCAGCAATAACACACTATTTTTGAAACAGTTGCCTTGCTAGATTTAGTCCTCTTCCTGTCCTTCTTTGAAGACTTTTTGTTCTGATTGAAGTCTTCTTTTCCTTTTGAAGTAGAAGGCCTTGTCCTCCACTGTTTCTTCTTCAAGAATTTCTGAAAATATCTAGTGAAGGCAGCAAAGTCTTCATCACTTTCACTGCTATCAGATTTTGTGCTGACTGTCTCATCTGACTCTGATTCAGCAACCTTTGGAGGTGGAGTTGGTGACTTATTCCTGTACTTTCTGGGGGCTTCTGTCTTGAAAGCTACAGTTCTTTCCTTGTGTTCATTTCTTGTTGATTTCTCCTCCTCTTTCCTCACTGTCAACTGCATTTCATATGACAACAATTTGCCAAATAGTGTAGGTGGAGGAATTTCTCCCAACTTAGCCATTTCTCTAATGGCACAGATCTTTGTGTCCCAATCTTTAGTTAGGGACCTTAAAAACTTGTCATTGAGTTCATAATTACTGAACTCTCTTCCATAAGACATGAGTTCATTCACTATCCTATAGAACTTCTTATAGCACTCAGTTATGCTATCACCCTTTCCTTGTCTAAAACTTTCATACTCTTGATTTAGCAAGGATTTTCTATCTTGTCTAACTTCTTCAGAACTCTCCATATACACAATAAGAGTATCCCACATCTCTTTGGCTGTCTTACAGTGTATTAGATTCTGAAAAGTTGCATCATCTATGGCACTCACTATAATGTTTTGTGCCCTTTTGTCCATGGTGGCTAGGACAATCTCATACTTAGTCATTTCAGAGAAATCCTTTGGTGTTCTCTGATTTGCATCTAGAACTGATATCTTCATGGGCACATAAGGCCCTTCCTTTACTGTGATGTATATCCTAGGGTCCGAGGCTTCCATAAACAGCCTTACCCTTTCCTTCCAGATCCCAAATATCTCTTTCCTGCATAGAGGTAATTTCATGGATCCCAATTCCTTGTGATTCTCAGAGGAACCCATGGTTCTTGATTTTCTTGAATCTGTAATTTGACTTAGACTGAATCTGCCAATCAGGATCTCCTCAGACTGTTAGTCATTTTTGAGGAACCTCGCTTTGATACCACTTGAAAGATATAGTACCTAAACACCTAGAGGGGGGGGGGGGGGTGAATAGGTGACCAAATTCTTTTTAACTTTAATGGCAGCAATCAGTTATAAACACAGAATCTAATCTACTTTTGCACAGCAATCACTCAGCATACACAGCAAACCACAATCACAGCAGACACAGAGTTTTATAGTGGTTCCCCAAGCTTTGGGTACATCCACTTTCCCCCTTCGCCTATCTAGCAGTGTACTAGATTCGGCCAAACTTCTCCACTATCTCAGAACCCAAACTGGTTCCTACACCTCAGGCCCAAGGCCCTACAACTCAGCTTTTCCACAAAGCCTACACTCAGCCACAAGGCCTACACTCAGCCAACAAGGCCTACACTCAGCCACCAAGGCCTACACTCAGAGATTTCAATCTCCTACACTCAGGCTCTCAAGCCCTACCCTCAGCCTTTATAATTACAGGCTTACAAACACTCAGATCCAAAGGATCCTACAAGATAAAAATGAATTTACAAATGATAACTCAGCAACTCAGAAACAAGAGAGGGGAGTTGAGAGTTTCTTGATGAGTTCTTGGAAGAACTCAGCTGGATTCAATCTGACTTAGCTTTCTTCAAAGCTTCTTGAAAGTAGAACTCAATTAGATTGACTCCTTCTACAGTTGATCCTTGACCTCTACTTCTTAAGATCCAGAATATATCTGAACCCTTCTTCTCAGCCTAGTTCCCACGGCTGATTTCTTGGATGGAGCCCTCTCTCTCCAACTTCTTAGATCTGCACTTGGATAGCTAGATTTTCTTGTTTTGATACTTGATCAATAACTTGAACAACTCTGGGAACCACTTTTTGAATAACTTCAACAACAACTTCTGTAGACTGTATGAGCCTATTTATAGGCCTTCTTCATGGTAACCGGCTGGTCCGGTCCATAACTGAATTCTGACATCTCTGACAGGTGCTGTAGACCGGCTGGAACGGCAGCTGTCAAGTCATCCAGTCAATTCTTGAAAGTTCTCTAACTGTCTGAAAGTGTCGAGACTTTCTGTCTTTAAGTGTCGACACTTATAGACCAAGTGTCGACACAAGTTGTGTAAGTGTCGACACAAGTCTACAAGGTGTCGACACAACTTCTTGTGTTGTAGATTCTATGTCTCGACACAGTTTCTTCTGCATGTGTCGACACTGAAATTGAGTGTCGACACAAGTACTTGATCTTCTATCTTTGCTGAATTCTTCTAAGTGTAGACACATCTCCTTTGTGTCGACACAACTTCTTGTGTTGAATCTGTTAAGTGTCGACACTACTTCTTGGTGTCGACACATAGTCTTCAATGTTGATACTTGCTGAGTGTCGACACAGCTCCTTGTGTCGACACTTGATTCTTCTGTTGAGACTTCAGCTGAGTGTCGACACATAATCTTAGTATCGACACTTGTACTTAGAATATTTTGTTGATCTTGCTGTTCTTTGTTAAGTGTCGACACAGCTCCATGTGTCAACACTTTCTTCAAGTGTTGAGTCTTCAGCTGAGTGTCGACACATTGTTCTTGGTGTCGACACTTACTTCAAGTGTTGACTCTTCTATTGAGTGTCGACACATTGTTCTGGGTGTCGACACATATACTTAGTCTCTGCTGACTTTTGCTGAGTGTCGACACAGCTCCAAGTGTCGACACTTTCTGGTGTAGACACAGTTCTTCTAGGTGTCGACACTGCTGATAAGTGTCGACACAGCTTTACTACACTTTTCTTCACTGAGTGTCGACACAGCTCCTTGTGTCGACACTTTCTGTCTGGTGTCGACTCAGCATCCCAGGTGTCGACACAATGACTCCAAGTGTCGACACTGCTTGCCTGAGTGTCGACACAAGTCTTCTTAAGTGTCGACACTTTCCCTCTGAGTGTCGACACATGGACTTAGAAATTTTTTGCTTTAGTCCTGAAAATACTTAACCTGCACAAGTAACTCAAAATACATCAAATACATTTTGATGTATATCATTGAGTTGGGTGAGGCTTCTTCAAATCAGGTACATTTAAACCAATGTACCCAACAATCTCCCGCTATTTGGAGAAGTCATAACCCTTAGTCAATGATATACACCATTCATAATAAAATTACAAAATGATGTAAAGCAGGATTATATACAGCAGGGTAAACATAAACATGTATCAATCACACATGTATTCATATACATCATCACAGAACAAATATGAAATAGACATAGACATTATCACAGAACAAACATGAAATAGATTAATCATATAACATATTGTTCTAATATCTGTCTTATACATTTTCAGAAGTTCACAAAATGTTTCACATCAAGAAAATTACAAAGTAAACTTCAAGAAAATTCTAAATCTATTTCAGTTATGACTCCTTAATCACTATTCCTTTGCCAGCATGAACTTTAGCTTGGACAGGAGCATCAGCATCTTCAGCATCAGCAGGCTTCTTGCCTTTCAAGTCTTTCTTCTTAAGCTCTTCTGCTTTGATCTTTTGTCTTTCAAAGTAATGGTATGGCTTAGGAAAGTACTTGCTAGGCTCCTGGGCAGTAGGAGGTAGCTTTCCCATCTTTGCATTCCTTCTGTATTGGACAATTGCCTCTTATCTGGATTCATGTTTTCTCCATTCAGCTTCAGAGAACCACTTGTTCCTTTCTTGAATGTTGTCTTTGGCAGCTTTCCAGGCAGTTAATATAATGTTCCTAGAGGTAGGGCTCCATTGCTCAAAATCTAGTCTCTGTTCAGCTTGTTCCCTAAAACTCTTCTTTGACAATCTAGTCTCTTCTTCTTTCTGCATTGCCTCTTGCATGGCTTCAGAAATAGGCTGAACAACCTTTTCAAAAATAACATTGTCCTTGCCCCCAGGTGGGCTGTACATGGACTGTACATCAGCATGTATCATGTCAAAATCTGGAGGAGGGTATATGACTTGAGCCACTTCAGGTTGCTCTCCTCCTAGATATGCAGGGTGAATTCCAGATTATGCCACATTGTCATCATCACAAAGAGGAGGATAACCCAGGGTAGCTCTGATAGAATTGGATATCCATTTGGCATGATCATAGCTGGCCTTGACTAACACTCTCTCCCCCTTTATGACTTCTCTTTCTATATGATCTCTTACATCATCCTTTTGAAATCTCACCTGATTATCCAAGTAATTGACTCCATCCTTAAAGAACGGTTTTAACCTTTGGAGTTTGTCAGTGATCAGCTTTTATGAATCTTGGATGGCAGTCTTAAGAGCAGAGATTTCTTCTAGAAAAACTTTGTCAAAATCAGCCTTGGCTATAGCTAGAGTCTGCCCTGCAGCCAGATTCTTCAGTTCTGTGACAATGGCATTGTGAGATGCAGTAAGATTGTCATTCATTCTTATCTGATTTTCAATAACATAACCTTGCTTCACAACCATGTCATCTACTTGTACTTTTATCTTCTCCTGGTGTGTAAGCCAAGTACACCACTGCATTTCCACCCTTGTGGAAACAGTCTGTCATCTCTTTCTTGTTAAGATTCATCTCAAATCTTATTGATTTTATGTCCTGGGCCAGATCAAATTGCAAAGATTTCTGCCCTTCATCCACATACTTCTCGATTACCTGCATGTGCTCATCCAGTTTAATTTGCATTGCCACCATTAAAGCACTATAATCAACTGTTGGTGTTTGCTGAACTATAGGCTGTGGTGCAATAGATTGTAGAGCCTTCTTATATCTTTGGCTTCTTCTCTTGAATACATAAAGTTTCTTTTGTTTAGCCCTTGTAGCCTCCTCATCTTCAGATTCTGAGGAGCTGGCTAAGTTAACCCTCTCCTTAGGGCTTGGAGGCCTCTCAGTTTGCACATCTGGTGCCTTCTCAGTTTCTTGCCTCACAGGCTCTTCCAGAATCTGCACTTGCTCCCCCTCAACAACAGCATTCTCTCTTTCAGCAGCAGCCTTGTCCATGTCAAAATCTTGTTGGTCTAGATTTAAAAATAAATCCTCCATAGTGTACTCTTGTGGTGAAGGAGCTGGAGTAATTCTAGGCTCTTCAACCACTGGATCAGGAACCACTTGAACAACAACAGATGTGTCTTCTATAACAGCATCTGGAACTTGGCTATCCAGCTGAATTTGCTGATGAAAATCAGACAAATCAGTATCTTCTATAGGAAAATCCAAAGTATTTAGTTCAGTGATTACCTCTAGTATGATGGTGGTTGCTTGTTCACTTTCCAGTGTAGTTGGTTCATCTACAACTGGAAGCTCCCCCTGGCTTTGATCCTTGTGGAGGGGGCTTGCTTGTGGTAGCTCCCCCTGGATCTCAGCATCATCTTGAGGAGCAGGAGACTTCACTGCAGGCTCTTATCTACAGCAGACTTGTTGAATGTTGGGGCTTTGCCCTTGGACTTGGACTTGGACTGCTCAGTCCTTGCAGGTCTAGTAAATCCCAGTCCAGCTTTACCCTTGTGATGAACAAATTCATCAATTATAGGTAACACTGACTTAGGTTTAGAAAACCTAGCAACAAGCTCTCTCTCCTTCTGAAGATTAATCTCCAGACTCTTGATTTGATCATTCTTATAGGTGATAGTCCCCATCTGAATCACTGTTATGTGTTTCAGTCTGGCTATCTCATTAAGCTTTTGATCAAATAGCTTCTCAGAATATGTTGCAGCAGCTTTGAGATCAGCAATTTCCTTAGCCTGACTTTTGGCTAGGGACTTGCTCTTCTTATAAGCTTGCAACAACACTTTATATTCATCTATCAACTGATGAATATCATCCTCAGACTCAGATACACTCTCATCACTTGATGATGATGAATCTGATTCTGTGCTGGAACAAGAAACTGAACTTAAAGTTGAACTTTATACCTTACTGGGTCCTGGCTGCTCCAGGATTTTGTCACTCTCTGTTAAAGCCATTAGCCCTTGACATTGACTGTCTTCTTGTTCATATATAGACTCCATAATCTGCATGAATTCTTCTTCTTCTTCTTCAGCAAACAGCCCTATGTATGCCTCAGCATCAGACTCAGTTTCTGAAGAAGAGATATCTGATAGAGTCTTCTCCTTCTTGGCAACAAAAGACTTTTCTTTCTTGCCTTTAAAATGAGTCTTCTTCTTGTCACTAGACTCTTTTCTCTTTTCAGGACAATCTCAACATGGCCTTGCCTATTGCAGCAATAGCACACTATTTTTGAAACAGTTGCCTTGCTAGATTTAGTCCTCTTTCTGTCCTTCTTTGAAGACTTTTTGTTCTGATTGAAGTCTTCTTTTCCTTTTGAAGTAGAAGGCCTTGTCCTCCACTGTTTCTTCTTCAAGAATTTCTGAAAATGTCTAGTGAAGGCAGCAAAGTCTTCATCACTTTCACTGCTATGAGATTTTGTGCTGACTGTCTCATCTGACTCTAATTCAGCAACCTTTGGAGGTGGAGTTGGTGACTTATTCCTGTACTTTCTGGGGGCTTCTGTCTTAAAAGCTACAGTTCTTTTCTTGTGTTCATTTCTTGTTGATTTCTCCTCCTCTTTCCTCACTGTCAACTACATTTCATATGACAACAATTTGCCAAACAGTGTAGGTGGAGGAATTTCTCCCAACTTAGCCATTTCTCTAATGGCACAGATCTTTGTGTCCCAATCTTTAGTTAGGGACCTTAGAAACTTGTCATTGAGTTCATAATTACTGAACTCTCTTCCATAAGACATGAGTTCATTCACTATCCTATAGAACTTCTTATAGCACTCAGTTATGCTATCACCCTTTCCTTGTCTAAAACTTTCATACTCTTGATTTAGCAAGGATTTTCTATCTTGCCTAACTTTTTCAGAACCCTCCATATACACAATAAGAGTATCCCACATCTCTTTGGCTGTCTTACAGTGTATTAGATTCTGAAAAGTTGCATCATCTATGACACTCACTATAATGTTTTGTGCCCTTTTGTCCATGGTGGCTAGGACAATCTCATACTTAGTCATTTCAGAGAAATCCTTTGGTGTTCTCTGATTTGCATCTAGAACTGATATCTTCATGGGCACATAAGGCCCTTCCTTTACTGTGATGTATATCCTAGGGTCCGAGGCTTCCATAAACAGCCTTACCCTTTCCTTCCAGATCCCAAATATCTCTTTCCTGCATAGAGGTAATTTCATGGATCCCAATTCCTTGTGATTCTCAGAGGAACCCATGGTTCTTGATTTTCTTGAATCTGTAACTTAACTTAGACTGAATCTGCCAATCAGGATCTCCTCAGACTGTTAGTCCTTTTTGAGGAACCTCGCTTTGATACCACTTGAAAGATATAGTACCTAAACACCTAGAGGGGGGGGGGGGTGAATAGGTGACCAAATTCTTTTTAACTTTAATGGCAGCAATCAGTTATAAACACAGAATCTAATCTACTTTTGCACAACAATCACTCAGCATACACAGCAAACCACAATCATAGCAGACACAGAGTTTTATAGTGGTTCCCCAAGCTTTGGGTACATCCACTTTCCCCCTTCGCCTATCTAGCAGTGTACTAGATTCGGCCAAACTTCTCCACTATCTCAGAACCCAAACTGGTTCCTACACCTCAGGCCCAAGGCCATACAACTCAGCTTTTCCACAAAGCCTACACTCAGCCACAAGGCCTACACTCAGCCAACAAGGCCTACACTCAGCCACCAAGGCCTACACTCAGAGATTTCAATCTCCTACTCTCAGGCTCTCAAGCCCTACTCTCAGCCTTTATAATTACAGGCTTACAAACACTCAGATCCAAAGGATCCTACAAGATAAAAATGAATTTACAAATGATAACTCAGCAACTCAGAAACAAGAGAGGGGAGTTGAGAGTTTCTTGATGAGTTCTTGGAAGAACTCAGCTGTATTCAATCTGACTTAGATTTCTTCAAAGCTTCTTGAAAGTAGAACTCAATTAGATTGACTCCTTCTGTAGTTGATCCTTGACCTCTACTTCTTAAGATCCAGAATATATCTGAACCCTTCTTCTCAGCCTAGTTCCAACGGCTGATTTCTTGGATGGAGCCCCTCTCTCCAACTTCTTAGATCTGCACTTGGACAGCTAGATTTTCTTGTTTTGATACTTGATCAATAACTTGAACAACTCTAGGAACCACTTTTTGAATAACTTCAACAACAACTTCTATAGACTGTATGAGCCTATTTATAGGCCTTCTTCATGGTAACCGGCTGGTCCGGTCCATAACTGAATTCTGACATCTCTGACAGGTGCTGTAGACCGGCTGGAATGGCAGCTGTCAAGTCATCCAGTCAATTCTTGAAAGTTCTCTAACTGTCTGAAAGTGTCGAGACTTTCTGTCTTTAAGTGTCGACACTTATAGACCAAGTGTCGACACAAGTTGTGTAAGTGTCGACACAACTCCTTGTGTTGTAGATTCTATGTCTCGACACAGTTTCGTCTGCATGTGTCGACACTGAAATTGAGTGTCGACACAAGTACTTGATCTTCTATCTTTTGCTGAATTCTTCTAAGTGTAGACACATCTCCTTTGTGTCGACACAACTTCTTGTGTTGAATCTGTTAAGTGTCGACACTACTTCTTGGTGTCGACACATAGTCTTCAATGTTGATACTTGCTGAGTGTCGACACAGCTCCTTGTGTCGACACTTGATTCTTCTGTTGAGACTTCAGCTGAGTGTCGACACATAGTCTTTGTGTCGACACTTGTACTTAGAATATTTTGTTGATCTTGCTGTTCTTTGTTAAGTGTCGACACAGCTCCATGTGTCAACACTTTCTTCAAGTGTTGAGTCTTCAGCTGAGTGTCGACACATTGTTCTTGGTGTCGACACTTACTTCAAGTGTTGACTCTTCTATTGAGTGTCGACACATTATTCTGGGTGTCGACACATATAGTTAGTCTCTGCTGACTTTTTCTGAGTGTCGACACAGCTCCAAGTGTCGACACTTTCTGGTGTAGACACAGTTCTTCTAGGTGTCGACACTGCTGATAAGTGTCGACACAGCTTTATTACACTTTTCTTCACTGAGTGTCGACACAGCTCCTTGTGTCGACACTTTCTGTCTGGTGTCGACTCAGCATCCCAGGTGTCGACACAATGACTCCAAGTGTCGACACTGCTTGCCTGAGTGTCGACACAAGTCTTCTTAAGTGTCGACACTTTCCCTCTGAGTGTCGACACATGGACTTAGAAATTTTTTGCTTTAGTCCTGAAAATACCTAACCTGCACAAGTAACTCAAAGTACATCAAATACATTTTGATGTATATCATTGAGTTGGGTGAGGCTTCTTCAAATCAGGTACATTTAAACCAATGTACCCAACAATCTCCCCCTATTTGGAGAAGTCATAACCCTTAGTCAATGATATACACCATTCATAATAAAATTACAAAATGATGTAAAGCAGGATTATATACAGCAGGGTAAACATAAACATGTATCAATCACACATGTATTCATATACATCATCACAGAACAAATATGAAATAGACATAGACATTATCACAGAACAAACATGAAATAGATTAATCATATAACATATTGTTCTAATATCTGTCTTATACATTTTCAGAAGTTCACAAAATGTTTCACATCAAGAAAATTACAAAGTAAACTTCAAGAAAATTCTAAATCTATTTCAGTTATGACTCCTTAATCACTATTCCTTTGCCAGCATGAACTTTAGCTTGGACAGGAGCATCAGCATCTTCAGCATCAGCAGGCTTCTTGCCTTTCAAGTCTTTCTTCTTAAGCTCTTCTGCTTTGATCTTTTGTCTTTCAAAGTAATGGTATGGCTTAGGAAAGTACTTGCTAGGCTCCTGGGCAGTAGGAGGTAGCTTTCCCATCTTTGCATTCCTTCTGTATTGGACAATTGCCTCTTATCTGGATTCATGTTTTCTCCATTCAGCTTCAGAGAACCACTTGTTCCTTTCTTGAATGTTGTCTTTGGCAGCTTTCCAGGCAGTTAATATAATGTTCCTATAGGTAGGGCTCCATTGCTCAAAATCTAGTCTCTGTTCAGCTTGTTCCCTAAACCTCTTCTTTGACAATCTAGTCTCTTCTTCTTTCTACATTGCCTCTTGCATGGCTTCAGAAATAGGCTGAACAACCTTTTCAAAAATAACATTGTCCTTGCCCCCAGGTGGGCTGTACATGGACTGTACATCAGCATGTATCATGTCAAAATCTGGAGGAGGGTATATGACTTGAGCCACTTCAGGTTGCTCTCCTCCTAGATATGCAGGGTGAATTCCAGATTCTGCCACATTGTCATCATCACAAAGAGGAGGATAACCCAGGGTAGCTCTGATAGAATTGGATATCCATTTGGCATGATCAGAGCTGGCCTTGACTAACACTCTCTCCCCCTTTATGACTTCTCTTTCTATATGATCTCTTACATCATCCTTTTGAAATCTCACCTGATTATCCAAGTAATTGACTCCATCCTTAAAGAACGGTTTTAACCTTTGGAGTTTGTCAGTGATCAGCTTTTGTGAATCTTGGATGACAGTCTTAAGAGCAGAGATTTCTTCTAGAAAAACTTTGTCAAAATCAGCCTTGGCTATAGCTGGAGTCGCCCTGCAGCCAGATTCTTCAGTTCTGTGACAATGGCATTGTGAGATGCAGTAAGATTGTCATTCATTCTTATCTGATTTTCAAGAACATAACCTTGCTCCACAGCCATGTCATCTACTTGTACTTTTATCTTCTCCTGGTGTGTAGCCAAGTACACCACTGCATTTCCACCCTTGTGGAAACAGTCTGTCATCTCTTTCTTGTTAAGATTCATCTCAAATCTTATTGATTTTATGTCCTGGGCCAGATCAAATTACAAAGATTTCTGTCCTTCATCCACATACTTCTCGATTGCTTGCATGTGCTCATCCAGTTTAATTTGCATGGCCACCATTAAAGCACTATAATCAACTGTTGGTGTTTGCTGAACTATAGGCTGTGGTGCAATAGATTGTAGAGCCTTCTTATATCTTTGGCTTCTTCTCTTGAATACATAAAGTTTCTTTTGTTTAGCCCTTGTAGCCTCCTCATCTTCAGATTCTGAGGAGCTGGCTAAGTCAACCCTCTCCTTAGGGCTTGGAGGCCTCTCAGTTTGCACATCTGGTACCTTCTCAGTTTCTTGCCTCACAGGCTCTTCCAGAATCTGCACTTGCTCCCCCTCAACATCAGCATTCTCTCTTTCAGCAGCAGCCTTGTCCATGTCAAAATCTTGTTGGTCTAGATTTAAAAATAAAACCTCCATAGTGTACTCTTGTGGTGAAGGAGCTGGAGTAATTCTAGGCTCTTCAACCACTGGATCAGGAACCACTTGAACAACAACAGATGTGTCTTCTATAACAACATCTGGAACTTGGCTATCCAGCTGAATTTGCTGATGAACATCAGACAAATCAGTATCTTCTATAGGAAAATCCAAAGTATTTAGTTCAGTGATTACCTCTAGTATGATGGTGGTTGCTTGTTCACTTTCCAGTGTAGTTGGTTCATCTACAACTGGAAGCTCCCCCTGGCTTTGATCCTTGTGGAGGGGGCTTGCTTGTGGTAGCTCCCCCTGGATCTCAGCATCATCTTGAGGAGCAGGAGACTTCACTGCAGGCTCTTCCTCATGCTCATCTGGAGTGAAGACAACCTGTACTTCACTATCAGAGCTGCTAGTGGACTCTTGTGCCACTGGAGCAGTCTTCCTTTTCTTCTTTGGAGGAATTTCTTTCTCAGACACTGTCTTCTCAGGGGTTGGCATCTCTTTAGACAACACCCTGTCCCATCTAGAAAATATTCTCAGATCCATCTTCCTCATATGATTGATTTTGCTTCCAGCAGCCTGTTGCATAACCTCTGATATGGTACCAGCTAGGTATAGACTTATAATTCTGCCCAGATTGGGCTTCTTCAAGCTTTCTTTGATTTTCTCAAATACTATAACAGACCAATCAGTTCTTAAAGTAAAGATAATCCTGGTCATGATAGTGAACATAGAGGCAGACACTCTGTCATGCCCTCCTTGCTTGCTGAGGATGACCTTTCCAACAATTTCAGAAAGAAACTTTCCTTGATTGTTCATGCCTTTTCTGTTAAAAATAGAACCAATCTTCATTGTAGAATCTAGTCCACACCAGGTTAGAGCTTCCCTGGTCTTTGATGCAGTAACGTCATCTTCATCTTTAGTTCTTGGAAGCTGTAGAATCTTCCTCAGACTTTTTGGTGATACCTTGATCGTCTCACCATGAACCCTGGATTTGAGTTTGAATCCAGTTTCATCTATCTTGGCTCCATTGAGGAATTCAAGTACCTCTTTCTTTCATATCTTAGTAGGTTCAGAAACTAGATATTCTAACCCGGAATCTGCTACTAGGGTTATCACGTGCTTGATTTCTTGCTCAGTGTCCTCAAAAGAACCGCGCACCAGCTCGTATCCTTCGTTGACGTTCTCCTCTAGCTTATGCGCCATTAGGGTTTGTAGAATTTGTATTGAGAGAGGAGAGGTGTCGACACTGAAGTTTGGTCTCGAAACTTTGAAAGCGTGTCGACAAACTAAGACAAAATCATATTTATACCTATCTGATTTTGAAGATGAACAGGCGGGACAGCTAACTAAAATTGTGTCGACACTGGCAATAAGTGTCGACACTGACTTATAATGTCTCGACACATATGTGTCGACACAAGTTTAGTCAACAGATTTTATGTGTCGACACTTGTTTATGTGTCGACACAACATAACTCGACACATAGTCGAGACTTTACTTGGAAAATTCTGAGTAAATACTAAGTGTCGACACCACCTTGGGTGTGTCGACACCAACTTGTCATGTGTCGACACTAATATTCTGAAGTGTCGACACTAACTTTCTAGATGTGTCGACACCTTTTCCCTGAAGTGTCGACACCAACTTTCTGTGTCGACACAAAAATCTCTATGTGTCGACACCTTTTTACTTAGCCAATTTCAATTCTGTAAACTTACTCTAAGTTTATCATTCCTAGTTCAATTTTAAATCTATTGAACTTAGCTTCTTCTAGGGGCTTAGTATACATATCAGCTAATTGTTCATCTGTTTTAACATATTCAAGTAAAATATCTTCTCTTCCTACATGCTCCCTAAGAAAATGATATTTAATTTCAATATGTTTTGTTCTACTATGGGATACATGATTATTAGCTATTGAAATAGCACTTGTAGAGTCACAAAAGAGTGGAGTTCTACTTACCTGAAATCCATAGTCCTCTAGCTGATGCTGTATCCACAGAAGTTGAGCACAACAACTTCCTGCAGCCACATACTCTGACTCTGCAGTGGAGATAACCACACTGGTTTGCTTTTTTGCTACTCTATGAAATTAGTCTCCCACCTAGGAATTGACAGGTTCCAGTAGTGCTTTTTCTATCTTCTTTGCATCCTGCAAAGTCTGCATCTGAATAACCTGTTAGTTCAAAATCCCTATTCCTAGGGTACCAGAGGCCTAGATAGGGAGTGCCCTTTAGATATCTCAATATTCTTTTGACTGCTGTCAAATGAGACTCTTTAGGGCAGGCTTGATACCTTGCACAGACACATGTAGCATACATGATATCTGGTCTACTTGCAGTCAAGTATAATAGGGAGCCAACTATCCCTCTATACAAGGTTTCATCCACAGGTTTCCCTGCATCATCCTTGCTAAGAGACATACTTGACCCCATTGGAGTCTTCATGGTACTGGATGAATCCATACCATACTTCCTTATGAGTTCTAGGGTGAACTTGGACTGACATATGGATAAACCACTTTCAGTCTGTTTAACTTGGAGACCAAGAAAAACTTCAGCTCTCCCATACTACTCATCTCAAATTGACCTTGCATAAGTTTTGCAAACTTTTTGCAAAGGCTGCTTTCAGTAGACCCAAATATAATGTCATCTACATATATTTGGACAAGTATAACTTTGCCTCTAGATTCCCTAAGGAATAGAGTCTTATCTATTTTCCCCCTTGAGAACTTGTTCTCAATGAGGAAACTAGATAGGGTTTCATACCAAGCCCTAGGGGCTTGCTTTAACCCATATAAAGCTTTCCTAAGTCTATAGACATGATGAGGTAGAGTTGAATCAACAAAACCTGAAGGCTGTTCCACATACACTTCCTCTTTAAGATTACCATTCAGGAATGCTGACTTGACATCCATTTGGTAAACCTTGAATCCTTGATAGGTTGCATAGGCCAAGAACATCCTTATGGCTTCCAGTCTGGCTACTGGAGCAAAGGTTTGATCAAAGTCAATACCTTCTTCTTGCCTATATCCTTTAGCAACCAATCTTGCTTTATTCTTAATGACGACCCCTTGTTCATCCATCTTATTCCTGTAGATCCACTTGGTTCCTATTATATTGTGGTCTTTAGGTTTAGGAACAAGTTCCCAGACCTTGCACCTCTTGAACTGATTAAGCACTTCTTGCATTGCTTCAGTCCATTGTGGATCTAGTATGGCTTCTTCAAACTTCTTATGTTCAACTTGAGATAGAAAACTGGAGTAGACTGCTGCATTCAGGTTTCTGCTCCTTGTTTGTACCCCTTGTCTTGGATCTCCAATAATCTGCTCAACTGGATGATCTCTAAGATGCCTATTGGCTGGAGGCATCCTGACTTCTGGTTGAACCTCTTCAGTTTCATCATCTTGCTGTACTCCTTGTACTTCTTCTGCATTTGGTACATGTAGTTCTCCCCCTGGACAACAGCCACTGTCTTCTACTTGCTGTCTTGCAGCAGGTATTTCTTCTATAGTAAGCTTGTCCATCTTCTTTGTTAAACCTGTGGGGCTGTATACACTACTAGACAACTCATTGTTAATAAGTTTAGTCTCATCAAAAACTACATGTACAGATTATTCTACAACGTGTGTAGATAAGTTGTAGACTCTATAAGCCTTACTGTTATTGCTGTACCCAACAAAAATTCCCTCTTGGGACTTGGCAACAAACTTTGTCAAGTAAGACTTTCCATTGTTAAGTATGAAGCATTTGCAACCAAAGATCCTGAAGTAGGATAGGTTTGGTTTCCTGCCTTTCACAACCTCATAGGGGGTCTTGTTGAGGCCTTTAGTGATGGTAGCCCTATTTATAATATGGCATGCAGTGTTAACTGCTTCAGCCCAGAAATATTCTGGCAGTGATGTATCACTTAATAGGGTCCTACCAGCCTCTATCAAGGTCCTATTCTTCCTCTCAGCAATGCCATTTTGCTGAGGTGTTCTAGGTGAAGAGAATTCTTGAAATATCCCAAATTCTTCACATAGTTTTGTCATGCTATCAGACTGAAATTCAGTACCATGGTCACTTCTAATCTTGACCACTGTACTGTCTAGTTCATTCTGAATTTGCTTGACAAAGTTATGGAATACACTAGGTGTTTCAGATTTCTGTCTTAAGAAGAACACCCAGGAAAACCTTGAGTAGTCATCTACAACTACAAAGGTATAGACCTTCCTACCTAAGCTGTGAACTGGCATTGGACCAAAGAGATCCATATGCAAGAGGTATAAACACCTCACAGCATCTTTGTTTTCTATGCTTCTAAAGGTGGATTTAGTCTGCTTGCCCTTTTGATAAGCTGAGCAAATACCATCTTTAACACACTTAACTTGAGGACCATTCCTCACTAACTCTTTGCTAAAGGGTTTGCTAATAGTCTTGTAGTTAAGATGGGCAAGCCTCTTGTGCCATTTGACACAATGAGAGGTTGTCTCATCAGCTACAAGACACACTGGAGAACCACTGTTCTCAACCATAATGTCTAAGCAATAGACATTCCTTTTCCTATAACCAGTCAAAATAATCTCTTGATCAGTTGACCTCTTGATATGACAACCATTTTTAACAAATGAGATGTCATACCCTACATCACTTAATTGACTTATACTTATTAGGTTGTGTTTCAACCCTTTAACATAAGCCACTTGAGTAATGGTAACCAAGTTGCTAGAAATGTTACCAAATCCTTTGATGATTCCTTTTTCAGAACCACCAAAGGTTACTTTTGGACCATCTTTTATTGGAATGTAGTCCCTTAGTAATCCTCTAGTTCCAGTCATATGTCTGGAACATCCACTGTCCAAGTACCATGTTGGGGTATGGCCACTTGGACTCACCTGCAAAATAGATTAATGAACCTTAGAACCCAAAGAATTCTTGGGTCCTTGGTACTTGTTAGTTTGCAACTTGACAAAACTACCTACTGGCTTTCCAACAGGTAATTTGCTACTCACTTTGGCACTAGCATTGTGCCAACAGTCCATTGCATAGTGGCCAACCTTGCCACAGCACCAACATTCAAACTTATTGTACCTTTGCTTAGGTACTGTCTTTGCTGTCTTATCTACAGCAGACTTGTTGAATGTTGGGGCTTTGCCCTTGGACTTGGACTTGGACTGCTCAGTCCTTGCAGGCCTAGTAAATCCCAGTCCAGCTTTACCCTTGTTATGAACAAATTCATCAATTATAGGTAACACTGACTTAGGTTTAGAAAACCTAGCAACAAGCTCTCTCTCCTTCTGAAGATTAATCTCCAGACTCTTGATTTGATCATTCTTATAGGTGATAGTCCCCATCTGAATCACTGTTATGTGTTTCAGTCTGGCTATCTCATTAAGCTTTTGATCAAATAGCTTCTCAGAATCTGTTGCAGCAACTTTGAGATCAACAATTTCCTTAGCCTGACTTTTGGCTAGGGACTTGCTCTTCTTATAAGCTTGCAACAACACTTTATATTCATCTATCAGCTGATGAATATCATCCTCAGACTCAGATACACTCTCATCACTTGATGATGATGAATCTGATTCTGTGCTGGAACAAGAAACTGAACTTAAAGTTGAACTTTGTACCTTACTGGGTCCTGGCTGCTCCAGGATTTTGTCACTCTCTGTTAAAGCCATTAGCCCTTGACATTGACTGTCTTCGTGTTCATATATAGACTCCATAATCTGCATGAATTCTTCTTCTTCTTCTTCAGCAAACAGCCCTATGTATGCCTCAGCATCAGACTCAGTTTCTGAAGAAGAGATATCTGATAGAGTCTTCTCCTTCTTGACAACAAAAGACTTTTCTTTCTTGCCTTTAAAATGAGTCTTCTTCTTGTCACTAGACTCTTTTCTCTTTTCAGGACAATCTGCAATAACATGGCCTTGCCTATTGCAGCAATAGCACACTATTTTTGAAACAGTTGCCTTGCTAAATTTAGTCCTCTTCCTGTCCTTCTTTGAAGACTTTTTGTTCTGATTGAAGTCTTCTTTTCCTTTTGAAGTAGAAGGCCTTGTCCTCCACTATTTCTTCTTCAAGAATTTCTGAAAATGTCTAGTGAAGGCAGCAAAGTCTTCATCACTTTCACTGCTATCAGATTTTGTGCTGACTGTCTCATCTGACTCTGATTCAGCAACCTTTGGAGGTGGAGTTGGTGACTTATTCCTGTACTTTCTGGGGGCTTCTGTCTTGAAAGCTACAGTTCTTTCCTTGTGTTCATTTCTTGTTGATTTCTCCTCCTCTTTCCTCACTGTCAACTACATTTCATATGACAACAATTTGCCAAACAGTGTAGGTGGAGGAATTTCTCCCAACTTAGCCATTTCTCTAATAGCACAGATCTTTGTGTCCCAATCTTTAGTTAGGGACCTTAGAAACTTGTCATTGAGTTCATAATTACTGAACTCTCTTCCATAAGACATGAGTTCATTCACTATCCTATAGAACTTCTTATAGCACTCAGTTATGCTATCACCCTTTCCTTGTCTAAAACTTTCATACTCTTGATTTAGCAAGAATTTTCTATCTTGCCTAACTTCTTCAGAACCCTCCATATACACAATAAGAGTATCTCACATCTCTTTGGCTGTCTTATAGTGTATTAGATTCTGAAAAGTTGCATCATCTATGACACTCACTATAATGTTTTGTGCCCTTTTGTCCATGGTGGCTAGGACAATCTCATACTTAGTCATTTCAGAGAAATCCTTTGGTGTTCTCTGATTTGCATCTAGAACTGATATCTTCATGGGCACATAAGGCCCTTCCTTTACTGTGATGTATATCCTAGGGTCCGAGGCTTCCATAAACAGCCTTACCCTTTCCTTCCAGATCCCAAATATCTCTTTCCTGCATAGAGGTAATTTCATGGATCCCAATTCCTTGTGATTCTCAGAGGAACCCATGGTTCTTGATTTTCTTGAATCTGTAATTTGACTTAGACTGAATCTGCCAATCAGGATCTACTCAGACTGTTAGTCCTTTTTGAGGAACCTCGCTTTGATAGCACTTGAAAGATATAGTACCTAAACACCTAGAGGGGGGGGGGGTGAATAGGTGACCAAATTCTTTTTAACTTTAATGGCAGCAATCAGTTATAAACACATAATCTAATCTACTTTTGCACAGCAATCACTCAGCATACACAGCAAACCACAATCACAGCAGACACAGAGTTTTATAGTGGTTCCCCAAGCTTTGGGTACATCCACTTTCCCCCTTCGCATATCTAGCAGTGTACTAGATTCGGCCAAACTTCTCCACTATCTCAGAACCCAAACTGGTTCCTACACCTCAGGCCCAAGGCCCTACAACTCAGCTTTTCCACAAAGCCTACACTCAGCCACAAGGCCTACACTCAGCCAACAAGGCCTACACTCAGCCACCAAGGCCTACACTCAGAGATTTCAATCTCCTACTCTCAGGCTCTCAAGCCCTACCCTCAGCCTTTATAATTACAGGCTTACAAACACTCAGATCCAAAGGATCCTACAAGATAAAAATGAATTTACAAATGATAACTCAACAACTCAGAAACAAGAGAGGGGAGTTGAGAGTTTCTTGATGAGTTCTTGGAAGAACTCAGCTGGATTCAATCTGACTTAGCTTTCTTCAAAGCTTCTTGAAAGTAGAACTCAATTAGATTGACTCCTTCTGCAGTTGATCCTTGACCTCTACTTCTTAAGATCCAGAATATATCTGAACCCTTCTTCTCAGCCTAGTTCCAACGGTTGATTTCTTGGATGGAGCCCTCTCTCTCCAACTTCTTAGATCTGCACTTGGACAGCTAGATTTTCTTGTTTTGATACTTGATCAATAACTTGAACAACTCTGGGAACCACTTTTTGAATAACTTCGACAACAACTTCTGTAGACTGTATGAGCCTATTTATAGGCCTTCTTCATGGTAACCGGCTGGTCCGGTCCATAACTGAATTCTGACATCTCTGACAGGTTCTGTAGACCGGCTGGAACGGCAGCTGTCAAGTCATCCAGTCAATTCTTGAAAGTTCTCTAACTGTCTGAAAGTGTCGAGACTTTCTGTCTTTAAGTGTCGACACTTATAGACCAAGTGTCGACACAAGTTGTGTAAGTGTCGACACAAGT
Organism: Platanthera guangdongensis; assembly: GCA_039583875.1. Taxonomy (NCBI): domain Eukaryota; kingdom Viridiplantae; phylum Streptophyta; class Magnoliopsida; order Asparagales; family Orchidaceae; genus Platanthera; species Platanthera guangdongensis. The sequence goes on from CM077163.1 coordinate 113,320,369, forward strand.
CTACAAGGTGTCGACACAACTCCTTGTGTTGTAGATTCTATGTCTCGACACAGTTTCTTCTACATGTGTCGACACTGAAATTGAGTGTCGACACAAGTACTTGATCTTCTATCTTTTGCTGAATTCTTCTAAGTGTCGACACATCTCCTTTGTGTCGACACAACTTCTTGTGTTGAATTTGTTAAGTGTCGACACTACTTCTTGGTGTCGACACATAGTCTTCAATGTTGATACTTGCTGAGTGTCGACACAGCTCCTTGTATCGACACTTGATTCTTCTGTTGAGACTTCAACTGAGTGTCGACACATAGTATTAGTGTCGACACTTGTACTTAGAATATTTTGTTGATCTTGCTGTTCTTTGTTAAGTGTCGACACAGCTCCATGTGTCAACACTTTCTTCAAGTGTTGAGTCTTCAGCTGAGTGTCGACACATTGTTCTTGGTGTCGACACTTACTTCAAGTGTTGACTCTTCTATTGAGTGTCGACACATTGTTCTGGGTGTCGACACATATACTTAGTCTCTGCTGACTTTTGCTGAGTGTCGACACAGCTCCAAGTGTCGACACTTTCTGGTGTAGACACAGTTCTTCTAGGTGTTGACACTGCTGTTAAGTGTCGACACAGCTTTACTACACTTTTCTTCACTGAGTGTCGACATAGCTCCTTGTGTCGACACTTTCTGTCTGGTGTCGACTCAGCATCCCAGGTGTCGACACAATGACTCCAAGTGTCGACACTGCTTGCCTGAGTGTCGACACAAGTCTTCTTAAGTGTCGACACTTTCCCTCTGAGTGTCGACACATGGACTTAGAAATTTTTTGCTTCAGTCCTGAAAATACTTAACCTGCACAAGTAACTCAAAATACATCAAATACATTTTGATGTATATCATTGAGTTGGGTGAGGCTTCTTCAAATCAGGTACATTTAAACCAATGTACCCAACAGACGGAGTTGACCATATGCACGGAGGAATGGCTTGACATGGTGCAAGAGCTATTGGCGGGGATCCGTTGCCCGACCAACATGGCTGTATCATTGGCGGTGTCCGTCTTGGATCTACATGCTAAGAGGTGGTGGAAGTCACTCATGGGCTCCACGTTCCAAGGACGAGTGTATACCGAGATAAGTTGGAGCGAGTTCTCGGGTGTCTTCTTTGAGCACTTCATTCCTACATCGGCTCGAGATGAGCTCGAGCAGAGGTTTCTACTACTAGAGCAGGGATCAAAATCGGTTACGGAATACCAGCGGGAGTTCCAGCATCTCGCAAGGTTCGCAGACTCATATGACTTGGATGATAGAGGATACGCCAAGCGTTTCTATAAAGGGCCGCGATATCTCCTAAGGTAGGCCCTTTTGTTTATAGCGGACGTTAGTTTGGCAGAGATTTTCGACATGATGAAGAGATTGGAGGCGGATCACTTGAGTAGTGGTAAGAGACCTGCGGAGGGCGTGATGGAAGCTGGTCCAAGCAATAGAAGGAGGCGGAACTTCAGAGGAGGAAGAGGACATCAAAGAGGTGGAGGACGTTTCCACCGAGACTTTAGAGTGGAGCATCCGATTCCGCAGCCGCCTGAGTTGCCTCCAACCGCCTCAGCCTCAACAGTTTCAGCAACATGAAGGGCGTCGTGGGCTGGTGTGTTTTGAATGCAACCAGCCGGGCCACATTCGATGTTTCTGCCCGTGGTTGTATGGGAATGTCCATCCTGCTCTCCCTCTGGCAGCTCCGCGGGGGCGTGGTTATATGCGTGGTCGAGGACGAGGACCGCGAGGAGGAAACCCCGGCCCTGCCCGGGATCAAGTGTACGCATTGGACATTGCGCAAGAACAGAATCCCCAAGATGTGATTGCAGGTATGATTTAATTGATTATCATGTTTTCATTGTCTAACTAAAGTTGCATGAGACATACTAGACACCTAGCAATAAGTTTTGGTTATTGGTACTTAGGCACCGTGATAGTTGGCGGGAAGACGGCCTATGCGCTGTTCGATACCGGTGCCTCACACTCCTTTGTGTCTGAGGATTTCATTAAGGACATGGAGGGCATACAATACTTTACCGGTATAGCCCGACGAGTGCGCCTACCGGACGGCTCGGAGATTATTGCAACCGCTAAGTGCGAGTTCGAGATATTTATTGAAGGAAAGGCCTTTGATACACCTGCCACGGTCTTGAGAATGTCGGAGTTTGACATCATTTTGGGCATGACGTGGTTGGACTGGCACTTTGCAAGGATTGATTTGAAGAGAAACGAATCTACTTGAGACATGGAGACTCAAACGTCATCTTCCAAGGTATTAGCTTCGCACCTCGCATGTTGCTATCTTTAGTTCAGACAGTAAAAGCCCATATGAAGGGGGATGAAGTCTTCATGATCCCCGCATAGAGAGGTTGACTTCCAGATTAACAACAGTGGATATAAAAGACATACGGGTAGTGCGGGATTTCCCCGAGGTATTTCCTGAGAAACTGCCAGGATTACCCCCGCATAGAGAGGTTGACTTCCAGATTAATCTAGTACCGGGCGCCAAGCCGGTATCCAAGGCCCCTTACCGAATTGCCCCGAAGGAACTCGCGGAGTTTAGAGTTCAACTACAAGAACTGGTGGAGTTAGGGTTCGTTCGCCCCAGTTCATCACCCTAGGGAGCCCCTGTATTGTTCATGAATGTTGGGTACATTGGTTAAATGTACCTGATTTGAAGAAGCCTCACCCAACTCAATGATATACATCATAATGTATTTGATGTATGTTGAGTTTACTTGTGCAGGTTAGGTGATTACTGGACTGAAGCAAAAAGTTTCTAAGTCCATGTGTCGACACCCAGAGGGAAAGTGTCGACACTCAAGAAAGCTTGTGTCGACACCCAGACAAGCAGTGTCGACATTTGGAGTCATTGTGTCGACACCTGGGATGCAGAGTCGACACCAGACAGAAAGTGTCGACACTTGGAGCTGTGTCGACACTCAGTGACGAAAAGTGCAGACAGAAAGTGTCGACACAAGGAGCTGTGTCGACACCCAGTGAAGCTGAGTCTACACCAGATAGTGTCGACACTTGGAGCTGTGTCGACACTCAGCAAAAGACTGCAGAAACTAAGTTAAAGTGTCGACACCAAGAACAATGTGTCGACACACAACAAGAAGAGTCAGCACTTGAAGAAAGTGTCGACACCAAGAACAAAGTGTCGACACTCAACAGAAGATTCAACACATGAAGAAAGTGTCGACACAAGGAGCTGTGTCGACACTTAGTAAAGAACAGAATTATCAACAAAATATTCTAAGTACAAGTGTCGACACTGAGGGAATGTGTCGACACTCAGCTGAAGTCTCGACAGAAGAATCAAGTGTCGACACAAGGAGCTGTGTCGACACTTAGCAAGTATCAACATAGAAGACTATGTGTCGACACCAAGAAGCAGTGTCGACACTTAACAGATTCAACACAAGAAGATGTGTCGACACAAAGGAGATGTGTCGACACTTAGAAGAATACAGCTAAAGATAGAAGATCAAGTACTTATGTCGACACTCAATTTCAATGTCGACACCTGAAGAAGAATCTGTGTCGAGACATACAAGGAGTTGTGTCGACACCTTGTAGACTTGTGTCGACACTTACACAACATGTGTCGACACTTGGACTATAAGTGTCGACACTTAAAGACAGAAATTCTCGACACTTTCAGACAGTTAGATATTTTCAAGAAATGACTGGATGACTTGACAGCTACCGTTCCAGCCGGTCTACAACACCTATCAGAGATGTCAGAAGACAGTTATGAACCAGACCAGCCGGTTACCATGAAGAAGGCCTATAAATAGGCACATACAGTTAACAGAAACTGTTGATCACATTGTTGAAGAACAAGTTATTAAAGTGGTACACAGAGTATCAAATCAAGAAGATCTTGCAGTTCAAGTGCAGATCTAAGAAGTTGGAGAGAGAGGGCTCCATCCAAGAAATCAGCCGTTGGAACTAGGCTGAGAAGAAGGGTTCAGATCTATTCTGAATTCTAAGTGGCAGAGGTCAAGGAACAACTGCAGAAGGAGACAATCTTATTCAGTTCTACTCAAGAAGCTTTGAAGAAAGCTAAGTCAGATTGTATCCAGGCGAGTTCTTCCTAGAACTCATCAAGAAACTCTCAACTCCCCTCTCTTGTTTCAGAGTCGTTGAGTTATTATTTCTATAATCTTTTTTATCTTGTAGGATCCTTTGGATCTGAGTGAATTGAAAGCCTATAATTATAAAGGCTGAGGGTAGGGCCTTTGGCCTGAGTGTAGGAGATTGTTATCTCTGAGTGTAGGCCTTGATTGGCTGAGTGTAGGCCTTTGTGGCTGAGTGTAGGCTTTGAGATAAAGCTGAGTTGTAAGGCTTTGGGCCTGAGGTGTAGGAACCAATTTGGGTTCTGAGATAGTGGAGAAGTTTGGCCGAATCTAGTACACTGCTAGATAGGCGAAGGGGGAAAGTGGATGTACCCATATCTTGGGGAATCACTATAAAACACTGTGTCTACTGTGCTGTGCTGTGATTGTTGCAGTGTATGCTATGTGTTTGCTGTGATAGAATAGTTAGAAATCTGTGATATTAACTGTCTGCTGCCATTAAAGTTTAAAAAGGATTAGGTCACCTATTCACCCCCCTCTAGGTGTTTAGGTACCATATCTTTCAAGTGGTATCAAAGCGAGGTTGCTCAAAAAGGACTAACAGTCTGAGGAGATCCTGTTTGGCAGATTCAGTGTAAGGCAAAATACAGATTCAAGAAATTCAAGAAAATCAAGAAACATGGGTTCCTCTGAAAATCACAAGGAATTGGGTTCCATGAAATTGCCCATATGCAGAAAGGAAATCTTTGGGATCTGGAAGGAAAGGGTAAGGCTGTTTATGGAGGCCTCAGACCCTAGAATCTACATCACAGTAAAGGAAGGGCCTTATGTGCCCATGAAGATATCTGTTCTAGATGCAAATCAGAGAACTCCAAAGGATTTCTCTGAAATGACTAAGGATGAGATTGTCCTAGCCACCATGGACAAGAGGGCACAAAACATAATAGTGAGTGCCATAGATGATGCAACATTTCAGAATCTTATACACTATAAGACAGCCAAAGAGATGTGGGACACTCTTATTATGTATATGAAGGGATCTGAAGAAGTTAGACAAGATAGAAAATCCTTGCTAAATCAGGAGTATGAGAGTTTTAGACAAGGAAAAGGTGATAGCATAACTGAGTGCTATAAGAAGTTCTACAGAATAGTGAATGAACTCATGTCTTATGGAAGAGAGTTCAGTAACTATGAACTAAATGACAAGTTTTTAAGGTCCCTAACCAAAGATTGGGACACCAAGATCTGTGCCATAAGAGAAATGGCTAAGTTGGGGGAAATTCCTCCTCCTATACTGTTTGGCAAGTTATTGTCTTATGAGATGCAATTGATAGTGAGGAAAGAGGAGGAGAAATCAACAAGAACTGAGCACAAGGAGAGAACAATTGCTTTCAAGACAGATGTCCCCAGAAAGTGCAGGAATAAGTCATCAACTCCACCTCCACAGGTAGTTGAATCAGAATCAGATGAGTCAGTCAGCACAAAGACTGAGAGCAGTGAAAGTGATGAAGACTTTGCTGCCTTCACTAGACACTTTCAGAAATTCTTGAAGAAGAAACAGTGGAGGTCAAGACCTTCTACTTCAAAGGGAAAGGAAGTCTTTTATCAGGAGAAAAAGCCTTCAAAGAAAGACAGGAAGAGGACAAAGTCAAGCAAGACAACTGGTTCAAAGATAGTGTGCTATTGCTGCAATAGACAGGGCCATGTTATTGCAGACTGTCCTGAAAAGAGGAAAGAGTCTAGTGACAGGAAAAAGACTTATTTCAAAGGCAAGAAAGAAAAGTCTTTTGTAGCCAAGAAGGAGAAGACTTTATCAGATATCTATTCTTCAGAAACTGAGTCTGAGGCTGAAGCCTACATAGGGTTGTTTGCTGAAGAAGAAGAAGAAGAATTCATGCAGATAATGTAGTCTATCTATGAACAAGAAGACTGTCAGTGCCAAGGGCTAATGGTTTTGACAGAGAGTGCCAAAATCCTGGAGCAGCCAGGACCCAGTAAGGTACAAGGTTCAAGTTCAAGTTCAGTTTCTTGTTCTAGTTCAGATTCAGATTCTTCTTCATCAAGTGATGAGAATGTATCTGAGTCTGAGGATGATATTCATCAGCTTATAGATGAATATAAAGTGCTGTTGTAAGCTTACAAGAAAAGCAAGTCCCTTGCCAAAAGTCAGGCAAAGGAAATTGCTGATCTTAAAGCTGCTGCAACAGATTTTGAGAAGCAATTTGATCAAAAGCTCAATGAGATAGCCAGGCTGAAACACATTACAGTGATTCAGATGGGGACTATCACTTTTAAAAATGATCAAATCAAGAGTCTGGAGATAAATCTTCAGAAAGAGAGAGATCTTGTTGCTAGGTTTTCTAAACCTAAGTCAGTGCTACCTTTAATTGATGAATTTGTTCATCATAAAGGCAAGGCTGGACTGGGCTTTATTAGACCTGCAGGGACTGAGCAGTCTAAGTCTAAGTCCGAGGGCAAAGCCCCAACATTCAACAAGCCTGCTGTAGACAAGACAGCCAAGGCAGTACCTAAGCAAAGGTACAATAAGTTTGAATGTTGGTGCTGTGGCAAAGTTGGCCATTTTGCAGTGGACTGTTGGCACAATGCTAGTGCCAAAGTGAGTACCAAACTACTTGTTGGAAAGCCAGTGGGTAGCTTTGTCAGATTGCAGACTAACAAGTACCAAGGACCCAAGAATTCTTTGGGTTCTAAGGTTCATTAATCTGTTTTGCAGGTGAGTCCAAGTGGCCATACCCCAACATGGTACTTGGACAGTGGATGTTCCAGACATATGACTGGAACTAGAGGACTACTAAAGGACTACATTCCAATAAAAGATGGTCCAAAAGTCACCTTTGGTGGTTCTGAAAAAGGAATCATCAAAGGGTTTGGTAACATTTCTAGCAACTTAGTTACCATTACTCAAGTGGCTTATGTTAAAGGGTTGAAACACAACCTAATAAGTATAAGTCAATTAAGTGATGTAGGGTATGAAATCTCATTTGTTAAAAATGGTTGTCATATCAAGAGGTCAAGTGATCAAGAGATCATTTTGACTGGTTATAGGAAGAGAAATGTCTACTGCCTAGACATTATGGTTGAGAACAATGGTTCTCCAGTTTGTCTTGTAGCTGATGAGACAGTCTCTCATTGTGTCAAATGGCACAAGAGGCTTGCCCATCTTAACTACAAGACTATTAGCAAACTCTTTAACAAAGAGTTAGTGAGGAATGGTCCTCAAGTTAAGTGTGTTAAAGATGTTATTTGCTCAGCTTGTCAAAAGGGCAAGCAGACTAAATTCACCTTTAGAAGCATAGAAAACAAAGATACTGTGAGGTGTTTATACCTCTTGCATATGGATCTTTTTGGTCCAATGCCAGTTCACAGCTTAGGTAGGAAGGTCTATACCTTTGTAGTTGTAGATGACTACTCAAGGTTTTCCTGGGTGTTCTTCTTAAGACAGAAATCTGAAACACCTAGTGTCTTCCATAACTTTGTCAAACAAATTCAGAATGAACTAAACAGTACAGTGGTCAAGATTAGAAGTGACCATGGTACTGAATTTCAGTCTGATAGCATGACAAAACTATGTGAAGACTTTGGGATATTTCAAGAATTCTCTTCACCTAGAACACCTCAGCAAAATGGCATTGCTGAGAGGAAAAATAGGACCTTGATAGAGGCTGGTAGGACCCTATTAAGTGATACATCACTGCCAGACTATTTCTGGGCTGAAGCAGTTAACACTGCATGCCATGTTATAAATAGGGCTACCATCACTAAAGGGCTAAACAAGACCCCCTATGAAGTTGTGAAAGGCAGGAAACCAAACCTATCCTACTTCAGGATCTTTGGTTGCAAATGCTTCATACTTAACAATGGAAAGTCTTACTTAACTAAGTTTGCTGGCAAGTCCCAAGAGGGAATTTTTGTTGGGTACAACAATAACAGTAAGACTTATAGAGTCTACAACTTGACAACACAAGTTGTAGAAGAATCTGTGCATGTAGTTTTTGATGAGACTAAACTTATTAACAATGAGTTGTCTAGTAGTGTATACAGCCCCACAGGTTTAACAAAGAAAATGGACAAGCTAACTATAGAAGAAGTACCTACTGCAAGACATCAAGTAGAAGACAGTAGCTGTTGTCCAGGGGGAGAACTACATGTGCCAATTGCTGAAGAAATACAAGGAGTACAGCATGATGGAGATGCTGAAGAGGTTCAACCAGAAGTTAGGATGCCTCCAGCCAACAGGCATCTAAGAGATCATCCAGTAGAGCAGATTATTGGAGATCCAAGACAAGGAGTACAAACCAGGAGCAGATACATAAATGCAGCAATCTACTCCAGCTTTCTGTCTCAAGTTGAACCTAAGAAATTTGAAGAAGCAATACTGGATCCACAATGGACTAAAGCAATGCAAGAAGAGCTTAATCAGTTCAAGAGGTGCAAGGTCTGGGAATTAGTTCCTAAACCTAAAGACCACAATATAATAGGAACTAAGTGGATCTACAGGAATAAGATGGATGAACAAGGGGTCATCATTAAGAATAAGGCTAGACTGGTTGTTAAAGGATATAGGCAAGAAGAAGGTATTGATTTTGATCAAACCTTTGCTCCAGTAGCCAGACTGGAAGCCATAAGGATGTTCTTGGCCTATGCAACCTATCAAGGATTCAAGGTTTACCAGATGGATGTCAAGTCAGCATTCCTAAATGGTAATCTTAAGGAAGAAGTCTATGTGGAACAGCCTTCAGGTTTTGTTGATCCAACTCTACCTCATCATGTCTATAGACTTAGGAAAGCTTTATATGGGTTAAAGCAAGCCCCTAGGGCTTGGTATGAAACCATATCTAGTTTACTCATTGAGAACAAATTCTCAAGGGGGAAAATAGATAAGACTCTATTCCTTAGGGAATCTAGAGACAAAGTTATACTAGTCCAAATATATGTAGATGACATTATATTTGGGTCTACTGAAAGCAGCCTTTGCAAAAAGTTTGCAAAATTTATGCAAGGTCAGTTTGAGATGAGTAGTATGGGAGACTTGAAGTTTTTCTTGGGTCTCCAAGTTAAACATACTGAAAGTGGTTTATCCATATGTCAGTCCAAGTTCACCCTAGAACTCATAAGGAAGTATGGTATGGATTCATCCAGCACCATGAAGACTCCTATGGGGTCAAGTATGTCTCTTAGCAAGGATGATGCAGGGAAACCTGTAGATGAAACCTTGTATAGAGGGATAGTTGGCTCCCTATTATACTTGACTGCTAGTAGACCTGACATCATGTATGCTACATGTGTTTGTGCCAGGTATCAAGCCTGCCCTAAAGAGTCTCATTTGACAGCAGTCAAAAGAATATTGAGATATCTAAAGGGCACTCCCTATCTAGGCCTCTGGTACCCTAGGAATGGAGATTTTGATCTAACAGGTTATTCAGATGCAGACTTTACAGGATGCAAAGAAGATAGAAAGAGCACTACTGGAACCTGTCAATTCCTAGGTTGGAGACTAATTTCATGGAGTAGCAAAAAGCAAACCAGTGTGGCTATCTCCACAGCAGAGTCAGAGTATGTGGCTGCAGGAAGTTGCTATGCTCAACTTCTGTGGATTCAACATCAGCTAGAGGACTATGGATTTCAGGTAAGTAGAACTCCACTTTTCTGTGATTCTACTAGTGCTATTTCAATAGCTAATAACCCTGTATCTCATAGTAGAACTAAACATATTGAAATTAAATATCATTTTCTTAGGGAGCATGTAGAAAGAAAAGATATTTTACTTGAATATGTTAAAACTGATAATTAAATAGCTGATATGTTTACTAAGCCCCTAGAAGAAGCTAAGTTCAATAGATTCAAAATTGAACTAGGAATGATAAACTTAGAGTAAGTTTACAGATTTGAAAATGACTAAGTAAAAAGGTGTCGACACATAGACAAGTCTATGTCGACACAGAATAAGTGGTGTCGACACTTCATGAAAAAGGTGTCGACACATCTAGGAATGTGGTGTCGACACTTCAGAATGTTAGTGTCGACACATGTCCAGTAGGTGTCGACACATCCAAAGTGGTGTCGACACTTATGTTTTACTCAGAATTTTCTAAGTAAAGTCTCGACATTGTGTCGAGTTATGTTATGTCGACACATAACCAAGTGTTGACACATAAAATCTGTTGACTAAACTTGTGTCGACACATATGTGTCGAGACATTATAAGTCAGTGTCGACACTTATTGCCAGTGTCGACACATTTTAAGTTAGCTGTCCCGCCTGTTCATCTTCAAAATTAGAAAGTTATATATAGGGTTCTGTCTTTGTTTGTCGACACGCTTTCAAAGTTTCGAGACCAAAACTACTGTGTCGACACCTCTCTCTTCTCACAAGACAAATTCTACAAACCCTAATGACACCTAAGCTAGAGGAGAACGTTAACGAAGGATATGAGCTGGTGCGCAGCGCGTTTGAAGAAGCAGATCAAGAAATCCAGGCGGTAGTAACCCTAGTCGCCGATTCTGGATTAGAATACTTAGTTTCTGAACCTACAAAGATTTGGAATAAGTGTCCACAAGTAGTTCTGAAAGTGAAGAACAGGTTGTTTTCACTCCTGATGACCAAGAGGAAGAGCTTGTAGTGAAATCACCTGCTCCTCATGAGGATACTGAGATCTAGGGGGAGCTGCCTCAAGCTAGCCCCATCCACAAGGATCAAAGCCAGGGGGAGCCTCCAGTTGTAGAAGAACCATCTACACTGGAAAGTGAGCAAGCCACCACCATCATACAAGAGGTACTCACTGACCTAAATACTTTAGAATATCTTATAGAAGATGCTGATTTATCTGATGTTCCTCAGCAAACTCAGCTGGATAGTCCAGTACCAGATGTTGTTGAAGATGACACATCTGCTGTACAAGTGATTCCTGATCCTGTGGTTGAAGAACCAAGAACTTCTCCAGCTTCTTCACCACCAGAATACACAATGGAAGACTTGTTCCTAAATCTGGATCAAGCAGATTTTGATAAGGAAGCTGATACTGCTGAAGAAGAGAATACTGCTCTTGAGGGGGAGCAAGTACAAGTTCTGGAAGAGCCTATTAGGCAAGAAACTGAGAAGGCGCCTGAAGTACAGAAAGAGAAGCCTCAAAGCCCTAAGGACAGGGTTGACATAGCCAGCACTTCTGCCTCTGAAGATGAGGAGAGTGCTAGGGCAAAGAAGAAGAAACTATATGTCTTCAAGAGAAGAAGTCAAAGTTATAAGAAAGCTCTGCAATCTATTGCCCCACAGCCTATAGTTCAGCAAGCTCCAACTGCTGATTATAGTGCTTTAATGGTTGCACTACAGATAAAGTTGGATGAGTAAAGGCAGGCCATAGAGAAGTATGTAGATGAAGGGCAGAAATCACTCCAATTTGATCTGGCCCAGGATATAAAATCCATCAGGTTTGAGATGAATCTCAACAAGAAGGAGATGACTGAATGTTTTCACAAAGGTGGAAATGCAGTGGTGTTCTTGGAAACCCACCAGGAAAAGATTAAGGCACAGGTAGATGATTTAGCTGATTTTGATAAAGTATTCCAGGAAGAACTTTCTGCTGTAAAGACTGCTATCCAGGCCTCCCAGAAAGCCATCTCTGAACAACTTCAAAAGCTCAAACCATTCTTTAAAGAGGGAATCAGATACTTGGATAGTCCAATAAGATTTCAAAAGGATGATGTCAGAGATCATATGGCTAGAGAAGTCATAAAGGGGGAGAGAGTTTTAGTCAAAGCTAGCTCTGACCATGCCAAATGGATATCTAATTCCATCAGAGCTACACTGAGCTATCCTCCACTCTATGATGATGACAATGTTGCTGAATCTGGGATTCAAACTGCATATCTTGGAGGTGAGCAACCAGAGGTAGCTCAAGTGATATATCCTCCACCAGATTTTGACATGGTGCAAGCTGATATTCATCATATGTATAGCCCAACTGAAGGGAAGTCTAATGTTATTCTGGATAAAGTGGTTCAACCTATTACTGAAGCCATGCAAGAGGCATTACAGAAGGAGGAAGAGACAAGGTTGTCTAAGAAGAGGTTTAGGGAACAAGCAGAACAAAGGCCAGACTTTGAACAGTGGAGCCCTACCTCTAGGAATATAATATTAACTGCCTGGAAAGCTGCCAAGGACAATACTCATGACAGGATCAAATGGTTTTCTGAAGCTGAATGGAGGAAACATGAGATCAGACAAGAAGCCATTGTTCAATACAGAAGGAAGGTAAAGATGGGAAAGCTACCTCCTACTGCAGTGGAGCCTAGCAAGTACTTTCCTAAGCCATATCACTATTTTGAGAGGCAGAAGATCAAAGCTGAAGAGCTCAAAAAGAAAGATCTAAAAGGCAAGAAGCCTGCTGATGCTGAAACTGTTGATGTCCCTGTCAAAGCTCAAGTCCAACCTGACAAGGGAATAGTTATCAAGGAACCAGAACAGAAATAGATTAAGAATTTACTTGAAGATTATTTTGTATAAATTTGAATGTAAAACATTTTTTGTGAACTACTGAGAATGTATAAGACAAATGTTAGAACAATATATGATCAATATATTTCATGTTTGTTCTGTAAATATGTCTATTTCTTATTTTTTCTGTGTTGATGTTTGTGTATACATGTGAAATTAATACATGTTTATGTTTACCCTGTTGCATATAACCTGCTTTACATCATTTTGTAATTTTTAATTATGAATGGTGTATATCATTGACTAAGGGTTATGACTTCTCCAAATAGGGGGAGATTGTTGGGTACATTGGTTAAATGTACCTGATTTGAAGAAGCCTCACCCAACTTAATGATATACATCATAATGTATTTGATGTATGTTGAGTTTACTTGTGCAGGTTAGGTGATTACTGGACTGAAGCAAAAAGTTTCTAAGTCCATGTGTCGACACCCAGATGGAAAGTGTCGACACTCAAGAAAGCTTGTGTCGACACCCAGACAAGCAGTGTCGACACTTGGAGTCATTGTGTCGACACCTGGGATGCAGAGTCGACACCAGACAGAAAGTGTCGACACTTGGAGCTGTGTCGACACTCAGTGAAGAAAAGTGCAGACAGAAAGTGTCGACACAAGGAGCTGTGTCGACACCCAGTGAAGCTGAGTCTACACCAGATAGTGTCGACACTTGGAGCTGTGTCGACACTCAGCAAAAGACTGCAGAAACTAAGTTAAAGTGTCGACACCAAGAACAATGTGTCGACACACAACAATAAGAGTCAGCACTTGAAGAAAGTGTCGACACCAAGAACAAAGTGTCGACACTCAACATAAGAGTCAACACATGAAGAAAGTGTCGACACAAGGAGCTGTGTCGACACTTAGTAAAGAACAGAATTATCAACAAAATATTCTAAGTACAAGTGTCGACACTGAGGGAATGTGTCGACACTCAGCTGAAGTCTCGACAGAAGAATCAAGTGTCGACACAAGGAGCTGTGTCGACACTTAGCAAGTATCAACATAGAAGACTATGTGTCGACACCAAGAAGCAGTGTCGACACTTAACAGATTCAACACAAGAAGATGTGTCGACACAAAGGAGATGTGTCGACACTTAGAAGAATACAGCTAAAGATAGAAGATCAAGTACTTGTGTCGACACTCAATTTCAGTGTCGACACCTGAAGAAGAATCTGTGTCGAGACATACAAGGAGTTGTGTCGACACCTTATAGACTTGTGTCGACACTTACACAGCATGTGTCGACACTTGGACTATAAGTGTCGACACTTAAAGACAGAAAGTCTCGACACTTTCAGACAGTTAGAGATTTTCAAGAAATGACTGGATGACTTGACAGCTGCCGTTCCAGCCGGTCTACAGCACCTGTCAGAGATGTCAGAAGACAGTTATGAACCGGACCAGCCGGTTACCATGAAGAAGGCCTATAAATAGGCACATACAGTTAACAGAAACTGTTGATCACATTGTTGAAAAACAAGTTATTAAAGTGGTACACAGAGTATCAAATCAAGAAGATCTTGCAGTTCAAGTGCAGATCTAAGAAGTTGGAGAGAGAGGGCTCCATCCAAGAAATCAGCCGTTGGAACTAGGCTGAGAAGAAGGGTTCATATCTATTCTGAATTCTAAGTGGCAGAGGTCAAGGAACAACTGCAGAAGGAGACAATCTTATTCAGTTCTACTCAAGAAGCTTTGAAGAAAGCTAAGTCAGATTGTATCCAGTCGAGTTCTTCCTAGAACTCATCAAGAAACTCTCAACTCCCCTCTCTTGTTTCAGAGTTGTTGAGTTATTATTTCTATAATCTTTTTTATCTTGTAGGATCCTTTGGATCTGAGTGAATTGTAAGCCTATAATTATAAAGGCTGAGGGTAGGGCCTTTGGCCTGAGTGTAGGAGATTGTTATCTCTGAGTGTAGGCCTTGATTGGCTGAGTGTAGGCCTTTGTGGCTGAGTGTAGGCTTTGAGATAAAGCTGAGTTGTAAGGCTTTGGGCCTGAGGTGTAGGAACCAATTTGGGTTCTGAGATAGTGGAGAAGTTTGGCCGAATCTAGTACACTGCTAGATAAATGAAGGGGGAAAGTGGATGTACCCATATCTTGGGGAACCACTATAAAACACTGTGTCTACTGTGCTGTGCTGTGATTGTTGCAGTGTATGCTGTGTGTTTGCTGTGATAGAATAGTTAGAAATCTGTGATATTAACTATCTGCTGCCATTAAAGTTTAAAAAGGATTAGGTCACCTATTCACCCCCCCTCTAGGTGTTTAGGTACCATATCTTTCAATGAAGAAGAAGGATGGGACCCTGCATTTGTGCATAGACTATCAGGAACTCAATCGGCTGACGGTGCAGAACACTTATCCGCTACCTCGGATCGACGAGTTGTTCGATCAACTAGTGGGAGCGCATTGGTTTTCTAAGCTGGACTTGCGCTCAGGGTATTATTAGTTGAGAATACGAGAAGGTGACATCCAGAAAACGACCTTTAGTTCAAGATATGGACTGTATGAGTTCACTGTAATGCCGTTTGGGCTCACAAATGCCCCTTCGGCCTTCATGAGCCTGATAAACAAGGTGTTTGAACCTTATTTCGATATCTTCATCATTGTTTTCATCGACGACATATTGTTCTACTCAAAGATGGAGGAGGATCATGTTGAGCATTTGACCTTGGCATTGAAGAAATTAAAAGAGCACGCATTGTTCGCCAAGTTCAGCAAGTGAGAATTCTGGCTTAAAGAGGTTGCTTTCTTGGGGCATGTGATCAGTGGAGCAGGACTAGCGGTGGATCCGGCCAAGGTGCGTGCCGTGAAGGAGTGGTCGCCCTTGAAGTCGGCGGCCGATGTGAGGAGTTTCCTTGGACTTGCCGGGTATTACCGCAAGTTTGTAAAAGGATTTTCAAAGATTGCTCTTCCTCTTACTTCATTGACGAAGAAAGGTGTGCCATTTGAGTGGACACCCCAATGTGAAGCGGCGTTCCAGGAGCTGAAGGACAGACTTACCTCCGCCCCCATCCTTGTACTTCCGTTGGGGAAGGAAGGATTTCAAGTTTACACTGACGCATCATATCAAGGGATGGGAGCGATGTTGATGCAGCATGGACACATGATTGCTTATGCTTCAAGACAACTGAAGAAACATGAAATCAATTACCCAGTTCATGATTTGGAGCTTGGAGCAGTGGTGTTTGCCTTGAAGGTTTGGAGGCATTATCTATACGGTGTCCACTGCAAGATCTTTTCAGATCACAAAAACTTGAAGTACGTTCATACTCAGAAGGAGTTGAACTTGAGACAACAGCGGTGTTTAGAATTTCTATGCGACTATGAGTTCACCATGAACTACCACCCCAGAAAGGCGAACTCGGTGGCCGATGCATTGAGTAGGAAGGTACCAGGCTCTAGCCCAGAGGCTCGATTGATGAGTATGGAGTTGGCTCGGATGATTGAGGAGATGGATATTACTTTGGTGTTCAAGGCTCCTTCGGCAGAGTATACGAAGTACTTGGCAAGCATGAGCATAGTTTGTGATATCCATGACCGAATTAGAGTGGAGCAAGGAGTGGATGCGGCCCTGGCCCCGACAATCAAGTCAATCGAAGATGGGACTACGAATGAGTATACGCTAAAAGACGACCTCGTTTATTTTTGTGGCCTGCTTTACATTCCCAAAGGCGGTAAAATCCGGGAGGATATCTTGCGAGAGGCTCATTGCTCTCAATATTCAGTGCACCCAAGCATTGCTAAGATGTACGTCGGCTTACGGAATACAATGTGTTGGCCGGGAATGAAAAAGGATGTCTGATATTTTGTTACACATTGCGAAGCTTGTCAAAGGGTGAAGGCAGAATGCAAGAGTCCCGGTGGTTTGCTACAATCGTTGCCCATCCCCGAGTGGAAGTTTGAGGATATCTCCATGGACTTTGTCCATGGGTTACCTCACTCACGATCAGGAAATGATTCAGTGTGAGTGATAGTTGATCGCCTGACGAAAGTAGCCCAGTTTATCCCAATGAAGAAAGAAGCTCATGTGGATGTCTTAGTACGCCTCTTTGTGGAGCAGTTCGTACGTTATCATGGCGTGCCTAAGACAATTATTTCAGACCGGGATGGTCGTTTTACCTCCAAGGAGTGGAAGACGGTACAGGCGTATTTGGACTCGCGCCTTACCTTCAGCACCGCGTTTCATCCTCAGATGGATGGGCAATCTGAAAGGACCATCCGGACATTGGAAGATTTGTTGAGATTATGTGTGTTGGATATAGGAGAGCCGTGGGAAAGGCTCTTACCGTTGGTATAATTCTCCTACAACAACAGCCACCAGGCTAGTATCGACATGATCCTCATGAAGCTCTTTATGGAAGGAGGTGTAGAGCCCCCTTGTCTTGGGTGCAAGATGAAGACCTGAAGGCTTTGGGTGTTGAATATATTGAGGATACCGATGCGGCGGTTATACTGATTCGGGATCGCATGTTGGAAGCTCAAAGTCGACAGGTGAAGTATTATAATGCAAGGCACCAGATGGTGGAGTTTCAAGTGGGTGATAAGGTGTTCCTGAAAATCCGACCGATGCATGGAGTGTCACGTGTGCATGGTGTGAAAAAGCTCAGCCCAAGGTATGTTGGTCCTTATACTATATTGGAAAGGATTGGCCCGTTGGCCTATCGGTTGGAGTTACCGCCCGAGCTAGAGAACTTCCATGTGTCGTTGCTTCAGAAGGCGCTGTTACGACCCGATCAATACATCCCCACAACTGATGGTGCTGTGGCGTCTGATAGGTCTGTGCGACTAGAGCCGGTACGGATCGTAGATAGCGAGACAAGAAAGTTACGCCACAAAAGTGTTCCTTTGGTGAAGATGCTATGGTCTAATCATGGGAAGGAAGAATATACATGGGAGCCAATGGATTTGATGCAAAAACACTACCCGGAGTTATTTGCTCAAGGTAATTTTATTTAAAAGCATATTATATTTTCTGTTATGCTTTTCTCCCCATAGCCTAAGCCTGATTTCGGGGACGAAATCTTTTATTTTGTTTATAGGATTTGTAACGTCCTGAATCGCACTAGACCCCTCGTGCGTGTTTTTGAGTCAGGAGAGCTGACTAGGGTTCATGGGGAGTGCTGACAACAGGGCAACACATGTGAAAAGGAGGAGAAATCAGTCAAGCATAGGACACAGGTAGGGACACGGGCGTGTCCCTACCCGTGTGGGAGTGGCCGGCTCTCGAGTCGATGACTCGAGTATGTCCAGATAAGGATACGGGTAGTGACACGGGCGTGTCACTACCCGTGTGAAGTGACACGGGTAGAGACACGGGTGTGTCCCTACCCGTGTGCGTGTGTGTCGAGTGGAACTCGACACAGCGTGTCGAGATCGACGAACTGCGTGTCGAGATCGATGAATTATATGACACGGGTAGAGACACGGGCGTATACCTACCCATGTGTCATTATGTCGAGTGGAGCTCGACGAGGCGTGTCGAGATCGACGAGGTGTGTCGACATCGTATGACACGGGTAGCGACACGGGCGTGTCCCTACCCGTGTGTGTCGAGTTACACTCGACAGGGTGTGTCGAGATTGACGAGGTGTGTCGACATCATATGACATGGGTAGCGACACGGGCGTGTCCCTACCCGTGTGTGTCGAGTTACACTCGACAGAGCGTGTCGAGATTGACGAACTACGTGTCAAGATCGACGAATTGTATGACACGGGTAGCGACACGGGCGTGTCCCTACCTGTGTGCCGTTGTGTCGAGTTGAGTTCATCAAAATGTATCCAGAGAAGGACACAGCCAGGGAACACGGCCGTGTTATGTGGACACGGGTCGGGACACGCTCGTGTCCCTACCCGTGTCGAGTATTGAACCGACATGGAAACTGTCGTTGCCGTTTCACCCAAGCAGGACACGGGTAAGGACACGGGCGTGTCCCTACCCGTGTCACTTTTCATATATAAGGGGAAGAGAAAACCCTGGCCGTTTTCATACTCATTTCATCCCCTATTTCCTGAGAGAAACTTCTGTAGAGAGGGAAACCGCTAGAGAAAGTCTTGGAGGAGAAGATCCGCCGTCACCGTGAAGGAGATGCCGCCAAGAAGAGTTACACGATCTATGGCCGGAAATAGTGGAAATGCCGGAAATGAGGTGAGCTTCCTACCCTCTCCCTTAGTGCTAGATCTTTAGTTATTTTCTTAGGAGAGATATCGACTCAAGAGAGTTTTGATGGACAGAAGGAGTTTTCTAGGGATGGTCATGCTAGGACATGTGTTCTAGGTTTTAGATCTCTTCAACCTCCCCTTTCTTCTATGTGATGATGGGTGGATGGTTTCATGAATAATCATGGCCCTTTGAGGGTGAATAAGGGAGGAGGAATTTCTAGAGTGATTGTGGAAGATCGACTTGAAGAGGAAGATGAACCGATGTCGTGCATTCCTCTTTAAGATACGTGCAGAATCTGTATTCTCCGCGCATCGATCTTCTTGGACATTTTCATGTAGGCTGTGTCCAGATCTGGGCTTTTGACTAAACACAAAAGTTGAAGCCCTTAAAAATACCTTTCCAACGAGTGATTGCACATCTTCATGCGAAGTCTGTAGCCATGGGAAAGTCTGAATGAAAATGACGTCCGATAAATCCTGCATGCAGAAATGTTATTCTGTGCGCAGCGGACTTTGAAGCCGATTTCAAATAGGATACAATCAAATCTAGGTTGTGAGCTGAGTATGAAAGTTGTAACCCATGGAAAGATCTTTCCATCAAGGGGTTACACGTCTTCACCGGATTCCTATAGATTCAGGAATCTCCGGTCGAAGTTGCTGTCCAGATTTATTCTGCACTTAAATTCTGGGATTTATATAATATGAATTTGAATTCGGTGGAATCGATGTTGCAAATTAACTCGAGATTTTGATGAACTATTTTATGCTAACCACCGTAGTGCTATGAATGATGAATCTTGTTAATTAGATTTCATTAAACTGAATTGTGAAGCAAGCTTTGTGGCATGATATGAATTGCTAAAAATTTATAGATTATTATATATGTGCATCATGTTTATCATATGATGAATGAAATTACTAGATACAAATTGGTAGATTATTATTTATGCGCATCATGTTTGTAATATGTTGAAATCTTTTGGAATGGAAAATATAAGGATAAACCATGGCCATGAGTATGTATGAGGGTTAGAATGAAATGTAGTAGTCCAATACTTAGAGCGTAGTCTCCCTACGGGTAGTATTGTGGATGGATGTAAGTGCGGCATTGGTCGTAACTAGTTGAGTTAATGTTGAATTGAGGTATAGATGGACAGATGGGTTTGGTCCTCGGTGTTCACATCCCGGGGCTCCTTCTGTGCCGAGTGGATGGTGGGATGTGTCCTCATGCTCACTTCTGAGGCCCCTTCCATGCCACGGTGTCGTGGCATTTGCATGCGGTGTGAGTCGACACGCGATGTCGTAATCCTGGGTTAAGGATAGTGTGGCAGGTCTACGGGCTCGCCGATCGTCACACCGACGGGAGCATTTAGGCGTACGAAAGGTCTGACCGGTAGTGCTTTACTGGTTTAGAGGTGGGCGAGGCCCAACCCACCGCTTCCGTCTGCCACTACGGAGGTATCCTGGGAGGTTACGGCTCCAGAAAGGGGGAACTAAAGGTCTGTGTGCACAGAGTCGGGTGTGTGTGTTGCACTTGCATGTTCCATCATACCCACTTGCATGTCATACATAATCGATTCATTTAACCCCTGACACATAATGTATAAGTGGAATGAGACGCTTATACATTAGGACCTGCAAAACGACCCCTTGGTCTATAAGCTTGTGTGGTCAGGTTTATAAATTAAGGTCAATTTTGATATATATATCTATATATTGCTGTGTGATAACCGACACCCCAACGTATAAATTGGTATGAGACTCTTTATACGATGGGAGCCTTGCAGAAGACCCCTTGGCTTATGTGTTCTCACATAAGTGAAGGTTACTTTTCATATTTCATCTTATTGACAACAACTATTATAGAATTGCTAGTGTAGGTCCGCTGCCATCTGTTTTTGATTATTCTTCACCTTCAAATCCTCCCCTTTCTTCCTCTCCGCTCGGTGCCTAGGAGCCATGGGGGAAGGGGTGGGGGATGATAGGGCTTAGTCTTTTAGAATAACGGTTTTCGAACCGCATCATTTAGGGGATCGTGGAGCCCAGTATGGAGGAGCAGCCCCAGAGACCGATACGCTTGGAGGTGGGGCAGTCTAGCACCGGAGTTCATACAGCCGGGACTGTGAGTCTCGATCTTGTGTAGTTTTTCTGCTTTTGCTTCCGCATGAGTGATTTTGTAGTGAGGATAGGATTTACCGGGCATAAGCCCGTATTTTAGCACTCTAATGTATTATTCTGTGGACACTCGCTTCGTGGAGATTTATTTACTATGATATGTGATTTTCTGTGGACTGTTAGTTTCCATTACTTCATTATGCTACTTTTCTGTGATCAAATTGGCTGGCAGAATCGGCGCTTTATGGTGATGACCCTTCAGGGCGTGAAGGAGTCACCGCAAAGCGGCGGTTCTGGGCCTAAGACCCCGGCGTTGAAAAAGGGGGGGGGGGTCTTACAAGTGGTATCAGAGCAGACCTCGATCAAAAGTAGCAGTCCACAACCCTAGGTCACCCCCGCGCGAGTTTAGTTTGGGGACAAACTAAGCAGCGGAAGCAGTGGTGTGCCCATATGAGGGATCACATGTAAATTGTCCAATTTTTATTAGGTATTGAGTCGAATACCTACTATTGTAGTTCGTTTTGCAGCCCCCAGCTCAGCCCACCCCACAAGGTGGAGCTCAGCAGACTCCGGACATTGCACCACCCCCATGGTCCCCACACCTTTCCTTCAGTCAGACATGGGGAAACCCTTACAGCTATCCTGGAGGCCTTCCGGGCTCAACAGGCCCCGACCCGACAGCCAAACCCAGGGGCCAACTGGATGAGCACCTTCCGAGGACTCTCTCCCCCGTCCTACTTCGGGACAGAGTCGGCAGTGCGGACAGAGGAGTGGCTGGATGTTATGTACGAGATGTTGACCGGAATACGGTGCCCCTGGGAGGAGAGGGTGGCTTTGGTGGTATCTTGCTTGGAGTCCCATGCCAAGAGGTGGTGGAAGACGCTGTTGGACACGACGTTTGCCGATAGGGAGGTTGCAGAAATTACTTGGGAGGAATTCAGGGCCACGCTGCTGGAGCATTTTGTTCCGCAGTCGGCCAGGGACGAGTTGGAGGAGCGGTTCTTACAACTGAGGCAGGGCACCAGGACGGTGGTGGAGTACCATCGAGAGTTCAACCATTTGGCTCGATATGCAGGTTCTTACCAGCTGGACGAAGCAGGATACATCAAGAGATTCTACAAGGGTCTGAAAGAGGAGTTGAGGGAGGCCTTGTTGTTTGTATCTGACGGGCCTATCTCCCGGATTTTGGAGATGGCAAAGAGGATTGAGGCCGATTGGCACACCACTCGGGGCCGGAAGCGGCAAGCGGAGGATCAGGGCCGGAGGGACAGAAATGATCAACGGCGAGGCGCTATACCAGATGGGAGAAGGACGGAGGAGCAACCTCGTCAGGAGGTGAGGCAGGAGACGAGAGAGCAGGTGATATTGGCCCCTCAACCTCTTCGGATACAGGAGATGCCGAGACCCGGGGGTATGGCGTATCCCCCACCGGAGTGCTTCCATTGTCATCAGGTGGGACACCTCCGGAGAAACTGCCCCATGTGGAGGGCACCACCTCCAGCACCACAGGGTGGCCCACCTGCCCAGCATTTCGGAGGCCGAGGTCGCGGCCGAGGACGTGGTTACCAGGGAGGAGATCGAAGACAGGAAAGGGAGCAGGCATATGCCTTGGACCTAGCACAGCCTCGAAATCCATAGCGGGTCATCACAGGTAAGTCAAGATGTTTAAATTGTTTAAATTAAATTCCCGTTCTCAATTGCCCAACAAGTAGAACTTCCCTAAGTAGAATAAATAGGTTAGAAAACGCGTTATAAAATACTAAGACATTTAATCGTCTCAGGTATAGTCTTCATCAGCGGCAAGCCTGCCTATACTCTGTTCGACACGGGTGCCACGCACTCGTTTGTGTCGGAGGCCTTTCTGGAAGGGCTGGAAGGAGTGGAACGGTTCACAGGCCGGATGAGGAGGGTGCGTCTACCCGACGGATCGGAGATACTCACCTCAGCCCACTGTAGCATGGAGGCAGATATTGGACGAAAGTAGTTCGAAGTTCCGGCAACGGTCCTGAGGATGCCCGTCTTCGAGCTGATCCTGGGCAAGACTTGGTTACAGTGGAATCATGCCCATATTGATTGTCAAGCGAAGAGGATCACCGTGAGGCACGGGGACTCTATCATCATCATCGAAGGTATAAGACCTGCCTCACGTATACCCTTATCTTCATTACAGGCCGTTAAGGCCTATTTACAGGGGGATGAGGTCTACGAGGTGCTGTTTGAGATGGCGGAGGCCACGAATTCTATATCGAATATCCCGGTGGTGCGGGAGTTTGAGGACGTCTTTTCGGAAAAATTACCCGGATTACCCCCGCACAGGGAGCAGGACTTTCAGATACAGCTTGTGCCGGGGGCCAAGCCAGCATCCAAGGCACCTTACCGGATGGCCCCAAGGGAGTTGATAGAGTTCTGGAGCCAGCTTCAGGAGTTAGTGGAAGCCGGATTTGTCCGGCCAAGATCCTCACCATGGGGAGCCCCGGTATTGTTCGTCAAAAAGAAAGACAGGACTCTCAGATTGTGCATCGACTACCGAGCACTAAATCGGCTGACGGTCCGGAACACCAATCCACTGGCAAGGATAGACGAGCTGTTCGACCAGCTGCAGGGAGCGCAGTTCTTTTCGAAATTAGATTTGAGGTCGGGATATTACCAGCTTCGGATTCGAGAGGAGGACATTCAGAAGACTGCCTTTAGTAGCAGATATGGTTTATTCGAGTTTACGGTGATGCCCTTCGGGCTCATCAATGCACCATCAGCGTTCATGACCCTCATGAACCAGGTTTTCAAGGAGTATCTAGATGTGTTTGTCATTGTTTTTATCGATGACATCCTCATCTACTCGAGAATGGAGGAGCACACTCGCCATCTGGCACTGACCCTACAGAGACTGCGGGAGAATCATTTATATGCAAGTTTAGTAAATGTCAGTTCTGGCTGAAGGAGGTGGGCTTATTAGGCCATATTATCAGTGGAGCCGGGTTGGCAGTGGATCCGGCAAAGATTCAGGCAATTTGAGATTGGCCGCAGCTAAAGACAGCCACCGACGTACGAAGTTTCCTAGGACTTGCCAGATACTACCGGAAGTTCGTGGAGGGATTCTCTCGAATCG
This sequence comes from Platanthera guangdongensis, assembly GCA_039583875.1. Taxonomy (NCBI): domain Eukaryota; kingdom Viridiplantae; phylum Streptophyta; class Magnoliopsida; order Asparagales; family Orchidaceae; genus Platanthera; species Platanthera guangdongensis. The sequence continues at coordinate 113,344,377 of CM077163.1, forward strand.
CCCTCCCGCTCACATCCTTGACGAAGAAGGAGGTACCCTTCGTGTGGACCCCGCAGTGCCAGGCGGCTTTCCAGGAGCTGAAGGATCGACTAACCTCGGCTCCCATTCTTATTCTCCCCTCGGGGGGGGGGGGGAAGGATTTCAGGTCTACACTGATGCTTCCTACCAGGGTATGGGAGCTGTACCGATGCAGAAGGGTCATGTGATTGCATATGCGTCTCGCCAATTAAAGAAGCACGAACAGAACTATCCGGTGTACGACCTTGAGATGGGGGCGGTCGTTTTTGCTTTGAAGATCTGGCGCCATTATCTTTATGGAGTCCACTGCGACATCTACTCCGACCACAAGAACCTGAAATACGTGGACACGCAGAAGGAACTCAACATCAGGCAGAGGCGCTGCGTGGAGTTCCTAGCAGATTATCAGTATGAGATGCACTACCTTCTAGGGAAGGCAAACGTGGTGGCTGATGCGTTGAGTAGGAGAGCTGCCACTTCCGAGACCGGGCCCCAGGTTATGTCTATGGAGCTGGTGAGGAGATTGGAGGATATGCACATCACACTAGTGTCATCCGAGGACTCCGAGCTTTACATAGAGTATTTAGCTGCGGTGAGTGCTACCGACGATATCCGGGACCGAGTCAGAGAGGGACAGAGACGAGATGTCAAATAAGAGCCAATATTCTGGGCCTTGGAGAACGATGCAGCAGGAGATTACACGATGAGGGATGGTGTGGTATGTTTTAGAGGTCAGACTTATATACCGGAAGTAGGCCAGGTCCGGGAAGACATTATGGCAGAGGCCCACCACAGCAGATACTTGGTGCACCCGGGCATCACAAAGATGACTGCGGATTTGAAGAAGACTATGTACTGGCCTGGTATGAAGAAGGATATCACTCGGTTTGTGACCCACTGCGAAGCTTGCCAGCTAGTGAAGGCAGAGTGCAAAAACCCCGTGGGTTTGTTGCAACCACTCCCGGTACCAGAGTGGAAGTTTGAAGACATCGCGATGGACTTTATTCACGGACTTCCCCGATCACGAACATGAAATGACTCGATTTGGGTCATCGTCGATTGGTTGACAAAAGTAGCCAGGTTCATTCCGATCAGGAAGGACGACGCTGTGGGAGTATTAGTACGGAGATTTGTGGAGCAGTTCGTTCAATATCACGGGGTGCCCAAGACGATCGTGTCAGATCGGAATGGCCGGTTCACTTCCAGGGAGTGGAGATCCGTGCAAGCTTACTTAGGCACGCGATTGACGTTCAACACCGCGTTCCATCCCCAGACGGACGGGCAGACAGAACGCACTAACCGGACCCTGGAAGATCTTTTGAGACTATGTATTTTGGACCGCGGGGTACCATGGGAGAAGTGCTTACCCCTGGTCGAGTTCTCCAATAACAACAGCTACCAGTCCAGCATTAGGATGGCGCCTTACGAAGCCTTGTATGGAAGGAAATGCCAGACCCCGCTTTCTTGGGTTCAGGACGAAGATCCGAAGGTGTTGGGATCAGATTTTGTTGAAGACACCGAGGCTCAGGTGAGGCTGATCAGAGACAGGATGCTAGAGGCGCACAACAGACAAGCTAAGTACTATGACGCCCAGCATCGGCAGGTGGAGTTCCAGGTGGGGGACCAAGTGTTTTTGAAGATCCGGCCCATGCATGGAGTCTCGCGAGTGCGTGGTCGGAGGAAGAAGCTCAGCCCTAGGTACATGGGGCCTTATAGGATCCTGGAGCGGATCGGGCCCCTAGCCTACAGGCTGGAGTTGCCACCAGAGCTGGCAGCTTTGCACGACGTCTTCCACATTTCCTCACTGAGGAGGTCTCTGCTACACCCGGAGCAGCAGATTTTGACCACCGAAGGGCCGGTAGCTTCAGACCGGTCAGTTCGTTTGGAGCCGGTTAGGATCGACGACCGAGGAGTACGGGTCTTGCGTCGCAAGAAGGTCCCATTAGTCAAGGTCCTGTGGAGGAACCACGGCCAGGAGGAGCATACCTGGGAGCCGCAGGACCAGATACGATAAAGATACCCAGAGCTGTTCAGTCAGGTATACCTCACAAACCCCTCAAGATGTTTAATTTATTTTCCTGCCTTAAACTAGTAAGGGCTGCTCTAGGCAGGTAGAGACTTATCTTTTGTTTATTGGGGGCTTATCTTTTGTTTATAGGGATCTTGGCTCACCGATTAGGAGAAATGGATATAGACTTAAGTTTCCCTCAAAACTTAATTTAGCAAACATGACGTCGTGATGAGATGTTACAAGTTTTTTTTCTTCGGTAGAAATTCCCGTAGGCTTAACCTTGATTTCGGGGACGAAATCTTTGTTTTGTTTATTGGGATTTGTAACATCCCATTTCCAACTGGACCCCTAGGAGTGGTTTTGTCTATGACTAGGCCATGACAAACCCTAGGAAGCCAGAAATGGGCCAAGAGATAGGAGACAAGTGTGGAAATCATAATGGTCTGCAAATATTAGAACTCTGAATAATGGTTTAGGATGACCATGGGGCGACACCTTGACCCCAAGACCCTACCACAACACCCCCTAATACCTTGGGAGGCCCATTAGAGCCATAAGGACCCATTGGGGTCAATCAAGAGACTCAGTTGACCAAGGTCAACCTTAACCCAAAATGGGTCAAACTAGCCTACTTAGGGTCAATTGACCTACTCCTAGCCTAGAGGACCCCACCTATGCCCCATTAACCCTAAAGTGAAGTCAAGGGATCACTAAGGACACATTGGGGTCAGCCCTAGAGGCCAAGTTGACCCAAGTCAACTCAAGCCCCTAATCTGGTCAAAGTGCCCTTATTAAGGGTAGGTGAACTATAAAGTGTAAGGTAACCCTACATAACCCCACATAGGCCTTAGGGGAGGCCAATGGGTCACCAAGGACCCAATGGGGTCAACCCAGATGATCAAATTGACCCAGGTCAACCCTAACTTAAGCCAAGTCAAACCTAGCCCAAATGGGCTAACCCAAGCCCAAGCCACTTCTTCCTTAGGCTAACCTCACTTTCATGATCATCATGACTAAGTGGGCTGCACATAGCCTATGGTGTTGACCAGTCAACATGGGTGACTAGGAGAGATAAGGGAGCTTCCCTTCATGTTAATGGTGGAGAGAGAATATGGGGGAGAGGAAGGGGAGAGTGGGAGCCGGCCAAAGGGAGGCCAACAGCCACTTTTAATGGCTGCAATCAACTCCTCTAGGGAAGAGGAGTTGATTCCAGCCGTTTCCCGGCCACCAAGGGGTAGATTCAGCCCCCCTCCACTTAACCCAAGACACACCATTAATGGTGTTGAAGGGCATTGAAGAACCAGCCGCCCCCTCCCCAATTGCCCATTTAAACATCATCAGTGGGAAGAGGGGAACATTTTTGAGCTTTTACCTGGAGGAGACAGGCCGTCCCACTGTGTTGTTACAGAAGCCGAGCACCGCCGCCGTCAACTATGGCATCCCGCCGCTCCTCCCGCATTCAGGCCGCCAGGAAGGTCCTCCCCCTCTCCTTAACTCACAGGTAGATCATAGGTCTCCTTAGGTTTAAGGTTCGGGCTTAATTGAGCCCGATCCAAACCATGATTTTCATGGTTTTTCGGCAAAAAAACATCCTACTAGAACCGCCGGAAAACACCTCTCCGGTGGCTGAGCCGCCGCCTGGCGATAGCCACCACCTCAACGGAGGTGGTGGTGGCCGGCCGGGGAAGGGGCTGGATCGCCGGCGGCAGAGCTTGCAAGCGGCTCCAGGCGGGATGGATCCTGGCCGTCGGCTCAAGGAAGAAGACGATAAGATTCCGTCGAATCTGCGCCTAGATTCGTGCTTCTTCTGATTTAAACTATAGGATATTAAATTTTGATATTTCAATTTATGTCACAGATTTAGTATTATTTGGTTGTAAATTTTAAAACTACTTAGGCTCATCTGGTGGAAAAACCTTCAACATGAAAGTTGTAGTCCTTTGTGTCTACGTTATTTTAAAATTGGTTTGAACCCATTTGGGTGCATGGTCTGACCAGGGCACCCATTTTGGTGGGACATATACTTAGGGCTAGGCAGTCTTTAAACTGAGTGCCGACACCTCATCCCTAGTCCAAATCAATTGAAATTTTGGCAGGGAGCCTAACCTAGCTATACCTAGGGCCTGCCCAAAACTCAAAATTTTTGGAGACGCTTTCCCTAAAGTGTTTGCTTTTATTTAATAATGCTAAGGTAATTTAATTAAGTGGTCAAATGACCTCCAAACCCTCCCAAATTTTGGAGAGTGGTCCCTGACATCAAGACCTAGTTTTGTACAAAATTTTAACTCATTTGGATATGTTTTGGTTAGGGAATCACCAAACCCTAGTTTGGCTTTAAGAAGGTATTTTTGATTACAAGTGCACTATGGACTTAGGGTGGTCCCCTCCCCTCAACAGAGGCTGCGGTTTTGGACACTGACTTGGCATGACCAATGTCACCCTCTTAAGGAAAATGGTATGATTTAGGCTTGATTTACCCTAAGGTTCAACCTCAAACCTTAAGGAAGGACTTTTGAGGGTTGTGAAGGACATGAGGGCAAATGCCCTTGTATGGCCTTGGAAACCCAGTAGAATTGAGGGTAATGTAACCTAAGTTCTCTGGTAGGAACCTTAGGGAGTTGGAGCAAGGTAGGCACCTCAAAACCCTAACCCTAGTTTTAGGGTAGGAGCACAAATTTGAAGATTCAGCCACTAAACCTTCCCCAAAAGTTATGAAACTTGGGTAGAGTAGGTTTTAGGCCATCTAGAACCTCTGGTAATTTCTATAGAATTTTATGGATTTTATTCATGGTATTTCATTTGTTAATTACCAAAGGCCCAAAATGATGTTTGATTTTTCTTATGGTTATTCTCTGCATTTGAATCTAATGAAACTTGGTTAGAATATCTTAAAGGCCTAAGTGAACATCCCTTAATTTTATTATAATTTTTACTTGAGTTTATTTAGTACTTCCTTCACAAGTTTTGGAAAGGGGCTGGTAGAATTAAATTAATTAATGATGATTTATCTGTTGAAAAATCATGAGACTTAGGTTTTGATGTTTCCAGCCAAAAAGTACTTGTAGTAATTTATTTATAATTTTTAGAGGCCTGTTTACAGAACTTCCTTCACAAGACCCTAATTTTGAGAATTGGATATTTAGTTAATTCAGGGAATACTTCTTTCAAAAAAATTATGAAACTTTACTTGGAGGTTTTATGTGCCCTTATACTCATCCTGGAATTTCCTCTGAATTTTTGGAAGTATTTTTGTTGTACATCCCATTTAAATGATTTATTATGGAATAAGTTTGAAATAAAATTTAAGGGCTTAAATCTTACTGAAAAATTGGGAGATTCTGGATTTTTAGATGATTATTCATTTTGCATTTATCATAAATTTAGTGGAATTTTATCTTGCCTAAATCTTGTACTTCGTGTTCAACTTGGAACTTTTGGCTTTTAGAATAAGTAAATAAATTATCGAAATTATGAAAATTAGGAAATTATGGATTCAGGCTACAAATGCCAATATAGTCCTCCAATAATTATTATATGAGCACTGGATGATCATTTGGTATACTTCCCATTTTACGGGTCATATAGCTTAAGTGGTCTGCATTTAGCAAAACTGCAGGAAATCATTTGGGATATGAATTAGAGCACATGTGTTGGGTTTTGTTGAGTTGCTGGAAAGGATAAATAGAGTTAGATGCATCATTGGAAGATAAAGTGAGTAGGGTGTGTTTTGGCTAGGGTTTAGAGGCGCTCGGGTCCGACGAAAGATTGTCCTCCCTGAGGTGAGGTGGAGTCAAATCACCTTAGGATTAGCCTATCGTAACATGAGAAAGTAATGGCTAAGGGGATCAACCAATAACAAAAATAAGTACCTTGCGAAAGGGAACGCTGGGCTTAATCCCAACATAGTTCCTATTGCCCCTTGGGAGCCCTTCACAGGGAATACCGGGGGCATTCCTGGGTTAACGTAAACTGTTTTAACAAGCTGAAAAGAGTAACTTAGTAATTAGGGTTTCACCTTTCACAAACACTGATAGCACCAGAAGATAGCTGGGAGCTTCAGCTCGGATGGTTAAAAGACGGTCTTTGGGTCCGGGGAGCTTCAGCTCGATTGTTTGAGACGGATGTTTTGGTCCGGGGAGCTTCGGCTCGGTTTTTGATTACGCTAAATTTTGCATGTGCATAAAAGAAAGCAAAAATTAAGGTGGTGGGTCTTCGGTATTGGAGGGTCGATGCACCGATGCCAATACGTTGACTCGGCAAGTGTGGTTAGCACTTCGCCAACAGAAGTCCGGTGCGCCAGCCGACAAGAGTACGCAGGAGTCCGCTTCGTGCACCAAGCATTGAGGCGTACGATAGGTCAGACCAGTAGTGCTTTACTGGTTTAGAGGTGGGCGAGACCCAACCCACCGCTTCCGTCTGCCACTACAGAGGTATCCTGGGAGGTTACGGCTCCAGAAAGGGGGAACTAAAGGTCTGTGTGCATAGAGTCGGGTGTGTGTGTTGCACTTGCATGTTCCATCATACCCACTTGCATGTCATAGCATAATATATTCATTTAACCCCTGACACCTAATGTATAAGTGGAATGGGACGCTTATACATTAGGACCTGCAAAATGACCCCTTGGTCTATATGCTTGTGTGGGCAGGTTTATAAATTAAGGTCAATTTTGATATATATATCTATATATTGCTGTGTGATAACCGACACCCCAACGTATAAATTGGTATGAGACTCTTTATAAGATGGGAGCCTTGCAGAGGACCCCTTGGCTTATGTGTTTTCACATAAGTGAATGTTACTTTTCATATTTCATCTTATTGACAACAACTATTATAGAATTGCTAGTGTAGGTCCGCTGCCATCTGTTTTTGATTATTCTTCACCTTCAAATCCTCCCATTTATTCCTCTCCGCTCGGTGCCTAGGAGCCATGGGGGAAGGGGTGGGGGATGATAGAGCTTAATCTTTTAGAATAACGGTTTTCGAACCGCATCATTTAGGGGATCGTGGAGCCCAGCATGAAGGAGCAGCCCCAGAGACCGATAAGCTTGGAGTTGGGGCAGTCTAGCTCCGGAGTTCATACAGCCGGGACCGTGAGTCTCGACCTTGAGTAGTTTTTCTGCTTTTGCTTCCGCATGAGTGATTTTCTAGTGAGGATAGGATGTACCGGGCATAAGCCCGTATTTTAGCACTCTGATGTATTATTTTGTGGACACTCCCTTCGTGGAGATTTATTTACTATGATATGTGATTTTCTGTGGACTGTTAGTTTCCATTACTTCATTATGCTACTTTTCTGTGATCGAATTGGCCGGCAGAATCAGCGCTTTGTGGTGATGACCCTTTAGGGCGTGAAGGAGTCACCGCAAAGCGGCGGTTCTGGGCCTAAGACCCCGGCGTTGAAAAAAGGGGGGGGGGGTCTTACACTTCTTCTCACAAATCAAAATTCTTTTGAATCGATATCTCTCCTAGGAATAACTAGAGACCTAGCACCAAGGTAGAGGGTAGGAAGCTCACCTTATATTCGGTGGTTCCAACATTTCCAGCCATGGATCTGTCATTCTCCTTGGCGGCATGGTTTTCTCTTTGGTGGTGGTTGTTCTTCACGGAAAATGGAAAAGCTTTTCCTCCCAAAATCCGAACTCTGGCGACTTCATGATCTTCTTCTTCCACTCCCATCGGGTTCGCACAGCAGGTATCAATTTCCGACGGCTTCTCTCCTCCCAACAGTTTCGCGCAGTGAAGGCTTAGGCAAGATCGATAGGTGCGATGGCTAGGGTTCGACTCTTTCATTTTATAACAAGGTATTTTGTTTAACTCACTTGCCACATGTTGCCGTATTAGTAGACCGCTCGTTATTACCTATATTAAGCCTTATTTGAAGTGATCGGTCCAAAGAAATCATCCAACACGAATCTCGAAGCCCGGTTCAACCCGCGTACACATGCCAACAAATTCTGCCAAAAAATGCACAAGTCAAATTCGACAAGTATCAGGATTCATACTCGATGAATCGAGGGATATAGTTGGGTATACTCGACGAATTCTTCACTGTTCTTGCCGAATCGCCTAAGTGATAATCGACGAATTCGTAGAATATCCTTAGTGCTATTCGACTAATTCCCCTTGGCTGAAAATCCAACCTCTATCCCGTCGAATTCCCTCAACGATATATGACGAATTCGTCGAATATCCTTAGTGATATTCGACGAATTCAACTTAGATATTTATCCAAATCCTGGTGTCGAGTGCATCGAGTATCAGCCAACGATACTCGACAAATAGTCATCATACTCGACGAATTCATCAGATATCACCATCGATATCTGACGAATTCCACTTAGACATTTCTCCACTATCCTGGTGTCAAGTGTGTCGAGTATTAGCCATCCATACTCGACGAATAGGGATCAAACTCGACGTATTCGTCGGATATCCTAAGTGATATCCGACGAATTTCACTTTAACTTTTCCTCCAATGACAATCGACAAATTTCCCATTGCCAATTTCTCTTAGCCATTCCCTTTCGATCGGTTGGGCATCACCCAACCCAACACTTCATCCAACACACTCGACACGTTTTGCCAGTGCACGCCGAGCCTGAGTGAAGTCTCTTAACTCAGAACGCGCGCGAGGGGCCTAATGTGAAACGAGAAGTTACAACTTAGACTTAATATTTCAACAAATACTTGCAAATAGATGTTCACAAGAACACATCACCTGCAATCCATAGAATACACATAGATTTTATAGTGGTTCCCCTATCTAAGGTACATCTGTTGAAACCGAAAATCGGTCTCCTGTGGAGTTCACCCTTGGGGAAGGGGTGATCGCGCACCTACTTCGCTCCAGCAAGCAAAACAACAAGGGAAACAAGAAAGAACTGACCCAAGGGCTCGGCGGGGAGGACCCACCACACTCCCGGAAGATCTAAGAGCACTTCCCCTCCTTAGCCAAAGGTCGAGCTAAGGTATCCTCGGAAAGCGCTTGAGAGATGGAGCAAGAGGGCACTGACAACATGCTTTCTGAGGTACCCCTTGGGTCCTATTTATAGATTTCAGAATTTGAACTGCCAATAACCAAATTGAACTGGCCTGAAGTTACCAAAATACCCTTGGCTGGGTCTGCCAACAGCCAAACTCCGCTGTTTTGAAGGGCTATGGGCAGACCGGCGGGGGCATAACAGAAAAAAGTACCTCATAGATCTGGGTGAGTTGGGGAGCTCGGCCACCCCTGAAGATCCGGCTCGCCTGCTGTTGCCGAGCTCCTTTACGTAAGCGCGAGCTGGAAAGGAGAGCTCGCCCATCGGTCAGCCTCCATTAGTCTACCTCAGCTCGACGAATCCTGACTTAGCTCGGCGAATGCCGAGCTCGCGGTCAACGAATGCCGAGCTCGGGCTCGGGTTTCTCTGCCGAGCTCGCCTGGGGCCTGGGTGATCTGAGCCAGCCGGTCTGGTTCCTGGTTCACCCCACTTGCCGGATACGGGGTTGTACACAATCCCCGTTCTTTTTGAGCTTGGAAAGCTCAGAAAGAAACATGCAATCCCAAGTGTTCGGCGAGTGCGGGGTGGATTGGAGGGAATCTTCTGGTGGGGTCCACCAGCGGCTATATATATACATCTGCATACATGCCTGACTTTTTCCATTCCCTTTGTTATAGCCCTACCGAGATGCCGATCCCCAAGGAGATCCAGGAGCGCTTTAACTGAGCTCGCCAGGTCTCAGCTGCTCGCATAGCTGCCCTGACTGCGATTCCACCCGCTGTCCCGCAGGGCGGCTCTGCCGAGCCCAACTCCAAGAGGGTGAAGTCATTTCCTCAAGCAGCTGAACCCATTTACGATGATCTGAGAACCACCTTGGAGCACGGGACCGGCTCCTCCACTTTGCCTGCCCCAGAAAAGGGCAAGAACATTGTCATAATCTGCGACGGCACGGACAGCCAGCCTAATGGCATGGGGGGCGCCGCGCCGCGAGACACCACCCCGCGAGCCAAGACCACTCTTGGGGACTCGCGATTCATGACTCCGGAGAACCGTCCCCGGGACCCTTCCCCTCCCTTTGGGACCTTGGGGGTGAGCTCGCAGAAGCCGAACTCGCCGGTGCGCGCCCCCTCCCCTCAGCGAGCTGTTGTGACCATGGGGGCGGGTCCGAAAACCATCCCCATCCCAGGATTCGAGCTTCTTTCTCCGGGAACGCGCGGCCTAGGGCGCAGGAAGGACCTGAGGTTCGTCCCTCCCTGCACCTCCTTTGAGTTGCCGAGCTCGTCAGGTAAATTTGGCCTCAGATTCTTGTCATGCGATTTCCCAGCACACCTCCCCTTGCTGATGCTTCTGTCTTCACAGCTCCCCCTAGCCAATCCGCTGCCGAGGAATCTTCACGGGCAGCCCATTACTTTCCCCTCCCCTCCCCGAGTTTGCTGGACTCTTACCTGTGCCCCAAAGTGGAGCAAAGCGAGCTGACGAGGAGGGGGGTCAAGCTTTTCAAGAAACTGGTATGCAGGATGCGCGAGGTGCAGGAAGTCAACGAGGCGTTACAATGTGACTACACGCGTCTCGCTGACGAGGTGCGAAGCGGCCAGGCTGGCGAGATGACGTCTCCTTACCGGCTCCTGAATGAGATAGACGACGGCCTCTCGGTGGTGCAGAGGAATTCAGGGAGGATTTGCGAGCTCCTCCGCTCGTGGCAATCTAGGGGATAGGGGATGCAAGGCCGGGGTAGATAGAAGACGACTCCCTTGCCGAGCCAACTGGTACTCCCCTCCTAGTTCCCCCACTGCCCGTGCGCCCCGCTTCTTTATTCCTGCACTAGATTGCTGTAATAAATAACTTCAAACATTCTTAGATGTGTCTTGTGTTTGAATAATAGTAATTATATTGCTTCTCATTTGACTTGGCCTTGGTTAGAATACGCCGGAAGTCGGCGAGCTAGGGGTTGGCGAGCTGGGATGGCGAGCTGGGCCGATTGGACAGCTTGGCCCCCAGATTACTTTTTCTATAAATAGGGCCCCCTTCACCAACTCCCGTACTACTGCCTTAAATGATCACTCTTTCTCTCTTTTCCCGCGCTTTTCCTCTTTCCGACTCGCGCTCCACCCCTCTTGTGAGCATGGGTAAAACCAATCCTGATGCTGATGGCCGCACCAAGTGTGCCCAACACTTTGGAGATTACTGCTTCTTCTAGGGGAACACCACCGAGGCGGGGCTCGCAGATTTTGTTGGCGACCACGTGCTGCCCGTCTTTGAAACTCGCCGACCTAGGGAGGGGGAGGCCATCAACACATTCTATGACGACGAACTCGCGTTCCCCATCTCGCATTTTGAGGTGGGGTTACGACTTCTCCTCTGGTCGGAGATCCACCAGATTCTGAAATATTATGGCGCGGTGCCCGCACAGCTGAATTAAAACACCATCGTCATGATGGTGGCGTACGCGAGTTACCTCCGCCGAGAGAGGATTGAGTTCAACCTGACGGTGTTCAGGAAGCTCTTTCCTACAAGGCGACACCGGATGGCGTTTCCTCCTCCATGGGCTCGCTGATCAAGGTTTGCGAGATCGCAAACAAGCACCACAACTGGATGACGAAGATCACCTTCATCAAGGCCTATATCGGCAACATCCCCTTCTCCCCCTAGCAAAAGGGTGAGGAGATCTACCGTCCGCCGGCCGTGTCCGACAACGATGCCGACCTCCACAAGTTCTTCCTCCACAAGGACTTTGAGGTCGCCTTCCTGCGAAGGGGCCTTGACGCGCTCCGCCCCGTTCTGCCCGACAAAGGTAGTCCTCTCCTCATTGTCGAGGTCTCCATATTGCCGTTGAAAATCTTCTAACTTTTCCACGTTTTTTCTTGCAGGGGAGCAGCTAATCCCCATGAACCTGCCGTTTGAGAACTCGGGGTTATATGAGGACCCTCTCTCCAGCGAGAAGGCGGCGACGGTAGCCTGCCAAGACGAGGCAGCTTTCTCCAAGGCCTCGTCCGACAAGAAGCGAGCTGAGCTCACGAGTTCGAGCTCGCCCCATCACAAACAACCACCAAAAAAGATGAGGAGAGCCGTGCTGGCTCCGTGGGCGAAACAACAACAACAACATCAACAAAGCCCCAAGTACATGAGCTCGCCAGAGGTCATTCCCAATGGGTCGCCAGAGAGCCCGCTCGAGGAGATCACCAGCATGGGGAAGGAAGTTTCCGAGACCCCTGCTCCCCCCATGGAGACCTCTGCTCCTCCTGCGGTGAAGAAGGTGGCTCGCGAGCCCGCCCCGCCGAAAGAACACCCCCTTTCGGCTTTGGGGGGAGGTGGAAGGACTTGGCGGGCGAGCCGATGGTCTAGTGGGACGAGGAGGCCCACCAGGTCTCCATATCTACCCTACACCCCTCCTGGGCTGACTGTGAGCCAGCCACCGGTCACGCCTATACCCTTAGCTTTGGCCTTTATGGCCGCGAGGATGCGAAGACCTACAAGGGCATCTCCCTGCGGCAGGTGGGCCATGAGGGCCTGCAGGCGCATATGCGGGCAATGGAGCTCAACCATATGGTGGTCTGCCGGAGCTTCAACCTCTGCAACCTCCTCCAAAAGGCCGAGGAAGCGCGTGACATCGCCAAGGACAAGACCGTCGACTTGGCGAGGAAGCTCTGCATTGCCGAGAATCTTCTTACCCAGGCTGCCGGTGGACTGGTAATCATCAAGCTGTTGCCTATCTTTTTCCTTAGGATTTTTTCTTTGTAGCTGTCGCTGATACACTTCCCTATTAGGAAGCCAAGGCCGCTGGAGAGTTGCGAGCTCGCACCGCTGGGCAGGAAGAGGAGATTGGCCAGCTACGCGCCCGCCTTGCCAAGCTGGAGGGGACAAACACGAAGCTGACAGAGGAGAGCACGAGCCTCAGCCGCGAGGTCCACCGCTAGGATGAGATCTTCTTCCCGGCTCGCAACGTCGAGGCCGACTTCTCTTACAAGATCCCTAGGATCTTCGGCGAGGCCGACCTCGACGAGAGGCTGCGGATCAACTCCATCCAGGCCGCTGAATGCACCCTCCAGATGATGAAGGACACTGGAGTGGTGGTGGAGGGATGCGAGGAGATCTTAGCCTGGGACCTGATGCCGAGCTTGTTCCCGGCGATGCCGCGAAGCGAGAAGGAAGATAGCCTTGACGCGCTGTTCGGGAAGGACTTCCTGGATCTTCCCGGCGGAGGGGGGGATGGTCACCAGTCCGGCGAGGGGGGCAAGGGCTGATCCTGCAAATTTCTTCTTCCTCTTTTTTGTAATCTCGCCGAGGCGAGCTCGATCTGTAGATATAATTACTTAATGAAAGAACATTTTTGATACCTTCTGTGTCCACCATAACAATAGTATTATATATATATATATATTTTGTTTTCTTTTTGGATTTCTCTGTCGTGCCCTGTTTGCCTGCGAACACTTCCCCCAACGACCTCACGTAGATAGATGTTGCGAGTAGGATAGTTGTTAGAGCCCGCTCCAGGATGGGCTACCCACCGCACTAGTCATGTCACCGTTACTCGCTCACGAGCTGCCTATATTTTTATCAATGTGAGACCAAAATCATGAAATTTCACAAGTAAAACTGAGAAGGGGTGAGGTGTTCTGCCAGAGCTCGCCTCCCTTCTGCGAGATCCAAGGGTCTGGCTCGCCACCCTTCTACCGAGGCCGAGCTGAGCTAGCGAGTTCTGACTAGCCTATGCCGAGCCCCTCTCCCCCCATCCTTAGGAGATATCAAACCCATTGGATACTATCTAGGGAGTAGGATTTTTCCCGGATGACACCCGGCTATTAGAAACGAACAAAAACAAACCGGAAGTGGTATAACAGAAACTTTATTATCTGAAAAAGGTATCTATTACAAAGGTATGACCTCCCTTATATATAATGGTGGAGAGATGAGAGAATACAAATAAGAGATGTGAGACTAAAAATTTGCAGGACTAAGCGGACTAATACAAAACAATTCGCATAGGCCACGCGGTTAGACAGAATGGCTAACCGCCCGGCTACCACCAGGAAGAGAGAGAGAGATCACCATGGGAGACCGCTAGACCGCTCGGTCTCCAAGTCTCCAGAGGCAAGCCGCTAGACCGCTCGGACTCCAGACAGCAACAGCACAGCAACCAAATCTCTGAAGGGAAACCGCCAGACCGCGCGGTCTTCAACCCGCCAAGACAGACCGCCAGACCGCCCGGTCACCAACTTCAACACTCCCCCTCAAGCTGGAGCATATATATCGATCATGCCCAGCTTGTCACAAACATGAAGAAACGAGGCGGAGACTGGCTTGGTGAAGATGTCAGCCACGTCTTTATCAGAAGTGACGAAGGGAGTGCAAATTTATTCCTTCTGAATCTCCTCACGAATGAAATGACAGTCAACCTCAATGTGCTTGGTTCTTTCATGGAAGACCGGATTTTTGGAGATGTATATGGCAGCCTTGTTATCACAGAACATAGGTAGAGGATGGTTGTACACCTCTCCTAAATCCAGCAGGAGAGACCATAGCCACTTTAACTCACAAGTGGTCGATGCCATACTACGATACTCTGCTTCAGCACTAGATCTGGAAACAACCGACTGCTTCTTGCTCTTCCAGCTTACCAGATTTCCCCCAACAAAGGTGCAAAAACCCGAGGTTGACTTGCGATCCCCTTTGTCATCAGTGTAACTCGCATCTGAGTTTGCTTCAACCCTCAGACGACCATTCTTCTGAAAGAGTAATCCTTTCCCAGGCGTTGCTTCGACATATTCCAAGATCCTCAAGGCGGACTGTAGATGGCACTCCCTAGGTGCTTGCATGAATTGACTCACTTTGCCTACAACATAGGAAATGTCAGGCCTCATCACGATGAGATATATGAGCTTACCAACCTGATGCCGGTACCGCGTAACATCTGAAAGAGGAGGCGAATCATCTGTCCAGGTTTTGTATTCTCCAGTTGCCATGGGGCATCAGGCAGGTTTAGCTCCACTCAATCCTGCTTCTTTTAAAAGATCAAGGGCATACTTACGTTGGGAGAGGACTAAGGAGTTGGGCTTCTGAGAGATTTCGATCCCTAGAAAGTACTTCGGATAGCCCATATCTTTCGTGACCAGATGTTGACGAAGATGCCGCTTTGTCAAGGCTACCACTTCCTGATCATCGCCAGTGAGAAGGATGTCATCGACATACACAGCAAGAACCACCATTCCCAAGGAGGTTTTGCGAATAAATAGCGAGTGATCGGTAGAGCTTCGCACAAAACCAACGGCTGCCACAATGCCATTGAACTTGTCGAACTAAGCTCGAGGGCTCTGCTTGAGACCATAGATTGCCTTCTTCAGATGGCAGACTCGTGTCTCCCCCTGAGCAACATACCCAAGAGGTTGCTCCATGTAGACAGCCTCCTAAAGATCACCATAAAGGAAGGCATTCTTGACATCCAGCTGGGAAATCGGCCAATCTCGATTGACCGCCATAGAGAGGACCCGGATAGTGCTGAGACGAGCCACAGGAGAGAAGGTGTCAAACTAATCAACCCCATAGGTCTTAGTAAAGCCCTTAGAAATAAGGAGAGTCTTATAACGATCCACAGTGCCGTCTGGGCCAAATTTTACCACAAAGACCCAGTGACAGCCAACAACATCAGTACCGAGGGGAGGAGGAACAAGAGTCCAGGTACCCCGCTCAGTTAAGGTCGCCATTTCCTCATCCATGGCCATTTTCCAATGAGGAATAACAAGGGCCTCCCGGTAGGAACGGGGCGTGGTAGTGGCAGAGATAGCCAGAGCAAAGGCCCTGCGAGAAGAGGTGAGACGATCACATGAAACAACAGCAGCAAGGGGGTGTAGGGTACACGTCCTCACCCCTTTGCGAAGAGCTATAGGAAGATCCAGGTCAGCAGGTCTCTCGGCATCTGGAGCATCCGTGGCAGAGATAGCTGGCCCGGGAGGAGAGAGCGGCGGCGGCAGAGATGAGGGAGATGGTGGCGAAGAAGAGGGAGAGAGAGGTGGAGGGAGAGGAGTGGACAGAGATGTTGGAGGGGTGGAGAGCGCAGGAGGAGACGAGGGAACGAAGGAAATAGCAGGAGAATCAGAAGCTGGGGGAAGAGGAGGGGAGGCATCCGAGAAATAGGAGGCATTCTCGAAGAAGGTGACGTCAGCAGAGATGAATTGCTTATGAAGAACGGGATCAAAGAAACAATAGCCTTTCTGAGTGGTGGAGTGTCCCAGAAAGACACATTTGGTGGAGCGAGGGGAGAGCTTATCACGGGTGGCGGAGGGGCATGCACAAAGGCAGTGCACCCAAAGATGCGGAGAGGGAGAAGAAAAGGCTCCTTGTCCGAATACAGAATGGAGAATGGGGTTTTCCCATGGAGAACCGTGGAGGGGATGTGATTGATGAGGTAGCAGGCAAGGAGAACAGCATAGCCCCAATAGGAGCGAGGAACATGCATCTGGGTCATCAAGGTGCGAGCGACATCGAGGAGATGACGGTTTTTGCGTTCCGCCACCCCATTTTGCTTGGAGGTGTAAACACAGCTAGTCTGATCAATATTGCCATGTTGCACACAGAAAGAGGTAAAAGCATGACTCAAATATTCAGAAGTATTATCTGAGCGAAAAGTTTTAATACAAACACCTAACTGAGTTTTGATTAATTGATAAAAAGAAACCCATACATCCAAAAGTTCAGAGCGATCTCGTAAGAGATACACCCAAGTACATCTTGAAAAGTCATCAATAAAAGTAACAAAATAAGAACTACCCCGACCAATGGTGAGGGTAGGAGCAGGTCCTCAGACATCAGAGTGGATGTTATCAAACAGACGGGTAGAGCCCCGACCTTGCTTTGGCGTGAAGGAGGAACGGTGATGCTTGCTAAGCTGACAAGCCTCGTAGTTGAGAGGAGAACTGGAAGGAGGGAGGTGGGGCAGAAGTTGATCTAGAAGCCATGAAGGAGGATGACTGAGGTGGAGATGCCACTAGAGAAGATCGTACAAGAGGAGGAGAAGGCGGACAAGGCGGAAATGTTGTCGAGGAAGTAGAGGCCGCCGCACTCAGTCCCAGTAGCAATCGTCCGTTGGGAGCTCGGATCCTAAAAAGAATAAGAAGTCGGAGTAAACGTTACAGAGCACTGATGCTGCTTGCATAAAGAGGTAACCGACAATAAATTGCAGGGAAATTTGGGAACATAGAGAGTGTCCGCTAGGTGAAGAGACGGAGTAACGTGGACCACTCCCGACCCATGAACTGGGGCACCCGATCATGCTGTTCGAGCAGAGTGAAGCAGTGAGGATTGCTCGTCATATGATTAGTTTCTACATAGTCGATAAGCCATTTACCTTGAGTAACCACGTGGGCACTACCTGAAGATGTGACCACGGAGGCAGACAGCTTGGAAGAGGAGGTGGAAGAGTCACCCGAGGGGCGAAGATGGGGATGCTTCGTCCAACAGCGGTCAAGAGTATGGCCGGTGCAGCCACAGTGAGAGCAGAGGTAGTGCGAAAGAGCACGTCCACCAGACTGGTGACTGCGGCTACCAGAGCCACTCCGCTGAGTTTGGTGAGCATAGTTGGCTGGTGGAGGAGGAGCGGGCAGAATCGGGTGCTGAAGGAGAGAAGTGATAGCGGCGATGCGGGCAGCGGTGGCATCTAAGGTAGGAGATTCCGCCTCACCCAGAATTTGCTGGCGGATCATATCATAAGTATCAGAAAGCCGGAGCAGATAACACACGACCAAAAGCTCCTGGAAGTGCTTGTGTTGTTGAGCCAAATCCACAGAGAAGGGGCGATTTTGAAGAATCTCAGCCCCAAGAGAATGAACCTGTTGGTAGGCAGCAGCAGGGGACAAGGTAGGACGGGCAAAGAGGTCCGCATACAACGTATAGATGCGGGATATCTGAGCCCCCTTGGAGTACAGAGCGGCAAGATGAAGCCAAGTGGCCTTGACAGTCTCATCATGACGGATGACGGGAAGACACTCATCATATACGCTATTAGTAAGCCAAGTACGCACAAGCGCGTCACTTACATCCCAGTCATCAAAGAGAGGTAAAGTGGTTGGAGGAGGGTCATCAACGAGATGGTGGCGTTTGCGTTGCGAGCAAAGGAGAAAGGTGAAGGAGACGCTCCAATCCGGGTAGTTGGAGCCGACAAGCTTGGAAATGGTCCCAAGGTTCCCGGAAGGAGTAGGAGGAAGTGGCAGAGCCGGATTGGCAACAAGAGTGGTGGTAGGAGTGGTGGCAGTAAAAGCATCAGAAGGAGACATTGGAGAAAATAAGAGGAAGCCGCGTGGTTAGAAAACAAGACGCGCAGTTAGGAAACAGGCCGCGCGAACAGGAAGAAATCGCAGCGGTAGGAGAAGGAGATCTACAGCGGTCACTAAGATTGACACCAGCGGCCAGAGAAGCCACGACCAAGCAGTAGAAACAAGCTGAGGGAAAGATGTCGAGCGACTAGAAGGTAGCCCGTGCGAACAGAAGAAGAAGGAGAAGGCCGCGCCTAAAAGAGCAAGGCGGACGAGCCGAACCGAGATCACACACAGAGGCCGCACACACAAAGGGCAGCGACAAGAGACCGTGCGAACAAGAAAAGAGACCGCGCGAACAAGACAAGAGACCGCGCGAACAGGAAGAGAAAAGAGTCAGGAGGAAAAGATCGTTTTCTCTGATACCATGTTAGAAATGAACAAAAACAAACCGGAAGTGGTATAACAGCTTTATTATCTGAAAAAGGTATCTATTACAAAGGTATGACCTCCCTTATATAGAATGGAGGAGAGATGAGAGAACACAAATAAGAGATGTGGGACTAAAAATTTACAGGACTACACAGACTAATACAAAACAATTCGCATAGGCCGCGCGGTTAGACAGAATGGCTAACCGCCCGGCTACCACCCGGAAGAGAGAGAGATCACCATGGGAGACGGCTAGACCGCCCGGTCTCCAAGTCTTCAGAGGCAAGCCGCTAGACCGCTCGGACTCCAGACAGCAACAGCACAGCAACCAAATCTCTGAAGTGAAACCGCCAGACCGCGCGATCTTCAACCCGCCAAGACAGACCGCCAGACCGCCCGGTCACCAACTTCAACACCGACCCTACCGGCTAGGTGAGAACTTGACAGCGGGATCCACTTAAGGTCCAAGGGTTGACACCATCGAGGGACTTCCAGCCCTGTTAGCTAGGTGAGAGCCTGACAGCGGGATCTGCTCGGGGCCCGGAGGTTGACACCGAGTGACTTCCAGCCCTACCAGCTAGGTGAGAGCCTGACAGCGGGATCCGCTAGGGGTCCGTAGGTTGATACCATCGAGTGACATCCAGCCCTGTCAGCTAGGTGAGAGCCTGACAACGGGATCTGCTCGGGGTATAAAGCTGACACCGAGTGACTTCCAGCCTTGCCGGCTAGGTGAGAGCCTGACAGCGAGATCCACTCGGGATCTGGAGGTTGACCCCATGGAGTGACTTCTAGCCCTGTCAGCCAGGTGAGAGCCTGACAACGGGATCTGGTTGGGGTCTAAAGCTGACACTGAGTGACTTCCAGCCCTGTCAGCTAGGTGAGAGCTTGAGATCGGGATCTGCTTGGGATCTGGAGGTTGACAACATCGAGTGACATCCAGCCCTGTCAGCTAGGTGAGAGCTTGACATTGGGATCTGCTTGGGGTCTAAGGCTGACACCGAGTGACTTGCAGCCCTGCCAGCTAGGTGAGAACCTGACAGCGGGATCTGCTCGGGGTCTAAAGCTGACACCGAGTGACTTCCAGCCCTGCCATCTAGGTGAGATCCTGACAGCAGGATCTGCTCGGGATCCGGAGGTTGACACCATCGAGTGACATCTAGCCCTATTAGCTAGGTGAGAGCCTGACAGCGGGATCTGCTCGGGGTCTAAGGCTGACATCGGGTGACTTCCAGCCCTGCCAGCTATGTGAGAGCTTGACAGCAGGATCTGCTCAGGGTCTGGAGGTTGTCACCATCGAGTGACATCCAGCCCTGTCTGCTAGGTGAGAGCCTGACAAAGGGATCTGCTCGGGGTCTAAGGCTGACACCGAGTGAATTCCAGCCCTGCCAACTAGGTGAGAGCCTGACAGTGGGATCTGCTTGGGGTCCGGAGGTTGATAACGAGTGACTTCCAGCCCTTCCAGCTAGGTGAGAGCCTGACAACGGGATCTGCTCGGGGTCCGGAGGTTGACACCATCGAGTGACTTCCAGCCCTGTCAGCTAGGTGAGAGCATGACAACGGGATCTGCTCGGGGTATAAAGCTGACACCGAGTGACTTCCAGCCCTGCCATCTAGGTGAGAGCATGACAGCGGGATCTGCTCGGGATCTGGAGGTTGACACCATCGAGTGATATCCAGCTCTGTTAGCTAGGTGAGAGCCTGACAGCGGGATCTGCTCGGGGTCTGGAGGTTTACACCATCGAGTGACATCCAGCCCAGTTAGCTAGGTGAGAGCCTGACAGCGGGATCTGCTCGGGATCCAAGGCTGACACCGAGTGACATCCAGCCCTGTCAGCTAGGTGAGAGCCTGACAGTGGGATCTGCTCGGGGTCTAAGGCTGACACCGAGTGACTTCCATCCCTGTAAGCTATGTGAGAGTCTGACAGTGGGATCTGCTTGGGGTCCAGAGGTTGACACCATCGAGTGACATCCAGCCTTATCAACTATATGAGAGCCTGACAGTGGGATCTGCTCGGGGTCTAAGGCTGACACCGAGTGACTTCTAGCCCTGCTAACTAGGTGAGAGCCTGACAGCGGGATCTACTCGGGGTCCGAAGGCTGACACCATCGAGTGACATCCAACCCTGTTAGCTAGGTGAGAGCCTGACAGCGGGATCTGCTCGAGGTCTAAGGCTGACACCGAGTGACTTCCAGCCCTGGCAGCTAGGTGAGAGCATGACAGCGGGATCTGCTCGTGGTCCGGAGGCTGACACCATCGAGTGATATCCAGCCCTGTCAGCTAGGTGAGAGCCTGACAGCAGGATCTGTTCGGGGTCCAAGGCTGACACCGAGTGACATCCAGCCCTGTCAGCTAGGTGAGAGCCTGACAGCGGGATCTGCTCGGGGTCCAAGGCTAACACCGAGTGACTTCCAGCCTTGCCAGCTAGGTGAGAGCCTGATAGTGGGATCTGCTTGGGGTCCAGAGGTTGATACCATCGAGTGACATCCAACCCTGTCAGCTAGGTGAGATCCTGACAGCGGAATCTGCTCGGGTCTGAGGCTGACACCGAGTGACTTCCAGCCCTACCAGCTAGTGAGAGCCTGATAGTGAAATCTACTCGGGGTCCGGAGGCTGACTCCATTGAGTGACATCCAGCCCTGTCAGGTAGGTGAGAGCCTGACAGCGGGATCTGTTCGGGGTCTAAGGCTGACACCAAGTGACTTCCAGCCCTGCCAACTAGGTGAGATCCTAACATCAGGATCTGCTCGTGGTCCAGAGGCTGACACCATCGAGTGACATCCAGCCATGTCACCTAGGTGAGAGCCTGATAGGGGGATCTGCTCGGGGTCTAAGTATACTTCACTTCTTCATCCAAACTTATTGCGATAGTATTGATGTGTTAAAGAACTTTATTAAAAATCAAAGCACCACTTACATGTTTTAAGGAAAAAAGAGCTTCAAGTCATCACCACTCCAGGTGAGACTCAGGGTCTCACCCTCCACATTTTGGAGTCGATACCCTCCGGATTTCAATGCCTCTTTTACAATGAACTGCCCTTCCCAGCCGGGGTCGAGCTTCCCCACGGTTGCCGACCTCCCTGTTGCATCCACCTTCTTCAGCACCAAGTCACCCTCCACAAATTGTTTGACTCTGATGTGCTTGTCAAAGTACTTAGCCATTCTTCTCTTCACTTCTTCTTGTCGGACGGCTGAGAGGTCACATAGCTCCTCCACCATGTCAAGGGAGTGCCGTAGCTCTTCCTCGTTCTCAGCCTGCCATTCTTCCCTGCCTTCCACGGCCGCAACAACTCAAGGTGTTTGAACTTAAAATTCTATGGGGAGCACTGCCTCACACCCATGGGAGAGTTGATCTCTCCTGTAGCTATGTTGGGGGTGGTCCTCAAGGCCCAGAGAACTGCAGAAAGCTGTTCCACCTAGCTCCCCTTCAGATTTTCCACTTTCTTCTTTAGGAGGTTAACGATGATTTTGTTCGCAGCCTCCACCTGCCCGTTGCTCCTGGGGTGGTGGACCGAGGCGAACCTGAGGTCGATCCCAAGCTGCTCGCAGAAACTGGTAAACTCCGCGGTGGCGAACTGGGGCCCATTATCCGTGACAATGGCCTGGGGCAGCCCATGGCGGCAGATGATCTCCCCCCAAACGAAGTTCCTGATGACCTGGGAAGTCACCTTGGCCAGCGCCTTCACCTCCAACCACTTGGAGAAATAATCGATCATCACCAGTAGGAACCTTCTCTGCCCACTGGCCTGGGGGAACGTTCCAACCACATCCATTCCCCAAATGGCAAAGGGCCAAGGGGCTGTGATACTCTTGAGTCGCTGAGCCGGTTGTAGCTGGAGGGGGGCAAACAGCTGGAACTTGTGGCATCTTCTTGCGAACTCTATCGCATCGCGGCCCAGGGTGGGCCAGAAATACCCTTGCCTGACGATCCTTCCTTCCAGGGTCTGACTCCCGGAGTGACTCCCACACTCCCCATAGTGGACTTCCTCCAAGATTCTTTGTACTTCCCCCTCGGCCACGCAATGAGCCAACATCCCCGAGAGTGTCTTCCTGTACAACTGCCCATCCCGGAGTAGGTAGTACGCCGATTTGTACCGAAGCTTCTTCCTGTCCACCCCCTCTAGATACTCTCCTGTGGAAAGGAAAGTTGTGACCGAGTCCATCCACGAGGACTGCTGATCTATCTCCATGAGCTCTCCCTCTTCAATGGAAGGGCAGAATAGGTCGGTGATGGTACCCCCTACCCGAGGACCATGCTTTGCTAGCTGATCGACCTGCTCATTCTCCTCCCGGGGCACGTGCTGGATGGAAAAAAGTTTGGAATGTGCCAATGACCCCCTTTACTTTGGTTAAGTAGAGCCGCAGGGTAGGTTCTCTCACCTCAAACTCCCCGTTGATCTGGGATGCAATCACCATGGAGTCAGTAAGGACCTCCACGTCCAACACCCCCAGCTCCCTGGCCAGGTGCAGCCCTGCTATCACAGCCTCGTACTCGACCTGATTGTTGGTGATGGGGAAGTGTACCACCACCGTCTGCTCAATTTTAGTCCCCTGGGGGCTCTCCAAGATCACCCCCACTCCTAGGGAATGCCTCCCCGAGGAGCCATCTACCTTCACCTTCCAAGGAGTCGGACGAGCGAGCTCTTACTCCGCCACCTCAATCGCATAATCGGCCAAGAAGTTGACCATTGATTGAGCTTTGATCGAGAGGCGGGGGATAAAGGAGACGTCGAACTCGCTCAACTCCACATACCACTTAGCCAGCCTGCCAAAATGCTCCACCCCCTCAAAGATGTTGCGGAGGGTATGGTCAGTCACCACTCGAATTGAGTGTGTCTGGAAATAGGGCCGCAGTCATTGGGCTGAGATGACCAGGGCGAAGGCCAGCTTCTCCAAAATCGAATACTGGAGCTCGGCCTTCCTCAGGTCCCTGCTCACATAATATATAGGGAGCTACTTATTCCCTTCTTCACGAACTAGGACAGAGCTTAAGGCCTCTGCCCCAACCCCGAGATACAAAGACAGGTCCTCCCCCTCCTTTGGCCCTTGGAGCAATGGGGACCGAGTCAACTGCATCTTGAGGGCCTGGAATGCCTCCTTGAACTCCTTGGTCCACTCGAAATTTTGACCCCCCCCTCAGCGTTTTGAAGAAGGGGGGGGGGGGCACTTCTCCCCAGCCTGGGAGAGGAACCTACTTAGCCCTGCCAGCTTCCCCGTCAGCCATTGCACCTCCTTGGTATTCCGCGGTGACCCCAGATTCATGATAGCCTTGACCTTAACGGGATTCGGCTCGACTCCTGTAGGGGTGAGGAGGTGTCCCAAGAACTTTCCCCTGCTAGCCCCGAAGACACACTTCAGGGGGTTCAACCGCATCTTGTACTTGCGTAGGGTAGCAAAGATCTTCTCTAGGTCCTAGAGGTGAGAGTCTACATCCTGACTCTTGATCATGAGATCATCCACGTACAATACACCTCCAGGTTCCTCCCCTTCTGTTTTATGAAGACCCTATCCATCATCTTCTGGTAGGTCGCCCCTGCATTCTTCAGCCCGAAGGGCATCATTTTATAGCAGTAGCATCCATCCCCCGTGATGAAGGAGACATCCTTGACGTCTGGGGGGTGCATCCTGATTTGATGATAACCTGAAAATGCATCTAGAAAACCCATTACAGAAAAACCAATGGCTGAGTCAACCAGCGCGTCGATCCGAGGCAAGGGATAACAGTCCTTAGGACAAGATTTATTAATCAAAGAGAAGTTGATAAATATACGTCACTGGCCGTCTCCCTTCTTAACAATGACTACGCTGGAGACCCAGCCGGGGTATTGGATCTCGGACACGAAGCCGGCCTTGAGAAGCTTGGCTACCTCGTCCCTGATGGGCTCTGACAGCTTGTCCGTGGTGGACCTCTTCTTTTGTTGGACGAGGCGTGCTCCCGGGTCCAAGTTGGGGTGGTGGCAAGCCACATCCACGTCAACCCCCGGCATCTCCGCAGCGCTCCATGCAAAGATGTCCACGTTCTTCTTGATGCATGCCAGCATCCTGCCTTGGTCATCTGGGGTCAGTCCTCCGCTGACGCGGACCTTCTCCACCCTGCCTCCTCGTGTGAGGATCTCCAGCTCCACCACCTCTTCCGCAGCCTCCAGCCTGGACTATTCCCCCTATTATCTAACATCCCTCTCCTCTGGGACGAGCACCCTCCTCTACCTCTTCCTCTACAACCATCACTTCCTCCAGCTCCTCCCGATCTCCTCCTGCCACCTCAACCTCGGTGTAGCTTTCCACCTCCATCTCCTCCCTACCAGCTCCCTGCTCTGCCTCCTCCATCCTTCGCTCCAACTCCTCGGCTCCCTCCTGCCAGGAGATGGAGTTTATGGCAATGACGTAGCATTCTCGCGCCACCTTGGGGTCCCCCCTGACCCGGACCTGGATCCCCTCAGCATTGAACTTCAAGCACTGATGGAACGATGAGGGGACGCAGCAGAAGGCACTGATAATGGGCCTCCCGAAGATGGCGCTGTTGCTGCTGGGGGCATCCACAATGACGAACCTACAGTTCTTGGACTGCCCCCCCAAGGGTGACATGGAGCCCCACACCTCCTTCGACCTCCTTCCTCTCCCCCGAAAATCCGAACAAGGGCCCATCTGAGGCCAATACCCTCTTTTCCTCCACCTTCATTGCGTCAAACGCCTTCTTAAAGATGACGTTGATGGAGCTTCCTTTGTCGACGAGGATCCGAGAGACGGTAAAATTTTCGATGGCCGTTTGGATGACCAGCGCATCGCAAAAAGGATCCTCATGATCCGCCATATCGCTCTTCAAGAAGGTGATCCTCTCTTCCCGGGGCGGGGTTTGGGATGCAGAGCCAATGCTCCGGCGATACATGGTGTGGAGGCTCGCCTTCCGGGAAGCCTCAACCCCCCCCCCCCCCCCCCCCCCCCCCCCCCCCCCCCCCCGTGGATCACTCTGATCCCTCCTCGGGTGTCGACATCCACCCAGTATTCACAACTGTTCTCCGCCGCCCGAGGCAGGACCTCTTTGATCCTCACTTCCTGATGCCCCTGCTGCTGCTACTCCCTGTTTCCCCTCATTTCGAGGAACTGTAGGCACGTGGCTGTGGCGTGCCCTTCCTCTTGATGGAAGTCGTAGTAGGGCAACTCCACCCTAACTTCTCTCCTCCTCCTTGCTACTCTCCACCTCTCCCATATGGATATGGCCATAGACTCCTCTTGATCGGGGAGTCGAGGCCTCTGGGCCTACCTCCAGCCCGGGGGGTGGAATTGATCTTGCCCCCCGGTGGTGCTCCCTTCCTTGATACCCTCTCTGCGGACCTTGCCCTTGCCATTCGGGCCTCCAGCAGCCGACGGTCGTGCTACTGACGCCCCCACCTAAGCTGCTGCTGCCCCTGGAGCTGCCTCTGCTCCCTCTGCCGGGGCTCGACTCTCCTCTCCTCTTTCCCTCTTCCTCCTCTTGACTCCTTCTCTTCCTCCGTGGCCCACCTGGCCAGCTTCCAAGCGAACTCCGGATTTGACGCCTCCCAGTCAACTTCTCTCGCCACCCTCTCCATCAACTCCTCGTAGGAGAGGGGGGCACTCTCTTCAGCTCCATCCTGAATAATCCCTACTACAGCCCCAAGGTGAAGGCCATCATCAGGCTGTGGCCTGGCATCTCCTGGACCTGGGTGACCTCTTCCCGTAACCGTTCAACGTAGCTTTCCAGCGTCTCATTCACTCCCTGCTTGATGTGGAACAGGGACTTTGACTCCTTCTTCCTTCTCTTCGAGGTAGTGAACCTCAGCATGAACCCTCGGCGTAGGTCCTCGAAGTAGTAGATGGAGCTGGCCGGCAGCTGGTGAAACCACTCTCTCGCCTTCTCCTTGAGGGTGATGGCGAAGAGTCGGCACTTGAACCCATCTAACATCTATCAGATCGAGACCACATCCTCAAACCATTAGACGTGTTGGACCGGGTCTCCCTTCCTGGTGTAGTAGGACATCTCGGGTTCCCTGAACCCCTCTGGAACTGGAGCTGAAGAGACCAACTCGCTGAAGGGGCTGCCTTCCCCTACTGGGCGAGCTGGCACATCTCGCGGGCTCAGATCGCCGAGCCGGCCTCTGCCTGCTGAGCCGAGGAAGAGCTCGCGCCCGGGGAGCTCGCACCCCCGGCCCTCCTCGGCCACTTTCTTCCCAAATCACCTGCCGGGGGCGTCCTCGCCCATAGAGGGGGCGGCTGAAATCTGGATTGCTGGAGTCGAGCACTCGGCCCGTGTGCCGAGTGCGAACTTGACGAGGCCCAACACCTCTTTCATGAAATCTTCAAACATCCCCACTGTGGCCAGAGGTGGGGGTGGGAGGGGGGGCGAGTCCGTACTGTCAGATCCTTGCCCTCCTGTCATCGAGCTCGCTGAAAGTTTTCTATGTTGACCACGCTCCACGCTCACCGCACCAAAATGTTGAAACTGAAAATCAGTCTCCTATGGAGTTCACCCTTGGGGAAGGGGTGATCGCGCACCTACTTCGCTCCTGCAAGCAAAACAACAAGGGAAACAAGAAAGAACTGACCAAAGGGCTCGGCGGGGAGGACCCACCACACACCTGGAAGATCTAAGAGCGCTTCCCCTCCTTAGCCAAAGGCCGAGCTAAGGTATCCTCGAAAAGCGCTTGAGAGATGGAGCAAGAGGGCACTGGCAGCATGCTTTCTGAGGTACCCCTTGGGTCCTATTTATAGATTTCAGAATTTGAAATGCCAAAAACCAAACTGAACTGGCCTGAAGTTACCAAAATACCCTTGGCTGGGTCTGCCAACAGCCAAACTCCACTGTTTTGAAGGGCTATGGGCAGACCAGCGGGGGCAAAACATTAAAAAGTATCTCATAGATCTGGGTGAGCTTGGGAGCTCGGCCACCCTTGAAGATCCGGCTCGCCTGCTATTGCCGAGCTCCTTTGCGCGAGCGCGAGCTGGGACGGCGAGCTCGCCCATCAGTCGGCCTCCATTAGTGGGCCTAAGCTCGACAAATCCTGACTTAGCTCGGAGAATACTGAGCTCGCGGTCGATGAATGCCGAGCTCGGGCTCGGGTTTCTCTGTCGAGCTCGCCTGGGGCCTGGGTGATCTGAGCCGGCCGGTTTGGTTCCTAGTTCACCCCACTCACCGGATACGGGGTTGTACAACATCCACTTCCCCCTTCTTCCTCGCTAGCAATATGCTTGATAAGGTTATATCTCCTCCTTTTTAACTCAGATCAATGATCTTACAAGCTCAGTTTCTGTTAAGAAACCTACAACTTATACCAATAGGTCCTACCTCAAAGATCCACCCATTCTCTTTCCTCAGGTCTCTCAAGAACCCTACCTCAGCCTTTTATAACACAGGCTTACACCTCAGTGATCCCACACAAGTCACCTACCTTAGGTTCCTCAAGAACCCTACTTCAACCTTTATAATACAGACTTACCACTCAGTGATCCCACACAAATCACCTACCTCAGCCTTTATAAATCAGGCTTACAACTCATAGAATATATCTCCTACCCAGTCAGATCTCAAAGAGATCTTACAAAATTATGAGTAAAATGAGAAAGAAAGTAATCTCAGAAAACAACAACTCTAAGATCTAACTTATCTGAGAATTCAGATTCTTCAATTCAGCAGCACAAGATAGATTCTTGATGAGCAGACTGGCTGAAATGATTCTTCTTTGGATCTGCAGTGTTCTTGAGGATGATTGGCATGATTTCCTTGAAGAACATGCAGAACAGATCCACCTTAATCCTCTGATCAACTTGTTGAAAGGATCAAAAGACTTTCTTGAAGACCTTCATCTTGCTTCTTCTTGGAGTTGTCACCCTCCTTTGACTTAGAAGAAATCAGAATGAGAGAATTGATTGATTTGTCTGATTCATGGATTCTATATAAACAACCCATCTATTTATATCCTTCACTGGTTGTCGGTTTTTGATTGATGACATCATCATTACGCCATCTGTTGGAGTTACCATTGTGATCTGTAAGTGATCAAACATATGATCTCACTGCCAACGCGATATGAGCCTGCAGGGTCGCACATAAGAGATGTGGAGAAGTTGGTTGATTGACTGTGTTGGTAAAGGTTACCAATCACCGACCTGAATAGGGTTGTAGGCAAAGTGTTGCCTTAAAAGGATCGTCGGGTTGGGCAAATGTTGCCTTGGAGGGCTGGTTAGATTGTCGTCCGAGGGTCGATGGCATTCGTCGATAATTGTCTTTCTGATTCCCGCCGATCGGCGAGAATCGTCTCTTTGATTCTCGCCGATCGACGAGAATCGTCGAGAATCAATATGTTGATTCTCGACGATCGACGTCTTCGACAGGTATCGTCGACCGCGGCTCGACGGTCGACGAGATTCGACGTGTATCGTCAAGTGATGCTCGACGATCGGCGAGAATCGTCGAGTATTGTACTCTGATTCTCGCCGATCCATGGTGATGCTCGCTGATCGATTCTCGCCGATTCTCACCGACTCTCGCCGATTGATACTCGCCGATTCTGAACCCTATTTCGGGGTGGTCTGCGGATAGCGATTTTCCTAGGTTTATTTATACCTTTGGTATAAATAGGACACTTAGGGTTTTCGGGGGTGTGTGCTTTGACTGCCGATCAAATCGATTTTGACGGAAGCTGTTCCGCGATCGTTTCCCCGATCCCATATCCCGCCGCCGACGGAAGCGTTCCGTCGCCGCCGTGATCGCTCCGCTGACCTCCTCTTCTCCGGCGACCGTCGCTGGTGCTGCTCTTCCTGACGCGGACCTAGCAGTCCGTGGAATAGCAGAGGTGCGGTCTTCTCCATCACGATCTTCCGTGTGACGGAAAGCCCGGTGTTCTCCCGCTCGTGTGGACTTCTGCAGAAACATGGATACTATTCCACGTAGAACTCGCCACCAGCAGAAATCAAAGTTTGGAGCATCTCCGTTGAGTTGTGACTCAACGCCACCGAGGTAATCTTTGCCTAGTTTTGTAAACTTCTTAATTCAACAGTCATGGCCCGATCCACATCTCTTTGGGTTCTTCTTGATGTTTTGATTTTTCCGCTGCGTGCACAAGCGTTGTGCCATCCTCATAGAGAAACCTAACAGTGGTATCAGAGGCAGGTTTCGGCCATGATCGTTGTTTTGGAAGTTTGTTATTCCAGTGCGTGTAAACCTAGGGATTTAGAAGTGTTCTAAATGTCTAGATTTAGTCTTGGTCTCCTCCAAGAACGTCTGGGATTTCGTGGGAATTTCTAAGTGTTAGAAATTGTTGTCTCCTTAGCAGTAACCATCCCTCGAGTATGTTTTGGATTGTGAATCCAATATAGAGAGATGAGCTTGTCTACTGCTTTAAGTTCAGTTGTCTTTGCCTTTGTCCAATGCATGTAAATCTGAGGATTTGGAAGTTTCCGGATGTTCAGATTTAGCCCTTCCTTCTATCAAATGTTGATGGTGTCAGGATGTGCACATAAGGGATGCATGTGGTTTTAGAAATTTTGTTTTTCTTTGGATGTGCACAATGATCAAATGTTGATCATGGTTAATTGTTAACCTATAATTGAAAAATCCCTTCATCTAATATTAAGTGTTCGGATGCCTTCCGATGGATGACACTCTTCCTGCCTCGATCGATGAAGTGTGGGCTTGCCAAAGCAAGGTGCATTAATCTATCTTGGTAAGGGTGCGAGCAGATAATTGTGATATCCCACTGTCGACATCGGTCATACTTAACTAGGTGACCCAAAGGTTGAGTGCCTAGAGGCATAGGGTTGGCATGCACCATATGTTGGATGCGAATAAGGAGTTATTCACCAACCATACAAGAATTGCATGAGGATGCAATTGGCAAGCGTTGCCTACCTAAATAACCGCATCGTGAGAGGAACGCCAAAGCGGACTCATAGTGTTGGTGAAATACGGATCTTGTCCACTAAGAGAGTAGCTCGCATGAACTCTCCGAATTGTTAGTGAGGGCTATCATTTCGAATAAAATAGTGGGAGTATTTTAATTGAAGTCCAAATTAAAATAAATTGTATTTGAAATTTGGTACTGATTTTATTCTGCATAAATTCTTGTAGAATTCCATGGCAAGTGTTTCACACTCCACGTTGTCTCTGAGAGCCATCCTTGAGAAGGATAAGCTCAGTGGGACAAATTACATGGACTGGTACAGGAACTTGAGAATTATTCTCAGGCAGGAGCGAAAGCTCTATGTCTTGGAAGAAGAAGCCCCCGAGGTGCCGACCGGGAACTCTTCCCGTACTGAGAAGGATACTTATAAGAAGTATACTGACGATGCTTTGGATGTCGAATGCCTTATGCTTGCCACCATGAACTCTGAGCTTCAGAAGCAACATGAGAACATGGGGTGCAAGGAGATTGACGAGCATCTCAAGAAAATGTTTCAAGGGCAGGCTCGTCAAGAGAGGTTCGACATCACGAAAGCGTTGTTTCAGTGCAAGATGGGAGTTCGAGACTCAGTAGGGACTCACGTACTCAAGATGATTGGGTATATCGAGAACCTTGAAAGGCTGGGTTTTCCTCTTGGTCAAGAGTTGGCCACGGATCTGATCCTGCAATCGTTGCCGGACAGTTATGAGCAGTTCGTCTTGAACTACAACATGAATGAGATAGACAAGACACTGCCCGAACTCCTAGGCATGTTGAGAACTGCCGAAATCAACATGAAGAAGGCCAAGCCTGCCAGCCCCATACTGATGGTGCATAAGGGCAAGGGCAAAGCCAAGGGTTCCAAGAAGACGAAGGTGGGACCTAAGTCATATCTTGAGCCCAAGACTTCAGCACTGATGAAAAAGAAATGCACGGTGAAGGAAGGGAAATGCCACCACTGTGGCAAGGCTGGTCATTGGAGGAGGAACTGTCCTTCATACATTGAGGGTCTGCAGAAATTGAGGGGAGGTATGACTTCCGCTTCAAATGTTTACGTTATAGAGATAAACCTTTCGGCTCCTTCATCTTGGGTATTAGATACCGGATATGGTTCTCACATTTGTACAAATGTGCAGGAACTGGGAAGGAGAAGATTGCTGAGTAAAGGGGAGGTGGACCTCCACGTCGGCAATGGAGAGAGTTGCTGCTGTAGCCGTAGGGGTTTATCGTCTTTCTTTGCCCAGTGGGCTTGTAATAGAACTTGATAATTGTTATTTCGTTCCGGCCATAACTAGAAACATTATATCTATTTCATGTTTGGACATGATTGGAATTTCTTTTATAATTAAGAACAACTGTTGTTCTATATTTAAGAATGATGTTTGTTATGCTGTAGCCCAATTGTTTAATGGTCTTTATGTTTTGAACTTGGACCATCTGATCTGTAATGTAGATAATAATAAAAGAC
The DNA here is from genome assembly GCA_039583875.1 of Platanthera guangdongensis. Classification (NCBI taxonomy): domain Eukaryota; kingdom Viridiplantae; phylum Streptophyta; class Magnoliopsida; order Asparagales; family Orchidaceae; genus Platanthera; species Platanthera guangdongensis. The sequence continues at coordinate 113,376,425 of CM077163.1, forward strand.
TAAGAACAAATGACTCGAACCCTACTTTTCTCTGGCATTATCGTTTGAGCCATATCAACGAGAAGCGCATATCCAAGCTCCATAGAGATGGACTTTTGGACTCATTTGATTATGAATCATTTGAGCGATGCGAATCTTATTTGTTAGGCAAGATGACTAAAGCTCCTTTCACTGGTTATACTGAGAGGGCTGAGGATCTCTTGGGTGTTGTACATAGTGATGTATGCGGACCCATGAGTTCCATGGCTAGAGGAGGGTATTTCTACTTTGTTACATTTACTGATGATTTCAGTAGATACGGATATGTGTATCTTATGAAGTGCAAATCCGAGACCTTTGAAAAGTTCAAAGAGTTCAAGAATGAAGTAGAAAACCAGTTGGGTAAAAGGGTTAAAGCACTCCGATCTGATCGAGGTGGCGAATACCTGAGTCATGAGTTCCGTGATCATCTGAAAGAGTGTGGTATTGTATCACAGCTCACTCCACCTAGAACACCACAACATAATGGTGTGTCTGAGAGGAGAAATCGTACTCTGTTAGACATGGTACGTTCGATGATGAGTCATGCAGACTTGCCTGTTTCCTTTTGGGGTTTTGCTTTAGAGACTGCTGCAATGACATTGAATCGCGCTCCAACTAAAACGGTTCTGAAGACACCATATGAGATATGGACTGGGAAGCGTCCTAGTATGTCGTTCATTAAAATTTGGGGCTGTGAGGCATACGTGAGACGTCAAATGCCTGACAAGCTGGAACCCAAATCGGATAAATGTTATCTGGTGGGATATCCTAAGGAAACGAAAGGGTATTACTTTTACCTACCGTCTGAGGGCAAAGTGTTTGTCGCAAGGACTGGTGTCTTCTTGAAGAAAGAGTTCTTATCAAGAAAGACTGAAAAGGTAGAGCTTGAAGAAGTTCAAGTACCACATGTAGTGCATGAACCAGAGTTGGATTCTGAGACAGGACTACAAGATGTTGTAGCTAGAGAACATGCTCAGGGAACACAAGTCCTACGTAGATCTGGTAGACCGAGGTTTGAGCCTGAGAGATATGGATTTCTCGTGTCTCAAATAGGTAATGTGTTGCTTATGGATCATGATGATGAACCAGCAACCTACCAAGAGGCTATGAATGGACCGGACTCCGACAAATGGCTTGAGGCTATGAAATCCGAAATGGACTCCATGTATGCAAACCAAGTTTGGAACTTGGTGGAACCACCTGAAGGGGTACAACCCATAGGGTGCAAGTGGGTCTTCAAGAAGAAGACCGACATGGATGGGAATGTACAGACATTCAAAGGGCGACTGGTGGCTAAGGGTTTCAAGCAAATTCATGGTATTGACTATGATGAGACCTTTTCCCCTGTTGCTATGGTAAAGTCCATAAGGATATTGCTTGCTATTGCTGCGTATTATGACTACGAGATCTGGCAGATGGATGTCAAAATGGCTTTCCTTAATGGAAACCTCCTTGAGGAAGTGTATATGACACAACCCGAGGGTTTTGTATCCCCAGATGAAGCCACTAAAATATGCAAGCTGAATAAGTCCATTTATGGACTGAAACATGCCTCTCGAAGTTGGAATCTTCGTTTTAATGAGAAAATCAAAGAGTTTGGTTTCATCAAGAATGAAGATGAGCCTTGTGTTTACAAGCGAATCAGTGGGAGCATTATTGTCTTCCTGATATTGTATGTAGATGAGATACTGTTGATTGGGAATGACATTCCTACCCTGAAAGTTGTTAAGAACAACCTAGGGAACTGCTTTTCAATGAAGGATTTGGGTGAAGCGACTTATATACTCGGTATTAAGATCTATAGAGATAGATCGAAGAAGTTGCTGGGATTGACCCAGAGTACGTACATCGAAAAGGTGTTGAAGCGGTTCAACATGCTTGAGTCCAAGAAAGGATTTTTGCCCACATCTCATGGTGTGAATCTCTCTAAGGACCAGTGTCCAAAATCATGTGAAGATAAGGACCGCATGAAGTTGATTCCATATGCTTCGGCGATTGGATCAATCATGTACGCGATGTTATGTACTCGACCCGATGTCTCCTTTGCTTTGAGCATGACTAGCAGGTATCAGTCAGACCCCGGTGAGTGTCACTGGATTGCAGTCAAGAATATCCTGAAGTACTTGAGAAGGACTAAGGACATGTTCTTGATGTATGGTGGAGAGGAAGAGCTCGTTGTAAGTGGTTACACGGATGCTAGCTTCCAAACTGATCGAGACGACTCCAAGTCTCAGTCAGGTTTTGTGTTTTGCCTGAATGGAGGAGCTGTGAGCTGGAAGAGTTCCAAGCAAGAGACAGTTGCTGATTCTACAACAGAGGCCGAGTATATCGCAGCAGCTAATGCGGCGAAGGAGGCTGTATGGATTAGGAAATTCATCGGCGAGCTTGATGTAGTTCCTAGCATTGTTGGTCCCGTAGTTCTCTACTGTGATAACAATGGTGCAATTGCACAATCTAAGGAACCTAGATCTCATCAACGCTCCAAGCACATACTCCGGCGGTTTCATCTTATTCGTGAGATTGTCGAACGAGGAGATGTAAACATTTGCAGAGTGCCGACTGAGGAAAATATTGCGGATCCGCTGACAAAGCCTCTCGCGCAGAGAAAGCATGATGGTCATACTAGATCGATGGGTATACGATACCTAAATGATCAACTCTAGCGAGAATCTTGTGGGTTGCATGTAATCTTGTATTTTGTTGGCTGTTTGTTCATATGATGAACTGTGTACCTAATTTTCCTTTTACAATTAATGGCAAATTCTTTTATTATGTTTTTCTATATGATAGTTAAATGTTAACATAATAGATACCCTTAGAATGTTCGCTTCCATGGGACATCAAGTACGTGACTTGAATGTGAGAGCCCATGATTTATTTTAAGCTTCATTCTTAAAGGTCCCTGGTCGAGTATCATCATAGAAGCTAAGGGTGATGATGATACATGAAGGCTAGAACGTGCGTTGACTGATGACCGGTTCTCACAGGTCATGATATTGTGATATCAAGTCATCACGTGGGTACTTGTTAGTGAACAAGTTGTACTGGACAGACCCAACCTGAGACTGCTCTGTGGATTGTCATCCAATCGTGTCACGAGTAGGTCTCAATTGACAATGGTGTTGTAGTCCTTTAACCTGAAGTCACAGCATTCATCAAGTGAGGAAGAGCGTGCTTTGATGCCATCTAAAGTCTTCCTTGAGAAAGGTTGATTATAAGGGTGGTTGTTGGGCATGTTACGAATCACTTGGGTGTTTGTGTGTGAGCAGATATGGGATTTGTCCTCCTGTATGACAGGAGTTGCATCCATGGGCCCCTTGATGGAACTGGACTGAGAAATGCATGGCCATGCTTGGTTGAGTCAATATGTGATATTGGACTCACCATTCTCTGGAAGTCCGTCCTGGATCAAGAAACTTGGATTGAGCTATTACGAGGGTGACACGGTCCATGCCTCTAGTTCTTTCCGGATGTAAGGGACAAAGGGACAAAGACAACGCTGATACATTGGTCATAAAGGCTTATGAGTTATGAACTCTTATTGCCTGGGGAGCAATGATGCATTGCTAGATGCCGCTCATTGTTTGTGAGGTTTTTTCTTTGATACTTTCGAGATCAAGTGGGAGTCTGTTGGAGTTACCATTGTGATCTGGAAGTGATCAAACATATGATCTCACTGCCAACGCGATATGAGCCTGCAGGGTCGCACATAAGAGATGTGGAGAAGTTGGTTGATTGACTGTGTTGGTAAAGGTTACCAATCACCGACCTGAATAGGGTTGTAGGCAAAGTGTTGCCTTAAAAGGATCGTCGGGTTGGGCAAATGTTGCCTTGGAGGGCTGGTTAGATTGTCGTCCGAGGGTCGATGGCATTCGTCGATAATTGTCTTTCTGATTCCCGCCGATCGGCGAGAATCGTCTCTTCGATTCTCGCCGATCGACGAGAATCGTCGAGAATCAATATATTGATTCTCGACGATCGACGACTTCGACAAGTATCGTCGACCGCGGCTCGACGGTCGACGAGATTCGACGTGTATCGTCAAGTGATGCTCGACGATCAGTGAGAATCGTCGAGTATTGTACTCTGATTCTCGCCGATCCATTGTGATGCTCGCTGATCGATTCTTGCCGATTCTCGCCGACTCTCGCCGATTGATACTCGTAGATTCTGAACCCTATTTCTGGGTGGTCTGCGGATAGCGATTTTCCTGGGTTTATTTATACCTTTGGTATAAATAGGACACTTAGGGTTTTCGGGGGTGTGTGCTTTGACTGCCGATCAAATCGATTTTGACGGAAGCTGTTCCGCGATCGTTTCCCCGATCCCGTATCCTGCCGCCGACGGAAGCGTTCTGCCGCCGCCATGATCGCTCCGCTGAACTCCTCTTCTCCGGCGACCGTCGCTGGTGCTGCTCTTCCTGACGCGGACCTAACAGTCCGTGGAATAGCAGAGGTGCGGTCTTCTCCATCCCGATCTTCCGTGTGACGAAAAGCCCGGTGTTCTCCCGCTCGTGTGGACTTCTGCAGAAATGTGGATACTATTCCACGTAGAACTCGCCACCAGCAGAAATCAAAGTTTGGAGCATCTCCGTTGAGTTGTGACTCAATGCCACCGAGGTAATCTTTGCCTAGTTTTGTAAACTTCTTAATTCAACAGTCATGGCCCGATCCACATCTCTTTGGGTTCTTCTTGATGTTTTGATTTTTCCGCTGCGTGCACAAGCGTTGTGCCATCCTCATAGAGAAACCTAACACCATCATACCCTAAGTAGTCTTTCAAACAATTTATGATGAGATATCAAGTTACTTTTGCTGATATGACACTTCTGACATGACTTGACACTTCTGTGCTGACTCTGTACAACTTCAGAATCATAAGTATTGAGATGTCCCAAGTGTCTCGAAACAATAATACTTTGTGTAAACTATAAGGTGTTGAGACATCTTAGCAGTCTCAACACAACTGTCTGCTGGTGTCAACCTCTGCTTTAAATCTTCACTGTGTCGAGACAGTTGAATTATCTCGACACTACTATCTACTGGGTGTCGACATCTTTAAGTCCGCACTTCAGTCCTTTATTGTGTCGAGACAGTTGTATTGTCTCGACACTGCTGTCTTGAGCTTTTGCTCCTTTTTGAAAGAAGTCACTCACATCCTTCTTCAACAGGTTGACCTCACATCTAATGGATTTGATTTCCTATTCTAACTGGAACTGTACCTGCTTAGTGCTTTCATCTACATAATTTTCCAATTGTCTTCTTTATTGATCTAACATTATTTGCATTTGAATCAATATGGAGTTGAAATCCAGAGGAGGAGCATGTGTTGTTCTAGATTGAACTATTTTCTTATAGCTCCAACTTTTTTCCCAAGTTCCTCAATTTTCCTTTTCTTGAGTTGAGAGGTTTCCTCCTCATCAGAATCTGAAGAATTGACAACTTCAATAGAAGTAGGTTCTTTAGTTCCTTCAGTGTTTAGGGCCAGATCTATTATCTCCCCCTCAACCCTTACACCTACTTCACCAAGGTTGAGTTCCTCCATGGTTTCATCCTCTAGTTGTACTGAAGCAACAAAATAATGATCATCTAGGAGTGTATCCTGTAACTTCCCCTTGATATTAGCTTCTTTATTCATAGGAAGTTCTTCCTTAGTCTCCTTAGAGATTGCATTCTCATTCTCTTTATCTGACAATTGCACATCTTGTGCAGGAAAAGTTTCTATGTCTGGAAGATCATTGGAGTTCTCCTCCTCAATGTGATACTTTTCTAGTATTGTCACCCATTGCACCTGATCTCCAATAGCGGGAGAGGTCCTTGGAGAATTTTCTGGTGCAGCATCATCATGTTTGTCTATGCTGGAGCTTCCTTGTTCTTCAGAATCACTAGAAGATTCTTTTTCCACAACCACTACTTTCTTCTTCTTCTCTTTCCTCTTCTCTAGTACTGGTGTGTCTTTTATTAATACTCTATCCCATCTTGCTAGAATTCTCATGTCCATTCTTCTCATGTGATTGATCTTAGATACAATCTTGAGATTGAGACTGTTAGGAAGTGCTTGGACCAAATAGAGGCTTATAATTCTTCCCATATTGGGCTTCTTGGTTCTCTCTGCTATTTTGTCAAATAAAATTTTGCTCAAGTTGGTCTTTGCTCTGAATATTATCCATGTCATTAGTTCAAACATTTGTCCAGAGATTCTATCATGTGCTCCTATTTTGCATAGCAGCACTTTTCCTGTAATCTCTAACATAAATTTACCTTGAGTATTCATTCCGTTACTGATCAGGGTGCTTCCAAACTTTGTGGTTGGGGCCAATCCACACCACTCCAAAGCTTCTGTTGTTTTAGCAGAATCTAGGCCATCATCTTGATCAATCCTTAACAAGTGGAATATATTGTCTGTTGAAATTTATGAAGGGAAAGTGGGTGATGGAGCAGGCCGAGCGGTCTAAGCAGTCTGAGTCCGCGGCCTTGGAGGACTGATGGTTGCAGCCTGGGTGACCTAGCCTGGTTGGACTTGGTGGTTGGCTGTTCTTGTGGAGCGGCCTATGCGGCCTGTCATTGGTGGTCTGTTGGCGGTGCTCTGCTTAACCTGTGGTTCGGCAGTTAAGCCGGTTCTTGTGGTTACCAGGCGCATTGGTGGTTATCCGCGTGAGTTGTAGCGTACTTGGTTGAGTCCGCGGTGTCCGCCTTAGCGGACTATTTTTGGAGATCAGCTTTGATCCTTGCCGAGCTCTCCGGTGTTGCAGTGAGTGTTGGCCACATTCTTTGTGGCGGACTGTCCTGATGGTTGGCGGACTGGGTATTTTGTGTATGCCATGCTCGCGCCTGTTGCTTGATGGGCTGCTATACTTGGTCATTTTCTGTGACAAATCCATGGTGTTCGCAGTGTCCGTAGAGTCCGCTGTTGACCGGGCGGACTGCCTGTTTGTCGTGGACTCATGGTGGACTGTGGCATTGTTGTCGAGCTGTGCAGACTGCCTCTCTGTCCACATATTGTGTGCGGACTGATGCAGCATGGGTTGTGGCTGTGTACACGTGCTGTGTTGAGTGGCGGACTGGCACTGTGCTTGCATGCAATGTGGACTGGTGTAGTGTCCGCATGGTGGTGGTTTGTTTTTGACCTGGCGCCTGGCAGGTTGTTTGAAGTCTGGCCAAGTCCTTACGGACTCGATGGACTGAGACGTGTTAGCCGCAAACTGGGGCAGTGACTCTATTCACTAGGGCGGTGACCACACTCCTCACCCTGCCTATAAATAGACCCCCCGACACTTCTACAGTAACTGAGTGAACAGTAAGTTATCTTGGTTAACTGTTGCGGTCTCGGTTTTCCTATCCACGCGGGTTGAGAAGAGACAACTGATTGTTTTTTGCATGTTGCGCGGCTAACACTGTGGAGGCAGGAGTTTGGATTTGACTTCGGTCAGGATCAGTGAAGTTTGCGGTTACAATCGGTGGTCTTAGCAGGTCGCTTCTGCGGCTTGTCAGTTTTCTCTACTTAAGTTTTTCCAAGTTCAATAACCTGTCCGACGGACTCAGGCGGGTAGGCGGTCTGTTCTTCAGTTCAGTAGAAGTTAGCGAATAATGACGTGTCTGCACGACCTCGCGGTCTCCTCGGACTCCGTGTTTTATTTGCCTTCTAGCAGCAGCAGTTCGGGCAGCTTCGGCGACCTTGGCGGACTGGGTGGTCTCCAGTTCTATCCGCCCGGATTGATTTGTTTCTTTCTGTTTTTCCTTGTACTGGAGAAATCATGTCTCGCCATGTATACCTCTCCCTGTAAAGAAGTTAATAAATATATGATCTGCTTGTTCCTTCTTGTTGCAATTGGTGTTTGAGCTTGCTTTCCTAGTTCCGCTTGATCAAGGTGTGATCTTGATGGCTCTGAGAATATTAATTTGGCGTCAGACTATCTTGCTGACCACTTTGAGAAAATTCAACATTGTCCAGTCTTCTGGTTGTGATTTTGACCTTTATTCCATTCACATTGGACTTAATCTTCTCTGTGCTTAAGTCAAGATGAGCATTGGAAAAGAATTCAAGAACTTCTCGTTTCAAGATATTTGAAGGTTATGAATGCAAATATTCAAATCCCGCTTCAATGATTAGGGTTATCACATTCTTAATTTCTTTAGACGCCGAGTTGAATCCATTCCGGACAAGTTCATAACTTTAGAAGATGTTATCGTCACTTTTGGGCACCATGAGGGTGAAGAAATCGTACAAGGTGTGTCGATGAAATGGATTTCTAGGTCTCGACACTCAGAAATCCAGCTCTCAAGATCTCAAGAATGCATAGTCGACTTCTATTCTCATACCCTATTGATAATCTAGGCTCCCCTGAAGTCTAAAAGGCACGCTCCATTTTTACTGTTCCAATTCTTAGGAAAAGAAAACCTTGTGTCGACACTATAAACATTATCTGTAGAGATGTGTCGACATAAAGATACTGTCTCTCGACATATACTTTAGGGTCTTGAAACCCTTTGATGTCTCGACACTTTGGTGTCTCGAAACATTCTTTGATGTCTCGATACTTTCTTTGATGTCTTGAAACATTCTCTGGTGTCTCCACACAACTTTTGACATAAACAATATTTTGTTTTCAGAATAACAGATAATTGACATTTTGAGGTCTATTCTTGCTATTTAGGTAAGTAAACTTAATTACTGACTAATATTTTTTATTCTTATTTTTTATCAGTTTTTATGTATGCATAAATTATTCAAGATTCAACATGCCAAGTTCAAACTTAAAGAAATTAAATTTTTCTTCATCTACGGGCTTAGTTAAAATATCAGAAAATTTGTTTATTTATAGGAAGAAATTCTAGATTTATGTCTTCCTTTTCTACATGCTCCCTAATAAAGTGATATCTAATATCAATATGTTTAGTTCTACTATGTGATACAAGATTATATGCAATTGAAATGACTCTAGTAGAATCACAATATAATGAAGTTTTACTTAGCTGAATATTGTAGTGTTGTAATTGATGCTGAATCCAAAGCAATTGTGCACAACAACTTCTAGCTGAAATGTACTCAGATTTAGTAGTGGATAGTGCTATACTTGTTTACTTTTTGCTGCTCCAAGATAGTAGCCTTCTTCCAAGGAACCAACATGAACTTGAAGTGCTTTTCCTGTCTTCTTTACAGCCTGCATAATCTGCATCTGAAAAGCTCGTTAGTTCAAAATCACTATTCATGGGATACCATATGCTAAGATTAGACGTACCCTTTAGATATCTCAATATTCTTTTGACTTTTATATAGTGAGACTCCTTAGGGCAAACTTGATACCTAGCACATACACAAGTAGCTTACATTATGTCTGGTCTAGTGGCATTTAGATAGAATAGTGATCCAACTATGTCCCTATACAAGGTGATATCAACTGGCTTGCCAACACCATCCTTGTCTAAAGATATACTGGACCCCATAGGAGTTCTCATGGAAGTGCCTGTTTCCATGCCATAGTTCTTGATTAACTCCTTGGTGAACAGAGACTGACTAATGAAAAGTCCATCAATAGTTTACTTAACTTGGAGACCCAAGACAAACTTGATTTCACCCATACTACTCAGCTCAAACTTATCTTGCATAAGTTTTGGAAACTTAGTGCAAAGTGACTCATTAGTAGAATCAAATATAATATCATCTACATATATTTGTACTAAGATGGTCTTGCCTTTGACTTCCCTTAGTAATAATGTTTTGTCTATTTTCCCTCTTGAGAATTTATTCTCCAAAAGGAATTTAGACAGAGTCTTATACCAAGCCCTTGTGACTTGTTTTAATTCATAGAGAGATCTTAATAAAAGAAAAACATGATTAGGATGAGTAGAGTCAACAGAACCTGAGGGTTGCTCAATATAGATGCTTTCATTGAGGTTACCATTAAGGAAGGCTGACTTCACATCCATTTGGTAAATCTTGAATCCTTTATAGGTTGCATATGCCAGGAAGAGTCTAATAGCTTCCAATCTAGCCACTGATGCAAAGGTTTGATCAAAATTTATTCTCTCTTCTTGTCTACAGCCCTTTGCAAACAATCTAGCCTTATTTCTGACTATAACACCACTTATCTTCTCTCCACTCCCTTGCTTAAGTGGTCTCGGGATTAATCCCAGTCAAAGGATCATTTCATCCAGAGAAACTAATGGCCATGATTTTAGCTAACAAGTCAAAGTTAACACTATCGCCCAACGATATCCGCTATCGTCTTGGTGATACCTTCAGTAGCCTTTTTGACCACAGTCAACCACCGCTCTTCAGCTGCTGTCTGACCATCCGACACGTGTAAAACCACATGCGGCAGTATCGCCCAGTGATACCCACCGTCTCCATGCGATATCTCACTCAACGATTCATCAAAAGCATCGAGTGTGTTCAGTCTACTCAACGATTCGTTGAAAGCATTGAGTGCATTGAGTGGTATCGCCGCACGATACCCACTATCGCCATGCGAAAGTCTATTACTCAATGATTCTTCGAGTTTACTCAATGCTTGAAAGCGTCGAGTGCGTCGAGTGCTATTGCTATCGACAGCGATACCCACAGTCGCCTCACGATGGCTATCAAAAGTTATGTTTCCATTTTCTGGGTGTTACAAACCTCCCCTCACAGAAATTTCATACTAAAATTTACTCATCTGTAGGTAATAAAAACAACAATTAATATGTTACAACGTATTTTTATTTCACAAAATAATGTTACAACATTAATTTACAAATAACTCGGTAAAACTCATCGCAGATGGTTTGCTCACGCTCTCATGTATGTTCTTCTTTGCCACAATTATCCCAATAGACTTTGGTCATCCTGATTGTCTTGTTCTGTAACTGCTTGATTTCGTTATCCTCAATCCGAATGGGCATAACCTTCATTGTTAGCCCACTATTGATCCGTACTTGATCATCCGTAATCACTTGAGTTTGCTTTTTTATAGCTTTTCGCAGCACCGAAATGTGAAACACATTGTGCAATCCACTTAGCTCCGCCGAAAGTGCTAACCGATAGGCCCTTCTCTAACTCGTTCAACCACTTCAAACTGACCAAGATACTTTAGACTCAACTTTTTCAAGTGACGAATCCTGGACACGACTTTGAATGGATTTATCTTTAGATATACCAATTGCCCACGGCAAACTCCACGTTTCGGTGCTTGGTATTGTAGTACTTTGTCTGCCTATCCTGGCCTACCAATGTCCACTCTCATATAACGCGTATAGTCAAATTTTCATCTTTGACCTCTTTACCCTTAAACAATTTCGATTCACCGGTTTCTGATAATAAGTTTTGTAGTCTAAACTATTAGTGTAGTTTTAGGTTTTTAATACACAAATCATGTCTTGTAAGTTTATATATTGACCTCTTTTTATATATTTTATTGCCACTAATGTTTTCTCTTCTTTTTGCAGATTTTCTCAGTTTTCGGCCAAAATGTCCAGACATGCCCCCCTTACATGCCCTCCCTGGGCGTGTCACCAGGCGTGTAACCCGATCCCGAGGAAGCTTGCTGCCTGAACCCAAATCCCAAGGAAAACATCTGACACACCCCCCGACACGACCTCCATGGGCGTGTCACTGGGTGTGTCACCCTCATCCTGAAACCTGCTGCAACATTTAAAGTTTTTCTGTTGCGCATGTCAACAGTACTGACACGACCCCACTACACGGGCGTATCACCGGGCGTGTACCACTTTTTCCGGCGATTGATGGATTTCTGACCACTGATTTAAGCTTGACGTGCCTTACACGCCCACCCTACATGGGCGTGCCTTTGGGCGTATCCACTGACGTATAGAATAAATCATCATTTCCTTCAGATTTCACCTCCCGAGGTGAACCCGTACCTGACACGCCCCCCTGACACGCCCTCCCCGGGCGTGACAGGGGGGCATGACCAACCCAAAATTCTTCTATAAATTCAGACCCCCCTTGTGTCCAGATAAGTTTTGGGGAGAGGGGAGGTGCTGTTAGTTCTATTGTTAGGCTTTTATGTTGTTTTTCTCATGTTTTTGCTCTCTCTCCCTCCATTTCTAGCTTTACTTTTCATGCACTGTATTTTATTTACTTGTAATCACTTTTTATTAGTGTTCTAGCAGTAGTTAGTTCTCTTTTCGCGCACTTGTAATCTTATTTTTAGTCGTAATCAACTTTTGTTTTCAATAAAATTTAGTTAAGCTCTCTTTAAGTCGCTTTCTCTTTATCTTTTTAGTTTTAGTTTTTATGCACCTTTATTATTTACCCCTTCTTTCCCTATTACCTTGAATAACTAATCCTCATTTGTACTCGATCGCAAAGATCTGAGAATGAGTTGATCATGTTATAATGTTTTAGCTTTCGTTTTCTTCTTAAAGTAATTACCTTTGATTTACCCTTGATTTTTATTTAGTGGGACTATATTGCCGGTATATAGTATCCATTTGGATTTTCACTCTTAGTTAGCCGAGAGGCTCGTAGATTGAATCGATCACCCAAGAGTAAAGAGAGTTGCATGCACCCCTCGAGAGAGGCAGACGTTAAATCTCCTGGATTGGAGTGAAATCCAATAGCGGGGTTCGCAGCGTAAAGTGAGCTTTTGGCCTCCGATTTGGACGAGAGTTTGGTCGGACCTTCCTAACTCAGGTGGGCATGACTTCAAGAGAAGCATGTTCATGCTTTAGGTACCTCCATGGTCAAGGTGTTTTGCTTTATTTAGAATTAGTTGTTATTTCATTTTGATTTTCTTATTTCAAAGTGATTTAAGATTGAGTACTCCCCTATTATCTTTAGCTCTAACCTTTTATTTCTGCAAGTAATTTAGTTTTCTTTTTAGCTTAGTAATTTAGTTCCTGCTTTTGTTTAGTAAATTAATCGAAAATATCATTTTGATAAAATAATAGTGATCTTCTCGAAGTATAAGTGATGTCGCGGCCTCTCCACCGCCACTTGAAGATGATCCGGATGTCGAAATGCTACAACATAAAGATTTTAGGCGACATGATGAATCCTTGGCCGGTAACGGAAGGCAACGTTACAACCTCCGTCAGCGGCATGCAATGCCCACTTAAAGACTTATTTGAAGACCATTTCAATTACTTTAAATGCTTTATTTTATTTAAGAACTTGTAATGCTTTAATTTCATGCATTTTCATTTGGTGTGCTATTAGCCATCCGAATTGATGAGGTTTCATCTCAATCTTGGATGGTTGGATCTATTTTGTAACTCCTATATATAGGAGTCTTATTAAGTGAATTAGGGGATGAAAAAAGAAAACCTAAAATCCATTTCTCTAAGAGGAATTTTGGCCTGGGCTTGTGACTAGCCGTCGCCCCCCCCCCCGCCCCCCGTGTCTCCCTCTTCCCCCATTTCGGCCTCCCCTCTTGTGGAGCCTCTAGCGTGGTTTCTTGGTGTGACTCCAAGGAAGAAGGATGACAACCCCACTCGGTGCGATGCCGGTGGATCCATTCGGTGCAACGTCGGTGGAAATCGTAGAGAGAGTGATTCTCCCACAAGTTATCAAGTGTGTTTCCCACCAACGGGTTGGGTAATCTCTTCCTCTTCTCTAGTTCTTATTCTCTTTAGATTTATGGAGTTTGAACCATCGTGTTCTCCGTGATCTTAAATCTCAATCAATTTTTAAATCTCTGAATAAAATTATTATTGTTCGTGTTTCATTTTCTCCGGACCGGGTAGGTCCATTTTGCTTGAGCAGATCTCGACCTATAGCCTTGGTCTTGCCCTCAAAAGTGATTGGCAACCTTTGCGTTATCTTTTGGAATGAGTCAACTCCTTTTTCATCACTGTTTTAGAGTCAGACATTCTCCAATTGTGTTTATGCTTTGTGCGCAAAATGATTACGTATTGAGGGTGGTAGATGCTTGTGTAGGTGCGGCAGATCAAGTGTGTATTGAATGGCGATCTAGAGCCTTCTCTCATGTAGACCTCCTTTAGAGACATACGCTACATCAATTTGGCATCAGAGGCGGTCGTTTCAACTTCTATATTGTAAACTTCCTCGCTCTCTTTCGCTGGCTCGAATCAAAAGGAAAAAAACTTTCTGGTCTGCAAATAGCGGTCAAAAATTTTTATTTCTCTGCGAAAATATAAAAAAAAATATTTTAACGTTCCTCGTTCCTATTACTTCAGGAAAATCTCAAAATATCTTGTTTTAAATATAGGTCCAGCCCTAGAAAAATTCGTCTTTCAATGTTTTTGTAACCATGTATGCACACTAGACTAGGAACGGAGTACAATACACCGTCATCGTCTGGAATGACTACGAATGAGCACGGGGATGTGAATACTGAGGCTATTGAGGGACTACGAGCAGAGATGACGAAGCTTAGGACCATGATAGCCCAACTCCTATTGAACCAAGAGCGACTGCCTCCACCCTTTAATGTGAGACATCCTAACCGACACCAACCGGTAAACTATTCTGACTCTGATGGGAACTCCCCCCGAATTCCTCATCAAGATCGTCACCCCGAGCATGATTTCAATATTACTAGGGCCATTAAGATCGATGCCCCCACCTATGACGACATGGTAGATCCCCAGATCTTCCTCACCTGTGTAGTAGACATGGAATGTTACTTCGAATGGAACACCCTCTCGGACCTTCAGAAGGTCCAAGTCGCTAGGATGAAGTTAACTAGGCATGATAAGACATTAGATAAATGAGGAGTGTAGGATAGGGAACAGGAACGGGGTCTCACTAGTTGGATGGCCCATAATGAAGAACCTATCGACAGATCAATACGTCCCCGCATACCTATCGACAGATCAATACGGCCCTTTAACTCATCCATGTATTCGGCTATGCAAATAGCGCTCAAAATCCATAGCCGAATACATGGATGAGTTAAAGGGCCGCTTTGTGTGTTGTGACCTTAGAGAGGTTCCCGAGGTTACTTTATCTAGGTTTCGAAAGGGGCTATCTCCCGATATCTAAAGGAAACTCCTACGCTATGGACATACGAATTTGAACACGACTTTCAATGCCGCCCTTGACATTAAAAAACATCTTGCCTCGAAGGCGCACTCCCTCTATTCCCAAGAGAAGCGCAAGCCAACACTAGGAGCGTCCACTTCCACGTACCAAGATAAAGGGAAATTTCGGTCCAACGAGCCTAAATCGGTAGTTATCACTGCTAGGAATGCTAGGATACCCACCAGTGTGCGTATCCCCATAGGGAAGGTTAGTAAGTCCAATGCCATGTGTTATGCTTGTGGTGCTCAGGGCCACTATGCCTTTGAATGCCCAACAAGGACTAAGGCCATAGCCCTATTAGATTCGACTACCGACCCCTCTGATCTAGTTTATGAGGCTGCTGAAGAGAGTGACCCAGTTGGTGTCCCGAGTGACTTATAAGACGATCACCCCTTATGATGATGCGTTGTATCTTGACCACTCCTTGTTCGTTAGATGATTGGAAGAGGACGAGTATATTTTCTCTGTTTTTAAGAGTGGAGAGAAGTTCTGCAAATTGATCATTGATAGCGGTAGTTGTGTGAATGCCATATCTGAGAATGCTGTTACACGTATGATCTTGAACCCGGAGCCCCACCTGACTCCATATCAGGTAGCCTGGATCAATAAGGTTACAGTCCCGGTCACCAAGCGATGCCTAGTTCCCCTCTCATTCAAATCCTATACTGATGAGGTGTGGTGTGATGTTCTTCATATGGACGCTTGTCACGTGTTGTTAGGCTGCCCTTGGCTTTATGACTATGATGTGACGCATTTTGGCCGCGCCAACACGTATGAATTCAAGTTCAATGGCAAGACAATTACGTTGAGGCCGACCATCCCGAAGGAACCTGTAGGATCGGTTAAGGACACCACGATCCCAGTTGAGAGGAAGACTTTGAGCCTAGTCGGGAAAAAGGATTTTATTAAGGACCCTTTGCTTGATGGAGTGATATATGCACTAGTTCTTCTGAGTGTGAAGACGGATTCTAGAGTATTGGATGATCTCCCCAGTGAGCTACGGGTTTTGTTAGAAGAGTACATGGATACATACCCGGATGAGTTTCCATCGACGTTACCCCCAATTAGAGATATTCAACATGCGATAGATCTAATCCCGGGATCTTCCCTGCCCAACCAGTCCCATTATCGAATCCATCCCGCTGCCCATAAGGAGTTGCATGTTCAGATAGAGGACTTGTTGAAGAAGGGGTTTATTAGGACTAGTATGAGTCCATGTGCTGTACCAGCTCTGCTTGCCCCCAAGAAGGATGGCTCATGGTGAATGTGTGTTGATAGTCTGACTATAAACAAGATTACCGTCAAATATAGGTTCCCTATCCCATGTTTAGATGATCTCTTGGATGTTTTATCTGGCGCCACTATATTTTCTAAGTTAGATCTTAGGAGCGGTTATCACCAGATTAGGATCCGTGAGGGAGATGAATGGAAGACTGCGTTTAAATACAAGGATGGGTTATATTAGTGGCTTGTGATGCCCTTTGGGTTATCCAATGCCCCCGACACCTTCTCCAGGATGATGACACATGTCTTTCGACCGTACATGAGGAAGTTTGTGGCTATCTATTTCGATGACATCTTAGTCTATAGCACCTCCACTGCCGAGCACATCTCCCACTTGATAGTGACTCTATCCACCTTGAGGAAGGAAACTTTATTCCTTAACCTTAAGAAGTGCATATTCTATGTTCTAGAGGTAGAGTTTTTAGGTTATATAGTCGGGTCTGAGGGAATTTGAGTTGATCTTGGAAAGGTTCAGGTGATTAAGGACTGGCCCGAACCGACCAGCCTACGAGAGGTGCATAGTTTCCATGGTTTGGATACTTTCTATCGCCGCTTCATACGAGACTTTGATAGCATTATGACACCTATTAGTGACTGTATGAAGAAGGGTGAGTTCACCTGGACGAAGTCCTCCACCTTTGCCTTCCAACGTATTAAGAAGCTCATGACCGAGGCAACAGTGTTACGTCTACCTAACTTCATCAAGGTCTTCGAGCTTACCTGTGATGCATCAGCGGTGGGAATTGGAGGTGTTTTAAGTCAATAAGTTCACCCGATCAGTTATTTCAGTGAGAAACTATTATAGAGAGTTTTATGCTAGTATTCGATATTTGCATCATTAGAGGCACTATCTCCTCTCCAAGGAGTTTGTGATCCTCTCTGATCATGACGCTTTGAATTTCATAAACAGTCAGCATAAAATCAGCCCGTGTCATGCTAAGTGGGTAGCTTTCTTGCAAGGGTACACGTTTACTCTTAAGCACCTTAAGGGGTCTGACAATCGAGTTGCTGATGCACTTAGTCGCCTTACCCTTCTGTTGTCTACCATACAAGTCAATGTTATAGGATTCGAACGAGTTAAGGATGAATACGCCACTTGCCCAGATTTCTATGAGATGTATTTATCCGCCCAGGATAGCTCTCCAACGACCGTATCCGCATTTGTACTTAGGGACGGTTATCTTTGTAGGCACGGGAAGTTGTGTATTCTGCGATCCTCTTTACGACACCATATTATTTGGGAATTGCATAGCGGAGGCCTGAGTGGACACTTTGGGAGGGATAAGACCATTACACTCATTGAGGATAAATTTTATTGGACTAAACTTAAGGCGATGGTTGGACGGATAGTGAGTAATTGCCGTACATGTCAAGTATCTAAGGGCACTAAAACCAATTTTGGGTTATACACCCCTCTACCTATTCCTTCCGTACCATGGGAAGACGTGAGCATGGATTTCATATTAGGCCTTCCCACCACTCTTCATCGACACAACTTTATTTTTGTAGTTGTGGATAGGTTTTCTAAAATGGCATACTTTCTCCCATGTAGCAGGATCGACGACGCATCTCACATAGCTAAATTATATTTTAGAGGGGTCGTTAGTGATCGCAGAGTGCCAAAGACAATTATCTTGGATAGGGACGTGAAATTCACTAGCTATTTTTAGAAAACTTTATGGATTTTAATTGGAACCAAATTATTATTTTCCGCTGCCTATCATCCACAAACCGATGGGCAGACAGAAGTGGTCAATCAGAGTTTGGGGAATCATCTAAGGTGTCTTGTGAGTGATCATAAGGGCACTTGGGATCTACTTCTCCCCCATGCATAATTGGCTTACAGTAACTCTAAGAATAGGTCCACGGGTATGTCCCCTAACGAGTTTGTTCACGGGTATAAGGCTCCTGTTCCACTTGACTTGGTTCCATTACCTCCAACCTATAAAGCAAGTCAATTTGAATAATCCTTCGCCCAACACATTCATGACTTGCACCCACATATCTGGGCAACCTTGACCTCCAAATACGAATCCTATCAAACACATGCTAATCAATGTAGGAGAGTGTCACACTTTAAAGTCGGCGATCAAGACTTAGTCCGCTTAGTTCCCGAGCGACTACCAACTGGCACCGTTAGAAAGTTAGCTCTAAAGCGTGTCGGCCCATTTCGGATTATAAAGAAACTCGGTGATAATGCTTTTGTCTTAGATTTGCAGGCTGATTGGGGTGTTTCACCCATTTTTAATGTCTCGGATTTGACGATGTTTTTTTTGCCACCACAAGAGTTGACTTCTTTGTCATCTTCTCCTTCCACTCAAAATTCTTTGGGTTTGGGCAGTGGTAGTACGGATGATCTCTCTCCCCTGGTCTGCACAGGTTTAGCATTGGATGGTACATTGCCTTCTTTTATTCCCACTGCTGACATGTTTTCAAGGTTTCCCAAAACCTTTCTTATACCAGACAGGATACTTGATGCTTAGCTACTCACTACCACCGATGGTGCTACCCGCCGCTTTCTCATCCTGTTGGCGTGAACGCCCTCCTTTAGACGACTCATGGGTACTCGAGACAGAGGTTCAACAATTGGATGCCGCTCTTCTCCGCCGCTATCTCTTGGACCACGCATCGGAGATACGTGACTTTGAGCGGGGGAGGATTTATGCCGCGGCCTCTCCACCGCCACTTGAAGATGATCCAGACGCCAAAATGCTACAACATAAAGATTCCAGGTGACATGATGACTCCTTGGCTGCTAAAGGAAGGCAACGTTACAACCTCCGTCCGCGGCGCGCGAAGCCCACTTAAAGACTTATTTGAAGACCATTTCAATTACTTTAAATGCTTTATTTTATTTAAGAACTTGTAATGTTTTAATTTCATGCATTTTCATTTGGTGTCCTATTAGCCATCCGGATTGATGAGGTTTCATCTCAATCTTGGATGGTTCGATCTATTTTGTAACTCCTATATATAGGAGGCTTATTAAGTGAATTAGGGGATGAAGAAAGAAAACATAAAATCCATTTCTCTAAGAGGAATTTCGGCCTGGGATTGTGACTAACCGCCGCTCCCCCTTGTCTCCCTCTTCCCCTATTTCGGCCTCCACTCTCATGGAGCCTCCAGCGTGGTTTCTTGGTACGACTCCAAAGAAGAAGTATGACAACCCCACTCAGTGTGACGCTGGTGGGTCCATTCGGTGTGACGTCGGTGGCAATCATGGAGAGATTGATTCACCCACAAGGTATCAAGTGTGTTTCCCACCAACGGGTTGGGTAATCTCTTCCCCTTCTCTAGTGCTTCTTCTCTTTAGATTTGTGGAGGTTGAACCATAGTGTTCTCCGTGATCTTAAATATCAATCGATTTTCAAATCTCTGAATAAAATTATTATTGTTCATGTTTCCTATTCTCAGGACCAGGTAGGTCCATTTTGCTTGAGCAGATCTTGGCCTATAGCCTTGGTCTTGCCCTCAAAAGGGATTGGCAACCTTTGCATTATCTTTGGGAACGAGTCGACTCCTTTTTCATCGCTGTTTTAGAGTCGGTCATTCTCCGATTGTGTTTATGCTTTGTGCGCGAAACGATTACGTATTGAGGGCGGTAGATGCTTGTGTAGGTGCAGCGGATCAAGTGTGTGTTGAATGACGATCTAGAGCATTCTCTCGTGTAGATCTCCGTTAGTGACATACACTACATCATTAAGTATTCATTACTCCCAAGGGAAAATATGACCTTGATATTAATCTTTAGTATCTTATACTATAAATGATAAGGTACAATTGCCTTTATCAGATATAAAATCGGAGAATATTATCAACTTCCACAATCCACCTTCTTTTTTCTTTAACCCTTCTTCTCCACCTTTGTGATTCCTAGTATCAAGTTTTTGGCGCCGTTGTCGGAGAATGTTTTGATATTTTGAAAAAAAGGATAGCTATTAATTTTATCGTTTTGTTTTTCTTTTTTCTCTTTTTTCTCTTACCCCCTTTCGCGGTTGATTTTATTTTTTTATGGATAGTTTTTGTTTTTCTTGTGGACAGTTCGACCAGTCTCGCGAGGAGTATTTTGTTGGATATCCTTCATCCACCCATGATTTTATTCCTTCCGGAACGGACCAATTTGGCCAAATTGATCCATCTGCGAATTTTCTTTCATGGGGTTACGATGATTTTCAAACGCATTCCTACCCTTCTCCTCCGAATTTTTCTGATTTTAATTTTTCCAGAGATTTCTTGAATGGACATTTTGATCCTAGCCCTGCTTTGAACTACTCGGGGTGGCAACACCCTGATCATTCTTGGGGCCATGGTGATCATCAACCCATTGCATCTCAAGATTTCTCTGCTTTTTCTCCACAAGTTTGTGCACCTCCTGTTTTTGATTTTAGCGAAAATGAAAACATTTTTGATTATGCAGCATTTGATGCAAGCATCAATGCTCATTTCAAAATAATTTCTGACAATTTAGCTTCTCAGGCCGCAATTCTTTCTTTTCTTCCTCCTCCTCCTACTTATCTTTCGAATGATGAATCTTCGGACTTTCCGTCGTGCCTTCAATCACTCGCAGAAGACGATTATTCAGAAATTACATTGTGCATACAACCTCTCAAGGAGGAGATTTCCCCCGATATCCCGATTTGTTTTTTCAATTTTCCGAGGAAGACGAACTTTCCTGTGTTGGTTCTTCCAAGGAGATTGATTTTTCAGATATCCTTTTTTTGCCCCAATCTACAGAAATGATTGATATCCAAGTGGAGCAATCAGATCTTTTTATCCAAAAAAATTTCTTGTGATCAACCGCCACCGCCTTTTTCTTTTTCTTCTCTTCCCCCTCCTTGCAAAAATTTCTCTTCTTTTTCTTCTTTTATTTTTCGTTCTAATTTAGTTTCTAGTAATCATTCTTTTTCCCCCTTCTAATAGTTTATTTTCTTTTACTAACAAATTTCTTTTTCTAAATCTTTTTCATTTTTCTTTTATTTAAAAAATAAAAAACTACAAAAAAAATATTTTTATTTTCTTAAAAAATGTTTTAGCACTCGCGCCGCAACGCATATTACGCGAGTTGCCATTACATTTCTCTTTCTATTTTTCATTTAGCTAACCAATAACGTCGAGCTCAATGACGTTTTAAACAAAGAGTGCTCTTGGGATCCACCCCTTGCTTATCTCTTTTTTTGTTGTTGTGTTTTTTGTTTTGTGCAGGAATAAGCTCCCGGGTGTTTATGCCGCTTCTCCCATCTCAACTTGGATTTGAGCTGGTCTTTAGCTCAAGTTCGGGGGGAAGCATTTTTCAACGTCTGGGCATCAAGAGCTAGGGAAACATCTTTTCCTTTTCTTTGCATTTCTTTTTCAATTTTTACTTTCATTTATGTTTTGATTTCTCTCTCTCCTTCCCCTCTTTTCTCCATTGAGGACAATGTCCATTTACGCTTGGGGGAGGATTTCCTCCTTCTCTTTTCTTTATTTTGTTTCCTTGAAAAAAAAAGAGAATATCTTAAAAATCCAAAAAAGAGAATATCTTTAAAATAATAAAAAAAGAGAATATCTTAAAAATCTAAAAAAGAGAATATCATAAAAAACAAAAAAAGAGAATATCTTAAAAATCCAAGAAAAAGAAAATATCTTAAAAATAAAAAAAAGAGAATATTTCAAAATAAAAAAGAGAATATCTTAAAAATCCAAAAAAAAAATAGAAAATATTTCAAAATAATATATATATATATATACTATTTGTTTTTACTTTAATAATTTAAACAAATTTTGGTATTTCAATAGTACCCCTTGCTTTTATTTTATTTTCTCAAAATTCCATATAAAAACCTTAGCTAATTATGATTTTTCTAATCATTTTTTAAATTATGTTTCACAAGTAAAATGTTGGTCATGATGTGTTTCTAATTCACGGTAGCATGTTAATGTGAAACGTTTTTCTAAAACTCGCATTTCTATTTTGGTTTTTTGTTTTTTATTTTCTTTACTTTCTTAAAAAAATCATTCATCCACTATTTTCCTTTTTGTTTTTTGGATAATTTTTGTAATGTCAACTTTTGATTAGCATAATAGATGTGAACAATCCAAGTCGCCTATTATTTCTATTTTCTAGATAATTTCATTAGTCTTCATTTATTATCTAGGATTTTCTTTTTGAAATTTTTCAAGGCTTATACTTTAGATAAATTTGGAAACATGAAAATGATTTAGGCCGTTTTGTTTTCGTTTGAGCCTTCTTGCCAACAAAAAAATTTTTATCTCTAGTTAGCCGCTTTTGAGCCTTTTTCGATTTCAATTGATAGCTCCACTTATCATCTCATTTTCACCAAAGCTAAAATTTCCAACCTATTTAATCACACTAACCTTTTGATTTTCATTATAAAAAATTTCATGATTATGATAGGGTTGTTTTTGCGATATGATTGGAGAACTTTTTGAAAAATGAATGCTCAAAATAAGTGTTTACTTTTGTTTGGCCAATTTCAAAATGAAAAGAAAATTATTTATGACCTTTATTTTGTTTTGAAAAAAAGAAAGAAAAATATAAAAAGGAAAGAAAAGAAAATGAAAAAAAGAAAGAAAAATATTTTATTTATGATTAAAATTTTTGAAACTCTTTATTTTGGTTTAGTGTAGTTTTAAAGCCTCCTTGTTTATCTTTGAATTTCACTCCTAATCATAAACCTAAACCAAACATTTCGATCCAAATAAGACTTTTTGATTCTTGTTTTTGAATTTTGTTTTTTAGCTAAGTAATGAAGAAAAGTAAAATAGTAAAGTTTTGGATTTAAATTTAGATTTTTGTTATTTGATTGATTTAGTTATAATGTGTCTCTTGGATCTAGTAATAACTCAATGCGTTTTTTATTTTGTTGTTTGCTTAAATTTATTTAAAGAATTTTGTTAAAAGTTTGGATGATTTATTTTCATTAGTAAAGTTTATAAATTGTTAAACTATATTTAAGTAACTGCTTTAGATTTACGTTTCATCTTCTCCCGACTTAGAATTTTGCATTGTACTTGTCTTAGCATAATTAGAATTTTCCTAATTAGTCACTTTTATGTTAGCTAGTTTTATATTTTTGCTTGAGGACAAGCAAAGCTTAAGCTTGGGGAATTTAATAGTACGTTTTGTAGTCTAAACTATTACGGTATTTTTAGGTTTTTAATACACAAATCATGTC
The DNA here is from genome assembly GCA_039583875.1 of Platanthera guangdongensis. Lineage (NCBI taxonomy): Eukaryota > Viridiplantae > Streptophyta > Magnoliopsida > Asparagales > Orchidaceae > Platanthera > Platanthera guangdongensis. The sequence continues at coordinate 113,399,890 of CM077163.1, forward strand.
TTGTAAGTTTATATATTGACCACTTTTTGTCTATTTTATTGTCACTAATGTTTTCTCTTCTTTTTGCAGATTTTCTCAGTTTTCGGCCATAATGACTAAACACGCCCACTTACACGCCGTCCCTGGGCGTGTCACCGGGCGTGTAACCCGATCTCAAGGAAGCTTGCTGCCTGAACCCAAATCCTGAGCAAAATATCTGACATACCACCTAACATGCCCTCCCTGGACGTGTCACCCTCGTACCGAAGCCAGCTGCCGCATTTAAAGTTTTTCTGTTGCTGCACGTCAACAGTACTAACACGCCCCCCACCCCCGCACGGGCGTGTCTATAACACCCCCTATCCGTCGTATAGCATATATTAGTAGGTTCGGCCGGGGCCCGACGCCATATACCACAGACGGACCAGAAGGTTACTCAATGGAAACCATCCAACTAAGAATCAACGTCCTACACAGAGTACATTCTAGCGGAAGCAATTTAAAAGGTTGCATAACAAAGAACCCAGCATAAGCATAAATGTCCACTACTCAAACCAACAGGAATGAAGGTACAATACACAAGTACAATAGCCTTAAGGCCTTCCAATTGTTTACTCAAATTACAGTGTTTTCCAAACCTCGGCATGCAGGCTGGTTACACATGAATAAAGCAAGTAAACACTCAATATTTGGCCTTCGAGGGCCGACCAGCAATGTGGGCTTTTGCCCGCTATTTATCACTTGGCTCCGCAGCACCTGCAAGAAATAATACACTACACGGTGGCAAACAAAAGCAACGGTCAGCTATGCTGACCAAATTATAACGATCCCGCCCCAAACTCGGGGCGGCGATGCTCCTTTCCTTGCACTTTGTTAGCATAACCAAGAAGTATAGTGTAAACACTTCATCACAAGCATGGGCACGCACGACCACACACCCCGTGCTCTCACGGCGCATTCTTGGTGAACCGGTCAATGTCACGTCAATTTTAGCCATAGACATTGAGGTCACACCACCGCCACTTAGACGTCCAATCTCGTGAGCATTTTGTCTTTCCAGCATTGGTCACATCAATTTAAGCCATAGACCGCCTAAGACCCTCCATCTATGCCAATGGCTCCTACCGAATGACATAGAGCGGGTACGGTTCTGCCTAACTCGTTGCTCACATCGCAACGTCATTTTAAGCCATATGCGCGGGTCAGGCTTTCCCGAGTCCCAAATCGATCACACACTTTACATAACCCAGTTATGTACAAGTTGGCTCCCAGGACACCATGTTGGCAGAATCACACATCTGCCTAGTTTTCTGGGTGCACCTTGGAGTTAGTCCCCAAGGCTCCCTGTTGCAATCTACCGCGTAGAAAACCCGAAAAACAACCATTCGCGCGGAGTCTTCTCCGGCCATTCATGCAATGCAACATCATCGATCCAGACCAACTTGTCCGGATAGGCTTCACACATCATGCCTATGTCCGATTCTCGATTACGGACTTTACATGTACACAACGGGGACTATTCATGTCTACCCGAAGGAATGCCTCAAACTCACCGCAAACTCGCGAGAGCGGGCTTCCAATGCAAATAAAAAGAGGACTTCACATGTCCTAGGATGAGAATCGTTACCCTAGCATTTTTCCTGGGCACCATGGAAATCTATGTGGATGAAAAACACCGCGTTGTCCTCGCCTCCATAGATCCGAAGTCAGCTTGCGATTTAGAGCTCCGAAGATTCGCCGGTGACCGGATCTAGCCTCCTTATTCTTCCTTGCTCTCCCCACTCTCTAGAACTTTAGAAAGAGATTGAGTAAGAGAAATGCGGGCTTTGAAACCCTATTCCCGGGTATATTCTCGCAGGAGCAACCCCCAGCCATTGGATCCCAAAAAAGGAAACGGACGACCACGATCCTGACTTGAAATTCAAAATCTAGGTCGAACACAGCCTGTGACACGCCCGTGTCTAGAGCCGTGTTCACCATTCACCGTCGAAACCGACGCGTCCCTAAAAGTATACGGGTTTGCGACACGCCCGTGTCCTGAATGACACACCCATGTCATCCAGTACACGGCCGGGTAGTGTGCCGTGTTACTCCATCGACACAGGACCGAAAACACTCGAAAGGTACACGGGTACTCGATACGCCCGTGTCACAATTTGACACGCTCGTGTCTACTCGACACGGCCCGTGTGCTACACCGTGTGTATCCCACGATACGACCCGACCTTCACCCCGAGAAGGACACGGCCTGGGACACGCCCGTGTCTTAGGCTGTGTTCGCTACTCAACGATTGTCGACTCCAAATTCGTCGACCTCTCGGCCAGATCGTCAACCCGAGCACGACATGCCCCAGGGACACGCCCGTGTCCCAGGCCGTGTGCTCCCTGCCAAGTTCCAAACTTGGCCCAAAACACCACCCATCGCTCTTTTGAGTTTTGGGGCGTTACAACTCTCTCCCTCTTAAAAGAATTTTGTCCCGAAATTACATAGTGGAAAGATAAAATAAAACTTAAACGGTACCTGAGTGGAATTACTCAGGGTACTCCTCAAGCATGGTCTGCTCTCGCTCCCAAGAGAGATCCTCCCGACCGTAGTTGTCCCAACAGACCTTGACCATCCTGATCGCTTTGTTGCGTAGCCGCTTGACTTCCGAGTCCATAATGCATATAGGCTTGACCTTCGTCGTCAACCCATTATCGACCGGCACTGTGTCGACCACAATCATTTGCAAAGGCTCTTGTACCTCCTTCCGCAGCACAGATATGTGGAATACATTGTGTAAACCACTTAGCTCCACTGATAGCCTCACACGATAGGCTGCTTCGCCAATCCGCTCTAGAACCTCAAACGACCCAAGGTACCTCGGGCTTAGCTTCTTCAAATACAGTACCCGCAAGACACCCTTGAACGACTTGATCTTCAAGTACACCCAGTCGCCGACAACGAACTCCACGTTCATATGCTTGGCATTATAGTAGTTAGCTTGGCGATCCTGAGCGATCAACAATCACTCTCAAATCATTCGAACCAACGATGTTGCGTCGTCTACCTCTTGGCACTTGTACAGCTTTGACTCACCCGTTTCCAACCAAGACAACGACGCGCGACATCTTCTACCATAAAGGGCCTCGAAGGGCACCATTTGTATGCTCGTCTGGTAGCTATTATTGTAAGCGAATTCCACCAAGTATAGGTGATCTTCCCACTGCTTCCCAAAGTCCAGGACGCACATGCGAAGCATGTCTTCCATTGTCCTATTGACCCTCTCGGTCTGCCCATCCGTTTACGGATGAAAGGCTGTGCTGAAACTCAGCTTTATTCCCAACATCTGCTGCACCAGTCTCCAATCATTGGACATGAACCGCCCATCTCGGTCACTTACGATGCTGTGGGGCACACCATGAAGCCATACTATGTTATCCACATTTAACTTTGCCAATTTCTCCACAGAATCGTCCTTCCTATGCATAATGAAGTGTGACACCTTCGTCAAACGATCCACGATGAAAGTGCTGGTTAGATCTGATATACTCTAGAGGGCGGGGGGGGGGGGGGGGGGTGAATAGAGTATGGTGCTTACTAAAAACATTTTACAACTATTGTTGCATACCTAAGTGAACAGGGAAGCAAATAACATAAAGTAAACACAGCAACTAACTAAACACAGAGCAATCACAGACCATAGCAAGAAAACAAAAGAAAATAAGCAACCAGAAGACACAAGGAGCTATAGTGGTTCCCCAATCAATCTGGGTACATCCACTCTTATACCACCCTAGGTAGGAATGCACTGCAGGATGAGTTGATCAGGTGTCCTGGACACCAATGGGTTTTGATCAGGTCCCCAAAAACCAAACCCTCAAGTCTTTTGGAAGGAGACTTGCAACCAGAATAATTTTGAAGGGATTTAAAACCATGTACAGGAATTAGAGAGAGGGTGATATTGTCTTCTCTGTCAACAGTCAGAGAGAAGACTTGTGGATTGATGTAGCAGATCTTGCTCCCCCTGAGATCTTGAAATGGTCAGGAATGCTGGAGCACTGCTTCAGGGTGATAGGCCTTCAATGACTTAGAATGCCTGGACCAGAACTGCTTCAAGAACTTCTTTTGACTGATAAAGTTCTGTTGTCCTTTGAAGTTGTCCTGAGAATAGAAAGAAGAAGACTCTTGATTGAATTTGGTTCTTCTTCTTCTTCTTCAAAAGTTCTCTGGTCAAGGCTGATTGCAGTCAAGAACTTTAGATTTGAGAATATTTTGTTCTTCTGCAGCTTCAGAGTGTCTGTCAGATTATTTTCTGTACAGTGATTCTTGAACTCTGCTTGATTCTGTTCTCTTACTGTGTCACTATTTTTTATGTATCTGTGTGTCTCTCACTGACTGAGGAATATTCAAACTTTTGAATGTCGAGCAGTAATTACAGTCGGCCTTGGAAAGAATCAGCAATCAATGACTTTCCTAACTATCCCATGGAAAAAACGGCATGTAATCATCCAAAGTCAATGCACGTTCTAACGGTAACATTTCGAGAAGATCTGGCATTAAATGTTCAGGAAACAACGCCAAGAAACAGAACGGGAACCTTGAAGAAAACCTAATCTGGATTCGTCGAACAAAGAACACAATTCGTCGAGCTGAACTTGTGTTCCTCGAGCGAGCTTGAGTTCGTCGAGCTGAGCTTGATAGAGTTCGTCGAGGTGAGCTTGATATAGTTCGTCGAGTAGACAATCTTCATTCATCTGATAGACAGTCTTTATTCGTCGAGCTAAGAATCAAATTCATCGAGCTGAGAAAAGTTCTGGACTTAGACAAAATATCCTGCATCTGCTGAAATGCTGTGTCGACATAAATTGGTGTCGACAGATTGATCTTGGTGTCGACAAAAATCCTCTAGTGTCGACATAAGCTGGTGTCGACTGAAATCCTGGTGTCGACATAAGCTGGTGTCGACTGAAATCCTGGTGTCGACACAAATCGTCTGGTGTCGACACAAACCATAAGTGTCGACACAGATTCTCTGAGTCCAGAAATCGTCGAGTAGAGAATAGCATTCGTCGACCTGAGAAGCTGACTTCGTCTACTTGAGAAGCTGTGAACTTGAGGTCCAAGTTCGTCGAGCTCAGAATATAATTCATCGACCGAAGCTTGAGGCTGGACTTAGAAAAAATTGAAGTTCTCCTGATTTTGGCTTGATGTAGAAAATGAGTTTTCGTTGAACAGAGAACATAGATTGTCGAGCTCAGCACTAAGAATTATCTCACGATCGTCGAGCGCAAAACTCCTTTCGTCGAGTTGAGTTCGACGAACGTCGAACTCACTTTACTTATCCTTGAAAACTTGTGAGTCTGGAGTCTCTGAGGGTCTTGTTGAAAGCTGGTCCATCTGGAGTTGAGCCTAAGGACTTAACCTAGACTCTAGGACACAAATTGATCCTGGCTATACATGATGGGTCACAACCTAAGTCAGTGAACCTAGCCCAAATCAACTAGGGATACAGCAATCTCCCCCTATTTGGGTGAGCTCACTAACAGAGACTTAAAACAGAAAAACTAAGCAAGAGAAGAGATATATCTGGCAGAGAATTATAACACATGCAACAGATATATATATACACAGCTTTTTTACAGATAGCATAGTTTAAAAAGAAATAACAGACAAAAATGAATCAACAAGAAAATTACTTCTTTGGCTTCTTCTGCTGAGGTTTGTCTTCTATTTTCTGCTCTCCTGTCTTCTTGAAAATGATTTATCTCTTTGGATCTCGAGCTTGAGCTATTGTCATAGTCATGTCAGCTGCCCCAATAATATTCAATGAAGTTGCTCTGGGGACAACTGCTTCTGGGTGAAGTTTCATATAATCATCAACATTAAACAGTTTATTACCTTTGTCAAATCTTTTCAGCTCTTCCTTTCTATACTTTGACATGGTTGAAAGACCAGAGATATCATTTCCTTCTACTTTGGCTTTATTTATCAAAGATAGACCAATCAACTCTTAGTACCTAGCCATTCTTGCAGTATTAGCAGTCTCTGGATCTTCAAAAGGAATTGGAGGGGAGTCTGGCTTCTTTGGGCTTTCAGCTTTTTATACTTTAGGACTTTGTTGCTGCTGCTGCTTATGCTGTTGACTACCTGAGGAGGATGGCCTCTGCTGGCTGCTTCTAGAAGATCTCCCTGACTGTCTCTGATAAGTTTGCATTGGGGCAGATCTCTGGGAGCTAGAGCCACTGGCACCAGCTGCTGGAGGAGGAGGAGGATCCTTCCTGTATCTGTGCACTGGAGGAGAGGAGTATCACCTGCTTCTCTTTCTATCTTTCTGCTGGTTTTTGGAGAGCCACATCCATGCTGGAATTCCCTTATATGGAGTCACCTTGTGGAGAATATAATAGGGAGTGTCTGCATTGGGATTTAGCTTGGGAGCTGGAGGAGGAGCAGCCTTTCTCTTCTTTGACAACAGTCTCTTTTTCTTACTAGCTGCATCCTCATCAGAATCATCATCATCATCTTCTTCTGATTCAGAACCTTGAGGGATGTCATAAAGAGCATCCAAAGCTTTTAAAGCTTTATCAAAAACAACAGCCTTTGCTGGAGGAGAGGCAGAAGGTTCAGGAAAAGGGGTATCAGCAACAAGAGAAGAAATATCTGTACAACATTCAGAAATAAAGGAGACAGAGCTATCAGCTACTGCCTTATTCTCTTCTTCAATGTCAGCCTGAATAAGCTCATCTAAAGTAGGCATAGGAGAGTCATCCATAATAAAGTCTGGTGCTGAAATTGGCACTAGAGTATCTTCTGGAATGACCTCTGGGCTGGAAGCTGAGATGGAGGCTGGAGCTGAGAGAGCAAAATTGTCACAGAGTTGCTTAGCAACTGCTGGACTGGCTGGAGAGGTATAAGGTACAATAGCCAAACATGGCTTAGTGAAATCAGCTGGAAGAGATTGCATATGTACAATATCAAAACTTCTCAACAAAACTGATAAAGTCACTGTGGGATTTAAATGGAAATCACCAACAGGAGTTATTTGAGAAACTGACTTATCCAAATCAATGTCAATATCTGTAAATTGAAATAGCTCAAACATCTCAGCATCAAAGTCTGGCAAAATTGTTGTATCATCAGCTGAATCTGAATCTGCTGGAGAGGGAACTGCTGTGACTGCTGTTGTATCTGCATCTGCTGCAACTTTATCACAGAGCATCTCTCCCTGCCTGGGTTCAGGAATACCTGGAGCCATGCCCCTAGATGAAGAGAGGACAACAGATAGAAGAGAGAGCTGGGCAGATAAGGAATTAATGGAGGTCACAAGAGGTGTAATTGCCTCATGGATCAAAGATTTTATGAGAGGGGTGAGCAAAGAAATGAGGGTAGATGGATCAAATGGGGAAGGGGAAGGGGATGGAATGGGAGGAGGAATAACAGATGGAGTGGGGGCATCTAGCATGATTGAGTCTGATGGTATATTATAAGATGGAATGGTGGATAAGTGTGGGGAAGAGGAGACTGAGCAGGTGTAGGAAGTATTGTCTCATGAGGGGAATCTGGAGGAGGGGGTTGTTGATGAACTTGCAGAGGGGAAGATGGAGGTGGAGATGGAATGTTTGTCAGGTCAAGTGGTGGAGATAAAGGAGGGGTAGGTATATGAGAAGGCTTCTTTGGAGGAAGAGGTGCTGGAAGAGATGGTTGAGATGGAGGAACCTCTTCAACAGGGTGGGGAGTGGCCTTTACAGCCCTTATACTCTCAGAAGTTTGGAGGGAGGAGGAAGAAGCCTTTGAGGGCTTGGTGTAACACCCCCTATCCGTCGCATAGCATATAACAGTAGGTCCGCCCGGGGCCCGACGCCTTATACCACAGACAGACCGGGTGGTTACTTATGGAAACCATCCAACCAATCTCAACGTCCTACACAGAGCATTCTAGCGAAAGCAGTTTATAAAAGTTGTAAACAAAGAACCCAGCATTAGAGCACGAATGTCCACTAGTACAAAACAGGAATGTTATTACAAAATACTCGAAACAAGCCTTAAGGCCTTACAAAATGTTTCACTCGAATATTACATGATTTACAAACCACGGCACGCAGGCCGGTCATACATGAATAAAGCAATAAACATTTCCATTTGGGCCTTCGAGGGCCGGCTTCGCAAAAAGGTCTTTAGCCCGCTATTGACCGCTTGGTCCAGCTGCACCTGCAAGCAACAAACTACCGCACGGTGGCAAAACAAGGCAACGGTCAGCAATGCTGACCAAATTATAATGATCCCGCCCCCAACTCGGGGCAGCGATGCTCCTTCCCTGCATTTCATTAGCATAAGCGAGCAATGTATATATATATAGCCATTTCATCACAGACGTTGGCTCGCACGGCCACACGCCCCGTGCTCTCAGGGCACATTCTCGGTGAACCGGTCGATGTCACGTAAATTAAAGCCATAGACATTCCGGACTCACCACCGCCACTTGGACGGCCAAACCTATGAGCAATTTGTCTTCTGGCATGGGTCACGTCAATTTAATCCATCGACCGCCGAAGACCATAATCTATGCCAATGGTAAGTGCCACGTGCCTTTAGGTCTCTTTAACCGAATGACATAGAACGGGTACGGTTCCATCTAACCCGTGCTCACATCGCAACGACAATTTAAGCCATTTGCGCGGGTCAAACTTCCACCGAGTCCCATTTCCATCACAAGTCACATAACCCCGTTATGTTCAAGTTGGCTCTCAAGCCACCAAGTTGGCAAGATCTCGTATCCGCCCAGTTTTCCGGGTGCACCTTTGGGTTAGTCCCCAAGGCTCCCTGCTGCAATCTACCGCGTAGAAAACCCGAAAAACAACCAATAGCACGGAGTCTTCTCCGGCCTTATGCAATGCAACATCACCGATCCAGACTAACATGTCCGGGTAGGCTTCACACATCATGCCTATGTCCGTTCTCGCATACGGACACTAAACAACGGGGACTTTACATATCTACCCGAAGGAACGCCTCCAACTCTCCGCAAACTCGCGAGAGCGGGCTTCCTATGCTAAGAAAGAGAGCTATTCATGCTCAAGATGAGGATCGTTACCCTTGAGTTCCTCTTTGGCACCATTGAAAAGTAATCGGATGGAAATCACCGCACTTGCGTTGCCTCCGTGGATCCGGAGTCGGCTTGCGATTCGGAGCTCCGAAGCTCCTCCAATGGCGGATCTAGCTCCTTCTTCTTCCCTTAGCTCTCCTCTCTCTCCAAGGATTTAGAAAGAGAACAAGTGAAGAAAAGTAAGGGTTTTCTAAGTCAAAACCCGGGTATATCCCTACAGGAACAACCCCCAGCCATTGGATCTTCAGTCAAAGAAATGAACGGCTTCAATTCGGGACTGAAATGCCCAATCTGGACTGAACACGGCCTGCCACACGCCCGTGTCCAGGGCCGTGTGCCCCATTCGCCGTCAAAATCGAATCACCTGGAACCTCACATGGGTATTGAACATGCCCGTGTTCGAGCTGACACGCCCGTGTTCCACCTCACACGGCCGTGTCGCCGGCCGTGTACCCCATGATTTTTCCCCATTTTCAACCCGAGCACTGCACGGGTTCTAGGACACGCCCGTGTCCTTGCCCGTGTCGCCTTGACACGCCTGGACCCCAGGCCGTGTACACGGGACATTTCGTCGAGGGAAGATCGAAGACTTGATGACACGGCCTTGGACATGCCCGTGTCCTAGGCCGTGTGCCTTGTCTCGACGATCGTCGAGTGAATCTCGACGACTCCCCAGGACGATCGTCGACACGGGTCGACACGCCCTGCGACACGCCCGTGTAGCAGGCCGTGTGTCCATTCTCGACGAATCGTCGAGTATATCTCGACGACTCACAGCTAAGTGTCGACACGGGTCGACACGCCCTGCGACACGCCCGTGTCCCAGGCCGTGTGCCTGCTGCCAGAACTCAAACTGGCCCAAAACATCCCCCTTTTGCTCCCTTGAGTTTCGGGGCGTTACACTTGGAGATGGTCCTCTCCCAACTGCCAAATAGAGCGCAAGTGAGGCGCTTGCTGGCATTTATGGAGATGGTCGGGGAGACCATACATTCAGCAGCCTTCTCCTTGAGAAATATTCTCAATATTCTGCCAAAGCAGACTTCCTTCTTGCTGTTCTTCTTCTTGATCAATTCAAAGAAAACCTTACTCCAATCAACATGTCGCTTATTCACTACTGCACACATTATCAGAAATTGGCGACGCGTAATATAGTCATGAGCAGAGTGCTTAGCCATCAGTATCTTTCCCGTAATATCTGCCAGAAATTGGTAGGCGACGGATAATTGCTTTTTCAACAACTTATTAGGGTTGTTACCAGAGAAACCCATCAGTTTCAGCATATCACTGAATTCCTCAGAATCCATTTCCAGATTGTCTTCTTCGTTCACTAATCCAAATATTTCAGTGAGAACTGCGGGAGAGAGGGAAACAACAGTGTTCCCTATATTGCCGGTCAAAACATCTTCTTCAGAAACTGTAGATGTATATACCCATTCTCGTATTTCCGTTGCATGAAGTTTATTGCGCCTGGTCACAAAATCTTTTAAACTGAGTTCTCCCAGTAGTTCTAAGATGTATAGAAAGATGGGGTCAGAATGTTGAAACGACTCAAAGTCCATGCCGAACCCAGTGTCAAACTTCATTGCAACCAAAGCACCTGAGGGAATCGCCATTGATGTCCTGCAAGAAAAAAACAGAGAGAAACGACGATCAAGAGCAAAGGAACTGAAAGCGCAGGACGAAGGTCAAAGAAAACCTAGATATATGATTTTCAGAATATGAATCGACAAACTCCGTTCCACGAAAAAGAAAAATTCTTTGAACTGAGCTCGACGAAATAAATTATAAACAGATAATTCGTCGATCTCATCCAGAAGAATCAAAAACAGTTCGTCGAACTCCGTTCGATGAAATGTCTTTCTGAAGCAAAGTTCGTCGATCTCTAGTCGACGAAAATTGTTTCCTCACACAGAGAATTCGTCGATCTCCGTTCAACGAGAATCTCTCAAACTTTCCCTAATTCGTCGAACTCCGTTCGACGAACTCTGGAAAATTCGTCGAATGCAGACAGAAACTAGGTTAACTCTTCTCCATCAATCATTCCCAGTTGATTTATAAAGAACAGATGGGTTTTCTCATCCAATGTCTTGGTGAAAATGTCTGCTCTTTATAGATCAGTAGGAATATGGATCAAGTTAATTTTCTTTTCGTCCACATTATCTCTAATGAAATGATGTCTTATTTCAATATGTTTTGTCCTAGAATGGTGAACTGGATTCTGTGTTATAGCAATAGCACTAGTATTATCACAAAATAATGTTGAATTATTTAAGTTGACACCATAATCTGAGAGTTAGTTTTGTATTCATAGCATTTGTGAACAGTAACTACCAGCAGCCATGTATTCTGCTTCTGCAGTTGATGTAGACACAGATGTCTGCTTTTTACAAAACCAGGAGACAAGTCTCATACCAAGGAACTGGCATGTTCCAGTGGTACTTTTCCTGTCCACTCTACATCCAGCATAGTCAGCATCTGAGTATCCAGTTAACTCAAACTCTGACTCTGCAGGATACCAGAGTCCTAGACTAGGGCAACTCTTTATATATCTCAAAATTCGTTTTAGGAAAATAAGGTGAGATTCTTTAGGGTTCACTTGGAACCTAGCACAAAGGCATGCGACAAACATTATATCAGGTCTGCTAGCTATTAGGTATAATAGGTATCCAACAATTGCCCTATAATTTTTCTGATCCACTGGTTTACCTGCTGCATCAGAATCCACAACAGCATTTGTAGCCATAGGGGTTTTTATCCCTGAAGCATCACCCATCCCAAATGTTTTGATAAGCTCTTTAGCATACTTAGCTTGGGAGAGGAAGATACCATCTGGGAGCTGCTTCACTTGGAGACCAAGGAAGTAGGAAAGCTCACCCATGCTACTCATCTCAAATTTAGAATGCATGAGGTCAGCAAACCTCTTGCACAATTTGGGATTGGTAGACCCAAAAATAATGTCATCCACATATATTTGTACTAACAATATTTGGTCCTTATGATGTCTAGTGAAAAGTGTTTTATATATAGTTCCTCTTGTAAATTCATGCTCTAAAAGAAAGCTTGCTAGGGTCTCATACCAAGCTCTTGGAGCTTGCTTTAAACCATAGAGAGCTTTATGCAATTTAAAAATAAAAGAGGGTTGAGTTGGAGAGATAAAACCTGGAGGTTGTTCTACATAAACCTCTTCTTGAAGTTTTCCATTCAGAAATGCACTTTTGACATCCATCTGGTAGACCTTGAATCTCTTGTAAGCTGCATAGGCAAGGAATATCCTAATGGCCTCTAACCTTGCAACATGGGCAAAGGTTTGGTCATATTCTATTCCTTTCTCTTGTCTGTAGCCTTGAGCAACAAGCCTAGCCTTGTTTCTCACTATGTTGCCTTGAGCATCCAACTTGTTCCTGTAGACCCATTTGGTTCCAATAACTGGCTAGTTATGGGGTCTTGGAACCAAATCCCAAACTCTACATCTCTCAAACTGATTGAGTTCCTCTTGTATTGCAATGATCTAGTGGGGATCTTGCTCTGCCTCATGTATGGTGAGAGGTTCAATTTGAGAGAGAAAACATGCATGCATCAAGTCTTGGTTGAGTTGATGCCTTGTCTGTACACCTACTGAGATGTCTCCAAATACTTGAGATCTAGGGTGATCTCTAAGTGTGACAAGATCAGTTGGTGGAGTTGGTTGAGCAACAGCTTCAGTATTTAATTCCTCTTGGGGAATGATACTAGCTGTTGGGGGAAGTTCAGCCACTTCCTATTGACTTTCCTTATCACTATCTTCAGCATCCTGTGAAGTGGGATGGTTTGATACCTCTTGGGTAAGGTTCAGTCCATCCATAGACTCACATAATGGTGGAACCTACAAAGAGCTTATGGTAGAAATTTCTTTCTCCTTGTATGACATGTTAGTCTCATCAAAAGATACATGAACAGATTCTTCAATTCTGAGAGTAGATTTATTATATACCTTATAAGCTTTACTGATCATGGAGTATCCCAGAAACACTCCTTCATCAGCTTTAGCTTGAAATTTTGCTATGTATCTCTTGTCATTATTGTGAATGTAGCAAATACAACCAAAGATTTTGAAGTAATCTACTTTAGGTTTCTTCCCTTTGAGTAATTCATAGGGAGTCTTTCCCTTCAGCTTATATATCAAGCTTCTATTCAACACATAGTTGGAGGTGTTCACTGCCTCTGCCCAAAAGGATAGAGGAAGGTGAGAATCTGACAACAATATAGTAGCAGATTCAATAAGGGTTCTATTTTTCCTTTCAGCTACCCCATTTTATTGAGGAGTTCTAGGAGCTGAGAAAGTATGTCTGATCCCTTCACTTTGACAGAACTCTTGCATAAGAAGAGAATCAAACTCTGTCCCATGATCACTTCTGATCAGGGCAATGTGAGTGGTGAACTCAATCTGTATGCATTTGAGAAACTCTGTCAAACACTTAAAGTTATCAGACTTCTTCCTCAGAAAGAACACACATGTGAATCTAGAGAAGTCATCTACAACTACTAAGGTATAAGATTTCCCTCCTAAGCTTTGTACTGTAATGTCTCCAAAGAGATCCATGTGTAATAAATACAAAATCGTAGGTGAATCACTCTTATTAAGTTACTTGAAGCTATTTTTGGTTTGCTTGCCTAATTGACAAGCCCTGCAAAGTCCTTCCTTCTTGTAGGGGCCAGAAGGTAGTCCTCTAACAAGGTTGTCCTTGGATAGCCTATCAATGGTTCTAAGGTTTACATGTCCTAATCTCTTATGCCATAATTCATTAGGTCTACAAATAGAGTTGAACAAGCATATGTCTACTTTAGTTGAAAGAAAGTCTACTAAATAGATGTTACCTTTCCTTTTACCTGTCAACACAGTGGTGTTGTCCTCTGATTTGATCTTGCATGAGGATTTGCTGAAAGTCACTTGATAGCCTTCATCACACAGTTGACTGATACTGATTAAGTTGTGCTTCAGTCCTTCCACATAGGCTACTTTCTTGAATGTGACTGTGCCAATCTGGACTGCACCATATCCTTTTGTTAGTCCAAAGTTTGAATCACCAAATATTACTTTGGGTCCAAGCTTGGCTTTAAAGGATATGAAATTGTCCTTGTTTCCTGTCATGTGCTTTGAGCACCCACTATCAGATACCATTGCTGGTTTGATGTTGGATAGGTCTTCACCTGCACATAAAGCAATTTACTTATTTTTGACTCAGTTTACCTTGGGCCTAGGTTGATAACCTTTGAATTCAAAAATAAAAGACATCTCTGGTTGACTCTTATAGCCTTCAGGATGATATCTCCTAGGAGGTATTATCCATTTAGTATAGGGGTTAAACTATTAAGATGTAGAACCTCTAGGATTGAACTTTGATTTGCCTTTGAAAGAGTTTTCAAAACTCTGAGCTCTGTTCGACGATCTCTGAGCTGAGTTCGACGATCTTGGGTCAGATCGTCGAGCTCCGTTCGAAGATCGACTGTGCCAGAGTTCAGGGTTCAGAGTTCGTCGACCTGGGTTTGACGATTTATCCTGAGATCGTTGAGCTCCATTAGGCGATCGTCGAGCTCCGTTCGATGATTTCTGTTGAACTATGGTTTTCTTAGGTAGATCAGAATTCTTCCTAGCTACCTCTACATCTCCCTTACCTTTATCAGAGATAAACTTGATTGAGGTTGTTAATACTACAGGTTAGCTAGATGAGGCACCCAAGCCCAGTGTACTATTGAATCTTCAGTTCACTGTGCTTGTGATGTCCATTAGCTTGATACTTCTCCCATTGAGGGATTCTTCAAACTTTTGGGCCTCTGATAGCTTACCTTTCAGTGAGGCTATCTTCTCCCTACAACATTTCAACTACTCAGAGAGTTTGAGGTTTTCTGATTTTAAAGTACTGTGTTCAGATAATTGATTTCTGAGAGAAATGATTTCCTTCTCAGATTTTAATAAATCCAAACATAGTGCTTTAAACTCACACTTGAAGTCCTCAGAATTAAAATCAAAAGAACTTATTACCTGGTCCTCTTCAGATTGAGTCTCTGATTCTGACTCTAACTCTTCTGCATCAGAACTTTGTTGTGAGGCATTGATAGCCATCATGCAGAATTCTTTTTCTTCAGCATCATCTTCATCATCACTTTAGCTGGATGAAGCTTCAGATTCTTCTTCTGTCTCACTCCAAGTTTCAGCTACAAACCCCTTCCTGGTGTGTTTGTTCTTGCTGGAGGAGGGTTTGTCATTGTTGTTCTTCCTGAAGTCTTTGTCTTTTCTTCTTTCTTTCCTATCCTTTTTGTCCTTATACTGATTTTATGGACAGTCAGACACCATGTGGCCTGATTTCTTGCATCCAAAACAAATAATCTCTTTGTTATTTGATTTGTCATACCTTGGCTTGTCATGCCCTCTGGCAGACTTTTTCCTGAAATCTTTCCTGACCATTTTGTAAAATCTTTTGGCCAGTAGGCTTAGCAGCTCTTCATTGTCTGTGACTTTGTCTTCAGGCTGATCTTCAATGGCTTTGAAAGCTATTGATTTTTCTTTTCTTATAGCTGGTGAGGAAGCCTTCTGCTCTTCTTCTCTATTCTTGATGAGCAGCTTATAAGACTTGAGCTTGCCCAAGAGAGCTTCAGTTGTGATCTCATTTAGGCTTCTGGCATCCTTGATTGGCCAGATTCTTGAGTCCCAAGTGCTTGGGAAGCACATTAGGATTTTATCATTGAGCTCAGTCAATGAGATCTCTTTGTCCAATGTTTTCAGCTCATTGACTATGAGACTGAGTCTATTATACATATCTGCTACTAACTCAGCTTCTCCTTTCTTGAAATTCTCATATTGGGTTATGAGGTGAGATCTTCTATCTTTTCTCTCATCAGCAGATCCTGAGACTATCTCAGATAACTTGTCCCAGATGTCCTTTGCTGAGTTACATTCAGCTACCTTTTGGAATATTTCATCAGACATAGTCTGAGCTAGAATGTTCATAGCCTTTGCATCAACCAATTTCCATTTCTTGATTTCTGCATCTGTTCCTGAAGGAGGTGGAACAATACTTGTACTTGTATTTTCTGGAGGTCTTGGACACACTGTCAAAACAGAATTGAAAATGTCTTCATCAATAGAGTTCATGTACAGTCTAATCCTTGCCTTCCATAGTGCAAACTTAGATAGATTGCACACTGGAGGTCTGGTGCTAGCATAATCTTTGTTTTGGGCCATGTTCTGTGAAGAAATAAATCTAGTAACAAACTTAAAACAAGCAGATCTAACTAGAGGGATCTTTGGGTTCAGGTGTTAGCCTGTACAACCACTAAGGTGTGGTATTTTAACCAACATAGAAGATGTGGTATATTTAACCAACCTCGCTTTGATACCAATTGAAAGTGCAGGTTATATCTGATATACTATAGCGGGGGGGGGGGGGGTGAATAGAGTATGGTGCTTACTAAAAACTTTTTACAACTGTTATTGTATACCTAAGTGAACAGGGAAGCAAATAATATAAAGTAAACACAGCAACTAACTAAACACAGAGCAATCACAGACCACAGCCAGAAAATAAAAGAAAATAAGCAACTAGAAGACACAAGGAGCTATAGTGGTTCCCCAATCAATCTGGGTACATCCACTCTTATACCACCCTAGGTGGGAATCCACTGCAGGATGAGTTGATCAGGTGTCCTGGGCACCAATGGGTTTTGATCAGGTCCCCAAAAATAAAACCCTCAAGTCTTTTGGAAGGAGACTTGCAACCAGAATAATTTTGAAGGGATTTAAAACCCTGTACAGGAATTAGAGAGAGGGTGATAGTGTCTTCTCTGTCAACAGTCAGAGAGAAGACTTGTGGATTGATGTAGTAGATCTTGCTCCCCCTGAGATCTTGAATTGGTCAGGAATGCTCGAGCACTGCTTCAGGGTGATAGGCCTTCAATGACTTAGAATGCCTGGACCAGATTTGCTTCAGGAACTTCTTTTGACTGATAAAGTTCTGTTGTCCTTTGAAGTTGTCCTGAGAATAGAAAGAAGAAGACCCTTGATTGAATTTGGTTGTTCTTCTTCTTCTTCAAAAGTTCTCTGGTCAAGGCTGATTGCAGTCAAGAACTTTAGATTTGAGAATGTTTTGTCCTTCTGCAGCTTCAGAGCATCTGTCAGATTGTTTTCTGTACTGTGATTCTTGAAATCTGCTTGATTCTGTTCTCTTACTGTGTCACTATTTTTTGTGTATCTGTGTGTCTCTCACTGACTGAGGAATATTCAAACTTTTGAATGTCGAGCAGTAATTACAGTCGGCCTTGGAAAGAATCAGCAATCAATGACTTTCCTAACTATCCCATGGAAAAAATGGCATGTAATCGTCCAAAGTCAATGAACGTTCTAACGGTAACATTCCGAGAAGATCTGGCATTAAATGTTCAGGAAACAGCGCCAAGAAACGGAACGGGAACCTTGAAGAAAACCTAATCTGGATTCGTCGAACAAAGAACACAATTCGTCGAGCTGAACTTATGTTCGTTGAGCTAAGCTTGAGTTCGTCGAGTTGAGCTTGATAGAGTTCGTCGAGCAGACAATCTTCAATCATCTGATAGACAGTATTTATTCGTCGAGCTAAGAATCAAATTCGTCGAGCTGAGAAAAGTTCTGGACTTAGACAAAATATCCTGCATCTGTTGAAATGCTGTGTCGACATAAATTGGTGTCGATAGATTGATCTTGGTGTCGACACAAATCCTCTGGTGTCGACATAAGCTGGTGTCGACTGAAATCCTGGTGTCGACATAAGCTGGTGTCGACTGAAATCCTGGTGTCGACATAAATCATCTGGTATCGACACAAAACCTAAGTGTCGACACAGATTCTCTGAGTCCAGAAATCGTCGAGTAGAGAATAGCATTCATCGACATGAGAAGCTGACTTCGTCGACCTGAGAAGCTGTGAACTTGAGGTCCAAGTTCGTCGAGCTCAGAATATAATTCGTCGACCGAAGCTTGAGGCTGGACTTAGAAAAATTTGAAGTTCTCCTGATTTTGGCTTGACGTAGAAACTGAGTTTTCGTCGAAAAGAGAACATAGATCGTCGAGCTCAGCACTAAGAATTGTCTCACGATCATCGAGCGCAAAACTCCTTTCGTCGAGCTGAGTTCGACGAACGTAGAACTCACTTTACTTACCGTTGAAAACCTGTGAGTCTGGAGTCTCTGAGGGTCTTGTTGAAAGCTGGTCCATCTGGAGTTGAGCCTAAGGACTTAACCTAGACTCTAGGACACAAATTGACCCTGGCTATACATGATGGGTCACAACCTAAGTCAGTGAACCTAGCCCAAATCAACTAGGGATCCAACACACGATCACCCAGATGGCGTCGTTTCCCTTCTGCGACCTTGGTAACCCGTGCACAAAGTCCATAGTAATGTCGTCAAACTTCCACTCCGGAATAGGCAAGGACTTCAAGAATCCTCCCGGCTTTTGGCATTATGCCTTTACCAAAGCGCATATTTGACACTTAGCCATGTAGAGTGCCACATCCTTTTTAAGTCCTGGCCACCTGAATAATTTCTTCACATCGCGGTACATCTTTGTGCTCTCCAGGTGAATCGAGTACTTGGTATGATGCGCCTCGTACAACAATTCCACCCGCAAATTTCCCATGTTTGGGACGCACAGACGACCGTCTTTCCACAGCAATCCATGCTCAACAACGAATTGTGAATTTGACCCATCCAAAGCTTCAACCATGATTTGCTTTATGTGGCCATCCATATCAAAAGCCTGCCGAATCCGATCAGCTAGGTCACACTGAACATCCATCCAGTTCAATAGTGCTTCAGCACGTGACTGCTTGTCTACACAAGAGATTTCCAACACCTCTAACTCCCAAACCAACCGCTCGTCATGGACCGACAGCCAATTGGCTTGAGCTGGGGCCCTGCGACTCAACATGTCCGCAACCGCATTACCTATCCCAGGCACATTGTGAATTTTGAACATGTAGTCCCCTAGGAACTCCATCCATCTCCTCTTTCGCATGTTTAGATCTTTCTGATCCAACATGTATTTCAGACTCTTGTGGTCGGTATAGATGTTGACCTTCACCCCGTACAAGTAGTGCCTCCACAACTTCAAGGCAAAAATCACGGCCGCTAACTCCAAGTCATGGACCGGATAATTCCTATCATGCACTTTCAGCTGTCGCGAGCCATAAGCTATCACACTACCATGCTGCAGTAGGCCACAACCCAGTCCACTGCCCGAAGCATCGCTGTAGATCTCAAAACCTTTGGTCCCACTCAGCGAACTCAGCACAGGCGCCGTGGTCAACCGACTCTTCAACTCCTCAAAAGCTCGTGCGCACCCCGACGTCAAACAAACTTTTGATCTTTCCTCGTCGGAGTCGTGAGGGGTAACTCTATCCACGAGAAGTTCTCCACGAAGCGCCTGTAATAGCCGGCAATCCACAGAAAACTCCGGACTTCCGCTACCGTAGACAGCACATGCCACTCTCGTATCGCAACAATCTTCGCCGGATACATCGCAATTCCCTCGCCACTGACTATGTGACCAAGGAACTCTACTGAGGATAACCAAAACTCGCATTTGGAGAACTTGGCGTACGATTGATTCCTCCTCAGCGTCTCCAACACCAAATGCAGATGCTTGAAGTGATCCTCCTCACTCTGCGAGTACAACAATATGTCGTCGATGAAGACGATCACAAAGTGGTCTAGGTACTCCCTGAAAGTCCTGTTTATCAGATCCATGAACACTGACGGCGCATTCGTCAGCCCAAATAACATGACCGTAAACTCGTAATGCTCGTATCTCGTAATAAAAGCTGTCTTGGGGATATCACTCTCCCTTATCCTCAGCTGATAATAACCGGACTTGTGATCCAATTTCGAGTACACTGTTGACCCGACTAACAGATCAAAGAGATCATCAATCCTTGGGATTGGGTACTTGTTCTTCTCCGTTAGCTTGTTCAGCTCTCTATAATCAATACAAAGTCTCAAGATTCCGTCCTTCTTCTTAACAAAAAGGACCGGTGGACTCTAAGGCGATGAACTTGGACGCACATACCTCTGCTCCAACAAATCTTGGAGTTGAACATTCAGCTCTGCCATCTCCTTAGGCTCTAGTCGATACGGTGAGCGTGACACAGGTTTCGCACCTAGCACAAGCTCGATGGTGAAATCAATCTCCCATTGAGGCGGGGCTCCAGGAAGAACGCCAGGGAACACATCAGGGTACTCGGATACCACTGAAATACTGTCCAACATAGGCTTAGGCTTTGCAACCTCCACTAGCGTAAAGAACAGCTCTGCACCAGCACGAACCACCTTCTCCACCTGAAGAGCAGACATCAAAGTCTTGCTCGACCCTTTCAAGCCCGTAAAGGTCATCTCATTGCATGTCCCCAACTTAACCTCCTTGTGACCGCAATTAATATAAGTTTGCTGCTCCGAGAGCCAGTCCATGCCAAATATCACGTCAAACTCCACCAGTGGTAGTAACGACGCTTGAAAATCGAACTCTTGACTCCCAATACGAATCTTTACGCCACAGATTCTATCTGCGCGCATCGAACACCCATTCGACAACAACATATCGAGTTTGTCCTTCGCCATCGAAGAAGGTACTCTGATGTGCGATATGAATCCTTCGGACAAAAAGAAGTGTCAAGCTCCCGTATCAAAGAGTGCTCTCGCCAGATTCTCACAAATCAAAACAAATCCTATACAAGCAGTGGTAAGGTAACACACGCATAACAAGTATTTAAAAATTAACTTGCTATAAATTAAAGCGTACCTGTCACCACATCCGCTTGCTTAATGGCCTCCTGCTGTCCAAGATTGTAGACTCTCGGTTGAGCCGGAGCATAATGGGATGCAGTTGACTCCACCGCCTTGCCCTTCCCTTCATATGTTGCTCCTGGCTTCCTCTCTGACTTGGTACGTCCGCTCCAGCAGTCCCGGGCAAAGTGTCCCGGCTTCCCACAATTGTAGCATGAGCCCGAGGTTTGACCCGTAGTCGCCCCAGAAGCACCAGAAGAGGGGGCTGGACCGGAGGTTCTAGCTTTCTTGTAGAACTTACAATAGCCAGACTTCGAAGTAGTTGACACTTTAAACTCCGTCTTCTTATCACCAGAGCTTTTATTTGCTTGCACATTCTTCAAATCCTTCTCCAAAGTCCGGGCCATGTTGACCAGGGTCAAGAAGCCCTGCGTCATAGGCCCCGAGAGCAGTAGCCTCAAGTCATCTCTCAAACCTTCATAGAAACGGTTCGTCTTGCGCTCCTCATCCGCGAATGTGGAGCTAGCGTACCGACCCAATCGAGTAAACTTGTGGAGATACTCATCCATGCTACTCTATCGTTGCACCAACCTTTGGAACTCATTCTTCTATGGTTTCCTCTGAGACGAAGGGATCGAGGTACCTTGCCAAGAACAATCTCGAAAACTCCTCCATCGAGACGTCTGTAAGTTGCCTTCCCCTCAAGAGATGCAACTCCAAACCCTCCCACCACAGCCTAGCATCTCCATCCAACAGGAACGTAGCTATAGTGGTCATCTGCCAATCCTCTATCTCCGTCGCTGTCAAGACTCTCTTCACTCGGGAGAGCCAATGTTCAGCTTGGGATTGGGTTCCCAACCCCGAGAACACCGGAGGATTAAAGCTCATAATGTGCTTGAGCTGTCTTTCAGTTGCTCTCCTCCGTACCAAAGGTTCCACCACTACCTGCTCCACTCTTCTCGGTTCATCCCTTTGAAGCGGTACCTGCTCCATCGTAGGAGCGGTCTGCTGCATTTGCCTTGCAGGCTGCGCATTGATCATGGAAAACACTATTTCGGCAGCCAATCGTATGGTTTCATCCGAGATAGGTATTGCAGGAGCATCATTTGGTGCACTACTAGCCTCAGAAACCGGGCATTCTGACGACCCTGCACCACTTCTAGTCACCTATAGTTGTACAAAACACCATTAAGAAACCAAACAAAATTGCAAAAAGCAATTATAGGAACACACATGTTCCTCAAACACGTGTATTTTCATTACTGAGTGGACATTCATGGGTTCTTTTGATGTTATAATGATGAAGCATACACATGTGCTCACCACCCCTTAAATGAATTTGTCCACAAATTCATTTAAGCCTGACTGAAACCAGGATTTTGATATCAAATTGTAATACCCCCTATCAGTAGCATAGCATATAACAGTAGGTCCGGCCGGGGCCCGACGCCATATACCACAGACAGACCGGAAGGTTACTCAATGGAAACCATCCAACTAAGAATCAACATCATACATAGAGTACATTTTAGCGGAAGAAATTTAAAATGTTGCAAAACAAAGAACCCAGCATAAGCATAAATGTCCACTACTCAAATCAACAGGAATGAAGGTACAATACACAAGTATAATGGCCTTAAGGCCTTACAATTGTTTACTCAAATTACAGTGTTTTCCAAACCTCGGTATGCAGGCTGGTCACACATGAATAAAGCAAGTAAACACTCAATATTAGGCCTTCGAGGGCCGACCCAGCAACATAGACTTTTGCCCGTTATTTACCACTTGGCTCCGTAGCACCTGCAAACAATAATCCACCGCATGGTGGCAAAAAAAAGCAATGGTCAGCTATGCTGACCAAATTATAACGATCCCGCCCCAAACTCAGGGCGGCGATGCTCCTTTCCCTGCACTTTGTTAGCATAACCAAGCAGTATAGTGTAAACACTTCATCACAGGTGTGGGCATGCACGACCACATACCCCGTGCTCTCAGGGCACATTCTCGGTGAACCGGTCAATGTAACGTCAATTTAAGCCAAAGACATTGCGGTCACACCACCGCCACTTAGACAGCCAATCTCGTGAGCATTTTGTCATTCCGACATTGGTCATATCAATTTAAGCCATAGACCGCCTAAGACCCTCCATCTATGCCAACGACTCCTACCGAACGACATCGAGGGGGTACGGTTACGCCTAACCCGTTGCTCACATCGCAACGTCAGTTTAAGCCATATGCGCGGGTCAAGCTTTCCCGAGACCCAAATCGATCACACACTTTACATAACCAGTTATGTAAAAGTTGGCTCCCAGGCCACCATGTTGGCAGAATCCCGCATCTGCCCAGTTTTCCAAGTGCACCTTGAAGTTAGTCCCTAAGGCTCCCTGTTGCAATCTACCACGTAGAAAACCCGAAAAACAACCATTCGCGCGGAGTCTTCTCCGACCATTCATGCAATGCAACATCATCGATCCAGACCAACTTGTCTGGGTAGGCTTCACACATCATGCCTATGTCCGATTCTCAATTACGGACTCTACATGTACACAACGGGGACTATTCATGTCTACCCGAAGTAACGCCTCAAACTCATCGCAAACTCACGAGAGCGGGCTTCCTATGCAAAGAAAAAGAGGACTTTACATGTCCTAGGATGAGAATCGTTACCCTAGAATATTTCCTTGGCGCCATGGAAATCTATGGGGATGAAAAGCACCGCATTGTCCTCGCCTCCGTAGATCCGAAGTCAGCTTGCGATTTGGAGCTCCGAAGCTCCGCCAGTGACCAGATCTAGCCTCCTTTTTCTTCCTTGCTCTCCTCTCTCTCTAGAACTTTAGAAAGAGATTGAATAAGAGAAATAAGGGCTTTGAAATCCTATTCCTGGGTATATTCCAGCAGGAACAACCCCCAGCCATCGGATCCCAAAATAAGGAAACGCACCGCCACAATTCGGACTTGAAATCCAAAATCTGGGCCGAATACGGCCTGTGACATGCCCGTGTCCAGGTCCGTGTTCCCCATTCACCGTCGAAATCGACGCGTCCTGAAAAGTACACGGGTTCATGACACGCCCGTGTCCAGAATGACACTCCCATGTCATCCAGTACACGGCCATATGGCGTGTCGTGTTACTCCATCGACACAGGACCAAAAATGCCCGAAAGGTACACGGGTACTCGACATGCCCGTGTCGCAATTTGACACGCCCATGTCTACCCAACATGGCCCGTGTACTACATCGTGTGTCTCCCACGACACGACCCGGCCTTCACCCTGAGAAGGACACTACCTGGGACACATTCGTGTCTCAGGCCGTGTTCGCTGCTCGACGATCGTTGACTCCAAATTCATCGACTTGAGCATGACATGCCCCGGGGACACGCCTGTGTCCCAGGCCGTGTGCCCCCTGCCAAGTTCCAGACTTGACCCAAAACTCCACCCGTCGCTCTTTTGAGTTTCAGGGCGTTACAATATCACTGGGGGTGTACCGCTTTTTCCAGCGATTGATGTATTTCCGACCACAGATTGAAGCTTGAGGTGCCTTACATGCCCACCCTACACGGGCGTGTCTTTGGGCATGTCCACTGACGTACAGAAGAAATCATCATTTTCGTCAGATTTCAACTCACGAGGTGAACCCGTACCTGACACGCCCTCCACGGGCGTGATTGGGGGGGGGGGGGGGGGCGTGACCAACCCAAAAATCTTCTATAAATTTAGAACCCCCCGCCCCCACTTGTGTTCAGAGAGAAGTTTTGGGGAGAGGGGAGGTGCTGCTAGTTCTATTCTTAGGTTTTTATGTTGTTTTTCTCATGTTTTTTGTTCTCTCTCTCTCCCTCCATTTCTAGCATTACTTTTCATGCACTGTATTTTATTTACTTGTAATGACTTTTTATTAGTGCTGTAGCAGTAGTTAGTCCTCTTTTCACGCACTTGTAATCTTATTTGTAGTCGTAATCAACTTTTGCATTTAATAAATTTAGTTAAGCTCTCTTTAAGTCGCTTTCTCTTTATCTTTTTAGTTTTAGATTTTGTGCACCGTTATTATTTACCCCATCTCTTTCCCTATTACCATCAATAACTAATCATCGTTTGTACTCGATCACGATGATCTGAGAATGTGTAGATCATGTTATGATGTTTTAGCTTTCTTTTTCTTCCTAAAGTTATTACCTTTGATTTACTCTTGGTTTTTATTTAGTGGGACTATATTGTAGGTATATAGTTTCCATTTGGGTTTTTCACTCTTAGTTAGCCAATAGGCTCGTAGATTGAATCGATCACCCAAGAGTAAAAAGAGTTGCATGCACCCCTCGAGAGAGGCAAACGTTAAATCTCCTGGATTGGAGTGAAATCCAATAGCAGGGTTTGCAGCGTAAAGCGAGCTTTAGGCCTCTGATTTGGACAAGAGTTCGGTCGTACCTTCCTAAACTTAGGTGGGCATGACTTCGAGAGAAGCGTGTTCATGCTTTAGGAACCTCCACGGTCAAGGTGTTTTACTTTATTTAAAATTAGTTGTTATTTTATTTTGATTTTCTTATTTCAAAGTGATTCAAGATTGAGTACTCCCCTATTATCTTTAGCTCTAACCTTTTATTTCTGCAAGTAATTTAGTTTTCTTTTTTATCTTAGTAATTTAGTTCATGTTTTTAGTTTAGTAAATTAATTGAAAAAATCATTTTGATAAAATAATAGTGATCTCCTCGAAGTAGATGTATTCATTACGCCCTGGGGAAAATACGACCTTGATATTAATCTTTAGTATTCTATACTAGAAACAAGATTGTACACTTGCCTTTATCGGATATAGAATCGGAGAATATAGTCAACTTCCACAATCCACCTTCTCTTTTCTTTAACCCCTCTTCTCCACCTTTGTGATTTCTAGTATCAGTTTCCGCCAAAGCTAAAGGAGTACGACACTTCCTACCGTATAAAGTTACGAAGGGCGCCATCTGAATGCTAGCTTGATAGCTATTATTATAGGCGAACTCGATCATATAGAGATGGTCCTCCCACCTCTTCTCGAAATCCAAGCCGTACATACGGAGCATATGCTCCATGGTTTTGTTGGTCCTCTCAATCTGACCATCCGTCTGTGGATGAAAGGTCGTACTGAAATTCAGGTGAGTAATCAACAATTGGTGGATTAGCCTCCAATCATTAGAAGTAAAGTGCCAGTCTCTGTCACAGACGATGCTACGGGGCACACCGTGCAATCATACTATGTTGTCCACATACAACTTAACCAACTTTTCCACTAAATCATCTTTCTTGTTCGATATGAAGTGTGATACCTTTGTCAATCAGTCAACGATCACCCACACAACATCGTTCCCCCTCTGTGATCTCGGCAATCCATGAACAAAATCCATAGAGATACCATCGAACTTCCATATCGGAATTGATAACGAGTTCAGGAAACCACCAGGCTTCTGACATTCTGCCTTCATTAAGGAATAAGTCTGACACTTGGCCACGTAAAGAGCTATGTGTTTCTTCAAACTTGTCCATCAGAACATCTTTCTCATGTCCTTGTACATCTTTGTGCTCCTTGGGTGAATTGAGTAATTCATGAAGTGTGCTTCATACATCAATTCCTCCCATAATTTAATTTATCCCCATTTGGGATGGAAAAAGACCATCTTTTCTCAAAAGACCGCCTTCTAAAGAGAATTGGGAATTTGACTCATCCACTACATAGCACTTCATGCTCTCATCGAGATCCGTTGTTCGCCGAACCCTATCCACAGGGTCATACTATACCTCCCCCCAGTTCAGGCATGCATTAGCAGTAGAATTCATGTTGATACAAGAAATCTCTAAGACCTCCAATTCCTGGATCAGACACTCATTATGCATCTGCGACCAACTTGCCCTTACCGGAGTTCGCCGACTCAAGGCATCTGCAATCATGTTTCCCATCCGATGAGTATAGTGTATTTGGAAGGTGTAGTCCCCGAGGAACTCCATCCACTTCCATTGCAGCAAGTTCAGATCCTTTTAATCTAATAAATACTCAAGGCTCCTATAGTCTGTGAAGATGTCAACTTTTACACCAAATAATTAGTGATGCCAGAACTTATGTGCAAAAATCACAGCCGCCAACTCCAAGTCATGGACTGGATAATTTCGCTCGTTCACATTCAAATGGCATGAACCATAAGCTAACACCTTACCGAACTGTAGGAGAACACATCCTAAGCCACTCCCTTATATATCACTATAAATCTCATAACCGTCTGTACCACATGGCGACGTCAAAATAGGCTTCGTTGTATGATAACTCTTTAACTCTTCAAACTCTCGTGCGCACTCAGGCAACAAAATGAACTTCTGATCTTTCCTTGTCAGTGTGGTGAGAGGTAAGGTTATCCGCAAAGAGTTCTCTATGAAGCGCCTATAGTAGCCCGCAAGTAAGGGTTGTAACATCCTTCAAACAACTATACCCATAAGAGTGGTTTTGTCATGACTAGGTCGTGACAAAATCCTAGGAAGCTCAGAAGACTAAGTGCCCAAGGCATGAAGGTTGAAATCACCTTGGTTTGCAAATAGCTCATTTCAAGCACCACCCCTAGGGTTTGACTTTAACGCCTCAACTTGACTCCAAGACCCCACCACAACAACCCTAACCCTCATAAGGTCACTAAGGACCCATTGGGGTTAATCAAAGTGGTCAATTTGACCAAAATCAACCCTAACCCTAATTGTGTCAAACTAACATACATAGGGTCAATTGAGCTTCCCTTAGCCAAAGTGACCACACCTAAACCTTCCTAACCCTTAAGGTAGGTCAATGGGTTACTAAGGACCCATTGGGGTCAACTAAAGAGATCAAGTTGCCAAAGTCAACCCTAGCCCTAAAGAGGTCAAAGTGCCCTAGTTACGGGTCAAGTGGCCTCCAAGGTGCCAAACTGACCCTACCCAACCCTTCCTAGACCTTAGGGGAGGTCAATGGGTCACCAAGGAGCCATTGGGGTCAACCCAAAAGTTCAATTTGACCAAAGTCAACTCAACCCTAGTTTAGGTCAAATTAACTTAAGTTGACCTAACCTAGCCCAATCCACTTGAGCTAAGCCCAATTTGTGTGGCCCATTAACCTTAGGAGGCTTAGAATTACCTAAATTTCCATTAAAATTCTAGAGAGGGTGACTAGGAGAGAGAAACCTCAAATTCCCCTTTAATGGAGGAGAGAGAAAGTAAGGAGGAAAGTCATTCATAGCCAAGGGAGGCCAAGAGCCTCTCCACTCAAATCCCATGGTTGGATTCATCTCCCCTGGTCAGTTAGGAGAAGACCATAGGGTTTTTCTGGCCATGACAATGGCTAGGTGAGGGGAATTTTAGTTTGGCCAAAATCTTCAAAATGGCCATTAATGGTGTAATGTTATTTTAACCTCTCATCTCCCCAATTGAGTCTTTTAAAATCTCCCCCAGTCTCAGAGGAGTCGTTTTCCTCATTCACCAGAAGAATTCAATCCCTCTAGTAATGTTGTTGTAGAGCACCGAGTGGCGCCACCACCGTCAATGGCAACCCAATGATCGGCTAGGCTCCCGCCCTCCTAGAAGGTCTCTCTCTCTCTCTCTCTCTCTCTCTCTCTCTTTCTCTAGTAGATAGATCCAATTCGGTCGGCTGCAAGATTCGGGTCCAATTGGCCCCAGATCACGCTGGCCGAGAGCTTGGTTTTCAAGCTATTTCTTCCATCCACATTTCACTATTTCTGTAACGACCTAGGGAGGACCCCTAGCGCCGCCCGGCCCACCATCAGCCCATGGAGGACCCATGGCACCACGGTTGTATAGCTGGAATCTACAAGGCCTGCAGGCAGTACACCCCAAATCATCTCCGACCTTTTATCAGCACGGTGCATTATTGCCACGGGGTCTCGAACCCGCAACCTTGATAAGAAGGCTTTAATACCACTCCTCATCACCAACTGAGCTGTAACTCAGTTGGTGATGAGGAGTGGTATTAAAAGCTTCTTATCAAGGTTGAGGGTTCGAGACCCCGTGTCAATAATGTACTGTGCTGATAAACAGGCCAAAGATGCTTTGGGGTGTAAGTCCTGCAGGCCTTGTAGATTCCGGCTTTACCACCATGGTGTCATGGGTCCTTCATGGGCTACTGGTGGGCCGGGCGGCGCTAGGGGTCCTCCCTAGGTCGTTACAAAAAAGTGCACTTTTTTGTAACGACCTAGGGAGGACCCCTAGCGCCGCCCGGCCCACCTGCAGCCCATGGAGGACATATGTCACCATGGTGGTACAGCTAGAATCTACAAGTCCTGCAGGCCGTACTCCCCAAAGCATCTCCTGC
Source organism: Platanthera guangdongensis (assembly GCA_039583875.1). Lineage (NCBI taxonomy): Eukaryota > Viridiplantae > Streptophyta > Magnoliopsida > Asparagales > Orchidaceae > Platanthera > Platanthera guangdongensis. The sequence continues at coordinate 113,429,052 of CM077163.1, forward strand.
CTGTTTATCAGCACGGTGCATTGTTGCAACGGGGTCTCGAACTCGCAACCTTGATAAGAAGCCTTTAATACCACTCCTCATCACCAACTGAGCTGCAACAATGCACCGTGCAACAATGCACTGTGCTGATAAACAGGCCGGAGATGCTTTGGGGTGTACGACATGCAGGCCATGTAGATTCTGGCTGTACCATCATGGTGCCATGGGTCCTCCATGGGATGCAGGTGGGCCGGTCGGCACTAGGGGTCTTCCCTAGGTCATTACAATTCCAGCCACCTCCGGCCGACCCACCACAACAAATCGCCGGCCACCACTTCAACGAAGATGGTGGCGGCAGTGGCCGACCGGGAAAGGGCGTGGCTGGATGGGAAATCACGGGAAAATATTGCCTGGGACTGGGCAATCTCAGCCATTGGCGCGCTGGGGAAGGTGAACTGATTCTGTCCATTAGCGCATCAAGATTTGAACAGCCCAGATTTATTTAAGGATTATTATTATTTCTTTTATCGTAGTTTTTGTAGTGTATTGAGATAAATATTAAAAATACTTTTGGCCCCCTCCTAGAAAAATGCTAAATATAAAAGTTGTAGCCCATGAAGAATGCTTTAATTTAAAATTGGCTTCAACCCATTTGGGTTAGTGGTTTGACCTCAGCACTCAAAATGGTGCAGCCTATACCTATGGTTAATCAGAGATAAATTTGAGTTCTACCACTAAATCATTTAGGAAAATGCCTTGAAATTTGTACCATGTGCTAATTATACAGATACACTCATCATATACAAAAATTGGAATTTTTGGAAAATATTTTTCTATAGTTTTTTCTAAAATTTAATAAATCATGTATTATTTAATTAGAGGGACTAATTACCTCATAACTACCCAAGATTTTGGTGGATGATCCTTAGGTCATGAGAAGTCACTGGTAAAAATCTCAATACATTTGAGGTTGATTTGAGTAGTGAATGATGTGACCAATCTTTGGTCTCTAAAGGGTAAATTAGGGCACGAGTAAAATTGGTGGGTTGAGTGGCCAATCCTCATCCAAAAGAGTTGAAACTTTGGCCATTGCCTCAAAGTCCTCTAAAGCACCCATCAAGAGATTTTTATTGGTTTGGGGTGGAGATGCCCAAAGACACTAGTATAGGCCTTAAGGTTGCACTTTGGGGCCTAGTGAAGGACCGGGGACTATATGTCCTTGGATGGTCTTCTAACTTGGTTGGTGAGTTCCTAGGGTAAAAATAGGTTCTAGAAGAGTGGTTGTGGGATTTTTAGGAATATATACCCTCTTTGAAATAGTTATGAATAATTTAGGGCACTTTGGTCCAATATTTAATTACATACTCAAATGAATTTGGATACTCATGAAACTTAGGCAGCGATCTTAATTGGATGATATTGTTCTCTAGAAATTTTATTGTGAATTTTGGGCTAGTAATCATAGTATTTCATTCATAAACCGTAATTTTGATTTATTCACAAGATAATTATTTGTTGGGTATTGTATCCACAATAACCCAGATTTGGTGAAGTCACCCTTGAACTAAGATGAATTAAGTTGTATTTGATGTCCTGTTTGAGTTATATGTTTGCAGGACTAAATTGCCAAGTGTAGAGCAATGTTAGTCTACAATGGGTCACCAACCACACAATGTAATCCCTCATTGTGTGATCCATGGTGTTGACTCATGTGTAGCCTCTCTATTGGGATACACTTCATGTTTCAAGAACTAGGATTGATTGGAGAAAGAAGTGTTGCTGATTTTATTGAAGAAAGGAATTTTCTCTTGAAGGAAAAATATTCCAAGTATTTTACTCGAGCAGAAGCTTATGTACTCGAGTTGAATACTTAGTAATTACTCGAGTAAGTCTTTATGTACTCGAGTAAGGGAAATGACTCTCGAGTAGTCTGAATATATCTCTCGAGTACCAAGTCCATTACTCGAGTAGACTTTCTCTTATTCTCGAGTTAACAAATTTTCGTCTCAGAAAATATTGTAAGTATTTTACTCGAGTAGTCATGTTAACCTCTCGAGTAGATAAGTCCTTTGTCTCGAGTTACAGAAGAAAGGTTCTCGTATTATTTTACCCCACTCGAGTAGTTCAGTTCATGTACTCGAGTAGTCTTTCTACGACTTGAGTAGTCCAGCTCTAATACTCGAGTGACCAGTTTTTATCTCTCAGAATTTTTCTAAGTCCTATACTCGAGTAGTAGAACTCCTATACTCGAGTAGTTAATCTACTTCTCGAGTAGTCCAGTTCCAGTACTCGAGTAACCAGAATTCATCTTCCAGAAAAATTCACCAAGTCTTTGACTCGAGTATTTCTTCTCCCTCGAGTAGTTCTTCTCCACGTATCGTGTTATACTTCTAGCACTCGAGTGTTTCTTATCTCACTCGAGTGATTAAGAATTTTGTTCTGAATTTCCTCAAGTACTTTTCTCGAGTAGTCTGTCTCTATCCTCTCGAGTAATCATATTAGTACTCGAGTAGTTTATATTTCACTAGAGTATTTTAGAAATCTTTTCCAGAATTCTACTAAGTCCATTACCGACGGGATTTTCAAATGCCTTGACATGATTGGTCCACATGTACATCATTAATGCTAATTATAACCGTTAGGGAGATCTTATGTAAGGTCTTGTCAAATTCAACTAACCCTAACAAGTTGTTAAAGAAATATTCTAAGTCTCTGAATCGCAATTTTCTCTTTCCAAAAACGGGAGCCGCCGCCGCCGATCTTAGTGCAGATCGCCTAGGGTTTTTGTCCAAGAGATTCAGATCAAGGTTGACTTACAGATCGAGATTGTTCTTCAACTCCTCATCATCTCTCAGATCATGTGAGTAAAAGAAATTTCAGATCCAGATCTTTCCGAGCATCTTCTTCAACAATTTCTGAAAAAGCCACAAAGATCAAAGAAGAAGACCTTGGCCGAGATTTTCCAGATCTGAGAAAGATATTCTGTTTGTATTTCATTTTCTCCATTTATTCTTGTAGGAGCTTTTGTCTCTGAGTTGTAGGGAATTTTATCTTCCGAGTGTAGATCCGTATTGTGGATCGAGATTGTAGGAACTTTGTCCCGAGGCGTAGTATTAGTTTTCAATCCGAGATAGTGGAGTAGCCGAGTCTAGTGCTTTGCTAGATCGCTGAGGTAAAGTGGATGTACCCAAGGTTGGGGAACCACTATAAATCTCTTGTTGTCTGTGAATGCTTGGTAGATTTTTGTGTGCATAGATCTCTAAATTTTTATTCCACAAAAAGATGAACAACTCACCAATTCACCCCCTCTAGGTGATTTAGCTAGACAACTGAATAACTTTTAATTGGTATCAGAGGGAGGTTGATCACTAAAAGGTTAACACCTTGATCAGATCCGTCCCTAGTTATCTTTTGAGATTTTCCAAGTATGGATAAGGCCAAAGATTTTGCCAAGCTTCCCTTATGCATAAAGAATAACTTTCCCATGTAGAAAGAGAGAATCAAATTTTTCATGGAAGCTGTGGATCCAAGGATTTTCATGATCGTTGAAGAAGGTCCTTACGTTTCGATGACCATCTCCTCTATAGATCCAACAAATAAGGTTCCTAAGAAATTGATGGATCTCGACAAAGATGAGATTGCACTTGTAACTTTAGAGAAGAAGGCCAAGAATATTATAGCAAGTGCAGTTGATGACTCCATGTTGCTGAACCTGATCCACTGCGAGTCTGCTAAAGAGATGTGGCAGTCCCTCGTCACCTTGATGGAAGGAACAGAAGAATTTAGGGATGATAGAAGATCCCTTCTGAATCAGAAATATGAAGCCTTCCGACAAGAACCCAAGGATACCATTGCAGATACATTTGAAAACTTCTTCAAGATTGTCAACGGCCTAAGGGTCTACGGCCGAGTCTTCACAAACGGAGAACTAAATGATAAGTTCTTGAGATCCCTAACCAAGGAATGGGATAGCAAGGTTTGTGCAATCCGGGAATTTAGAAAGCTAGCTGTGACAGACCTGCAGAATCTCTTCGGGAAGCTTATGCCATATGAGCTACAACTCAATACAAGAAAAGATGAAGAAGAGAAGTGCAGGTCCTCATCCAAGGAAAAGTCTGTTGCTCTCAAGGCAGACATCTCAAGGAAGTTCAAGAATGCCTCACCTGCCCCAACACAAGAAGTAAGTGAAGAAGAAACCTCAGAGCCAAGTACCTCAGGCTCAGAGCTATCTGAAGGGGAGTTCTCTCTACACTCAAGACAGTTCAAGAAATTCTTGAACAAAAGAAGCAATGGAAAGGCAAGGATGCCTCCTACAAAAGATCACGACATGATGGTGATCGACACAAAAAATGCTCAAGCAGCCATGACAGGTATACTACTAAACCGAACAACATATTTCTACTGATATCTTTTGTTATTGCTGTAATAAGCCAGGTCATGTCATCGCTGACTGCCCCTACAAGAAGAAGGAGTGTGGAAGAAGAGAAGAAAAAAAATCTTCTTACAATAAGAAGAAGAAAGAAAAGAGCCTAATAGCCAAGAAAGGCAAAAATCTTAGCGACTCCGACTCAACTGAGTCGAGTGAAGAATAAGATGCCTACTTTGGGCTCATGGCTCGGACTGATGACGAACAAGAACTCCAGTTCACTTAGAAGGTAAACTCTCATACTCCACTCTCTGAATCTGATGTTTCTGGGCATGATCATGAGGACAGCTCTTCTGACGATGAGTCTGAACTCATGGCCCAGCACAAGGAGTTAATTGTTGAAGTATTAGACCAGGCGGCCTTGCGGTCTTATCTGGCAGGTTGTTGACTGCGCGGTCTAGCGGTTCCTTTCTAGCAGGTTCATATTCAGACTATTTCTGTTTGTAGTCTGAGCGGTCTGGTGGTCTCACTCAGAAGCCTGGAGACTGGGCGGTCTATCGGTCTCCTATTGCGTCATGTTCTCTTCCTGCTGAAGTTGCCGAGCGGTTAGCCCATCTGTCTAACCGTGCAGCCTGTCCGGTCTCTTTAATTTCTAGCCACTCAGCCCTGTACATTTTTAGTCCCATATTATTTGTTTGTACTCTCTCTTATCTCCTCCATTCTATAAAAGAGAGGTCATACCTTTGTAAATTATATCTTTTTTTGGATAATAAACTTTCAATTATTCAATTTTTGGTCTGTTTGTTAGCTGCGTGTTCTCTACTTTTACATGGTATCAGAGGACTCGGTCCTTTGCTCCTGACTGAGCTCTCTCTGTTCTCGCGGATTATTTTCTCTTCTGTCCGCTGCCCTGTTCGCGTGGCTTCTCCCTGTTCGCGCAACTTTCTTCAGCCTGTTCTCTTGGGTCCCTTACTTCCTCTTCTCTTTTGTTCGCTCGGCCTCTTTCAGTTCGTGCGACCTCTTTCCCTGTGCCTTGGTCTGCTTCCTGGCCGTTGGTGTTTTGCCACCGTGCTGCTGCAGCTTCTTCTCTTTAGCCCGCTGCGGTTTCATCCTTGTTCGCTGCGGTTTCTTTCTCGTGTCCCGGCTCCTCCTTAGGTCGTGCGGCTTGCTCTCCTTTTTTCTCTCCCCGCGGCTTCTCTTCTTCTCGCGCGTTTCCTGCCTTCTCTATGGCCACTACTTCCGGTCTCTCCACCCCCGTTATCTCTACGTCCACCACTCCTGCAGCTCCTCCTCCTCCTACTACTTCGGGCAACCTTGGCACGCTTTCTAAACTTGTTGGCTCCAACTATCCCGATTGGAGCGTTTCTTTCACCTTTCTTCTTCGCTCTCAGCGCAAGCGTCATCACATCACTGATGACCCTCCTCCTCTTAACTCTCCTCAATTTGATGACTGGGATGCGAGTGATGCCCTTGTCCGCACTTGGCTGGCCAACATCCTCTCTGATGAGTGCCTTCCCGTCATTCACCATGATGAGACGGTCAAGGCGGCTTGGCTTCACCAAGATGCTCTCTATTCGAAGGGGGGCCAGACATCCCGCATTTATACTCTTTATGCGGACCTCTTTGCCCGCCCTTCCATGTCTCCCGCTGCGGCTTCCAGCAGGTTCAGGCTCTTGGCGCAGAGATACTCCAGAATCGCCCCTTCTCCGCGGATTTGGCCGACTAGCACAAACTCTTCCAGGAACTCCTGGTTATTTGTTATCTTCTTTGTCTTCCCGATTCCTATGATATGATCCGCCAGTAGATCTTGGGTGAGGCAGAATCTCCTACTTTGGATGCCACCGCGACTCGCATTGCTGCTGTTACTTCACTGCTCCAGCGGCCTCTGTTGACTCCCCCCTTCCCAGGACTCCTATGCTCACCAGGCTCAGCGGGGGGGGGGGGGGGGGGGGGGGGGGGGGGGGGGGTGGGACCTAGTGGCCGCAGCCACTCAGGCGGGCGTAGTTTGTCCAGGTTCCTCTGCTCTCACTGTGGTCGTACCGGCCATTCTATTGACCGTTGCTGTCAGAAACATCCTCATCTTCGCCCTTCCGGTGATGCTCCTTCCTCGACCTCCGCCTCCTATCGGCCGTCTGCCTCCGTGGCCATAACTTCAGGTAGTGCCCACATCATTACCCAAGGTAAATGGCTGATTGACTCGGGTGCTACAAATCATATGACTGGCAACCCTCATTGCTTCTCTCTCCTTGAAACGCATGACCGACTGGCCCCGGTTCATGTGGCGATTGGTTCACCGTCCCCGGTTCTTGGGACAGACATGGTTCAAGTCACCCCGTCGCTTTGCTTGGAGGACACTCTCTATGTCCTGAAGTTCCCGTGCAATTTATTATCTGTTACTACTTTATGCCGACAACTTCAGTGCTCCGTCTTATTCACTCCCACTCTTTTTTCTTTTCAGGACCCGAGGACCCAGTGGACGATTGCTATTGGGACTGAGAGCGGCGGCCTCTACTTCCTCGACAACGTTTCCGCTCTATCCGCCTACTCCTCCTCCTCTACAAATCTGCTTCAATGGCATCTTCGTCTTGGACATCGTCCTCCTCGGATTCTTCGCCAGCTTCTGCCACACTTACCTCCGACCAGTTCTCCGCTTACATGTGATGCATGTCAGCTTGGAAAACATCATCGCTCCTCCTTCTCGCCGAAGCAAGGCCGTGGCTCCTCTCGCCCGTTTGATCTCATTCATTCTGATGTCTGGGGTCCTGCTCCTACCCTCACCGTTGGTCGGGGTAGTTCCTACTTTGTAACTTTTATAGATGATTTTTCTAGATGTACCTGGGTGTATCTATTAAAGGATCGCTCTGAACTCTTTTCTATCTGGCAATCTTTTTTATTTTATGATTAAAACTCAATTTGACATTTCTATTAAAGTTTTTCGCTCTGATAATGCTAAGGAATATCTTAGTCATGAGTTCTCCTCTTTCTTTCGGCAACATGGTATTCTTCATCAAACCACCTGTGTTTACACCTCCCAGCAGAATGGGATGGCGGAGCGTAAAAACCGTCACCTCTTGGATGTCGCTCGCACTCTCATGACGTAGATGCAAGTGCCCCGCTCCTACTGGGGCTACGCTGTGCCCCTCGCCTGCTATCTCATCAATCATCTTCCCTCCACGGTTCTCTACAGCCAGACCCCCTTCTCCATTCTATACCCCCGCAAGGAACCTTTTCCTCTCCCTCTCTGTGTCTTTGGGTGTACGGCCTTTGTTCACGCTCCATCCGCTACCCGCGACAAGGTTTCCCCCCGTTCCACCAAGTGTGTCTTTTTGGGGTACTCTACCACTCAAAAAGTCTATTGCTGTTTTGACCCCGTTCTGCGCAAACAATTTGTCTCCGCAGACGTGACATTCTTCGAGAATGCATCCTACTTCTCTCTTGAATCCCCTCTCCCTCCTGATGTCTCTGCTTCTCCACCGCCTCTCTTCATTCCTTCCACGCCTATCGACGTCTCCCCTCTTCCTTCATCTCCTCCTCCGTCTCCATCTCTGTCCGTCTCACCCCCTACTCCTCTTCCCTCTTCTCCGCAGCCGCATCTCTCTAGTCCCGGGCCAGCCTTCTCCGACACGGACACTTCGGTCGCTGAGGCATGCGTCGACCTGGATCTTCCCATTACTCTTCGCAAAGGGGTGCGGGCATGTACTCAACACCCGCTTGCGGCAGTTGTTTCCTATGAGCGACTTTCTCCTTCTCGCAAGTTTTTTGCCTTGGCTATCTCCGCTGCTACCACTCCCCGCACCTACCAGGAGGCTCTTTCTATTCCTCATTGGAAGTCTGCCATGGATGAAGAGATGGCTACTCTTACTGAAAGGGGTACCTGGACCCTTGTTCCTCCACCAGTGGGTACTGATGTGGTTGGCTGTCGCTGGGTATTTGTTGTGAAATTTCTCCCCGACGGTACTGTGGATCGCTACAAGGCCCGGCTGGTGGCCAAAGGCTTCACTCAGACTTACGACATTGATTACTTTGATACTTTCACTCTGGTTGCTCGCCTCAGCACCATCCGGGTTCTTCTCTCTGTGGCTGTTAACAGGGATTGGGCTATTTCCCAGCTTGATGTCAAGAATGCCTTTCTCTATGGAGATCTTCAGGAGGACGTCTACATGGAGCAACCTCCTGGGTATGTTGCTCTGGGGGAGACACGAGTATGCCGGTTAAAGAAGGCCATTTATGGCCTAAAGCAGAGCCCTCGGGCGTGGTTTGACAAGTTCAGTGGCATTGTGGATACCATCGGCTTTGCAAGGAGTTCGACCGATCACTCCTTATTTATTCGCAAAACGGCCTCGGGGCTGGTGGTTTTAACAGTGTATATGGATGATATTCTTCTTACTAGCGATGACCAAGCTGGGGTGGACTTGACGAAGAAACACCTCCATCAACACCTGGTCACGAAGGATATGGGCTCCCCGAAATACTTTTTGGGGATAGAAATCTCTCGGAAGCTTGAATCGTTGGTTCTCTCCCAACGAAAGTATGCCCTTGATCTTCTACAAGAGGCAGGATTGATAGGTGCCAAACCGGCCCGGTTTCCCATGGCTATTGGAGAAGACAAAACATGGATGGATGACTCGTCTCTTCTATCTGATGTCACAAGGTACATACATTTTGTGGGCAAACTCATCTATCTCACCGTGACAAGACCCGACATCTCCTATGCTGTAGGCAAGGTCAGTCAGTTTATGCAAGCTCCCAGGGAGTGCCATCTTCAGTCTGCCTTGAAGATTTTAGAGTATGTCAAAGCAGCACCGGGCAAAGGGCTAATCTTTCAGAAGAATGGTCATCTGAGGGTTGAAGCCTACTCAGATTCAAGCTATGTGGATGATAAAGGCGATCGTAAGTCAACATCAGGTTTTCGTACTTTTGTTGAAGGAAATCTTGTGACTTGGAAGAGCAAGAAACAGTCTGTTGTTTCCAGATCCAGTGCAGAAGCCGAATACCGGAGTATGGCATCAACCACATGTGAGTTAAAGTGGTTGCGGGGTCTCATGCTTGACCTAGGAGAGGTCTATGACTATCCTCTTCCTATGTTCTGTGACAACAAGGCCGCTATATACATATCCAAGAATCCGGTCTTCCATGAGAGAACAAAGCATATAGAGGTTGACTGCCACTTCATTCGGGAGGAGGTTTTGAAGAAACAGATTTGTACTCCGTTTGTCACCTCAGACAAAGAATTAGCAGATATCTTCATAAAATCGGTCTCTACTTCCTTCTTCCACATTTGTGACAAGCTGGGCATGATTGATATTTATGCTCCAGCTTGAGGGGGAGTGTTGAAGTATTAGACCGGGCGGCCTTGCGGTCTTGTCTGGCAGGTTGTTGACTGTGTGGTCTAGCGGTTCCTTTCCAGCAGGTTCATATTCAGACTGTTGCTATTTGTACTCCTAGCCGTCTGGCGGTCTCACTCAGAAGCCTGGAGACCGGGCAGTCTATCGGTCTCCTATTGCGACATGTTCTCTTCCTGCTGAAGTTGCCGAGCAGTTAGCCCATCTGTCTAACCGCGCAGCCTGTGCGGTCTCTTTAATTTCTAGCCGCTCAGCCCTGTACATTTTTAGTCCCACATTATTTGTTTGTACTCTCTCTTATCTCCTCCATTCTATAAAAGGGAGGTCATAACTTTGTAAATGATATCATTTTTGGATAATAAACTTTCAATTATTCAATTTTCGGTCTGTTTGATAGCTGCGTGTTCTCTACTTTTACATTAATCAAGTCTTATGACAAATGTCGATGAGTCGTGAAAACTCAAGCTAAAGAGATAAAGTCTCTGAAAGCTGAAGAGAGCACTTTGAGAGAGGAAGTCGCTAAGACGGAGTCACTCAAAGAGAACTTCAATACTGCTATTGAAGAATATAACAAGGCTCTCGAGCACCTAGACTTAAAAGAGAAAATCATCAAAGAGTTGGAAGAATAACTCGTTGCTGAAAAGAAACTTGTCAAAAGTTTCTCGAAGCCCAAGACTGTTCTTCCTTTCATTGCTGAATTCTCAGCTAAGGCCAAAGGTGCTGGGCTAGGCCATGTTGAAGCTCCTAGTAAATCTTCTAGGAGGAATAAAGCTCAAAGAAAGAATAAGGCGACCAAGAAGGCTTTGGCCAAAGAGAAGGGGAATGGCCCTCAAGATCAGACTACTTTCAAGAAAGTCATATTTCCAACAAATGAATATGATCTTGCCTCGTCCTACGGTCACTTGACTAGGCCTACCTATATAGAACCCAAGTCTCGTTACCAAGGATGGACTCGCCCCAGAAACTTTGGTGAGAGTGTCTTCAAGGCACCTTATGAAAAAATCATTCTTCAGAGCTATGTCCCTTATAATCATGGTCATAACATTAAGACGACACCAAAGGTAAAGCCCATTGTAGAAAATCCTCTAAAGGAGAAGAAATCATGTGATTGTCATCACCATGAAACTTTCTCCTCCAAGAATGTTGCACCTGCTAGACTACCATCTCAAAAGGTCAAGCAAGAGAACTTAAGGCAAAGATACAATAGGTTCGACTGTGGGTGCTGTGGCAAAATTGGTCACTTTTCCATTGACTGTTGGTTTAATCCTAGGAATTTTGCAACTCCTCATGTTAGCAATATGAGAAAGACCACTTATAATGCTAATACTCGTAGGGGGAGTGTTCTAACAAGAGACCAAGGACCCAAACGTGTTTGGGTTCATAAGGCAAATTGATTTGTAATTGCAGGTATGTCCAAAGGCCACCAAATCGCCTATCTGGTGTTTGGACAGTTGATGCTCTCGGCACATGAACCGGATAAGAAGCCTACTTCAGAACTATTCACCAATCTTGAATGGGCCAAAGGTCATCTTTGGAGGTTCAGACCGAGGAATTACTAAAGGCTATGGTATGATCTCTAACAGTAGAGTATCCTTCTCAGACGTGGCTTATGTTGAAGGATTGGTACACAATCTCATAAGAATAAGCCAACTCTGCGATAAAGGATATATTGTTGAATTTCATGTTGATAAGTGCTTGATAAAATCAGTTGACAATATGGAAATGATTCTATCGGGCACTTAAAGTAGAAATATATTTTGTTTCAATTCCATTTGTATAGACTCTTCTACAACAGTGTATTTTATGGCTAAAGATAGTGCGTCTCTTGGTGACCAATGGCACAAGAGATTAGCACATATTAATTTCAAAACTATTAATAAATTATTTTCACTGAATTTAATACGTGATGCCCCAAATGTCAGGTACGTCAAAGATAGACCTTGTCATGCATGTGTAAAAGGCAAGCAAACAAGGGCTACCTTTAAAAGTGTTATTGGCAAAGATTCTAACAGATGCTTACATTTGCTTCATATGTACTTGTTCGGTCCACTGCAAGTTAGAAGTTTGGGAGGTAAGGATTATATGTTGGTTATTGTTGATGATTACGCGCACTTTGCGTGGGTGTTCTTTCTAAAACATAAGTCAGATACCTTTAACATCTTTACAAATTTTGTCAGGCAGGTTCATAATGAATACAATTGTTCCGTAGTCAAGATCAGAAGTGATAATGGAACAGAGTTCAAGTCTGGGACCATGACAAAATTCTGCAAAAGCTGGGGTATCTTTCATGAGTTTTCCTCTGCTCGTACTCCTAAACAGAACGGAGTAGCTGAGAGAAGGAACAGAACACTCATAGAGGCCTGCAAGATCATGTTGAGTGATGCCTTACTACTAGAATACTTCTGGGATGAAGCCGTCAATACTGCATGCCACGTGCAAAATCGAGCACTCATAAACAAGAACCACAATAAGATACCTTACGAACTTCTAAAGGACAAGAAACCGACAGTTGCATATTTTAGAATTTTTGGCTGTAAGTGCTTCATGCTTACAATGACAAGTATCATATTACAAAATTTAGTGAAAAGAGTTTTGAAGGTATTTTTTGTAGGGTATAGTAGCCATAATACGTCATATAGGATATTTAATAGAAAAACTCTGGTCGTAGAAGAATCCATACATGTTGTATTTGATGAGACGAGCTTGCTGCAAGACAACTCCTCTAGTGTGTTCTTTGAAGATGCATGTACAAAGTTGAAAGAACTAAACTTGGATGTGCCGACTGAAGATAAAGGTGAAAAGTTCATCAAGATCACCACTCCAACCTCGATTGGAGAGGTTGATGATCAAGATGAAGAAATCGTCCAAGTTGATGAAGTCACTCCGGTGATTGAAGAAGAAACTCTAGATGCAAGGAACTTAGAGCTCAGAAATCTAAAGGATCACCCAATGGACTAAATAATAGGAGATCCCCAGGATGGTGTCAGAACTCGTAGAGGTACAACTAACGAGAATTTATATTTGAGTTTTCTCTTACAGGTTGAACAAAAAAAGTTTGAGGAAGCAAACTTAGACGCATCGTGGATAATGGCGATGGAAGAAGAACTAAATCAGTTCAAGCGCTGTCAAGTATGGAAACTTATTCCAAGACCCAAAGTTAAGAATGTCATTGGGACAAAGTGTGTCTATAGGAATAAGATGGATGAGGATGGAGTAATCATAAAGAACAAGGCCAGACTCGTCGCCAAAGGATATCGTAAAGAAGAAGGAATCGACTTTGACCAGATGTACGCTCTAGTGGCAAGGCTGGAGGCTATCAGGTTATTCCTAGCATATGCCGCTCTCAAGGGCTTCACTGTCTATAAGATGGACATGAAGTCTGCCTTCCTTAATGGTGACATAAAGGAAGAGGTGTATGTGGAACAACCTCCAGGTTCCGTTGATTCTAACTTTCCTGATTATGTTTATCTCTTATTTAAAGCTTTATATGGTTTGAAACAAGCTCCTCGAGCTTGGTATGAGACGTTGTCTACCTTTCTTCTTGAGAACAAGTTCACAAGGGGAAAGATAGATAAGACATTATTTCTTAGATAAATAAAAGGCAAGATTTTGGTAGTGCAAATCTATATCGACGACATTATTTTTGGCTCTACTGACGACAACCTCAGCAAGAAGTTTTCTAAACTTATGCAAGGGAAGTTTGAAATGAGCAGTATGAGCGAACTGAAGTATTTCTTAGGGCTTTATGTGAAACAATCTGAAGACGGAATTTTCATCTCGCAGACTAAGTTCACCAAAGAGCTAATTAAGAAATTCGGAATGGAGAACGCAACCTCTATGAGGACTCCAATGGGTTCAACTGTGTCTCTGGACAAGGATGAGAATGGGAAACCCTTTGATGAAACCGAGTACAAAAACATAATTGGATCCTCGCTCTACCTTACTGCTAGTAGACAAGACATAATGTTCTCAACATGTGTATGTGCTAAATTTCAAGTGAACTCTAAGGAATCTCACTACGCTGCTGTAAAGCGGATTTGGAGATACCTTAAAGGTACACCAAATCTTGGCTTATGGTACCCAAGAAGTAATGATAGCGAGCTAATTAGTTTTTCAGATGCAGATTTTGCAGGTAGCAAAGACGACATGAAGAGCACTTCCGGAACTTGCCAATTCCTTGGACGAAGGCTCATTTCCTGGAGTAGTAAGCAGCATAACCGTGTTGCAATTTCAACGGCTGAGTCAGAGTATATCTCTGCAGGCAGTTGTTGTGCACAGTTGCTATGGATAAAGAATCAACTGGAAGATTACAATCTCAAAGTCCAAGACATTCCTTTGTTTTGCGACTTCTCCAGTGCGATTCCAATAGCCAACAACCCAGTCTCTGACAGCCGGACAAAGAACATAGATCTGTGGTACCACTTCATCCGAGAGCATGTGGAGCATGAGGACATTGATCTACAGTATGTCCCAACAGACAGGCAGATTGCAGACATTTTCACTAAGCCGCTGGACGAGGGAAAATTTTCGTTCTTCAAAATAGAACTTGGAATGCTCAACAAAGAAGATTAGAGAAGTTGGACTCAAAAAAGGCTCAGAGATCAAGAAATCTGTCAAAAGCTGGAATTTTTCAAAATTCTAACTTTATGACTCGAGTTAGACAAGGACCACTTGAGTAAGAAGTAAGTCACTCGAGTACCTCATTGAATTACTCGAGTACTTCTTCAGACACTCGAGTAAACCTACTCGAGTATTTCTTCAACCTACTCGAGTACTAAGTTTCCACTCGAGACGTATAAAGACATCACTCGAGTACTTCCAGTTTTATCACTCGAGTACTATCTTTTTTTCACTCGAGTACTGCCGATCCACTCGAGTATCAGGAAGTCTAATTTCCAACTTCAATTCAATTTTCGTTATTCGCAACCCGAGGCTTATACCGCCCTTTCTAAGGTATGTTAGCTTAATTTCTTTCTTAATTATCGAAAAATTAGGGTTATATAAATAGAAAAGTCCAGATTTCAATTTTTGTAGACGACTCAAAACCCTCTCACCGGAGTAAGCCGAAAAACTATTCTCCTTCTGCCGACTATCGCAGAGCTTGCGCCATTTACTTCCCCACAGGAGATTTCTCTCAAATCTCTGGATCACAACACCTACTTCCAAGATTGGAATCGGCTCTGAACTCGTCACCGCAGGGATTGCCGATTTTTCCAATGATTTCAGCAATCTCCTCATCCTCCTCGACACAGCCGGCTTGACGTTTGTTCTGCAGCAATCGTGCAAGATTCTCTTTACAGAGGTTGAAGAATTTTTAAAGAACATTAAGGTAAAGAGAAATGGGAAGGTTCTTAAGTCCAAAGTAAAGGGTATCAAGATTAAGCTCAACAAAACCTCTGTTTCAACTCTTCTTCGGCTACCAGTCGTTGATAAAGAAGACCACTTAAGTGGTGAGGATTCTGAGAGAACCTGTATGTTCTATGGTCTCGCTCCAGATGTTCTTACCATCCGACGACCAGAGCTAAACCTAGAGGGCAAATTCTTGGTGGACATTATTGGAAAAATCCTTCTGTGTAAGACTAGCTCTATCAGAGATATTTCTCTTAATATGTTTGATATCAAGAAAACAATCATCTGCAGGAAGAAATTTCAGTTTGGTATGTTGATTCTAGACAAAATCAGGGAGAGCATCAAGACTCCAAATTATGCAAGGATTATCTCTCTACTGCTACATGAGATCAATCCTGGAGTCTTCAATTTCTCCAAAGGAACAATTCTACATCACATGAAGAAGGTCTCCATCTCATCCATTCAGAGGTTGGAGTTAAAGTTGCAGAATCCTGCTCAGGCTGCCATAGCCCATGATCAGTGATAGGTTGTAAATATACCTATTTTTATGTACATTAATTAAGTCGTTTTCATTTCTTTTTGTTATTTTTTTTTAATTTTCTTTAATAAATTGTTTCTTTTTTTATAAAATTTATTCTAACTTAGCTTTATTTTTGTTTTCTGAATTTTTCAGGAAATTGTAAAATTTTGCATGGGTCACGCCCGTGTACTTTGGGTCACGCCCGTGACCAGGGAGTGACAATTCAAACCCGTGAAATCGACCGTGAATTGAAAAGAAATCATGTGACACGCCCAATGTCACTCCCGTGCCTAATGACAAGCCCGTTACCAATGCCCGTGTCACTCCCACTCGATGTTTTCCGCTCGACGAACATCGACCAACCAGACATGCCCAGCGTCACGCCAGTGACCTGGGGCATGACTACTCCACCTGGCCTGACAATACCCGCGTGGAGACTTTTCGATGCGACCTGCACCCAGTTACACCTCCACGACACGCCCACCATCACACCCGTGACCTGGGGCGTGACCGCCGCATTTCAGCTGAAGTCAACTTTCATGTCAAATCTCGCCAGCCGCCACCCTACACGCCCGTGTCAGGGGGCGTGTCCCATGAAAAATTTCTCTATAAATTCAGAGCTGCTGCTTGTAATCCTGTTCTGCTTTTTGAGCCATTTTGCCTAAGGTGATATGCTGCTTGGATGCTTCCAAAGCCTTGTAAGGGAAATTTCCCTCCACCTTTCTTTAGATTTTCTTTTCGTTCCTTTGTAACCCGTGTTTTTAGTTAACAAAATGTGTTTTTTTCTTCTCTTTATAAGGTTTTGGAATGGATCTAAGCAACTCTCTTTAGGCAATCTTATCTTTATTTCTTTGTTTTAACTTAGTTTTTTTCCCGCCTTTTAAAATGCGTGTGTGAGTGTATGAGTATAGTTTTTTACTTTGATGTTTTCATTAAATGTTCGCTTAACTATGTTAGACTTAGGATTTTTATAGCCTTTTATGCATTCCTATAAATCTGTAAGAGCGTTTTCAATGTGATTTTCATTTTTCAGTAACTTAGTTTCTCCTTTTTATGTGGTAAAACTTTTCGTTCGTTTTAGTTTATTTTCACTTTTTACGCACTTTTACGAAGTTATAGGAATGAATATATAGTTGTTTTAATTTTTTGAGCATTTCAATTTTTGTTTTAAACTTTTGCTCCTTTAAATTTTTAGTCTTCTTTTTATGCATTTCTACCGCATTCTAGCGGTGGAAATGTATTCGTTATAATTTTTAGAGCACTTAGCTTTTGCACTTATTTGCAAATTCATTTGCTCGTTTAATTTTTATTTCAGCTTTTTATGCATTCTACCGCATTCTAGCGATAGAAATGCAGTTGTTTTAATTTTCATTAACTATGTTTTTATTCATTTTTGTACGTGTGCGCATTTATTTCCGGCTACTCATTAAGAGTTAAATGGCGCACTATTTTTATTTCATTCAGTAGAGTGTATGAGTTTTTACATTCTATCATGTGCGTGTGTTTTACTTTATGTCGAGTGTGTGTTTGAGTTTTAATTTCTGTTGAGTGTGTGCGTGCGTTGCATTTATTTCCTCCTACTCATTTGAGTATGACTCACTTTCATTTCTCCCGCCCACTCATTTGAGCCAGGACTTGTCTTTTACTACTTTCATTTCAGTCCTACTCGTTTGAGTAGGACTTGCAATTTACTGTTTAATTTTACCGCTTTCTTTTATCGCTTTCATTTTCAACTTTCTTTTTCTGCTTTATTTATTGCTTTTTCTCGCAAGCCGTCCCCATTCCGATGAGTGGCTAAAAGTTCTTAACCCTCAGTATCGAAGAGCATTGGGACAAATAAAATAGCTTTTAATAATTAAAGGTCCTGTTTTTCCAATTAATTAAAATTACTTAAGGTTTGCCTAGGGTTTACGAAGCGTAAAACCACATATCGATGTGTGGGCTCTATTTTCGTAGTCCATATGCTAGCTAGCCAAGAGGCCGTGCATATGGACTGATCACCCCTTGGTAAAGAGAGTTCCGCACTAACCCTCGAGATAGAAGGCGCTCAAACTCTACCCGATTGGGTTCCCCACCCAATAGCGGGGTTCTTAGCGTAATGCGGGAGTTAAGAGGAATCCTTCGTCGGACTAACATTCGGTCGAATAGTCTTAGCGTTCAGGTGAGCGATTGTCCTATAGATAAGTGAGCTCATTTTAGTGGAACCTCCACGGCCAAGTCTCCGCCTTAATTAATCTGAAACTTAGGATCTCTTTTTATAGCCTTTTATGCATTCCTATAAATTTGTAAAAGCGTTTTCAAAGTGATTTTCACTTTTCAGTAACTTAGTTTTTCCTTTTTATGTCGTAAAACTTTTCGTTCTTTTTAGTTTATTTTCACTTTTTACGCACTTTTACGAAGTTATATGAATGAATATATAGTTGTTTTAATTTTTCGAGTATTTCAATTTTTGTTTTAAACTTTTGCTCCTTTAAATTTTTCGTCTTCTTTTTACGCATTTCTACCACATTCTAGCAGTAGAAATGTATTCGTTATAATTTTTTGACCATTTGCTCATTTAATTTTTATTTCAACTTGTTATGCATTTCTACCACATTCTAGCGATAGAAATGCAGTTGTTTTAATTTCTCATTAACTTAGTTTTTATTCATTTCTGTACGTGTGCGCATTTATTTCCGCCTACTCGTTAAGAGTTAAATGGCGCACTGTTTTTATTTCATTCAGTAGAGTGTGTGATTTTTTACATTCTATCATGTGCATGTGTTTTACTTTATGTCGAGTGTCTGTGTGAGTTTTAATTTCTGTCGAGTGTGCGTGTGCGTTGCATATATTTCCTCCTACTCGTTTGAGTAGGACTCGCTTTCATTTATCCCGCCCACTCATTTGAGCTGGAACTTGTTTTTTACTGCTTTCATTTCAGTCCTACTCGTTTGAGTAGGACTTGCAATTTACTGCTTAATTTTACTGCTTTCTTTTTTCGCTTTCATTTTCAGCTTTCTTTTACTGCTTTATTTATTGCTTTTTCTCGCAAGCTGTCCCCATTCTGATGAGTGGCTAACCGTTCTTAGCCCTCAGTATATAAGAGCATTGAGACAAATAAAATAGCTTTAAATAATTAAAGGTCCTGTTTTTCCAATTAATTAAAATTACTTAAGGTTTGCCTCGGGTTTACGAAGCATAGAACCACATATTGATGTGTGGGCTCTATTTCCGTAGTCCATACACTAGCTAGCCGAGAGGCCGTGCGTATGGACCAATCACCACTTGGTAAAGAGAGTTTTGCACTAACCCTTGAGAGAGGAGGCGCGTAAACTCTATCGGATTGGGTTCCCCACCCAATAGTGGGGTTCTTAGCGTAATGCGGGTGTTAAGAGGAATTCTTCATCGGACTAATGTTCGGTCGAATAGTCTTAGCGTTCAGGTGAGCTATAGTTCTAGAGATAAGTGAGCTCATTTTAGTGGAACCTCCACGGCCAAGTCTCTGCCTTAATTAATTTGAAACTTAGGATCTCATTTTATTAAAAATATATTTTAGTTCAAATTTTATTCGATTCTGTCACGCTAAGCTTTTCATCGGCTCCACCTTTTATGCTTTCATTTTCTGCCTTTCTTTGTTTTTATTTATAATATATAACCCGACAAGTTAAAATATCGGTAAAATAATAGTCCTCTCCAGGGAATAGTAGTAATAATCGACCCGACCCCGAGAACAATACGACCTCGATATTCCACACCGGAATATCCTGTACTACACACGATAGGTGCACTTGCCTCCTTTCGTTAAAACTCGACTCAACTGTTTTTATATCCAAATAATAAATCTGCGCGCCCCGTTTTCGAAATAAAACCAAATCCGCTTTTCTTAAATAAAAACGCCCGGGGCGCCGCGGGCTCGTAATAATTTTTGGAGTTTTAACCTGCACCAAGTTTTTGGCGTCGTTGCCGGGGATTTTTCGAGTTGTTATTTTGAACCCTGAAAATCTATTAATTTTACCTATATATATATATATATATCAAAAATTTAAAATGGCCAACAAAAAATAATACTACTAATAATAATAATAAAACAACCAAAAAACTATAAAAATAAAAAATTGGAAAACCTATAAAAATAAAAAAGTCTAAAAAATAAAAATAACTAATTTTTTTAATTATTTTTATGAAAAAAAACTCAAACACTAAAAAAAACAAAAACCTAAAAATCTAAAAACAAAAACTCTAAAAAAACTAACAGCCAAAAAAAAATCTTAAAAAACCTAAAAAACTAAAAACCCACAGAAAATCTAAAAATAAAACAAAATCTACCAAAAAAAACAACTAACAAAATATAAAAAATCTACTTAAAACACCAAAAATATAATAATTTGATTTTAAATATTTATATATATTGTTTAACTTATTTTATTTTAACTTATTTTGTTTTAATTCGGCGCGCTTCACACTTTTGTACGCGCTAGGGGATCGCATTTTTATCACACTCATATAGCTAAGATGTTAGCTAATCAAGTCACACACGCACTTGCCACCCCCTACCGCCAGCAACCTTTTAGCCGAATTTATCTTTTTCCCTTTTTTGTTATCTTTTTGCTTCTTTCTTTTCTCTAACTAATGCAGGGTTTCGACCCGGGCCTCCCCGACCTCGTCTTAGGGAAACTTCTACCCTCCTTTTTTTATTTTGTACATATTTCATTATGTCTATTATTCGTTCCGCATACTTAGATTGCAACATTGAGGACAATGTTGAGTTTAAGTATGTGGGTGTATTCTTAGTTTCTTATTCTGCAATTATATTTTCTGCACCCATTCAAAAATACAAAAAAATTAAAAAAATGCAAAAACTTAAAAATTATTTTTGTTTTTACCCTCAAAAACTCAAAAAAATCATTAAAAAAAATTTCTTTTACTTTATAAACATTTTTGTAAAAAAATCTCTCCCCCTCTCTCTTCTTTTTTGTAAAAACTCGCTTTTTAGCATACCCGCGACATTCGACTCATCGAACCAACCACCTAAATAAGAGTCTGTTCGCGGGTCATTGAGTTTTTACTTTGTACTTTTTTGTAAAAATCTCTCTTTCCCGACTATTTCTTTGTAAATAACACTCTTTCTTTCCTCTTTCTTGTAAATAACTTTTCAAAGTACACTAAAAAATCAAAAATTTAGAAAAACCAAAAATCCTAAGAAAAAGAGAATAACTCTAAAAATTCAAAAAAGATAATAATCAAAAAAAAAGACAAAAACCCTAACAAAATTTCAAAAAAAGGATAATAATCACAAAAAAATAAAAAATGATAAAAACCCTAAAATACAAAAAAAATTAGAAATTATGTAACAAAATAAAATCGAATATACCATATCTTAACCATTTTTGCTTTCCAAAAATCTAGTTTCGAGTTAATTTATATGCGAATTTTACTTATTCTTTGTTTACTATTCGTTTATTAATTAAAGTTCGATAGATTTAAGTGTCTGGGGTTAAGTTTTAAAGAATTTTTTATGTCTTTTCCTTATAATAGGGAACTTGTTTTTCACCACCACTTCTAATTTTTATAAATAGAAGCTCGTCTTTTATGTTAGAAAATAACAATCATGAATTTCAATTATTTCTACTTTTTGCTATTAGAAACATAGGAACGTTCATTTTAAAAGGGTTGCTCTCAAAACATTTTTTTATTAAAATCTAGTTTTATTTTTGAAAACAAAACAAAAAACCCTATCACTTTTTTCATGTCATACTTGGCATGATTACCCCTATTTTATCCCTTAAAAGATCCTATGTCAATGGGAATAAGATTTCATTCCGTAAACATAGGCACCCAATATTTAAAAAGATTATATGTTAAGAAGTAAGAGGATAAAATTCATTACTCCTATACATATACACTGGGTTAATTTTATTTATGAAGAAAGAAAAAAATTTATATGTTAGGAAAATAAGATTTCATTTTCCTAATAATCTAAAAAGAAAAAAAAGAAAAAAAGTAGAGGTTCGAGCGAAAAAATATACCCTCGCCTCTAAAATTTCAAAGCCCTCTTCATAACCCACCAAACCATTTATCCTATTTCAATGATTCTAGAATTAATTTAAATTGTTTTTGAGAGCATAATATTTATATTGCATTATTTCCTTTAACTTTTTTTAAGCTAAAGTTTTTTATATAATTTCAATCCATCTTTGTTAAACTAACAAAAATAAATTTTTGTTCTCTATTTTATTTTATTTAGAAGTTTTTTTGAAACTCTTCCTCTCTTTATAATATTTTCATAATTTATGATTTAACTCTAGTACCCCGGATGTTTATTTTGATCTTACTTTTAATTAATTCAAGCGGTAGCTAAACTTAGGATTTCTTTAATTCCTTATAAGTTCATCTCCAACTTTTGCTCTGGAATAGCAAAAGCTTAAGTTTGGGGGTATTTGATAGGTTGTAAATATACCTATTTTTATGTACATTAATTAAGTCGTTTTCATTTCTTTTTATTAGTTTTGTTTAATTTTCTTTAATAAATTGTTTCTTTTTTGTAAAATTTATTCTAACTTAGCTTTATTTTTGTTTCCTGAATTTTTCAGGAAATTGTCAAATTTTGCATGGGTCATGCCCGTGTACTTTGGGTCACGCCCGTGACCAGGGCATGACAATTCAAACTAGTGAAATCGGTCGCGAATTGAAGAGAAATCATGTGACATGCCCAATGTCACGCCCGTGCCCAATGACACGCCCCGTGACCAATGCTCGTATCACTCCCACTCAATATTTTCCGCTCGACGAACGTCGACCAACCAGACACGCCCAACATCATGCCCATGACCTAGGGCGTGACTACTCCACCTGGCCCGACAAGACCCACGCGGTGACTTTTTGACGCGATCCGCGCCCAGTTCCACCTCCCCGACACGCCCACTGTCACGCTCATGACCTGGGGCGTGACCGCCGCGTTTCAGCCGAAGTCAACTCTCATGTCAAATCTCGCAAGCCGCCATTTGTACAGTGCTGACACGCCGACCGTACACGCCCGTGTCAGGGGGCGTGTCCCATGAACAATTTCTCTATAAATTTAGAGTTGCTGCTTGTAATTCTGTTGTGCTTTTTGAGCCATTTTTCCTAAGGGGATGTGCTGCTTGGATGCTTCTAAAGCCTTGTAAGGGAAATTTCCCTCCCCCTCTCTTTAGCTTTTCTTTTCATTCCTTTGTAACCCGTGTTTTTAGTTAATAAAATGTACTTTTTTTCTTCTCTTTATAAGGTTTTGGAATGGATCTAAGCAACTCTCTTTAGGCAATCTTATCTTTATTTCTTTGTTTTAACTTAGTTATTTTTTCCGTCTTTTAAAATGCGTGTGTGAGTGTATGAGTATAGTTTTACTTTGATGTTTTCATTAAATGTTCGCTTAACTATGTTAGACTTAGGATTTTTATAGCCTTTTATGCATTCCTATAAATCTGTAAAAGCGTTTTCAAAGTGATTTTCATTTTTCAGTAATATAGTTTTTCCTTTTTATGTCGTAAAACTTTTCGTTCTTTTTAGTTTATTTTAACTTTTTACGCACTTTTACGAAGTTATAGGAATGAATATATAGTTGTTTTAATTTTTTGAGCATTTTAATTTTTGTTTTAAACTTTTGCTCCTTTAAATTTTTCATCTTCTTTTTACGCATTTCTACCGCATTCTAGCCGTAGAAATGTATTCGTTATAATTTTTCGAGCACTTAGCTTTTGCGTTTATTTGCAAATCCATTTGCTCGTTTAATTTTTATTTTAGCTTTTATGCATTTCTACCGCATTCTAGAGATAGAAATGCAGTTGTTTTAATTTTTCATTAACTTAGTTTTTTTTCATTTCTGTACGTGTGCGCATTTATTTCCGCCTACTTGTTAAGAGTTAAATGACGCACTGTTTTTATTTCATTCAGTAGAGTGTGTGAGTTTTTACATTCTGTCATGTGCGTGTGTTTTACTTTATGTCAAGTGTGTGCGTGAGTTTTAATTTCTGTCGAGTGTGTGCGTGCGTTGCATTTATTTCCTCCTACTCATTTGAGTAGGACTCGCTTTCATTTCTCCTGCCCACTCATTTAAGTCCGGACTTGTCTTTTACTGCATTCATTTCAGTCCTACTCATTTTAGTAGGACTTGCAATTTACTGCTTAATTTTACTGCTTTCTTTTATCGCTTTCATTTTCAGCTTTCTTTTACTGCATTATTTACTTCTTTTTCTCACAAGCCGTCCCCATTCTGATAAGTGGCTAACCGTTCTTAGCCCTCAGTATCAAAGAGCATTGAGACAAATAAAATAGCTTTAAATAATTAAAGGTCCTGTTTTTCCAATTAATTAAAATTAATTAAGGTTTGTCTAGGGTTTACGAAGCGTAGAACCACATATCGATGCGTGGGCTCTATTTCCGTAGTCCATACGCTAGCTAGCCGAGAGGCTGTGCGTATGGACCGATCACCCCTTGGTAAAGAGAGTTTCACACTAACCCTCGAGAGAGGAGGCGCGCAAACTCTGCCGGATTAGGTTCTCCACCCAGTAGCAGGTCTCTTAGCGTAATGCGGGCATTTCGAGGAATCATTCATCGGACTAACGTTCGGTCGAATAGTCTTAGCATTCAGGTGAGCGATAGTCCTAGAGATAAGTGAGCTCATTTTAGTGGAACCTCCACGGCCAAGTCTCCGCCTTAATTAATTTGAAACTTAGGATCTCTTTTTATTAAAAGTATATTTTAGTTCAAATTTTATCCGATTCCGTCAGGCTAAGCTTTTCATCGGCTCCACCTTTTATTCTTTCATTTTCTGTCTTTCTTTGTTTTTATTTATAATAAATAACCCAACAAGTTAAAATATTGGTAAAATAATAGTCCCCTGCAGGGAAGAGTAGAAATAATCGACCCGACCCCGAGAATAATACGACCTCGATATTCCACATCGGAATATCCTGTACTACACACGATAGGTGCACTTGCCACCTTTCGTTAAAACTCGACTCAACTATTTTTATATCCAAATAATAAATCCGCGCGCCCCGTTTTCTAAATAAAACCAAATCCGCTTTTCCTAAATAAAACCGCCCGGGGCGCTGCGGGCTCGTAATAATTTTTGGAGTTTTAACCTGCATCAATCAGCCATCTATAGAGGACAAGACCTCATATCCCTCTCCATCTCATATAGCCAGCACATTTTGTGCAGTTGTTGAGGTGGAGCCTGCTCTTTCTGTTCCAAAAGACAGAGTACCTACTCCACCAGCTGCAACTTCTCTACCTCCATCAACTCTAGAAGATACTCACTCAGATGCTTAGATCCAAGAAACCATTCTCTCTACTGAAGCAGCCATCAATGATATGATTGAAGAGCTAACTTCTGAAGAACTTCTTCCTCCACTTCAAAAAGAACAAACTACTGAACCATCCAAACAACCAACACCAGCACCTTCACCCACTCATACTTCTACTCCAAGATCTCCTGCTCTATCTCCTAAATCCCCTGTTCACCAGTCACCTGCTGCTGAATAAGAGCATGTTGAGACTATTTTGATTTCTGATGACAAAGAGCCTACCCCAGAACCTGTTGAAGCTCCTTTAAAGAGCCTGGATTTCCTTATTCCCAGCTTCATTGATGAAGAAGGTGATGCCCTGATTTATACTACCAAAGCTAAGAGCTCAGTCACCATTGAAGAAGTCATTCCATGGTCTGCTCCTCTTCCTCCAGTTTCTACTACTACTACTCCTCCTCTTGCTGCTGTAAATGATATTGTTGCTAAGATTGAACAAATGCTTCTTGAACAAAGAAAATACTTTGATGACTCTCTCAAAGTTGTTCAAGATAAAGTTACTGCTCCTGAGAAAGAGATGAGCAAAGGCTTTGCTAAGATTCATCATAATACAGATGAATTGAGACAATTATTCAAGATTGGTGGAAAAGCTCTAGACCACACAATCACTAGTGTTGGTCATGTCATGGATCAAGCTGTTACTGTTGCATATAACCAGATTCAGTTAGAAAATAATGCCCAAGCTCACACATTCAAGATCTGTGAAGAGTTAGGGACTTTCAAAGATGATGCTATAAATACTCTGACTGTAGAAGTCAGAAAGGGGGAGATTTTAGTCAAGGAATACTTAGAGAAATCAGATGCCAACAAGCAAACACTCTGGGAAGCAAATATGAAAGAAATCCATGATGATGTGCTGAGTCAGATTCAAAGTGTAAAATTCCATACTTATGACACAGCTGTATGGATGCATAACCAGATACTCCCTAAATTTCAAACTGATCCAAATGTCATTCCTCATCATCTGAATCCCCTAGCTCCTGTTGCTCCAGTTCAAGCCCCACAGACATCTTTCTCTCCAAGACCTGAAGGCTCAGAAGCTCCTCCAGATTCTTATGCCCAGGTTTGGGAGGCAGATCCAGCAGACATCTTTTTCCAAGCTCCTACTAAAATTCACATACCAAAGAAGAGAAGATATGGTGATGGAGCCTCTACCAGTAGGTCCATTCCAGTTCCAGATACAGAGAAAAGGAAAGATCTAGAATTTGCAGAAATTTGGTCTCCTACATCTAAGTCACTTATTCTGGATACTCTAAAGTTAGTCTTGGACTTCAATGAAAATAGACATGATCATTGCAGCTCCCAAGAATGGGAATTGTATGAGAAGTCTATGACAAGGAGAAGACTATATGATAGAGAACATGGAAGAAACAACACTTCAGAGTATGGAGGTCAACTAATGTCATGTTGAGCTCGACAAAGCATCGAGCAGATCTGGGTTCGAAGAACTTTGAGAAGAATTCGTCGAATGGGGTTTTTATTTTGTGTTCGACGAACTTCGAGCTGAGCTCGACGAACGTTGAGCTGAGCTCGACCAAGCGTCGAACGGATTTGTTTTTTCTACTTGTTTTCGAGAAGTCTTTCCTGTACTCGAGTTCCGCCTGGTCGTTCTCGAGTTGTGCTTTTCTGTTCCCGGGAATTTGACTTCTTGTTCTTGAGAATGCCTTTTTGTTCTCGAGAATGCCTTTTTGTTCTCGGGAATTTTCTGCTTGTTCTCGAGAATGCCTCCTTGTTAACGAGAATGTCTTTTGTTCTCGAGAATTGTCTGGTTGATCTCGAGAAAACCTTACCTTCTTCTCGAGAAGCCCAGTTCAGCCGATCCCGGTTCGTCTTCTTAAGTATTGTTATTCTAATATTACCCTTGGTATATATATATTGATTTCTTCTTCCTCTTTCATTTAGACCAAATTTCATGTTCATCTCCCGAACCAGAGCGGCGTGAGTGAGGGAAGTCTTTCCTGTCTTCTTAAGTATTGTTTAGACCAAATTTCTTCTTCCTCTTTCGTTTATTTTGTGATGGTTATATCCCTCTTTTCCCTTCTTTATCCCGATTTGCAGAAATTACTAACTTCTTTATATCTTGATTTTTAATAACTTGCTAATGTTTAGTGCTGTTTAAATCTCTTGTCTAGTTTCATTTATAATCATCATGTTCTTGATTTTATTACCTAATCTTGTTAGTGTTATATGTGATTAAATCTTACTCTTATAACCATTCCTCAACGTTCAAGTAGGATGTGTTAGAGTTCGTTTAGGATTGTAAATTCTTCCTAAAGGTTGATCAACTGCTCATAATATAGAATTGTCTAGTAGAATCCGATGTGTCATTGTTGTCTTGAGACTTATATCATGGTTTCCTTCATGGCGACGTCGTGGGGCGAGACACGCCGCCAGGCCAGGAAGGGTTTTGGTGGGCCTCTAAGATCTAAACCTGGGTCGTTACAGTGTTTTCCTTCCGGGTTTCCTTTGTTGCGGGTGTTATTTATGGACGAAAGCACCGCCGCAACGTTTGTTCTCCCTATTAGTACTTTGTGGGGCTCTACCGGGTGTTTGGGAATTTGTGGTGTATGGTGGAGTATCCAGTCTACCCCGCAGCTAGACAGACAAATTGTCTTTTGGGTTGGCCACCCAGCCCATTTTGGTTTTTTTGTGGAGTTGACCACGGGTGGTTAATAGGGGTTTGTTTCTCTTCCTGATGATTTAATCTTGACCTTTTCCCCTTATAGTCTTGTGCATTTGGGGTGCTTTTGTTGTATGTGATGCTTCATGTAAGTGTTCCCTTTTGGCTTTTATACCTTACTGTTGTACTTTATTTTAGTATTTTCCTTTGGTCTTGGGTTGGTACCCCTTGACTTTGTATACCTTTTGGCTTACTTTTTGCCATCACTTGTACATTCTTGTTGAGGTGTTTGTCTTTGGAATGCCTCATGTTCAAAATTGTAGCTGGTAGCCGTGCTGGTTTTGGAGTTCCTAGGCAGCTGTGTTGGCTGTGGTTTTGACTCACCGTAGCGAGGTAGATTGTTATTTTGTTTACTTTGCTAGTTCAGACATACTTTATTTTATGTGGGTTTGTGTCAGTTTGTTGACGGCTACAGGATTGCTATTTTTGGATACTTGCTAGCTGCTTAGTTTTCTTTCTGTGTGTTTGGATTACTTGCTCTCTGGGATGTTTTATGTTATGATTGCATGGTTGGTATTTTCAAGTACAAACACTACTATTTTTACCTCATGCATTGCATGCTTTTAAAATGCTAAATCACTATATTTAACGACCGTAAACATCAATTTTAGTGCTATTATAAACTTAGAACTTGCATACCATTAGGTGTCCTATGGAAACCTCTGGATGCCTAATCTAATAAAAGAAGTATTTTCCACAGCGTTCAACTACTTTTCTTATGGACTAGATGGGCCACAAAGCCGAGGGATACGGCTAACTACTATACTTAAACTGATTTTATCTCTAAATAACTTAAAGAATTTTTCTTCATGGATAAGTAGGAGTTTTGCCTGAGCATCTGCAGTTATCCCCTGCCGACATCGCATCATGACGCGCATTTTTCCCTTACTCTGATATACTTTTTTGGCATTGAAAAATGCGGGCTGTGACAGTTGGTATCAGAGGGAGGTTGGTTTGACAAGTTGGTCAAACCAGCCAATCTCGATTAGTCTATTTCCCTTCATTCATTTGCATACACACGCTGATGTGTCATAAGTACATCTTAACTGAAGCATAGTCACTACACTCATAGCATGATAAGAAGTATACGAAGAATATTATGTAGTATGGGATGAATAATATGTATCTGTATATGGATCCATCATAGGAGGTAACATGTGACGGTTATGTTGTATGGGATGCATAACCATCATCACATGGGTGCCCATTAGCATGTTTTATTTTCTCATTGCATGTGATGTTATGTAGTATGGGATGCATAACATTTCATGTGTACGCTGCTCATGCATGCATTAAGACCTTTATAGAATACATAACACTACATACATAGCATATCATCGCATATGCAAGCCTGCTAAGTTAAGGTTTATATGATGATACATGTACACACATGATTTTAAAGAAGAATAAAGAATTCATGCATTCATATCATAGGCACATGAGTAAATAAGATGAGAGGATATCATCCTAAGTAGGACATAGCATAATTATAAAATTCTAGAGCATGTTGCAGCATAAGCAAGTATCTTAAGTATGGTCTGAACTAGTTGTGTGGCCTAGTTGTAATATAGGATTTTTGACGAGTCATTCGTTACCTTTTTTTAGAAATGCCAACAAAGCGTCCTACGATGAGGTTGACTCCCCATTCAGAGGGTGAGTCATCAGGTGCGCAGAGTGATGCGTTGATCGAGAGTCTGCGTCAGAGCAATGAGGCTCTGTCGAGGCAGTTAGTTGCGATGTAGTCGCATATTTAGTCCTTGTTCTCCGTCGCTCCCGCGCAGCAACCCTTAGTTCAAGATTCTACCATAGTTCAAGCCGTACCTGCTAATCCTGCTCCTCTGGTACCCCCAGTGACATTACTACTGGAGATGATACCTTATATCACATTTTTAGCGATTGAGACCTCCCTCTTATGATGGGAGTGTCGACTTTCTGATTATGGATGATTGGATCATCACTACGATGAGATGTTCACGTATTCGGGGATCGCTAAAGCCCAGAAGGTAATGATTAAGGCCTACCAGCTGAAAGGCCTGACAAAGACTTGGTGGATTCGGGAAAAGGAAAGTTTGTAGGAAGGATGCTCTTAGGAGTCCTTCAAGATGATGCTGCTTAAGAAGTTCTTACCCTCGGTCGAGCAGGACCGTTTGATCAATAATTTCCTGCATTTGAAGCAGAGGCAGCTCACGGTGAGCGAATATGAGATATAGTTTAGTAAGTTGAGCAGATTTTCTCCTGATATGGTAGCATCGGAGGCAGGAAGAGTGAAGCATTTTCTCGGAGGATTAAGAAGCGATGTCCAACAATTGGTATGCGCTTATAGAGCCGAAAGGTATGCTGAAGCAGTGGAATCCGCTCTAAAGGTTGAGTGATAACTCTAATTATATCGTTATTTTTATATAGATTTTATTTAATAAATAATAAGATTATAATTATATTTTAGTAATTATGTTTATAATTGCTTTATTTTTATATTCTAGGTCAATGTGGGCTGCAAATATCAATTTGGAGCTTGTAGCACTGATCAGGAGATGAAACTAAAGATTGCTGGAAAAATCAACTTGACACGGCCCGGACACGGGCAAGACCCTCAGGTCACAGGCGTGACATGTGTCTGTGACCCATAAAGGCGCTCTAGAGTATTTGCCACGGCAGACTAAAGTTACACGCCCAAGACACGGGCGTGAACAGGTCACGGGCATGACCAGCAGGCTTGACTAGCTGACGGGGCTGTAGTTTCTATTCCAGACAGTTTTCAAGCTACAAGCACAAGTAACGGGCATGACCTTAATGTCACGGGCATGGATTTCAGGCGTGATGTCCCGGCATGTCGTGCTTAATGTCGCCAGTTTCAGATCTAGTCGATTTTCGGCTTACACGCCCTAGGTCAAGGGCATGGCCTAGGGGTATGACCCTCAAGCAACTGCTAGAGTTATTTCCCACCATTTCGAGTTCCTGCCATTTCTTGTAACAGACTTGACACGCCCTAGGTCACAGGCGTGTCTCAGGGGCATGACCTGTAGAATGACGAATTTTGGTGGTTTTCTCCCAACGTTCCAAGGCTTTTAAGACAACATTTCCGAGCCTTACACGCCCTAGGTCACGGGTGTGACCTAGGGGCATGACCTTCCAGAAATTTTCCTATAAATTCCAAACAAAGCCAGGAGCTTGGGGGCATCTAGGGAGGCATTTATGGAGGCATCTAGAATTTATCTAGGAGTAGATTGTTAGCCAATTTTAGTTCTTTATGTAATTTCATTTTCATAGATTACTTTTGCTTTGCTTTATTTCAATTCAAGCACATTTTCTATCATGTTCTTGTCCTTCTATTATTGTAGTTACTTCATCATGATAAGTAGCTAAATTTTTATTTAGCACTTGTTCATGATGAACTTAGGAATGAAATAAATTTTCTTTATTTTTCTCAAAATTATCAAGCTTTCTATTTTTGCTTGCTTTTGATTTATGTTTTATTTGTTTTGTGTCGAATTAAAATTTCGTGGATATGTTCTTTGATCCTAAATCCGTATCTTAAATAAACGAGAGGTTGCGGATACGAGTAGATCACTCAAAGATAAAAGGAGTTGCATGCACTCCTCAAGAGAGGACGAAATAAATCCGTCAGATTGAAGTCAAATCCAATAGTGGGGTTCACCGTTAAAGCAAGCTTAGGGGTTTCGACTCGCCGAGGGGTCTTAATCGATCAACCTAAGGTTAGTTAAAAGCATGAGCTCGAGAGAGACGCTTTTGTATTCTTTGAACCTCCACGGTCGAAGTAAGTGATTAGGAGGTTGTGCTTTTATCATTTCAAGAAAGTCTATTTTAATCTAATGGGATTCTAGATCAAGTGTTAATTTGCATTACATAGAAATTTCTCTTTTAGTTTAATTATTCTCTATGATTATTATTAGATAAAATAATATTAATTTGCATGAGTAGAAGTACTCAACAAGTCCAGAGTCTAATACGACATTTCCTATACTATATTTCGATAGGTACACTTGCCTATTTGGGATTTTAGTTTGAATTTGTTTGTAAAACTATAAAATTCTCCATCAAGTTTTTGGCGTCGTTGCCGGGGATTTCTTTTTGTTTATATTTTGAAAGTGAAAATTGTATTACTTTTATCACTCTCTTTCTCTATCCCCAATTCTCTTTTTTAATTTTCTTTTTCACATTCATTTCAATTAGCTAACGGTTGTTTTTATTTTCTTTTATAAAAAAAAATATTATCTAAATTGGCTGCCACGCTTGCGAAACTTGAAAATCACCTAAATCTTTTGAAAGTCGCAAGACAACGCAAAAATTTCTTGTTATTATTGTGGTGGTTCTCATCAAAGTGAGTATTGTTATCATTATAATTATTATCAAAACATTCTTATGAAAATAAAATTGAATATAATTATGAAAATCAATATTCTCACTTTTATGATAATTATTTTTCTAATTGTCATGAAATTAATTTTTTCAATTCACCTATTTTTAATGAAAATAATTTTTCAAATGTGAATAATTATTTTGATTTAAATAATTCTTCTGCCACCTCGGATGTTAGTTTTTCTTGTTTGCAAGATCAACCAGAAGGCTTCCTGAGTTATGAGAATAATTATTTAGATCCAAATTATTATTCTTCTTTCATCACGCCACACACTTCTTCTTCTAATTTTGGGGACTTTACACAATTTCAAGTTGATCCTCCCCAAAATTTAGAAGAAGTTATTGCTTGTTCTAATAATTTTTCTCCTTTTTTAAAAATTTCACCTATGGCAGAACATGAATCTTCATGTGTCCCCATAGTGTCTTATTCGGAAGAGAAAAATGAATTATTATATCAAGAATATATTAAAATTATGGGCACACCAGGTGAATTAGAAGAAGAACATGTTTCTTCTCCTACTACACATAATTCTTATTTTCATGAATTTTCAAGCACCACTTCTAATTATTTAGAATTTCAAATTCATAAAAATGAGATGTCCGATAATATTTCTTTTAATGAATTTTTAGATAACAATTCCATTTTAGAAAATAAACAACCGAAGCTAATAATATAACTTCACAAGAGCCTCCTCCTTGCGAAGATTTTTCTGACACGCATATTCTTGATTTTTCTTTCACTAACGAGTTTTAGGAAGAAGATGAGCTGTTGCAATACAA
Organism: Platanthera guangdongensis; assembly: GCA_039583875.1. Lineage (NCBI taxonomy): Eukaryota > Viridiplantae > Streptophyta > Magnoliopsida > Asparagales > Orchidaceae > Platanthera > Platanthera guangdongensis. The sequence goes on from CM077163.1 coordinate 113,461,762, forward strand.
CATTACCCCCGATCCATTTGCCGCTCATCTACAAATATTCAAATCACCTCAGGTATGGAGAGGTGATTTGAAACTACATTTTCAAGTCAAATGTTCAAAGAAGAAAAATCAAGAAGAAAGTGGAGGAGTAGCCGGTCGAGCAACTATGGCATCTTCACCAAAGAGCGAATTAAGGGAGTTTCATGTGCACTTTAATTTTTAGTTTCCATTCTCCTAACCCCAACCGTCTAGCTTAAAGATGGGAAAAAGAAAAGCGCTCTTGGGAGACACCCCTTGTTTATTTATTTATTTATTTATTTATTATTTGTAAAACAGTTTTTATTTAGATTTTTTTGTTTACCCCCTCCTACATGCATATAAACATTGTGGACAATGTCTATTTTTAAGTATGGGGGTGAGATCTCTTTAGTGGTTTTTATTTTTAAAATTTTTTTAAAAAATGTAGGTTTGATTTTAAATTTTTAATTAGAGAAATTATTATTTCTATATTTATTCACATGCAAAATCTCTAGTATTTCATTTTTTACATAGTGTTTAGAAATTTTCATGCTTTAATTGGATTTTGAATTTTGGAGTAGAATTGTTGGTTATGATGTGTTCCTAGTTAAGTGCACATGTAAGTAGATTTTTATGTAGAATTAAATATTCAGCATACGATTAGATTATTATTTTTCTAAATACGTAAAAATTATTTATTCTAATTTTACTTTGAAACCGAAAAAAATTCAAAAATGATTTAGGTGAGCACATAGAAGTCTACTAGAGAGATATTTCACGAATCAAGAGAAAGGTATTCTTTCTCGATGTCTAGAACTTTCCCTCTAACTATTCTCAAGACTTGCATATGTTAAAATAATTAGCATGAATAGGATTTAGGCATTTCTTTTGGCCAGTTTGAGCCTTTGCACCCGTACCTAACATTATTATCGTTCCTAAACCACTTTGAGTCAATTAGCCTACCTTTTGTTTTAGCTCCACCAAAGATTATTTCACCAAGGCCTAAAACGCATCCTAATCGCACACCTAAGTCTAAGCTTTCTAAAAGTTATATGGAAAAAATTATGAGTGATTCGAATTTATCTTAAATTTGGTGACTATTTTTATTGAAAAAGAGAGTTGATTTTATTTCTCTTTCCTTAAAAAAACATTAGAAAAAATCTTTAAGAGGGGAAGAAAGAGAAATAATAATAAAAAAAATGTATGAAAAAAGGGAAAAAAAGAAAAAAGGTTTGGGAAATTGGCTATATTTTTAAATCCATGATTATTTTGTGTGAGCTCTCTTTAGGTTTGGGTGTGATTAGTCGTCGTATTTATCTTTGATTATCCGCACCAAAACCTAAGCCTACATTTCAACCTAGTTAAGTCCTAATGATTTATGCTTATAAGTTAGACTAGTGTCGTGGCGAGAGTGTGAAAGGGCAAGCCTATGGCCATCGACATTGATGGATTTCTTTGGAGGGTATCCTTATCTTTGTTTTGTGTAATGTCAATCTTAGTACACATGCTACCTTATCTCTAAATAAAATTTTATGATTTACCGGATTTTCAATTTTAAAAGTAGAAATAATAAGTGGAAACACATTCTAGAAAAATAAAAATTAATTTGTATGCAGAGTAGGTTTTTCTACTAAAATAGCTACGCACATAGACATAAGACTTCTCATTTTACTCTTTATGTTCAATTTTTCATTTCTAGCATTGAAATTTTTCTTCTCCCTATGGAAAGTTGTTTGCTTGGGACGAGGAAACGAGTAGGTATAGGGGTATTCGATAACTCTAATTATATCATAATTTTTATATAGATTTTATTTAATAAATAATAAGATTATAATTATATTTTTGTAATTATATTTCTAATTGCTTTCTTTTTATATTTCAGGTCAGTCTGGGCTGCGAATATCAATTTGGAGCTTGTAGGACTGATTAGGAGATGAAACTAAAGATTGCTTGAAAAATCAACTTAACATATCCCAGACACTAGCGTGATCCTTAGGTCACGGGCGTGACATGTGGCCCCATAAAGGCGCTCCAGAGTATTTTCCATGGCAGATTAAAGTTACACGCCCAGGTTACGGGCATGACCTATGGGTCACGGGCGTGACCAACATGCGTGACTAGCTGACGGGGCTGCAATTTGGATTCCATACAGTTTTCAAGCTACACTCCCAAGTCACGAGCATGATCTTATGATGCGTCGGCAAGTGCACCAGTCACTGTCAACTAATAATTTTGGGAATAGCTTCCCCGAATGCCGATCTCGAGGGAATGGAGGTTGGGTATAGTGATATCATCGCAGAAAGATCATTATTAAGAGTCAAATGAAACAACAAAGGAGGTTGGTTTTTTGATTCCTAATGCTAACGAAACAAAAAGAGAACTAATGCGGCTCGTAAGCACCACTTGTCTTGGTTGATGGAACTAATGCAGGCCGCTATGTCGTGCTTCGTGAGGAGAATAGACAGAGAGCAAGCAGATGGAATGAACACACGTACAAAGAGTGAGGGTAGCAATCACCTCTTCAACTACCAACACTAGACTTTACTAGAGTGGTTCTAGTGCACGAGTGGAGTGGATGTGAATGGAGGCGAGTGCATCACAACTAACAAAGAATATGTAACTATCCCATGCAAAATTCATTCATAGACAAATAAAAGTAAGTTCAGGTTCATTACAAGCTTATGAATACACTTCACTATGAGGAGAGGTAGAATAAACCGATAGGGGGAAATCCTAGTCGTGGTTCTTGGCCAGAATGATGGGTTGTCAGTCCACTTCTCGGCTCAGACCGTTGGTTGCATCTGGAGGTAAATGGTTTGTCAATCCACTTGTCTTCCTCTGTCTTCTTCCCTTTCCTTCAATTTTTTCTCCCTTTTTTCCCAAATGAGTAGTACCGAAAGATCTCTGTTGCATACTGCTGGTGGCTGAAAACTCTCCGAAAGGTTGAAGATGGCTTCGGATCGCCGGAGAAAGCTTCCTGGAGGGTGAAGATGAGTGGAGGACCTGTGGGGGTAAAAAACGGCGCTTCGCGCGCAGCAGCGGGGCGGAAAAATGAAAAGTGTTGCCCTAATTTGCAGAGCACGGGTTTAAATACGGTAGCAGAAAATCAGAGCGCACGATCAGTGGTGCACGACCAGAGGTCGTGCGCATTAGATCCCATGATCGTGCGATTAGTAATGGCAGAACTCCAAAAAATGGAATAAATGCGCACGAGCAGTGGCGCATGACCAGAGGTCATGCACACTATGTCCAATGATCATCCGATTGCCCCAGACAGAACTTTTAAAAATGGAGAATAGTGTGCATGATCAGTGGCTCACAACTAGTGGTCGTGCATTATAGATCCAATGATCGTGCACAGTATTCCTGTATCGTTTGGGGTTCGATGAACTGACCGCACACGACCAGCGGTCGTGCGCAAAGGACTCCACTGACCGTTCGTGTGTAAAAATGCATGATCAGTGTCCCTTGGGCGAAAAACATTCCCAAACAATTCTGAAACACACACACGACCTTTGTACCTCCAACAAAAATAGAAGAGCCACCGAAATGGGCATTCCACATTCTCCAGACATAGAAAACACCAAGTAGGGCAAAAGTATAATAACTACGGAATCACACTGAAAACAAGCCAAAAGTACACTTAACATTGAATGAGCATAATAACAAATATGAACAATTATGGCTCTAAAGTGTAGTGCATCAACGAGAAAACTAGCTCAGATCAGTACAAAAATATGCATATAACTTGGACTCATCACACCCCCAGACTTAAACATTTGCTCATCCCAAGCAAATCATCACTCTGTGGACTAGAAAATAGTTAGTTGGCTTAGTAATTTCCAAATACAGTATTGAGAGAAAACAAATATATCATGGGCATAGAAAATAGAATAGGTAAACTTTTTAATTATACTACAGAATTTATACTTTTTGACAGGCGTAAATAAATATTGTATCTACTCAAAATTGGAATTCTGGAGAATCGTTCAGTCATATGTAGGAAGAAAGTAGGCAGGCCACTCAGGTGAGCATTGCCAAATACCGGGGCTTAGGATCACCTCCAAAGATATCCATCAATGTCGGGGACCATACGCTTGCCCGTTCATACTCTCTCCACGGTACTAGCTCGTCTCAAGTGTGAATTCGTTGGGCTTTAGGATAATTATGGGGATTAGGCTAAGGTTTGGTAGTCAAAGATTAACATGGAGGCTACACGCAACCCAAGCGAGCAAAAAATAAGCTAAACCAATACAGCCCCTCAGAATTACACTTGTGACACACCCCCAGACTTAGCTTAAAAATCGGGTGTGTACACGGCCTAACCCGACCAATATTATGATAAACTAGATGGGGATTCCATTTCTCATTATAATTCTTTTTAGATTTTCTCTTTCAATTCTCTCCTTTTTCTTTTTTTTTTCTTTTGCAATCCCCAATTTTTTAGCAAGTAACTTTCTTGTATTCATCTACCACATCACTAGAATTCCACACATCACACCTCGCCAAAATATTAAATTCACTGGAGCTCATGGATTTGGTTGCGATAGGAGGATTGACTTTAGGCTTTGGTGAATGACGGTGGAGCTGAATCAAAGGAGGGATAGGCACAAACTTGGCTTGCAATGGATAACAGCTAGGACTAGGTAAACAAGGCTCAAACTAGCCAAAATGATGGCCTACGTCATGCTCACGCTTGACTAACCTTGCACCTAAGCTTCAAGAGTAGCTTGGGGCAAGTTCTTAGCCACCGAGAAAGATGATCCTTCCTCCTGAATCGAGCAAAATGAGTCTAGTGATAGCTACACACATCCCTACACTACCATTCGATTTCACCAGATTCAAAATTTTGAGTAGTACAAACAATATTTACATATGCATAAAAAGTATAAATCTACGAGCATAAAGAAAAATTAAATCTATACTATTTCTACACATACCATGAGTACTCGATTAGGAGCACTGCACGAGTTTCGCGCTACTATATCCTAAAATCCTAAGCCAGCACCACTATTTTAAAGTTTACAAACAAGCAATACATTTGACTCGAGCCACGCACATGGATAAGATCGATCTTAAGTGGGTGATTCAGTGTGTTCTACAGTGATTTTGAAATAAATAAATAACAACTGGTATGTTATAAAATGTGTGCTCGTGTATTGACCACAGGAATGCTCTCCCACAGACTTGAATACGACAACTCATAAAACTAAACATTCCAAATAATATAAAGAATTAGGGGTAAGAAGTACATATACTCAGAACTTATCATACCGGTCGTGCTTGGAGGTTGTCCGATAGCGGTCGGTCTGCTGCGCTTCAAAAATTTCCAGCACCTGCGAATTAAAGATCACACGGAAAATAAGAAAATAGAAGTACACATATAAGAAGAAACACATCACACAAAATAGGACCAAGTGGTCCTACTTGGGTTGTCTCCCATAAGCCCTTTTTCTTTATTATCCTTAAGGTGGACTGAATACATGTATTAAGCATGATATATAAAAAAGTACATACATTTTAAAAAATACTAATCTAGATAATTTATGGGTTTATTGTCTCCCAATAAGACTTATTCAAGGTCCATGCACTCTTTTAACTGATGGGCGTATGAAATTTGTAGTGCTCGGGCAGTTGTTTAAGTTCACATTTTGGTAGCGGGTATCGAAATGGCGACAGAACGAATACCCACATACATGTGTAGTTATACCTGTCTTGAACATCAGGCATGGGTAGAATAAATGTTGTGAAGCTCGACAAATCTGACTCCACCTACACCTGATCTCCATCAATGCTAGGCTGCATTTCAGGCCCTAGCACTAAGTCCATCGGTTCCACGATGTGGTCCTATAGAGAAGTAGGCACGAGAGTGGTGTTAGGAAATAAATTACAAGAATGACAAAAAGTAACCTCAATCTTGGGGATGATCCCGATGTCATCTCCCATCGGCTGAATTGTGGGTGGATCTATATAGCTGTCTAGGCTAGTGCAAGTATGTACTAGAGCTGCATCCGCCTCGTCTGCACATTGGACTTCCTTATATAGGACTGAGGCAGCAACCTCGGCCATGCAGATGTCCTCCTCGACTGGATCTGGCATAATGCCACAAACACCAGCTTCTCCATCCAAATCAACCTCCATAATGGTGTCAGAAACAAAAAGAATGCTTTGCAAAGTAGAGGATAGAGGAGCAGTGCTCGTAAAAAAATCAAGAATAGGATCCTCACAACTAACAGACTCCATACAAGATGATATAAGTACTTCAGGAGTAAAAACATCTGTGTCAGGGTTTAGATCAACACATGTATCAATGCAAATACTAGTATTTCTCCCTTCAAAATTTGAAGGTGGCACTAGTACGTACACAGATACAGAAGGGGTGCTGCAAGTTGTTAGAGTGGAGACAATCTGAAAATCAGGTTCATCATCCTCCCCCAAATGTGCCAAGTAAGAAGCACACTCCATCAAAGAGTGATCTCAACTCTGACAAAATAAACTCTGCTTAGTCGGCTTTGTCTATACAATGGGTACTGATGCCGGAAGAAAGTAGTGCGCCAATTTAAGCGCAGATGAGTAGCTAACTGGCTTATATCTAGCATATTGAGTACCAGATGAGGTTGTTGCTCCATATGTAGATCCTTGAGTGTCTTGGATACCATACTCCTTAGGACATCAATCACTTGCATGAGACATATCTCCACACCAGTTGCAACGGATATTAAAACTAGCCCACGTTGCATAGATCACTAATATCCAGGATTAAACTACCTTGCATAGATTCTCAATAAAAATCTAACAATTCCAGCCGACATAAAAAGAAAAAATAGACTGGGATAAAACAAATTCGAAACAAGCAACTCTGTCATAACTCTCATAACACAAAACAAATCAACAATACGCCTGCATTCCCTGGCAACGGCGCCAAAAACTTGATGCGTCGGCAAGTGCACCGGTCGCTGTCAAGTAATAATTTTGGGAATAGCTTCTGTTGGATCCCTAGTTGATTTGGGCTAGGTTCACTGACTTAGGATGTGACCCATCATGTATAGTCTGGGTCAAGTTTGAGTCTTAGAGTCTAGGACAGTCCTCTATCTCAACTTCAGATGGACCAGCCTTCTTCAAGACCATCAGGAACTCCAGATCTATCAGTTTTTCAGACTAAGTGAAATGAGTTCGACGTTCGTTGAACTCAGCTCGACGAAGGAAGTTGTGCTCTCGACGATCGTGAGACAATTCGCAGTACTGAGCTCGGCGAACTTTGTTCTTTGCTCGACGAACACCAGGTTCTACTTCAAGCATTCTCAGGACTACTTCAAATTTCTCTAAGTCCAGCTCCATGATTCGGTCGACGAATTATATTCTGAGCTCGACGAACTTGGACCTCAAGTTCATAGCTTCTCAGGTCGATGAATGCTAATCTCTACTCGACGATTTTTTTGCTCAGAGAATCTATGTCGATACTTAGGGCTTGTGTCGACACCAGACGATTTGTGTCGACACCCAGGATTTCAGTCGACACCAGCATCTGTCGACATCAGAGGAGTTTTGTCAACACCTAGACCAATCTGTCGACACCAGAGGAGTTGTGTCGACACCAAGATCAATCTGTCGACACCAATTTATGTCGACACAACATTTTAGTAGATGCAGAGTATTTCATCCAAGTCCAGAACTTTTCTCAGGTCGACGAAGTTTATTCTCAGCTCGACGAATTTGGTTCTCTGCTCAACGAATAATGTTTGTCTGATATTGAAGATTGTCTATTCAACGAATGAAGACTGTCAGCTCGACGAACTCAGCTCAGCTCGACGAACCCAGCTCAGCTCGACGAACTCAGCTTAGCTCGACGAATTCATGACTCAGCTCGACGAATTCTGTTCTTCGGTCGACGATTCTAGACTAGGTCTTCTTCCGTTCCCGTCTCATCTCATGGCGCTGATTCCTGGACAATTAATGACAGTTCTTCACAGTATACTACCGTTAGGATGCGCAGTTAATTCTGGATTATTACATGCCGTTTTCCCATGGAAATAGTTGGGGAAATAATTAATTGCTGCTTCCTTTCCAGGCCGTCTGTCATTACTGCTCGACATTCAAAAATTCGAATGCTCTCCATGACAGACAGAGATACACAAAAAAACCAGAAGTAATACAACAAGTACAGAACACCAGACAACAACAAGAAGAAGATAGACAGTGATTCAGACAACACAAGAAAAAGAATTCATTCTTGGCCCAGAGAGAAATTGATTTAGAAGAAGAAGAAGAACATTACATCAATATCAAGAGCCTTCTTCATCTGCTTTTACTCAGGAGAACTTCAAAACAATACAGTCATATCAGTTGCAAGAAGTTCCTGAAGACTCTCTCTGGACCTGGAATTCTAGGTCTTTGAAGACCTATCACCCTGAAGCAGTGCTCCAGTATTCTTCCTGAACCATTCTACATCTCAGGGGGAGCAAAGCTGCTAAACAACATTCCACAAGTCTTCTCATTTGACTTGAGAAAGAGAAGACCTCATCACTCTCACACTCCACCTCTGTACAGGGTTTTAATTCCCTTCAAAATTATTCTGGTTGCAAGTCTCCCTCCAAAAGACTTGAGGGTTTGGTTTTTGGGAACCTGATCAAAACCCCATTGGTTCCAGGACACCTGATCAACCCCTTCCTGCAGTGGATTCCTACCAGGGTGGTAGAAGAGTGGACTACCCAGATTTGGGGAACCACTATAAAATTCTTGTGTCGTCTGGTTGCTTTCTTTTCCTTTTGTTTTCTGGCCTTGCTCTGTGATTGTGCTGTGATTAGTCCATTGCTGCTTTCTGGTTTATTGTGTTTGCTGCACACACACATACACACACCTAAAATACAACAGCAGTTGTAAAAGTTTCAAAATCACCATATACTCTATTCACCCCCCCTCTAGAGTATATCAGATCTAGCTACACTTTCAGCTTCCCCGAATGTCGATCTCGAGGGAATGCTGGTTGGGTATCGTGATAACATCATAGAAAGATCGTTACTAAGAGTTCAACGAAACAACAAAGGAGGTTGGTTTTTCGATTCCTAATGTTAACAAAACAAAAAGAGAACTAATGCGGGTCGTATGCACCGCTTCGCTTGGTGGATGGAACTAGTGCAGGCCGCTATGCCGTGCTTCGTGAGGTGAATGGACGGAGAGCAAGCGGATGAAATGAACATACGTGCGGAGAGTGAGGGTCGCAATCACCTCTTCAACTACCAACCTTAGCCTTTGCTAGAGTGGTTCTATTGCACGAGTGGAGTGGATGTGAATGGAGGCAAGTGCATCATATCTAACAAAGAATATATAACTATCCCAAGAAAACTTCATTCATAGACAAATAAAAGTAAGTTCAGGTACATTACAAGCTTAGGATTACATTTCACTATTAGAAGAGGTAGAATAAATCGATAGGGGGAAAGCCTAGCCGTGGTTCTTGGCCGGAATGGTGGGTTGTCAGTCCACTTCTCGGCTTAGACCGTTGGTTGCGTCCGAAGGTAAATGGGTTGTCAATGCACTTGTCTTTCTCTGTCTTCTTCCCTTTCCTTCAATCTTTTCTCTCTTTTTGCCCAAATGAGTAGTACCGAAAGATCTCTATTGCACACTGTTGGTTGCCGGAAACTCTCCGAAGGGTTGAAGATGGCTTCAGATAGCCGTAGAAATCTTCCCAGAGGGTGAAGATGAGTGGAGGACCTGTGGGGGTAAAAAACGGAGCTTCGCGCGCAGCAGTGGGACAAAAACATGAAAAGTGTTGCCCTAATTTGCGGAGCACGGGTTTAAATACGGTAGCAGAAAATCAGAGCGGACGATCAATGGCACACGACCAGTGGTAGTGCGCACTGGATCCTATGATCGTGCGATTAGCAATGGCAGAACTCTAGAAAAATGGAATAAAAGCGCACGAGCAGTGGCACACATCCAGAGGTCGTGCGCACTATGTCCAATGATCGTGTGATTGCTCCAGACAGAACTTGGAAAATGGAGAATAGTCTGCACTATCAATGGCTCACAACCAGTGGTCGTGCGCTATAGATTCAATGATCGTACGCAATATTCTTGTTCTGTTTGGGGCTCGATGAACAGACCACGCACGACTAGCGGTTGTGCGCAAAGGAGTCCACTGACCATGCGTATGTAAAAATGCACGATCAGTGGCCCTTAGGCAAAAACCATTCCCAAATAATCTCTAAACACACACACGACCTTTGTACCTGCAGTAAAAACTAAAGAGCCACCGAAATGGGCATTCCACATTCTACATACACAGAAAAACATCAAGTAGGGCAAAAGTATAATAACTACAGAATCACACTGAAAACGAACTAATAGTGCACTTAACATGGAATGGACATAATAACAAATTTGAACAATTATGGCTCTAAAGTGTAGTGCATCAACAAGAAAATAAGCCCAGATGAGTACAAAATATGTATATAACTTGGACTCATCACCTTAATGTCACTGGCGTGGCTTTCAGGTGTGACATCCAGGCAAGTCGCACTTAATGTCGACAGTTTCAGATCCAGTCAGTTTTCAGCTTACACGTCCTAGGTCACGGGTGTGACCTAGGGGCGTGACCCTTCAGCAACAACCATAGTTATTTCCCGCCGTTTCGAGTTCCCGCCATTTCCTATAACAGACTTGACACGCCCTAGGTCATGGGCGTGACCGTCGGGCGTGACCCGCCGAATGACGAATTTTGGCAGTTTTCTCCAAACCATCTCGGGATTTTAAGATGACGGTTCCGAGCCTTACACACCCTAGGTCACAGGTGTGACCTCGGGCTGTGACCTTCCAGAAATTTTCCTATAAATTCCAAACAAAGACAGGAGCTGGGGGCATCTAGGATTTATCTAGGAGTAGATTGTTAGCCAATTTCAGTTCTTTATGTAATTTCATTTTCATAGATTAATTTTGCTTTGCTTTATTTCAATTTAAGCACTTTTTCTATCACGTTCTTGTCCTTCTTTTATTGTAGTTACTTCATCAAGATAAGTAGCTAAACTTTATTTAGCACTTGATCATGATGAACTTCGGAATGAAATAAAATTTTTTATTTTTCTCAAAATTGTCAAGCTTTTTATTTTTGCTCACTTTCAATTTATCTTTGATTTGATTTGTGTCGTATTCATATTTCGCCGATATGTTCTTCGATCATTGATCCGTATCTTAATTGATCGAGAGGTTGCGGATACGAGTAGATCGCTCAAAGATAAAAGGAGTTGCATGCACTTCTCGAGAGAGGACGACATAAATCTGCTGGATTGGAGTGAAATCCAATAGTGGGGTTCACCAACTAAAGCAAGCTTAGGGGTTTTGACTGGCTGAGGGGTCTTTATCGATCAACCAAAGGTTAGTCAAAAGCATGAGCTCGAGAGAGACCCTTTCATATTCTTGGAACCTCCACGGTCGAAGTAAGTGATTAGGAGCTTGTGTTTTTATCATTTCAAGAAATTCTATATTAATCCAAAGGGATTCTAGATCAAGTGTTAATTTGCATTACATTGAAATTTCTCTTTTAGTTTAATTATTCACTATTATTATTGTATAAAATAATATTAATTTGCGTGAGTAGAAGTACTCAACAGGCCCCGAGTCTAATACGACATTTCCTATACTATATTTCGATAGGTACACTTGCCTATTTGTGATTTTAGCTTGGATTTATTTTTAAAACTATAAATTTCTCCACCAAGTTTTTGGCGTCGTTGCCGGGGATTTTTTTTTGTTGGTATTTTGAAAGAAAAAATGTATTACTTTTATCACTCTCTTTCTCTATACCCAATTCTCTTTTTAATTTTCTTTTTTCACATTCATTTCAATTAGCTAACGGTTGTTTTTATTTTCTTTTATAAAAAAAATGTTATCTAAATTGGCCGCCACGCTTGCGAAGCTTGAAAATCATCTCCATCTTTTGAAAGCCGCAAGACAGCGCCAAATTTCTTATTATTATTGTGGTGGTTCTCATCAAAGTGAGTATTGTTAACATTATAATTATTATCAAAACCTTTCTTATGAAAATAAAGTTGAATATAATTATGAAAATCATTATTCTCACTTTTATGATATTTGTTTTTCTATTTTTTATGAAACTAATTTTTTCAATTCACCTATTTTTAATGAAAATAAATTTTCAAATGCAAATAATTATTTTGATTTAAATAATTCTTCTCCCATCTCTGATGTTGGTTTTTCTTGTTCGCAAGATCAACCGAAAGGCTTCCCAAGTTATGAGAACAATTATTTAGATCCGAATTACTTTTCTTCTTTCATCATGCCACACACTTCTTCTTCTAATTGGGGGACTTTAGACAATTTCAAGTTGATCCTCCCCAAAATTTAGAAGAGTTATTGCTTGTTCTAATAATTTTTTTTCTTTTTTGAAAATTTCACCTATGGCAGAACATGAATCTTCATGTGTCCCCATAGTGTCTTATTCGGAAGAGGAAGGAGAATTATTATGTCAAGAATATATTAAAATTATGGGCACCTCAGGTGAATTAGAAGAAGAATATATTTCTTCTCCTACTACACCCGATTCTTATTTTCATGATTTTTCAAGCACCACTTCTAATTATTTAAAATTTCAAATTCATAAAAATGAGGTGTCCGATAATATTTCTTTAAATGAATTTTTAGATAACAATTTCATTTTAGAAAATAAATAATCGGAGCCTAATCATATAACTTTGCAAGAGCCCCTTGCGAAGATTCTTCTGACGCGCTTATTCTTGATTTTTCTTTCACTAACGAGTTTCAGGAAGAATATTTGTCGTTGCAATACAACGTTGTCCCCGATCCATTTTTCGCTCATCTACAAATATTCGAATCACGTCAAGTCTGGAGAGGTGATTTGAATCTACATTTTCAAGTCAAATGTTCAAAGAAGAAAAATCAAGGAGAAAGCAGAGGAGTAGCCAAGCGAGCGACTTTGGCATTTTCGCCAAAACGCGAATTAAGGGAGTTGCCTGTGCACTTTAATTTTTATTTTCAATTCTCCTAACCCCAACCGTCTAGCTTAAAGATGAGAAAAAAGCACTCTTGGGAGACACCCCTTGTTTATCTTTATTATTATTATTTATTATTTCTAAAACAATTTTTATTTAGTTTTTTTTTTGTTTACCCCCTCCTACTTGCATATAAACATTGGGGACAATGTTTATTTTTAAGTATGGGGGTGAGATCTCTTTAGTGGTTTTTATTATTTTTAAAAACGCAATTGAAAAAAATATAGGTTTAATATTAAAGTTTTAATTAAAGAAATCATTTTTCTATATTTATTCATATGCAAAATCTCTAGTATTTCATCTTTTACATAGTCTTTAGAATTTTCATGCTTTAATTGTATTTTGAATTTTGGAGTAGAATTGGTGGGCATGCTGTGTTCCTAGGTAAGTGCACATGTAAGTAAAATTTTATGTATAATTAAATATTCAGCATACGATTAGGTTATCTAAATGCGTAAAAATAGTTTATTCTACTTTTACTTTGAAAACGACAAAAATCCAAAAATGATTTAGGTGAGCACGTAGAAGTCTACTAGAGAGATATTTTACGAATCAAGAGAAAGGTATTCTTTCTCGATGTCTAGAACTTGCCCTCTAACTATTCTCAAGACTTGCATAAGTTAAACTCATTAGCATGAATAGGATTTAGGCACTTCTTTTGGCCAGTTTGAGCCTTTGCACCCGTACCTAACATTATTATCATTGTTAAACCACTTTGAGCCTATTACCCTACCTTTTGTTTTAGCTCCACCAAAATTATTTCACCAAGGACTAAAAAGCATCCTAATCGCACACCTAAGTCCAAGCTCGCTAAAAGTTATATGGAAAAAATTATGAGTGATCAGGATTCATCTTAAATTTAGAGAATATTTTTATTGAAAAAGAGAGCTGATTTTATTTCTCCTTCCTTAAAAAAACATTAAAAATATCTTTAAAAGGAGAAGAAAGAGAAATTAAAATAAAAAAATGTATGAAAAAGGAAAAAAAAAAGAAAAAGGTTTGGGAAATTGACTATCTTTTTAAAGCCATGATTATTTTGAGCGAGCTCTCTTTAGGTTTGGGTTTGATTTGCTGTCGTATTTATCTTTGATTATCCGCACCAAAACCTAAGCCTACCTTTCAACCTATTTAAGTCCTAATGATTTATGCTTATAAGTTACACTAGTGTCGTGGCGAGAGTGTGAAAGGGCAAGCCTATGGCCATCGACATTGATGTATTTCTTTGGTGGGTATCATTATCTTTGTTTTTTGTAATGTTAATCTTAGTATACACGCAACCTTCTCTACAAATAAAATTTTAAGATTTACCGGATTTTCAATTTTAAAAGTAGAAATAATAAGTGGAAACATATTCTAGAAAAAAAAAATTAATTTGTATGATGAGTAGGTTTTTCTACTAAAATAGCTACGCACATAGGCATAAGACTTCACATTTTACTCCTTATGTTCAATTTTTTTTTCTTGCGTTGAAATTTTTCGTCTTCCTATGGAAAGTTGTTTGCTCGGGACGAGCAAGCGAGTAAGTATGGGGGTATTTGAAAACTCTAATTATATCATTATTTTTATATAGATTTTATTTAATAAATAGTAAGATTATAATTATATTTTTGTAATTATGTTTCTAATTGTTTTTTTTTATTTTTCAGGTCAATCTGGGCTACAAATATCAATTTGAAGCTTGTAGGACTGATCAGGAGATGAAACTGAGGATTGCTGGAAAAATCAACTTGACACGACCTGGACTAGTGCATGACCCTCAGGTCACGGGCGTGACATGTGCCTGTGACCCATAAAAGTGCTCCAGAGTAATTGCCACGGCGGATAAAAGTTACACGCATGGGTCACGGGCATGACCTATGGGTCACGGGCGTGACCAGTAGGCGTGACTAGCTGACGGGGCTGCAGTTTTGATTCCAAATAGTTTTCAAGCTACACACCTAAGTCACAGGCGTGACCTTAATGTCACGGGCATGGCTTTCGGCCATGACATCCAGGCATGACGTCCAGGTGTGCCACGCTTAATGTCAGAAGTTTCAGATCCAGTCGATTTTCGGCTTACACACCCTAGGTCACGGGCGTGACCTAGGGGAGTGACCTTCAGCAACAGCCAGAGTTATTTCCCTCTGTTTCGAGTTCCCACCATTTCCTGTAATAGACTTGACACTCCCTAGGAAACGAGTGTGACCAAGGGGTGTGACATGCAGAATGATGAATTTTGGCAATTTTCTCCCAACGTTCCAGGGCTTTTAAGATGACGGTTCCGAGCCTTACACGCCCTAGGTCATGGGCGTGACCTAGGGGCGTGACCTTCTAGAAATTTTCCTATAAATTCCAGACAAAGCCAGGAGCTGGGTAGCATCTAGGGAGGTATCTAGGGAGGCATCTAGGATTAATTAGGAGTACATTGTTAGTCAATTTCAGTTATTTATGTAATTTTATTTTCATATATTAGTTTTTCTTTGCTTTATTTCAATTCAAGCACTTTGTCTATCATGTTCTTGTCCTTCTTTTATTGTAGTCACCTAATCATGATAAGTAGCTAAACTTTATTTAGCACTTGATATGATGAACTTAGGAATGAAATAAACTTTCTTTATTTTTCTCAAAATTGTCAAGCTTTCGATTTTTGCTCGCTTTCGATTTATCTTTTATTTTTTTTGTGTCGAATTCATATTTCGCGGATATTTTTTTTGATCCTAAATTCATATCTTAAATGACCGAGAGGTTGCGGATACAAGTATATCTCTCAGATATAAAAGGAGTTGCATGCAATCCTCGAGAGAGGACGATATAAATCCGTCAGATTGGAGTCAAATCCAATAGTGGGGTTCACCGCTTAATGCAAGCTTAGGGTTTCGACTGGCCGAGGGGTCTTAATTGATCAACCTATGGTTAGTAAAAAGCATGAGCTCGAGAGAGATGCTTTTGTATTCTTGTAACCTCCACGGTCGAAGTAAGTGATTAGGAGCTTGTGCTTTTACCATTTCAAGAAAGTGTATTTTAATCCAAAGGAATTCTAGATCAAGTGTTAATTTGCATTACATAGAAATTTCTCTTTTAGTTTAATTATTCTCTATGATTATTATTAGATAAAATAATATTAATTTGCGTGAATAGAAGTACTCAACAGGCCCCAAGTCTAATACAACATTTCCTATACTATATTTCGATAGGTACACTTACCTATTTGGGATTTTAGTTTGGATTTTTTTTAAAACTATAAAATTCTCCATCATTGAGGCGATTGAAAATGCCAAGAATCGAGGTGCTGCGTCGAGAAAAGAGAAGAGGAAAATTGATGAGGATGGAAGCTCTAGGGCACCTGGCCCATCTTCAAAGAAGAAAAGTAAAGAAGTATGTAGATTCTGTGGTCGATCTGGCCACCCTTTCGAAAGGTGTTTCAAGAGGACTGCCACCCTGAAGCAGTATGTGCTCTCCATCCAAGGTGCACCCAAAGGTGATCTGGTGTGCCTGATCTGTGCAAAGAAGGGTCATGATGTCAGTCGTTGTTGGTTGAAGTATAAGACTTGCATCCGGTGTTGGCAAAAGGGGCACCTGAGGTCTTCATGCCCCCAGTCTCAGACTCCAGTGCAGCCTACCCCGCTTCAGGATCTGCCGCCGCCACCAATCCAGGATAGAGGAAAAGGAAAGCTGAATGCGGTGACCATGGAGGAAGCTCAGATGTCTATGCAAGTGATATCTGGTTAGACCCTAGTTTAATTTTTAATCTCTATTATTGCCCTAGTTTTTGTTTGTTTTGTTATGTATGCTACGGTTTTAGGGGATTTTAAGGTACAGAATAGGTGGGCGTGCATTCTTTTTGATTCGGGTGCCACCCACTCTTTTGTGGCATGGAATTTCATAGTTAGGCATCGTCTTAACGTGGATCAATTAAGAGACTCCTTCAACGTCAAGCTTTCCTCTGGTGATTCGGTGATATCTAATCAAGGAGTTTTGAGATGCCCTATTTATCTAGGCGATTTCCTAGCCTTTGCGGATCTGAAGGTGTTAGATCTGGTGGACTTCGATGTGATTTTTGGCTTGGTATGGCTGTCCAAGTATGATGCGGTCATCCAGTGCAAGGCAAAGCGACTGGATTTCAGGATGGACAATGACCAACCTATAAGTGTCTATGGTTTTCAGGATAAGGTTTCCCCTATTATTTTTGTGTCACGTGCTTGTCGTGCTATGGAGTCTAGTTGTGGTGCATTTTTGGTTTCTTTTTTTGCTTTGGAAACTGCTTTTGTTACACCACATCTTTAGGATGTCTTGGTGGTGCGAGAGTTTCCAAATATTTTTCCTGATTGTCTTCCAGGACTTCCTCCGGTGAGGGAGATAGAGTTTGTGATAGACCTCAAGCCAGGTACTCATCCTATTGCCAAAGCACCATAATGCATGGCTCCGTGTGAGTTGGCTGAGTTGCGTACTCAGCTTGATGAATTACTATAGTGCGATTTTATTGGACCAAGTTCTTCTTTGTGGGGTTCTCCTGTATTATTTGTAAAGAAAAAGGATGGATCGATGAGTCTTTGCATCGATTATAGAGATTTGAATAAGGTGACCATTAAGAATAGATATCCCTTATCGAGGATTGATGATCTGTTCGATCAGTTGCGTGGTAGCTCGGTATTTTCAAAGATCGATCTTCGTTCAGGCTATCACCAGTTGAGAATTCATGATGCAGATATTCCACGAACCGCTTTTCATTTGCGGTATGGATATTTTGAGTTTTTGTTGATGTCCTTCGGTTTGACCAATGCACCCTCTGCATTCATGGATTTAATGAATAGAGTGTTCAATGATTTCTTGGAACGTTTCGTGATTGTAATCATAGATGACGTCCTTATGTATTCCCATAGTGTTGAGGAGCATACTCAACATTTGCGATTGATTTTATCGACCCCGAGGGAGCATAAGATTTATGCAAAGTTGAGCAAGTGTGAGTTCTGGCTATCTCAGGTGTACTTTCTGGGTCATGTAGTAAGCAAGGACGGTATTTCCGTAGACCAGACCAAGATTTCTGTTATGATGGAATGGGAGAGACCTTCTACACCTAAGGAAATTAGGAGCTTCTTAGGCCTCGCTAGCTATTATAGAAGATTTGTGGAAGAGTTTTCAGTGTTGTCTGCTCCTTTAACAAGACTTACCCAGAAGAATACTGCATTCATTTGGAGTGATAAGTGTGAAGAAGCTTTGCAAGAGTTGAAGAAGAGATTTTGTACTACTCCAATTTTAGCCTTGCCTATCGAAGGGGTTGAGTACACTGTGTAACGTCCCAATTCGCGCTAGGCCCCTCATGTGCACTTTTAAGTCAAGAGAGTTGACTTGGGCTCATAGAGTGCTGGCAGTTAGGCTTGCACTCGAGTAAGGGAGGAGAAGTTGGTCCATGGTAGGACACGGGTTGTAATGACTCCATCCGTTCATATAGCATATAATAGAAGGTCCGGCCGGGGCCCCACACCATATGCCATAAAATAGGCGGCGAAGTCACGAGATGATATCAGAGTTGCGCATCCTAACGCATAGCATTCTAGCGGAAGCTGTTAACATAAATTCAGAACTCCAACCATGAATGTCCACTAATATAAACACCCACATTTATATAGGAATGTACATCAAATACAATATTGTTTGGCCTTATGGCCTTACAGTTGCTTTTTACAAAAGTGGCTTCCAAACATCGTCGCACAGGCTGACCACACATGAACAAAACACAATATTTTCAGCTTAGCATTAGCATATAATATAAGGTCTGGCCGGGGCCCCACACCATATGCCATAAAATAGGCGGCGAAGTTACGGGATGATATCAGAGTTGCGCATCCTAACTCATAGCATTCTTGCGGAAGCTGTTAACATAAATTCATAACTCCAACCATGAATGTCCACTAATATAAACACCCACATTTATATAGAAATGTACATCAAATACAATATCGCTTGGGCTTATGGCCTTATAGTTTCTCTTTACAAAAGTGGCTTCCAAACATCGGCGCACAGGCCGGCCACACATGAACAAAACACAACATTTTCAGCCTAGCCTTCAAGGGCTAGCAGTAGCAGCAGCAGCAGGGACTTCAGCCTTTAAATTTCCCGCTCGGTTCTCCAGCACCTGTACAAGGACAGCCCACCCAAAGGTGGCAAACAAGGCAACAGTCAGCATTCAGCTGACCAATTTATAATGACCCTACCCCTTTCCCGGCGCAGTAGTATTCCTTCCCTGCAGGCATAGCAATTCATATGCAGATATATATATCACACATTGTGCTCTCACGCACAAATATTCCATCACAATCGTCAGCCACGCAGCCCGACGATCCATGCAATTAGGGCACATTCTTTGTATACCGGCGAACCAGGGTCCCACCACCGTATCAGGGCCAAAACCCAACGGTAAAAGTTGAGCATTTGCTCCATGGTGTGCAGTCGGAGACTTTAGTCTTAGTGGCGCACAGGCCTAAGACTCTCGCTATGCGCTCCAACAGACCGCACTTTCTGGTCTTCAAGTCAGACGGACATAACGCAGGTTGGAACAACCACCTCCATTGCTCAAGTCGCCTTGCCATCACCAAATATCAATGTATTAACGGCTAAGAAAAAGGCGCGGGTCAGTCTTACCTTACCTATTTGGCATAATGCCTGGGTGTTTTCCTGGGCTTCCACACCAGTACTTCCTGCTACTACCCTTCACAGGCACAAACCAATAATATCACAAGCATTAGAGGGTCTTTTCCTGGACTTCCGTACCAGTACTTCCTGCTACTACCATTCACAGGCACAACCCTGTAAGTATCACAAGCATCAGAGGGTCTTTTCCTGGACTCCCGTACTAGTACTTCCTGTTACTACCCTTCACAGGTCCAACCCATCGAGCATCACAAGCATCACAAGGGTCTTTTCTTGGACTACCACTCCAGTACTTCCTGCTACTACCCTTCACACGTTCAACCCCTCAACTCCATAAACTACACATTTTACCATGGAGTCTTCTCTGGTGCGCAAATGCAACATCACCAATCCATACCAACCTGTCCAGATGGGCTTCACACAGTATGCCTATTCCGTACTCCATTTCCGGATCTATATGCCAAAATAATGGGGATTCCAATAATCAACCCAAGGGAATCCCTTAGCAATCTACGCTCTAGTGGGGGAATCCTATGCATATGCTAAAAAGAAAGCCTTCACATGGCTAAGAAGGAAGATCGTTACCCTTGAAGATCGCTTTGGAGCCATGGACTTCTAGCAGGCTGGAAAGCACCGCAGCGGCTTTGCCTCCTCAATGCTAGCCTCGGATCTTGAATCGGAACTCCGCAGCTCCACCGGTGGTCGGCTCCCTTCCTCCTCCTCCTCCTTCCTCTCTCTCTAGGTTCTTAGAAAGAGGATAACTCAAGCCAAAATGAGAATCTCATCTCAATTCTCGGCCTTAAAGCAACAGGGAGGAACTTGGGCCCTCAGATCCTGGCTGAGGAAAATGGACAACCACGATTTTGCCACAAAAGGCTAATGTTTGCCTGACACGGCCTGTGACACGCCCGTGTTACAGGTCATGTACCTTAAGCGACACACAACTGACTCATCCCGAACAGTACACGGCCATGTGACACGGCCGTATCACAGGCCGTGTGACCTGACATGCCTCCAGACATGCCCGTGTCTGTGGCCGTGTACCTCAGGCTGCACACAACCAAAACAACCCGAGCGGGATACGACCATGTGACTTGCCCATATTACAGGCCGTGTGCCCAGAGACACACCCGTGTCCTGGTTGTATTCACCAGGCCTCACTGCCCTGGCCAACTCCAAAAAAGGACACGGCCCGTGACACGCCCGTGTCACAGGCCGTGTGCCATTACACGGCAGAAGACACACCCCCAGTGTGCTCTTCGTCGAACGAAGTTCGTTGAATAGAGGGGGACATTCCCCCTGACATGCCTGTGTCGCAGGGCGTGTTCCCTCTCGAGAACTCGTCTAGTATAGTTCATCGAGCACTCCACAGACTGCTCATCCATATAGAGCAGGACACGTCCTGGTACACGCCTGTGTCCTAGGCTGTGTCACCCAACTGGAACCCAATCCTGGGATTTGGGGTGTTACACAGGTAGTGACACGGGCGTGTCCATACCATTGTCGTACCCTGGTTTCTTTGCATCTTCTTTGTGAGACTTCTAGAGAAGGACACGGGTAGTGACACAGGCATGTCCATACCCGTGTGGTTCTCTAGCAACTGCGTGCAATATTTATTATTTCCAGAGTAGGATATGTATAGTGACACGGGTGTGTACCTACCAGTGTTCGTAGCTCTACGATTCATTGAGCTGAGCTCGATGAACATCGTCGACCATACCCGAACAGGACACGGGTAGTGACCCGGGCGTGTCCCTACCCGGGTGTGACCATGCTACCACTCGACGATTCGTCGAGCATGTTGGAACCCCATGGTTGATTTGGGCTAGGTTCACTCATAGGATGATTGACTCACTTGTATAGTCAGAGTCAAAGTCTTGGTCTAAGTTAGTCTTGGTAGAACAGGCTTCACAAAGACCAGCATTGGACTTCATTTCAATGACCAAGACTCAGAAGTTAAGTATGAATTTCAAATCAGTTTGACTTTCATCGAACTCAGCTCGACGATCGTCGATCTCCAATCGATGATCTCAGAGATTAGTCTCTGAACTGAGCTTGACGTTCTACGAGCTCAGGTCGACGTTTTCTCTTCATTTTTCGGATATCTCAGATCGTAGATAGTTGATCTCGGCTCGACGATCTTAGAATTCAGATCGACGATTTCCTGTCTCAGCTTGGCAATCTTCTATCTCAGCTCATCGATTATTGTTCTGTGTTCAACTGCCTTATTGCTCAACTGTCTTGAAGAATTCATTCTTATTTTGTCAATGTTATTTATGATATCAAATCTTTGGTAGTTAATGCTGATGTTTTCAAGGATTATGACCGTTTCTATTACAGCATTACCTACAATTCCTCACAAAGTTATTACATTTTATTACATGCCAAAGACAGTTGAGGAAATCATTTATTGCAGTTTTTGTATCTGTTTGGTTCTCTCCTCGATCTCTGCAGAATGACAAAAAGGAATGTTTAGGAGACAGACAGCGGAGAATCCACGATGATTAATAAAGCTTTTTAGAGTATACAACAATAGTAGAGAGGCACATACAGAAGTAGTGAATAGAATAACAGAAAAGGCTTCCTAGAGAAAAAGAAGAACTTTGCAGCATCAATCAGATAATCATCATCAGAGTTCTTCATCGGCTCCAAGCTTTCAAGAGAAAACTAATCCATATCAGTCTAAAAGCTTGCTGGAGACATCATCACTGTGAAGGCCTATCACTCTGCAGCAAACCTTCCTGCAAACCTGAACCATTCTACATCTCAGGGGGAGCTGTTTGCCAACATCATTCCACATAAGTCGTCTCTCTGATTGTTGACAGAGAAGACAAAATCACTCTCTCACCCCCTCCTGTATAAAGGGTTGTCATATCCCTTCAAAAGTGATTCCTGGTTGTAAGTCTCCTAACCAAAAGACTTGAGTTGGTTTTTGGGGACCTGATCAAAACCCATTGGTGTCAGACACCTGATCAAAAACCTGAGTGGATTCCTACCAAGGGTGGTAGAAGAGTGGACTACCTGGATTTGGGGAACCACTATAAATTTCTTGTGTCGTCTGGTTGCCTATATTTTTCTTTCTATTCTTTTTGTGTGGCTATGATTAAGTTTATTATTTTCTATTCTCTGTTTTCTAATTACTACACCTTCTCTGTTTACAGCAAAAGCTGTAACAGCTCCTTTATAGGGACCTAATAAATTTTAAATATACTCTATTCACCTCCCCCTCTAGAGTATTGTAGATCTAACCCTCACTTTCAGAGCAGAGCTCGACGAAAATCGCCAACCAGACCCGAGTAGGACACGGGTAGTGACACGAGCGTGTCCCTACCCGTGTGTGTCCAAGCAATAGCTCGACGATTCATCGAGCAGTGCTCGACGAACATCGTCGACCAGATTCGACCCGAGCAGGACACGGGTAGTGACACAGGCATGTCCCTACTCGTGTAGTTCAATTTCTGGCTTTGGCGAATTTTCCGGCCACGTCGTTTCGAAAGGACTCATTTAATGGGTTGATTGGCGGTCCAATGACAGGCCGATAAGTAGCAAGGCAATTATCTCACTATAAAAAGGGAAATGAGAAAACCCTAGCCTTATTTATCACCTGGCTAAGCCATTCTCCTATCAAACCGTCTCTGTAAGAAATTTCTGGAGAGGAAGAAGGTGCTGGAGCCGATTTTCTTCCTGTGAAGGACGAACACCAACTAGCGAGGAGAAGATGCCGCCAAGAAGGGTGACAAGATTCATGGGTTGAAATGGTGGAAATGTCGGAAACGAGGTGAGCTTCCTACCCTCTACCTTGGTGCTAGATCTTTAGTTATTTCTAGGAGAGATATCGACTCAAAAGGTTCTTGATTTGAGAGAAGAAGGATTCTAGGAAAAGGCCATGCAAGGACTTATGTCCTTGGAATTAGAGTCTTCAACCTTTCCCTCGCTTTGAATGCAGTTTGTGGACTGGTTTCATGAAGAGAAGTGGCCTTATGAGGGTGAATAAGGGAGGAGAAATCCTGGATGTTATTTAAAAAGTTTGGTTGAGGGAAGAAGACGAACCGATGTCGTCTGATTTGCTTTAAGATGCGAGCAGAAATCTGTTTTTTGTGCGCTGCAGCCTTCGAGGCCGTTTTCAATCAAGATGCGCATGATCTGGGCTTTCGACTAAACACGAAAGTCGCAGCCCTTGGAAATACCTTTCCAACGAGTGGTTAAATGCCTTCCCCGGATTCTTGTAGCCTCGAGAATCCCTGTTTGAAGTTGTTGTACAGTAATCATTCATACACATGTAATTATCATGTTTGTTTTGTATTGGTAGATAGATCATAGTACGGTAACGTTAATGTTTGTGGAATTTAGACTATAAATGATTGGGGTGAAATATGTTAATGACATTTGTTGGTTAGATCCTTAATGAACAAATGGTGTAGTAAGGTGCACTCAACCGAGGTGATTTGGTGGAGGTTAGAGAAAGATTTAAATTTGTGAAATATTGAGAATGTACTTGACAGTGGTAATGTGTTGAGTAATGATGAGCTTGGCTTGAACATGCTGTATATAATTAGTAATGACTATTACGAACAAATGGTCATGGTCTTAGATGATGAATGTGTGAAAAATCCTTACACTGAAAATGAACCCATAAGTACCTTGGGGCACGGGGTTGTGAAAGGGTGTAAGTGCGGGGTTTGACCGCACTGGTTCGGTAATGTTGAGAAGAGACGTAAGTGGACGATTGGGATTGATCCTCGATGTTCATTCCCGAGGCACCTTCCGTACCACGATGATGTGAAATTGCATGCGGCGTGAGTCGACACGCGGTGTCGTAATCCTGGGTTAAGGATAGTGTGGCAGGTCTACGGGCTTGCCAGTCGTCACACGGACGGGAGTTAACAGATAGACTTTGGGCGGTTGGGTTTAGTCCTCGGTGTTCATTCCCGAGGCTCCGTCCATACCAAGTGGACGGTTGGGCTTGGTCCTCGTGCTTTTTCCGAGGTTCCTTTCGGGACACAACATGGGCCCGTTCGGGGCTTGGTTCTCGGTGCACATATACCCGAGACTCCCGCTGAGCCGTAGTACGCATGGGGGCTTCGCTGTTGTGTTCTTAGCATTGAGGTGTACGAAGTCCTATGCTTCGTAGTGTGGATGCCCGGCTAGTAGTGGAGAAGCCCGCACCACTGTCACTGCTTGGCCATGACGGTTGACGCCTGAGAGGTTAGCTACCTGCTCGAAAAGTGGAAACTACAAGTCTGTGTCGACATAGCAATTGCATGTGCGTGATCATGGGTGAGTCATTGAATTGCATTCATATCATTACATTACATTGTATACATAAGATCCTTATCGTATAAGTTTGTATGGACACTCTTATACGATGAGTTACTGTACTGCTGAGCCGATCCTCAACTTATATGTTTGTATGGGCATTCATATAAGTTGAGTTACTTTCTGTTGTACCTTTATATTTTTATACTAGTGTAGATGGTAGAACTGTTAGAGTAGATGGTTTACTCATTTATTGTTTTGCTTATATACATTGATATTGTTCACTCTATACCACCTGTTTGTACTTCTGTTCTACTTATATATATTATACCCTTGTTCCTTTCTCTGCCCGGTGCCGAGGAGACATCTGGGGAGCGGATGTAATAACCACTTAGTCTTTATGACTAACGGTTGCTACATCTTCCTTTTAGGAGGAAACCCCGCAGTCAGAGCAGTCACAGATTTTGCAACAGGACAGCCAGGTCAGGACGACAGGGCCTGAAGGGACGCTGTCGTCGCTACTGTTTGTCACTTATGTGAGTTTGAGAGACTCTTGATGTAGCCTTTTGGGAAAGTTTTACCTGTACTCTGATATTTTAGAAGCTTGTTGTCGCTTCTTTTTCTTGATGTACTTTTGGACTATTTTACTAATGTGTGGATTAACTTCTATTTTATATTCTTAGTTGGTTTGATATTGGTTGATATTGGTTATAGCCGACAGGATAGGCATACTGTGCTACAGGTTAGCCTGTGTGCTAGCGCTATTGCAATGCCACTGTTCTGGGCATAAGACTCCCCTCGTGCCGTATTTTGTGTTCCGGGAGGGGGGTCTTACAAATGGTATCAGCTTGCTACGATCCTGAACTAAAGAAGTCATTCAACAATGGTGCCACCCCCATTCGATTAGTCAGTTTGGGGATGAACTGACTTAGCGGAAGCATTGGTGTGCCCATATGTAATTCACACTAAGTATGTCCAACTTTGACCTTAAGATTAGCCAACCTGACCTTAGGTTTGTACTATACGTGTAGATCCTAGTGCACGTTAAGCCAGTGGGGGGCACCCCCGCCCCGTCCGTACCCGCACAGTTTCAGCAATCGGAGCTAGGGCAGACTCTCACAGCTATCTTGGATGCTTTTAGATCCCAACAATCCCTCGTACAATGATAAGCTCCGGGATCCAATTGGTTGAGCACTTTCCAAGCTCTCTCCCCTCCTGCATACCTTGGGACAGAGTCGGCAGTGCATACGGAGGAATGGCTCGACACTGTGCAGGAACTGCTAGCGGGAATTAGATATCCGAATAATATGGTTGTGACCCTGGTAGTGACACTCCTGAAATTGCATGCGAAGAGGTGTTGGACTTACCTCATGGGCTCCACCTTTTAAGGGCAAGTTTATACGAAGATTAGCTGAGTGAGTTCTCAGGAGCCTTTTTAGAGCACTTTATTACCTCATCTGCTTGAGATGAACTCGTAGAGAGAGTTTTACAGCTGAAGCAAGGATCGAAGTCGGTTACGGAGTATCAACAAGAGTTCCAACATCTCATGAGATTTGCTGACTCATATGACTTGGATGACAGAGGATACGCTAAGCACTTCTACAAAGGGTTGTGGGACCCCCTGAGGTAGGCCCTTTTGTTTATAGCGGACTCTAGCTTGGCAGAAATAATTGACATGGCGAAGAGGCTAGAAGCAGACCACTTGGGAAGTGGTAAGAAACCTGCTGAGGGTTTGATGGAAGATGACCCTAGCAATAGAAGGAGACGCGACTACGTGTTGGGTATTGTATCCACAACGTACCTAATTTGAAGAAGCCCCTGAACAAGCTAAGGTAAATAGACAATGTATTTGATAAAATATTTCAAGTTGTGCTTGCAGTTATTCCACGCTAAGTGCACACCAATGTCAGGGTGCAGTAGGTCAATATAAACGGGTCTGCACGACGTAATCCCTCGTTGAGCAGATCAGTGTGTTGGCCTACGTGTACTCTCTCTATTGGAGTGTACTTATTTTCAAGTACAGGGCAGTGATATTGCAAGAGCAGACAAGGAGCAAGGATCGGTCAAAGAGAAGTCCATGGGCGGATAGACGAAAAATCGTCCAAGTGTTAATCGAGGAGAATCACCAAGTGATTCTCGCCGATTCGGTGAAAATCATCAAGTGATTCTCGCCGATTCGGTGAGAATCACTAGTGACTCTCGCCGAATCGTCGAGAATCACTAGCTGATTCTCACCGTCTCCTTCCGGCGAAAATAGTGCGTGCAACCAAGTCAACTTCGACGAGAATCATCTTTGATTCTTGCCGAATCGTCGAGAATCACCTTCGATTCTCGAC
Source organism: Platanthera guangdongensis (assembly GCA_039583875.1). Taxonomy (NCBI): domain Eukaryota; kingdom Viridiplantae; phylum Streptophyta; class Magnoliopsida; order Asparagales; family Orchidaceae; genus Platanthera; species Platanthera guangdongensis. The sequence continues at coordinate 113,489,003 of CM077163.1, forward strand.
GATTCGGCGAGACTCACCTTCGATTCTCGCAGATTTTGACTTGGGCGAATTCTGGATCCCGCTGGACTGGACTCTGCCACTGACGCTGTTTTGAACCGGGGTTAGGGTTTCTTCAGGTGGGACCCATAACGGTTATAATGGAGTATTTCCACCGTATAAATATACGCGTATTTTGAACAGAAAAAAGACAGAAAAATCTACGAAGCCGAGCCGCCGACGTGACCTAGATCGCGATACCTGTTCCTCCGCCGTCGCCGCTCGTGCAAGTCGATCGCCGGCAGTGATCGTGATTCTTCTAGATCTTCCGGCGACAGAAGCTTAGCCAAGCTTAGAGTCTCACGCGTCTAACCAGAGATCCTTTGTCTCTTGATTTGTTGATCGGGAAAACTTTTCCCATCCGAATCGATCGAGACGATCGATCCTAGTGTGACCGTTGGTAGACCTAGCTAGCTTCGCTACGAAGTTTGAATCTCCAAAGTACAGCAGCCGCACACCATTGTTGCCGTCGATCCCGAGAACCAAGCCGTCGCCCCTCTTGCCGCCGCTGGTTTCGGGGAGATTCTTTCCAAGTGAGATCTAGGGTTGTGGACTCTTCGTGACTTCTAGAACACGTCATCAAACGAAGAGGGACACCTTAGTCTCCAAAAGTAGTTTGTATTTCTTGTACATTCTAGTTCATTTTCTTTGTTGTAAAGGAACGCTGGTTCCGAGTTGTAAGGGTTGGGTACAACCCGTGTTGTTGGAGTGTTGTCTCCTACGTGTGGAAGGGTTCCTTCCGATAGTGCAAGGATTGGATTTCAATCCTGTTGGTGAAGTGACCGAGTCGTCCCTTGTTGGGAGATAGGTCGAAGAGGGAAAGTGGATGTACCCAACTCGGGGAACCACTATAAATAGCTTGTGTACCTTCTTTGCTGTGCTGGTTTGTTTATTTGTGCAGGTACAATTTTAATTCCGCAAAAACGCTGCACGTCACCTATTCCCCCCCATAGGTGAAGGTAGTTGACACTAGGTGGACTTTCAAGTGGTATCAGAGGCAGGTTACTCATCAAAAATGTTAATGCCTTGAGTAGAATCCTGCCGCTAGTGTCAAGAAGAAGGAAAACATCTACTATGGACGGGCTCAAGTTCACAGGCATGATCCCAGTGTGCAGCAGGCTCAACTTTCCTATCTGGAAGGAAAGGATCAGGTTCTACATGGAAGCAGTTGATCCTCGACTCTTCATGATCGTGGAGGAGGGACCTTATGTCCCCACTAAGGTCTCCACCATAGATCCTACCAAGAAAGTGCCAAAGAAAATTTCTGAAATGGACAAGGACGAGATGGTGCTGGTGGGACTTGACAAGAAGGCGCAGAACATTCTGGTCAGCGCGGTCGATGACTCAATGATGCAGAACTTCTGCAATTGCAGGACAGCAAAGGAGATCTGGCACTGCCTGATTATCCTAATGGAGGGCACTGATGAAGTGAGGGATGATCGGAGATCCCTTCTGAACCAGAAATATGAGGCCTTCAGACAAGGGCCTAAGGAAGAGATCGGAGTCACCTTCGAGAACTTTCTCAAGATTGTCAATGCCCTCAAAGGATATGGACGAGTGTTCACTGATGGTGAACTTAATGATAAATTCCTTAGGTCCCTTACTAAGGAATGGGACACAAAGATCTGCGCCATCCGAGAGTTTGACAGACTAGCTGAAACAGACCCGCAAATTCTGTTTGGGAAGCTGATGTCCTATGAGCTTCAACTGAACACCAGGAAAGCAGAAGAAGAAGCAGAGAAGGCTGCTGCCAAAGAAAAGACTGTGGCTCTAAAACCCATTCACTCCAGAAAAGGCAAGGGTGCGGTTTCATACCGTGCCAGGAAAAAGGATGAGGAGGACTCCAAGACATGCTCCTCCAGCTCAGAGCTGTCGGAGGAGGATTTCTCCCTCATCACCCGAGAATTCAAGAAGTTCCTCAAGATGAGGAATCAAAGAAAGAAAGACGGCTCCTCCTCCAGGCATCAGAAGAAAAATTACTCTTCTGACAGGTATGCTTCTAAACCGAACAAACATCGCTCCTCTGACATTATTTGTTTTGGATGCAATAAGCCAGGACACGTCGTGGCCGACTGCTACCAAGGCAAGAGAGAAAAAGGGAAAGGAGAGGAGCACAAATCCTCTAGAGATAAGAAGAAAGAGCGGAGCTACATTGCCAAAAGGCCAAAGACACTGAGTGAGTCTGATTCCTCACACTCCAGCGATGATGAGGAAGCTTACTTCGGGCTGGTGGGTCGCTCCAACTCAGAAGGTGAATGTCCCCCATTTACTGGGAAGGTAAAAGATCACACCCCTCTCTCCGACTCTGAATCTGATCCTGAGTCTCAGGATGATGACCCTGAGGATAGCCTTTCGGCCCGTGAAGCGGAGCTCCTCGAGAAGTATGAGCTTCTGCTCAACACTTTCGAGGAGTGTCGTAAGAGATTGAAGGCTGAGAAAAAGGAAGTGAAATTCCTTAAGGATGAGAGTGTCTCCCTAAGGGAAGAGATCACCAGTTTGATTTCTCTCCGACAGGAGCACCTTGACCTGACTTCTAAGCATTCAGAGTCTCTTAAGCTCCTTGATCTTAAGCAGGAGGAAGTCGACAAGTTGGAAGAACAACTTGCGACAGAAAGGAAGATCGTTAAGAGCTTCTCTATGCGAAAAACAGTTCTTCCAGTAGTTGATACCCTCTCTGCTCAGGCCAAAGGAGCTGGCTTGGGGCATGTAGGGGTATCTGGTTCCTCATCCAGGAGAAACAGGAACCAGAGGAAGAATAAGGCCGCCAAGAAGGCCTCTGCTGCTGAAAATGGAAAGGCTCCGCTCAGTCCTGTTGCATTCAGAAAGCCTAGCTTTCCTTGCAACCAACATGACTTTGAATCAACCTTTGGTCATCATTTCCGGCCCTCGGTTGCAAAGCCAAAGAGCCGATATGATGGTTGGACTTTTCCCCGCACATTCGGGGAGAGTGCCTTCAGAGCGCCTTATGAGGAAATCCACATGGGAAATTATGGTCAATTCTCTAGCGACCATAATGGAAAGCAGGCACCAAGAGCCAAGCCTGTTATACTGAAGAAACAGAAGGTGAAGAAGTCATGTGACTGCAATCACTATGAGGCCTCCACCTCCAGATCCAAGGCCCCGGCTGTACCCACCATTCCCAGTGTAAGGCAGGAGCCTAGGAAGAGGTACAACAGATTTGACTGTTGGTGTTGTGGCAAAGTCGGTCACTTTGCCGTGGATTGTTGGTTTAATCCGAGGTATAACGAGACTCCCTATGTTAGCACTGCGAGGCCGACCACTCGTAAGGTTAACCAACCGAGGGGGAGTATGCTAACCAAGAATCTAGGACCCAAGTTTGATTGGGTTCCTAAGGGAAATTAATTTTGTTTTGCAGGAATGTCCAAAGGCCACCAAAACGCCAATCTGGTACTTGGACAGTGGATGCTCCCAGCACATGACTGGGACAAGAAGCCTGCTGCGTGATTACACTCCAGTCGAGAATGGACCCAAAGTTATCTTTGGAGGGTCAGATCGAGGAGTCACCAGAGGTTACGGTATGATTTCCAACGGTATAATCTCTATCACCGACGTGGCTTATGTGGAAGGGTTAAACCATAACCTGATCAGTGTAAGTCAGTTATGTGACAAAGGTTATGACGTTAAGTTCTGCAAGGATAAATGTCTGATAATTTCATGTGCCTCTTCTGAGATGGTATTAACAGGCATTAGGAGCAGAAATATCTTCTGCTTAAATTTTCTCAGTTTAGATTCATCTACCCCCGTATGTCTTTTGGCAACAGGCAGTGCATCTCTTTGTGAACAATGGCACAAGAGATTGGCACACATTAATTTCAAAACAATTAGTATGCTGTTTTCTAAAAACTTAGTAAGGGATGCTCCCGTTATCAACTGCATCAAAGATAGCCCCTGTCCTGCATGCCAGATGGGCAAACAGACTCGGGCTACCTTTAAGAGCATTGTAGACAAAGACTCTTCCCGATGTCTTTACCTTCTACATATGGACTTGTTTGGTCCAATGCAAGTTCATAGCTTGGGAGGCAAGTCCTATACGCTAGTGATAGTTGATGATCATTCTCGGTTTACATGGGTGTTCTTCTTAAAATGAAAGTCGGATACGTTTGACATCTTCACTAGTTTTGTCAAGCAGGTTCAGAACGAATTTAACTGCCCAGTGGTCAAAATCAGAAGTGACCATGGAACAGAATTCGAATCTGGTGCTATGACAAAGTTTTGTGAAGAACAAGGTATCTTTCATGAGTTTTCCTCCCCGCGCACTCCTCAGCAAAATGGAGTTGCGGAGAGGAGAAATAGAACTCTCATTGAAGCCTGCACGACAATGTTGAAAGACACTTCTCTCCCAGAATACTTCTGGGCAGAGGCTGTCAATACAGCTTGTCATGTACAAAACCGAGCATTGATCAACAAGCATCATCGTAAGACGCCTTATGAGCTACTGAGAGGCAGGAAACCAACCATGTCCTACTTGAGGATCTTTGGTTTCAGATGCTATGTACTGAATAATGGGAAGTACCCGCGTACTAAATTTGGTGAAAAAATGTTTCGAAGGCATATTCATGGGCTATAGTTCCCACAGTCGGGCATATAGGGTCTTCAATAAGAAAATCGTAGTGGTAGAAGAATCAATTAATGTTGTATTTGATGAAGGAAGTTTGCTTAACAGCAATTCTTCCAGTGGTATTCTTGAAGATGTAGGTGCACGACTTGAACAGCTGGGTCTCGATGAGACCGCTAAAGATGAAACTCCTAAGTACGTCAAAGTCTCCACCTCAACGTCAACTGGGAATGTTGAAGATCAAAATGGAACAAATCTCCTAGAAGAAGGAGAAGCCCAAGAAGTAGTCGAAGCTCCAGACGCCAGAATTCTAGAGCTCCGGCACGTGAGGGATCATCCTAGAGATCAGATCATCGGAGATCCTCGTGACGGTGTCAGAACTCGAAGAGGTACCATTAACGAGATTTTGCATCTTAGCTTCCTGTCACAGGTTGAGCCAAAGAAGTTCATCGAGGCAATCAGATTGTTCCTGGCGTATGCTTCGGACAAAGGATTCACTGTCTATCAAATGGATGTGAAATCAGCATTCTTGAACGGAGACTTGAAAGAGGAAGTATACATCGCTCAACCCCAGGTTTTGTCAATCCTACTTATCCCAATCATGTATATTTTCTTAATAAAGCTTTATATGGTTTAAAACAAGCTCCATGAGCTTGGTATGAGACTTTATCTAGTTTTCTTCTTGAGAACAAGTTCTCTAGAGGTAAAATAGATAAGACATTGTTTCTCAGGGAAGTCAAAGGCAAGATCTTGCTGGTGCAAATCTATGTCGATGACATCATATTCGGCTCAACGGACAACAATCTTTGCAAAAAGTTTTCAAAACTTATGCAAGGAAAGTTTGAAATGAGCAGTATGGGAGAGCTAAAGTATTTCTTGGGACTTCAAGTGAAACAGTCTGAGGATGGAATCTTCATCTCTCGGACGAAGTTCACAAATAAACTCCTCAAGAAATTCGGTATGGAGAATGCAACCTCTATGAGGACTCCAATGGGATCCACTATGTCTCTGGATAAGGATGAGAAAGGTAAACCCTTCGATGAAACCAAATACAGAAGCATCATTGGATCCCTGCTCTACCTTACTGCGAGTAGACCGGATATCATGTTCTCCACATGTGTCTATGCCAGATATCAGGTGAACACTAAGGAATCTCACTATATCGCTGCAAAGCGAATTCTAAGATACCTTAAAGGTACTCCCAATCTTGGCTTGTGGTACCCGAGAAACAATGATGTCGAGCTAATAGGTTTTTCAGATGCTGATTTTGCAGGGAGTAGGGATGACAGGAAAAGTACTTCCGGGACGTGTCAATTCCTCGGAAGAAGGCTTATCTCATGGAACCGCAAGAAGCAGAATTGTGTAGCTACCTCTACAGCAGAGTCTGAGTACATCTCGACAGGCAGCTGTTGCGCACAACTCCTATGGATCAGAAACCAGTTAGCCGACTACGACCTTCAGTTCAAGGAAGTACCTATGTACTGCGACTCCTCCAGTGCAATTGCAATTGCCAACAATCCGGTATCGCACAGCAGAACGAAGCATATTGAAGTGTGCTACCACTTCATTCGGGACCACGTGGAGAACAAGGACATCTCTCTCTGTTATGTCCCCACGGACAAGCAGATTGCAGACATATTCACAAAGCCCTTAGACGAAACCAAGTTCAGTCTTTTCAAAACTGAATTGGGGATGCTAAACTATGAGGAATGAAGACTACCGAAACTCCAGGCCCGTGCATCTAGGGGGAGCCTCTGCCCGGAACTCAAGTGAGAGCACAGGTGCAAGACCTGAGGGGGAGCAAGGGGTCAAATGCAACAAACTCAGATTTGCAGAAGCCGAAAAGGGGGAGATTACCCTCTCGGCTGAGGCTAAGGTGGCTCCACATTTGCTCTCACGAAATTGGTACTGGTAATGGATATCTCTCTCACCTCAATTTCCAGTTTATGATTTTCATTCTCATACGCTCTATTCACCTTAGCTTGTAGGGTTTAGGCTTCTTCAAATAGGGAGAGATTGTTGGGTATTGTATCCACAACGTACCTGATTTGAAGAAGCCCCTGAACAAGCTAAGGTAAATAGACAATGTATTTGATAAAATATTTCAAGTTGTGCTTGCAGTTATTCCACGCTAAGTGCACACCAATGTCAGGGTGCAGTAGGTCAATATACACGGGTCTGCACGACGTAATCCCTCGTTGAGCAGATCAGTGTGTTGGCCTACGTGTACTCTCTCTATTGGAGTGTACTTATTTTCAAGTACAGGGCTGTGATATTGCAAGAGCAGACAAGGAGCAAGGATCGGTCAAAGAGCAGTCCATGGGCGGATAGACGAAAAATCGTCCAAGTGTTAATCGACGAGAATCACCAAGTGATTCTCGCCGATTCGGTGAGAATCATCAAGTGATTCTCGCCGAATCGTCGAGAATCACTAACTGATTCTCGCCGTCTCCTTCCGGCGAAAACAGTGCGTGCAACCAAGTCAACTTCGACGAGAATCATCTTTGATTCTCGCCGAATCGTCGAGAATCACCTTTGATTCTCGACGATTCGGCGAGACTCACCTTCGATTCTCGCAGATTTTGACTTGGGCGAATTCTGGATCCTGCTGGACTGGACTCTGCCGCTAGCGCTGTTTTGAACCGGGGTTAGGGTTTATTCAGGTGGGACCCATAATAGTTATAATGGAGTATTTCCACCGTATAAATATACGCGTATTTTGAACAGAAAAAAGACAGAAAAATCTACAAAGCCGAGCCGCCGATGTGACCTAGATCGCGATAACTGTTCCTCCGCCGTCGCCGCTCGTGCAAGTCGATCGCCGGCAGTGATCGTGATTCTTCTAGATCTTCCGGCGACAGAAGCTTAGCCAAGCTTAGAGTCTCACGCGTCTAACCAGAGATCCTTTGTCTCTTGATTTGTTGATCGGGAAAACTTTTCCCATCCGAATCGATGGAGACGATCGATCCTAGTGTGACCGTTGGAAGACCTAGCTAGCTTCGCTACGAAGTTTGAATCTCCAAAGTACAGCAGCCGCACACCATTGTCGCCGCCGATCCCGAGAACCAAGCAGTCGCCCCTCTTGCCGCCGCCGGTTTCGGGGAGATTCTTTCCAAGTGAGATCTAGGGTTGTGGACTCTTCGTGACTTCTAGAACACGTCATCAAACAAAGAGGGACACCTTAGTCTCCAAAAGTAGTTTGTATTTCTTGTACATTCTAGTTCATTTTCTTTGTTGTAAAGGAACGTTGGTTCCGAGTTGTAAGGGTTTGGTGCAACCCGTGTTGTGGGAGTGTTGTCTCCTACTTGTGGAAGGGTTCCTTCCGATAGTGCAAGGATTGTATTTCAATCCTGTTGGTGAAGTGACCGAGTCGTCCCTTGTTGGGAGATAGGTCGAAGAGGGAAAGTGGATGTACCCAACTCGGGGGACCACTATAAATAGCTTGTGTACCTTTTTTGCTGTGCAAGTTTGTTTATTTGTGCAGGTACAATTTTAATTCCGCAAAAACGCTGCACGTCACCTATTCCCCCCCCCCCCCATAGGTGAAGGTAGTTGACACTAGGTGGACTTTCACTACGGAAGAGGAAGAGGACATCAGAGAGGTGGTAGGAATTTCCACCGGAATTTTAGAATGGAGCACCTGGTTCCACAACCGCTAGCATTGCCTCCACCTCCACAGCTTCAACAGTTTCAACAAACCGAGGGGCGGAATGAGCAAGTGTGTTTCCAATGTAACCAACCGGGCCACATTCGATGTTACTGCCAGCAACTGTTTGGGAATGCTCCTCTTGCTCTCCCTCCGGCAGCCCCATGAGGGCGGGGACATATACCTGGTCGAGGACGAGGACCACGAGGAGGAAACCCCAGACCTTCTCGGAATCAGGTGTTTGAGCTGGACATGACACATGAGCGGAACCCTCAGGTGATTGCAGGTATGTTACGGTTAGTTATCACATCTTCATTATTAACCTTAAGTTGCTTAATATGTACTAGAGTTCTAGCTTTGAGTATTGCTATTGGTACTTAGGCACCGTGGTGGTCGGCGGGAAACCGGCCTATACGTTATTCGATACCGGTGCCTCACACTCATTTGTGTCTGCGGACTTCATTAAAGACCTAGAAGGAGTGCAATAATTCACTGGTATTGCTCGACGAGTACGCCTCCCAGATGGCTCTGAGATGTCTGCAACCGCCAAGTGCGAATTGGAGATACTCATTGGGGGAAAGACCTTTGATACCCCTGCCACAGTTTTGAGAATGCCAGAATTCGATCTCATTCTGGGCATGGCGTGGTTGGATTGGCACTACGCAAGAATTGACTGCATGGAGAAGCGAATTTACTTGATACATGGGGACACTGATGTCATCTTTCAAGGTATAAAATTCGTACCTCGTTTGTTATTATCTTCGATTCAGGCCTTGAAAGCTCACATGATGGGGGAAGATGTCTACATGATATGTTTTGAACTGAAGGAGATGAAAATAGATTTGAAGGATGTGCGAGTAGTGCGGGACTTTCCCGAGGTATTTCCTGAGAAATTGCTAGGACTACCCCCGCATAGAGAGGTGGATTTTCAAATTAAGCTAGCACTGGGTGCCAAGACTGTCTTCAGGACCCCTTACCGAATGGCCCCTAAGGAACTCGCAGAGTTTAGACTTTAGTTGCAAGAACTGGTGGAATCACGGTTTGTTCGACCCAGCTTATCACCTTGGGGAGCCCCTATTCTGTTCGTTAAGAAGAAGGATGGTACCTTGTGATTATGCATAGACTTTCGGGAGCTCAATCGACTGACGGTGTGGAACACTTATCCGCTACCACGGATCGATGAGTTGTTCGATGAATTGGTGGGAGTGCATTGGTTTTCCAAGTTGGATTTGCGCTCAGGGTATTATCAGTTGAGGATACAAGAGGAGGACATTCCGAAAACAGCTTTCAGCTCAAGGTACGGTTTCTACGAGTTCACAGTGATGTTGTTTGGGCTCACAAATGCCCCTTCATCTTTCATGAGTTTGATGAACAAAGTGTTCGAGCCTTATCTAGCTATCTTCATCATCGTTTTCATCGATGACATTTAGGTCTACTCAAAGATAGAGGAAGAGCGTGTCGAACATCTGACTTTGGTACTGAGGAAGCTAAAAGAGCACGCCTTGTTTGCCAAGTTCAACAAGTGCGAATTCTGGCTCCAAGAGGTTGCCTTATTGGGCCATTTGATCAGTGGGGCTGGACTAGATGTGGATCCGGCCAAAGTGTGTGCCGTGAGGGAGTGGCTGCCCCTGAAGTTAGCGGTCGATGTGCGGAGCTTCCTTGGACTTGTCGGGTATTTTCGCAAGTTTGTAAAAGGTTCTCAAAGATTTTCCTTCCTCTTACTACCCTGACAAAGAAAGGTGTGTCATATGAGTGGACACCCCAGTGTGAAGCCGCGTTCTAAGAACTGAAGGATGGACTTACATCCACACCCATCCTTGCCCTTCCATCCGGGAAGGAAGGATTTCAAGTTTACACTAACACGTCGTATCAAGGGATGGGAGCGGCACTGATGCAGCATGGTCATATGATTGCTTATGCCTCAAGTCAACTAAAGAAGCATGAACTCAACTACCCAATACATGATTTATAATTGGGAGCGGTGGTGTTTGCCTTGAAGATTTGGAGACATTATCTATATGGCGTCCACTGTGAAATCTTTTGGGACCACAAGAATCTAAAGTACATCCATACCCAGAAGGAATTGATTTTGAGACAGTGGTGATGGTTAGAGTTTTTATGCGATTATGAATTCACCTTGAACTACCACCCCAGAAAAGCAAATTTCGTAGCTGATACTTTGAGTAGAAAGGTGCCGAAATTGAACCCTGAGTCTCGATTGATGAGTATAGAGTTAGCTTTGATGCTCAAAGAGATGGAGATTACCCTAGTATATAAAGACCAATCGGAAGGGTATGCGGAGTATCTAACCGCGATGGGCATCATCTGTGATATTCAGGACCGAATCCGGACGGAGCAAGGAAAGGATGTTGCCCTGGCCCCGACAATCAAGTTAATTGAAAAGAGGACTACTGATGAGTATTCCCTAAAAGACGGCCTCGTTCATCTCTATGGTCGGCTTTACATTCCCAAGGGCGGTAAAATTTGTGAAGATATCTTGAGAGAGGCACATTGCTCTCAGTATTCAGTGCATCCTGGAATTACCAAGATTATGCCGACTTGCAAAAGACAATGTGTTGGCCAGGAATGAAGAAAGACGTCAGATATTTTGTTACACATTGCGAGGCCTGTCAAAGGGTGAAGGAGGAATGCAAGAGCCTTGGAGCGTTATTACAGCCATTTCCCATCCCCGAGTGGAAGTTTGAGGATATCTCCATCGACTCCGTCCACGAATTGCCTCGCTCATGCTCAGGGAATGATTCAGTGTGGGTAATCGTTGACCTCCTGATAAAGGTAGCCAGGTTTATTCCTATAAAGAAAGAAGCTCATGTGGATGTTTTGGTACGCCTTTTTGTGTAGCAGTTTGTACGGTATCATGGCATGCCAAAGACAATTGTTTTTGATCGGGATGGTCGGTTTACCTCTAAAGAATGGAAGGCCGTACAGGCGTACTTGGGTTAATGCCTTATCTTTAGCACAACATTTCATCCTCAGACGGACGGGCAGTCTGAGAGGACCATCAGAACATTGGAAGACCTATTGAGACTGTGTGTGTTGGATAGAGGAGAGCCGTGGGAAAGGCTCTTACCCCTCGTGGAATTCTCCTATAACAGCATTCACCATGCCAGCATCGGGATGGTACCCCATGAAGCCCTTTACGGAAGAAGGTGTAGAACCCCCTTATCATGGGTACAAGATGAAGATCCAGAGGTTTTAGGAATTGAGTACATCGATGATACTGATTCGGTTGTTAGACTAATACGGGACCACATGCTTGAGGCTCAAAATTGGAAGGCTAAATATTATAATACAAAGCATCGGATGGTAGAATTTCAGGTGGGTGACAATGCGTTCCTAAAAACCCGGCCAATGCATGGAGTGTCATGGGTACGTGGTGTGAAGAAGCTCAGCCTAAGGTACGTTGGACCTTACACCATATTGGAAAAGATTGGACCATTGGCATACCAGTTGGAGTTACCACCAGAGCTGGAGAACCTTCATGACATATTCCATGTGTCGTCTCTCCGGAAGGCACTGTTGTGGCCCGATCAACATATTCCAACCATTGATGGAGCAGTAGCAACTGATGGATCTGTATGACTAGAGCCGGTGCGGATAGTAGACAACGAGACAAGTATTTTGCGGTACAAGAGTGTTCATTTGGTAAAGGTGTTGTGGTCTAACCAAGGCTAGGAGGAGTATATATGGGAGCCAGTGGACTTGATGCAAAAGCGCTACCCGGAGTTGTTTCATCACGGTAATTTTTAAAGCATATTTTATTTCGTGTAATTCTCTCCCCATAGCCTTAGCCTATTTTCGGGGACGAAATCTTTTATTTTGTTTATAGGATTTGTAACATCCCAATTTGCGCTAGGCCACTCGTGCGCACTTTTAAGTCGGGAGAGTTGACTTGGGCTCAGGGAGTGCTGGCAGTTAGGCTTGCACTCGAGTAAGGGAGGAGAAGTTGGTCCAGAGTAGGACACGGGTAGTGACACGGGTGTGTCCATACCCGTGTGGTACCCTGGTGTCTTTGCGTCTTCTTTGTGAGACTTCTGAGAAGGACACACGTAGTGACACGGGTGTGTCCATACCCGTGTGGTTCTCTGACAATTGCAAAAAATATTTGTGGTTTCCAGAGTAGGACACAGGTAGTGACACGGGCATGTCCCTACCCGTGTGCGTAGCTCGACGATTTGTCGAGCTGAGCTCGACGAACATCATCGACCATACCCGAGCAGGACACGGGTAGTGACACGGGCGTGTCCCTACCCGTGTGTGACCACACTACCGCCCGACGATCCGTCGAGTGGATCTCGATGAACATCGTCGACTAGACCCAAGCATGACACAGGTAGTGACATGGGCGTGTCCCTACCCGTGTGTGTCCAAGCAACAGCTCGACGATTCATCGAGCGAAGCTCGACGAACATCGTCGACCCGATTTGACCTGAGCAAAACATGGGTAGTGACACGTGTAACACCCCAAATCCCAGGATTGGGTTCCCGTTGTGTGACACGGTCTGGGACACGGGCGTGTCCCAGGGCATGTCCTGCTCTGTGGGATCAGGAGTCTGTCAAGTGCTCGATGAACTACACTCGACGAGTTCTCGAGAGGGAACACGCCCTACGATACGGGCATGTCAGGGGGCGTATCCTACTCTAGTTGACGAACTTCACTCGACGAAGAGCATGCTGGGGGCGTGTCTGCTGTCGTGTAAGGGCACACAACCTATGACATGGGTGTGTCACATGTCGTGTCCTTTTATGGATCTCGCCAGGGCAGTGTGTCCTGATGAACACGGGCAGTACATGGGTGCATCTATGAGCACACGACATGTGATACAGGAGTGTCACATGGTCGTGTCCCGCTCAGGTTGTTTTGATTGTGTGCAGCTTGAGGTACACGGCTACAGACATGGGCGTGTCTGAAGGCGTGTCAGGTCACACGGCCTGTGATATGGGCATATCACATGGCCGTGTACTCTTACGGATAAGTCGGTTGTGTGCCGCTTAAGGTACAAGGCCTGTGATATGGGCGTGTCACAGGCCGTGTTAGCCTAAATGCAGACTTTTGTGGAAAAATTATGGCCGTCCATTTTCCTTAGCTGGGATCGGATGGCCCAGATTTCTTCCCCCTACTTTAAGGCCAAGAATGAGAAATAAAATCTCATTCTACTCGTGGCCATCCTCTTTCTAAGAAAATAGAGATAGAAAGAGAGAGGGAGGAGGAGAGGGGAGCCGGCCACCGGTGGAGCTGCAGAATTATAATTCGAGATTCGAGGCTAGCATTGTGGAGGCAAGGCCGCTGCGGTGCTTTCCAGCCGGTTAGAAGTCCATGGCTCCAAAACGATCTTCAAGGGTAACGATCTTCCTTCGTAGCCATAGGGAGGCTTCCTTTTTGGCATGTGCATGTTATTTCCCCCACCAGAGGGTGGATTGTGAAGGGATTCCCTTGGGTTGATTCTTGGAATCCCCAATTATCTTGCATATAGATTTGGAAATGGAGTATGGAATAGGCATGCTGTGTGAAGCCCATCTGGACAGGTTGTTCTGGATTGGTGATGTTGCATATACACACCGAAGAAGACTTCGTTATTAAACATGCAGTTTATGGAGTCAAATGGGTTGTGCCTGTGAAGGCGAGTAGCAGGATGTACTGGAGTGGTAGTCCAGGAAAAGACCCTTGTGATGCTTGTGATGCTCGATGGGTTGGACCTGTGAAGGGCAATAGCAGGAAGTACTGGAGTGGTAGTCCAGGAAAAGACCCTCTGATACTTGTAATGCTTAGGATGCTTTAATGGTTTGTGCCTGTGAAGGGTAGTAGCAGGAAGTACTGGCTTGACAATCCAGGAAAATACCCTCAAATGTATGCTATGAATGTACGGTTAAGTCTAGGGATGGAAAATGAGTTCTGTCGCTAATGCGATGCGTGGCTCCTAGCTAACTGATAAATATAACGCCAGTCCCGTGAGAACGGTCTGGCTATATGTGAGCTTGATAAGCTCTAACGGCTTTATGCCAAACAGGTAAGGTGAAACCGACCCACGCGCATTTCTTAGCCGCGAGAATGATGTACTCAGTGATGGCATGTCGATTTGAGCAATGGGGGGTGGTTGATATGACCTGCATTATGTCTGTCCGACTTAAAGACCTGAAAGTGCGGTCTGTTGGAGCGCATATCGAGAGTCTTAGGACTGCGCACCACGACACCATGGGGGGCTACGGGCCAATCCCGGGTCATTAAGACTAAAGTATCCGGCTGTACGCCATGGAGCAAAATGGTTAAGTTTGTCATTGGGCTTCAGGCCTTGAACGACGGTGGGCAATTGGTTTATCCGGTACACCAAGAATGTGCCCTGAGTGTACGGATCGTCGGGCCGCGTGGCTGACGGTTGTGTTGAATTGTTTGTGCGTGAGAGCACAATGTATGATATATATCTGCATATGATTTCCTATGACTGCAGGGAAGGAATACCACTTCCCCGGGTAAGGGGTAGGGTCGTTATAAATTGGTCAGCTGAATGATAATCGTTGCCTTGTTTGCCACCGTTGGGTGGGTAGTCCTTGTACAGGTGCTGGAGAACCGAGCGGGACGTTTAAAGGCTGAAATCCCTGATGCTACTGTTGTTGCTGTTGTTGCTAGCCCTTGAAGGCTAAAATGAAAATATTATGTTTTGTTCATGTGTGGTCGGCCTGCGCGCCACTGTTTGGAAGCCACTTTTGTAAAGAGTAACTGTAAGGCCCTAAGGCCAAATGACATTGTATTTTATATATGCCTATATAAATATGGGTGTTTATATTAGGGGACATTCATGGTTGGAGTTCAGTTTTATGTTAACAGCTTCCACTAGAATGCTATGAGTTAGGACGAACAACTCTGATATCAACCTGTGACTTCCCTGCCTGTTTTGTAGCATATGGTGTGGGGCCCCGGCCAGACCTTCTATTATATGTTATACGAATGGATGAAGTCATTACATTTTTGGTATCCGCTGTCTCGGTCTTTCCCTTTCGAATTCGTGGTCGAATTCTTTTGTGGGGTGGCGAGCACATGTACGTGTGAACCGCGTTAACCCTAATGAACTCTTGAATGTCCACTTAGGAATGCAAATACACCTATTTGGGGAACCTGTGCATTCCTGTTATTGCTTTTGGCAATATGTTTGTTGCTTACTTGTGTGTTTTATGACTGTAGGCGACTAGCGCGACTGCATGACAGCAGGAACCCCAACATTTGATGGGAAGCCAGACATCAACTGTGGTACCAATATATCCTCCATCGATAGAGACGATTCGACTGATCATTGATGTGGTTTTTGTAATGCTCAAGGCTCACCAAGAGGGACAGGTTCAGCCCTCTAATCCGGTAATGTGTCCCATACCGGCCAGTGTAATTGAGCAAAAGGCAAGGAGAAGCGCATCAGCTTCATCGTTGAACATGTGCTTGATCCAAGGAATGGACATAGTTGAGGAATACTTTCATGTATTTATTGCGCTGAGATAACAGCTAGAGTTTGTGTTTGAAACCGAGAAGATGAAGATCAATTGGTTTTATGATGGGCTACGTCAGGAACTACGTTTTCTATTGATGGGTCCTAAGTTATTGGGATTCCAAACATTGGTGGATTCAGCTAGATTATTGGAGATGGACTTGACCAGAGCCCAGCAACTCCCTGCGATGAGGAAAGGGCGTGCTACAAGGGTTGGAAAGCCTGCCCACCGCATGAGGTGGAAACACGAGACTCGTGCTTGTTATACTTGTGGCAAGAAAGGACACGTTGCCCGAGACTGTTGGGTTGGTGTGCAGGAGCCAACGAAGCAATACAAGTACTACTCGTGTGGTAAAGAAGGACATAAAGCCCGAGATTGCCGAGTTGGCCCTTAGAGGATGATAAACAAGAAGGAAATGTCGACTTTATGTACATGAATAAATGTGCTACTCGTGTATTTGTGAACTATGCATGTGTTGTATGTACAGTAGTCAGTGTGAAAGTGCATGTTAGATCTGAAATACTCTAGAGGGGGGGGGGGGGTGAATAGAGTATTGTGCTTTCTTCAAACTTTTTACAACTTTTGTTGTAAGCCTAGGTGAACAAGTCAGCAAATAAAATAAACTAAGCACAGCAACCTAAACAATCACAGATCATAGCCAAAACAAAAATAAAGGGCAACCAGACGACACAAGAAATTTTATAGTGGTTCCCCAACCTGGGTACATCCACTCTTCTACCACCCTAGTAGGAATCCACTCAGGTTTTTGATTAGGTGCCTGACACCAATAAGCTTTTGTTCAGGTTCTCAAAAACCAAAACCTCAAGTCTTTTGGAAGGAGACTTGCAACCAGAATAATTTTGAAGGGAATTAAAACCCTGTACAAGAGTTGGAAAAGAGGTGATAGTGTCTTCTCTTTATCAATAATAACTGAGAAGACTGTGGATTGATGTTAGCAGATTTTGCTCCCCCTGAGATCTTGAATGTATCAGGAAAGCTGGAGCACTGCTATAGGGTGATAGGTCTTCAAAGACCTAGAGTGCTGGACCAGAGATGCTTCAGAAACTTCTTTGACAGATTGATTAATTTGTTATCCTTTGAAGTTATTCTGAGAATTGATAGAAGAAGACTCTTGATAGTGATATATTGTTCTTCTTCCTGATGAAGTTGTTCTCTAGCCTGAGCTAATTGTAGTAGAACTTTTGATTTGAGTATGATTGTTCTTCTGTGCAATCTGAGTGTGTCTGTCTGATCGTCTGTATTGCTAGCAGTATGTCTGTATAAATGTGGGGTAGTGCTTGATCCTTTCTTTTCTTTTCTATATCTTTTAGACTTACTGAGAACATTCGAAATTCGAATGTTGAGCAGTAATTGCAGTCGGCCTTGGAAAGAAGCGGCAATCAATAATTTACACAACTGTCCCAAGGAAAAACGACATGAAATAATCCATGATTAATGGCACGTTCTAACGGTAACATTCCGAGAAGATCTGACATTAATTGTTCAGGAATCATCGCCAAGAAACCGGACGGGAAAACTGAAGAAGACCTAATCTGGAATCATTGAATGAAGAATGCAATTCGTCGAGCTGAGTATGAGTTCGTCGAGCTGAGCTTGAGTTCGTCGAGCTGAGCTTGAGAGAGTTCGTCGACCAGACAATCTTCATTTGTCGAACAGACAGTCTTCATTCGTTGAGCTGAGATCCAGATTCGTCGAGCTTAGAACAGTTCTGGACTTAGTCAAAATATTCTGCATCTACTGATATTCTGTGTCGACATAAGCTGGTGTCAACTGATTGATCTTGGTGTCGACTCAAATCTTCTGGTGTCAACATAAATTGGTGTTGACTGATATCTTGGTGTCGACATAAATCTTCTGGTGTCGACATAAATTGTCTGGTGTCGACACATGCCCTAAGTGTCGACACAAGTCCTCTGAATTTAGAATCCGTCGAGTAGAGTACTGAAATCATCGACCTGAGAAGTTGACTTCGTCGACCTGAGAAGTTGAGAACTTGAGGTCCAAGTTCGTCGAGCTCAGAATCTAATTCGTCGACCGAAGCTTGACGTTGGACTTAGAAAAATTCTGAAGTTGTCCTGGGTTTAGCTTGATGTAGAAACTCTGTCTTCGTCGAATAGAGAACTAAGATCGTCGAGCTCAGCACCAAGAAATATCTCACGATTATCGAGCACAGAACACCTTTCGTCGAGATGAGTTCGACGAACATCGAACTCATTTTACTTTATCTTGAAATCTTCTAAGTCTGGAGTCCCTGAAGGTCTTGTTAATAGCTGGTCCATCTGAAATTGAACCTAAGGACTTGGTCTAGACTCTAGGACACAAACTTGACCCTAGCTATACATGATGGGTCACATCCTAAGCTAGTGAACCTAGCACAAATCAACTAGGGATCCAACAATCTCCCCCTATTTGGGTGAGGTCACTAACAGAGACAAAACAGAAACAACCAGAAAAACAAAGCAGGAAAAGAAATATATCTGGCAGAGAATTACCAACACATGCAATAGATATATATATATACATATGTTTTGTTTAAACAAAAAGCATAGTTTGAAAACAAATGCAGAAAGAAAATGAAATAAAATAAGGATTACTTCTTCTTTTGCATAGGTTTGTCTTCAGTTTTCTTTTCTCCTAGCTTTTTGAAGATGATTTCTCTCTTTGGATCTGAAGCTTGAGCCTTTGTCATAGTCATATCAGCTGCCCCAATAATATTCAATGATGTAGCTCTGGGGACAACTACTTCTGGATGGAGCTTCATATAGTCATCAACATTCAACAGTTTATTGCCTTTGTCAAATCTTTTCAACTCTTCTTTTCTGTACTTTAACATTGTTGTTAACCCTGATGTATCTTTGCCTTCAGCCTTTGCTTTATTAATCAGAGATAAGCCAATTAACTCCTGAAATCTGGCCATTTTTGCAGTATTTACAGTTTCAGGATCTTCAAATGGAATTGGAGGAGAGTATGGCCGTTTTGTACTGTTAGCTTTCTGTACATCAGAAATTTATTGCTGCTGCTAATGCTGTTGGTGTTAATTACCTGAGGATGGTTGCCTCTGCTGTCTGCTTCTAGATGATCTCCCTGACTGTCTCTGACATGTTTGCATGGGGGCAGATCTTTGAGAGCTAAAAGAGCCAGAGGCACCAGCTGCTGGAGGAGGAGGAGGAGGAGGATCCTTCCTGTATCTATGAATTGGAGGAGAGGAGTATCTCCTACTTCTCTTCCTATCCTTCTACTGGTTCTTGGATAGCCACATCCATGCAGGCATTCCCTTATATGGAGTAACATTATGCAAAATGTAATAAGGGGTGTCAGCATTTGGATTAGGCTTAGGAGCTGGAGGAGGAGGAGCCTTCCTTTTCTTTGATAACATCTTCTTTTTCTTACTGGCAGCATCTTCATCTGAATCATCATCATCATCTTCTTCTTCATTTTCAGAACCCTGAGGGTTATCATACAGAGCATCCAAAGCTTTATCAGAAATAACAGCTTTTTCTGGAGGTGGGGAAGAAGGTTCAGGAACTGGAGTCTCAGCAACAAGAGAGGAGAAGACTGCACAGGAATCAGAAATAATGGGGACAGAGCATTCAGCTGCTGCCTTATTCTCCTCTTCTATATCAGCCAGGATAAGCTCATCCAAATCAGGCATAGGAGAGTCATCCATAACAAAGACTGGTACTGAGATATCTTCTGGAATGACTTCTGGACTAGCTGCAGAGATGGAATCTGGGATAGCAAAACTGTCACAGAGTTGCTTAGCAACTGCTGGACTTATTGGGGAGGTATAGGGGACAATTGCCGAACGTGGCTTAGTAAAATCTGCTGGAAGAAACTGCATAAAATCTATATCAATACTTCTTAATAAAGCAGACAAATTTACTGTGGGATTTAAATGGAAATCACCAACAGTTTTTATTTGCACAACTGACTCATCTAGGTCAATGTCAGTATCCATAAAATTAAATAATTCAATTAAATCAGAATCAAAATTTGGCAAAGTATCTGTATCTGTATCTGAAACTACTGCTATAGAGGGAGCTGCTACTGTATCTGCTGCTGCTGCATCTGCATCTACTGCTACTTCATCATAGAGCATCTCCCCCTACCTGAGTTCAGGAATACCTGGAGCCAAGCCCCTGAATGAAGAGGGGGCAGCAGTTAGGTTAGAAATCTGGGCAGATAAAGAATTGATGGAGGTCACAAGAGGTGTAATGGCCTCTTGGATGAGAGATTTGATGAGAGGAGTGAGCAAGGATATGATGGTAGATGGATCAAATGGGGAAGGGGAGGAGGATGGAATGGAGGGTAGAATAACATGAGTGTGATGAGTGGATGGAGATGAAGATGGAATGGGGGCATCTGGTATGACAGAGTCTGTGGGTAGAGTGTAAGAGGGAATGGAGGACAAATGAGGGGGAAGTGGAGACTAAGGAGGTGTAGGGATATGGGTGTCATGAGGTGAAACTGGAGGTGTTGGAATATTGGTGATGTCCAGAGGTGGAGAAGGAGGTGGAGTAGGCATAGAGGTAGGTTGTTTTGGTGGAAGAGGTGCTGGAAGAGATGGTGGAGATGGAATGACCTCTTCAGCAGGGTGGGGAGTGGCCTTCACTGCCCTGGTGCTCTCAGAAGCTGGGATGGAAGAGGAGGAAGCCTTGGAGGGCTTGGAGATAGTCCTCTCCCATCTACCAAACAAGGAGCAGGTGAGGCGCTTGCTGGCATTGATGAAAATGTTCGGGGAGACCATTAATTCACCAGCCTTTTCCTGGAGGAAGATCCCTAGGATTCTTCCGAAACAAACTTCCTTCTTGCTGTTCTTTTTCTTTATCAACTCAAAGAAAATTGTACCCCAGTTGACATGTCTCTTGTTAACTACTACGCACATGACAAGGAATTGGTGACGAGTGATGTAGTCATGTGCAGAGTGCTTGCCCATCAGTCTTTTTCCCACGATGTCCGCCAGAAACTGGTAGGCGGCGGACAATTGCTTCTTCAACAACTTGTTAGGGTTGCTTCCAGAGAACCCCCATTAACTTCAGCATATCACCAAATTCTTCATAATCCATTTCCATGTCATCTTCTCCATTTATTAATCCAAATATTTCAGAAAGAATTGCGGGAGATAACGGAACAGCAATACTCCCGATATTTCCTGTAAGAACATTATCCTCAGAAACTATAGATGTATATACCCATTCTCTGATTTCCATTCTATGCAGTTTAATCCTTCTGGTCATGAAATCCTTGAGATGAAGTTCCTCTAATAGTTCCAAGATATAGAGAAATATGGGGTCAGAGTGTTGGAAGGAATCAAAATCCATATCAAAACCGGTGTCAAATTTCATTGCGGCCAAAGCTCCTGCTGGAATCACCATTGATGACCTGCAAGAAAGACACATAGAAAATGGCGATCAAGAGCAAAAGAAATGAAAGCGAGGGAAAGAGGTCGAAGAAAACCTAGATATAAGTTTTCCAGAATATGAATCGACAAACTCCGTTCCACGAAAAAGAAACAATTCTTCGAACTGAGCTCGACGAAATAAATTATAGATAGATAATTCGTCAATCTCATCCAGAAGAATCGAAAACAGTTTGTCGAACTCCGTTCGACGAAATGTCTTCTGAAGCAAGGTTCGTCGATCTCCGGTCGACGAAAATTGTTTCCACACACAGAGAATTCGTCGATCTCTGTTCGACGAGAATCTCTCAAACTTTCCCTAATTTGTCGAACTCCGTTTGACGAACTCTGGAAAATTTGTCGAATGAAGATAGAAACTAAGTTAACTCTTCTCCATTAATCATTCACAGTTGATTTATAAAGAACAGATGAGTTTTCTCATCCAAGGGCTTGGTGAAAATGTCTGCTCTCTGTATATCAGTAGGAATATGGATTAAGTTAATTTTCTTTTTGTCTACATTATCTCTAATGAAATGATGTCTTATTTCAATATGCTTAGTCCTAGAATGGTGAACTGGATTGTGTGCTATAGAAATAGCACTAGTATTATCACAAAATAATGTTGAATTTTTTAAGTTGACACCATAGTCTAGGAGTTGGTTTTGTATCCATAGCATTTGTAAACAGCAGCTGCCAGCAGCCATGTATTCTTCTTCTGCAGTTGATGTAGACACAGATGTTTGCTTTTTACAAAACCAGGAGACAAGTCTCATACCCAGGAACTGGCAAGTTCCAGAGGTACTCTTCCTGCCCACTCTATATCCAGCATAGTCAGCATCTAAGTATCCAGTTAACTCAAATTCTAACTCTGCAGGATACCAGAGTCCTAGATTAGGACAACTCTTTATATATCTCAAAATTCTTTTTAAGAAAATAAGGTGAGATTCTTTAGGGTTCACTTGGAACCTAGTACAAAGGCATGTGGCAAACATTATATCAGGTCTGCTAGCTGTTAGGTATAATAGGGATCCAACAATTGCCCTATAATGTTTCTAATCTACAGGTTTCCCTGCTGCATCAGAATCCACAACAGCATTAGTAGCCATAGGTGTTTTCATTCCTGAAGCATCACCCATCCCAAACTTCTTAATAAGCTCTTTAGCATACTTAGCTTGGGAGAGGAAGATACCATCAGGGAGCTGCTTCACTTGGAGACCTAGGAAGTAGGAAAGCTCACCCATGCTACTCATCTCAAATTTAGAATGCATTAGGTCAGCAAACCTCTTGCATAACTTGGGATCAGTAGACCCAAAAATGATGTCATCCATATATATTTGTACTAACAAAATTTGGTCCTTATGATGTCTAGTGAAAAAAGTTTTATCTGTGGTTCCACTTGTAAATTTATGCTCTAAAAGAAAACTTGCTAAGGTCTCATACCAAGCTCTTGGAGTTTGCTTTAAACCATAGAGAGCTTTATGCAATTTAAATACAAAGGAGGGTTGAGTTAGAGAGATAAAACCGGGAGGTTATTCTACATAAACCTCTCCTGGAAGCACTCCATTCAAGAATGCACTCTTGACATCCATTTGGAAGACTTTGAATCTCCTGTGAGCTGCATAGGCAAGGAATATTCTTATGGCCTCTAACCTTGCAACAGGGGCAAAGGTTTGGTCATAATCAATTCCTTCCTCTTGTCTGTAGCCTTGAGCAACAAGGCTAGCCTTGTTTCTCACTATGTTCCCTTGAGCATCCAACTTGTTCTTGTAGACCCATTTGGTTCCAATAACTGGGTAGTTTTGACTTCATGGATAGTGAGAGGTTCAGTCTGAGAAAGAAAACAGGCATACATCAAGTCTTGGTTGAGTTGATGTCTTATCTGTACACCTACTGAAATGTCTCCAATCACTTGAGATCTGGGGTGATCTCTAAGTGTGACAAGATCAGTTGGTGAAGTTTGTTCAGCAACAGCTTCAGTAATTAATTTCTCTTGAGGAATGGTACTAGCTGTTGAGGGAAGTTCAGCCACTTCCACTTGAATCTCTTCTTCACTGTCTTCAGCAACCTGTGGAGTGGGATGGGTTGATACCTCTTGGGTAAGGTTTAGTCCATCCATAGACTCACATAGTTGTGGAACCTGCAAAAAGCTATTGGTAGAAATCTCTTTCTCCTTATAAGATATATTAGCTTCATCAAAAGATACATGAACAGACTCTTCAATTTTAAGGGATGATTTATTAAAAACCTTATAGGCCTTGCTTACTTTGGAGTATCCTAGAAAAATCCCTTCTTCAGCGTTAGCCTCAAACTTTCTAATGTATCTCTTGTTATTTGTGTGAATGTAACAAATGCAGCTAAAAATTTTAAAGTATGTGATTTTAGGTTTCTTCCCTTTAAGTAATTCATAGGGGGTCTTATTTTTCAACTTATGTATAAGACTTCTATTCAGGACATAGTTAGCAGTATTTACAGCTTCTGCCCAAAAGGATAGAGGTATGTAAGCATCTGCCAATAATGTGCCTGCAGCTTCAATGAGTGTACTATTTTTCCTTTCAGCAACCCCATTTTGTTGGGGAGTTCTAGGAGCTGAGAAGCACTGCCTGATACCTTCCTTCTCACAGAACTCATGCATAAGAAGAGACTCAAACTCTGTACCATAATCACTTTTGATCAATGTAATATGAGTAGAGAACTCAATCTGTATGGTCTTGAGAAAATCTGTAAGAACCTTGAATGTATCTGACTTAGCTCTCAGAAAGGCTACCCAACTAAATCTAGAGAAGTCATCAACAATCACCAAAGTGTAAGACTTCCCTCCTAGGCTTTGCACTGCAATGGGTCCAAATAGATCCACATGAAGCAAATACAAAATCCTATGTGAATCACTTTTATTAATGGATTTAAAGCTAGTTTTAGTTTGCTTGCCTAATTGACAAGCCCTGCATAGGCTTTCCTTCTTGTAGGGGCCAGAAGGTAAACCTCTAACAAGGTTGTCTTTAGATAACCTAGATATATTCTTAAGGTTTACATGGCCTAATCTTTTATGTCATAACTCATTTTAATTACTAGTGATATTGAGTAAACAAACATCAGTTTTGGCAGAAATAAAATCTACTAGATATATGTTGCCTTGTCTAAGTCCAATTAAAACAGTTTGGTTTTCACTATTAATAATAGAGCAAGAGGTAGAGTTAAAGTGTACCTGATAACCTTCATCATATAATTGACTTATGGATATTAGGTTATGTTTAAGTCCTCTTACATATGTTACTTTCTTGAAAGTAACTGTCCCAATTTTGACTGCTCCATATCCTTCTGACTGGCCACTGTTTGAATCTCCAAAAATCACCTTTGGTCCTAGCTTAGGCTTGTAATTGGATAGATTGCCCTTGCTGCCTGTCATATGCTTGGAGCAACCACTGTCCAAGTGCCAGGTTTGACTTACCCTTGGACAGTTCTTCACCTGTACCTGTAATGAAAAACAAAACTCAATTGTTCTTGACCCAGGTTACCTTGGGTCCTTTATTTTGTTGAAATGAGAAACTGGAAATAACTGATAAGTAGGGTTGAGATTTATAACCTAAGGGGTGATATCTCCTAACTGGAATTACCCAATCAGCTACTGGATTGAATGTCTTATTAGTTGACTTGGAATTTCTGTAAGAGAAATAGTTTAAGTTTGGTCCTTCTGGGTTCGACGAATTGTTGTAAGTTTGTCGACCAAAGTTCGATGAATAGGGATGAGATCGTCGATCTCTGCTCAGAGAATGACAGTAGTCATTTTTTGCGCCCCAAGTTCGTCGACCTCTGCTCGACGAAGCATACAAAGTTCGTCGATCGCAGTTAGACGAATTGTTATAGCTAAAGTTTCCATTCAGCGTTCGTCGATCTGGGTTCGACGAACTGTCCACATTTCATCGATCTAAGTTCGACGAATGCTGCTGAACCTTGTTTTTATTAACTGTTTTCTGATTTCTATTTCTCTTGTCTATATATTTTGGATTGTTTACAGACAATGGTTTGTTTATAATCTTTTCCTTTCCTTTAGCAGAAACAAATTGAATAGGTGTTGTAAGAATATTTTTCTTAATTATGGGGGGGGGGGCAAACTTGATGAAGCACCCAAGCCCAGCTTGCCATTTAATCTGGCATTAACTGTTCTTGTTATGTCCATCATCTTGAGGTTTCTCCCATTGAGAGATTGCTCAAGTTGTTTGGCCTCACATAATTCAGATTTTAATTTAATTATTTGTTCATTAGCTAAGGTTAGTTGATCTTGTAGTTTAATGTTTTCTTAGTTAACAGATTCCAGACTTCCTAGTCTTTCTCTAAGAGTTTTTATTTATTTTTCTGAATTGATTAAGTCTAGGCACATGGCTTTAAATTCAGTTTTGAATAAATCAGAATTAAAGTCAAAGCAGAAAGAACCTGATCTGCCTCTGAGTCTGCGGCTGCTTCATCTTCAGATTCTCCTTCTGATCCAGAATTGCTCCTGGAGGCATCAATTGCCATTAGGCAAACCTCCTTGGATCTTGCTTCTTCCTCTTCTTCACTTGAACTAGAGGAGGATGATTCTTCCTCTGTATCACTTCATGTTTCAGCAACAAAACCCTTGTCTTTCTTTTTGTATGTGCTGGAAGAGGGTCTGCTGCTGTGTTTTCTCCTGGAGTCCTTTTCTCTGCTCTTGTCCTTCTTCTGATTTTCTGGACATTCTGAGATGTAATGTCCAGGCTTTCTGCACCTAAAGCACACAACCTCCTTGGTTGGTGTCTTGTCATACTTGGGCTTATCATCCTGCCTGGATGATTTCCTTCTGAAATCCTTCCTAGCCATCTTGTAGAATCTTTTAGCAAAGAGACTCATGAGTTCCTCATTGGAAGTTGATGTTGATTGTCTCTGAGATATCTGCAAGGAGAGAATTACCAAACTAACAATTCATCAAGGCAAGTATACCTATCGAAATGCAGCTAGGGGACACAAGTGTCGTATTAAAATCCGGGAACAGTTGAGTAAGCTTACTCACACGAAATCTATTATTTTATCGACGGAAAAATAAGGTTTTTTAGAAGAAAACTAAATGTACTAAATGAAGAGAACTACTTGCATGAAAAGAATAAGAGAGCTAAAAGAGCGATTAACTTAAGCTTAGTAACGATGAAGGGAAAATGCACTCGATCAGAAATCACCTCGGCAAGAGTGGTTAGAAAAATACGATAAATAAACCTAAGCTAATTAGGGTAAAGGTCCTTGACCGTGGAGGTTCCATGAATATTAACACGCTTCTCTCGAAGGCCGTGCCTAACTGAGTTTAGGAAGGTCCAACCGACTCTCGCCTAAATCAGAGGCCTAAAACTCGCTTTACGCGGTGAACTCCTCTATTGGATTTTACTCCAATCCGGGAGATTTGAATGTCTGCCTCTCTCGAGGGGTGCGAACAACTCCCTTTACTCTTGAGTGCTCATTTCAAACTTTCGGCCTCTCGGCTAGCCCGGAATGAAAGCAAAGGTGGAGAGTATATATCGATAATATACCTCCAACCCGTGATAAATCAAGAGTAATTCAAAGCTAAACCCTAAAAAGAAAAGGTAAGATTCAAAGCATCATAACCTAATCACTCGAACCTCGGATCAATTAGATCGAGTACATGGAGGATTAGTTAATCATGGTGAGGTGGAAGAGGGGGATGAGTAGAAGAAAAATACTGAAAACAGAGCAGGAACGAAAAAGAAAACAACACTTTTTATTTAGAGAAACAATGATCTTACAGCTTGAAAACCAGAGATTACAAGAACATGAAAAGGAAACTACACTATTATTAGCATCATACTACAGAAAGAAGCTAGGAGCTGATACAGGGAAAGCATAAAGCTAGAGCTACGAACTAAAAATGGAAAGACATGCTTAAAAAGTTCAAAAATACAAAGGACAGAACCTCCCCTCTCAAAGCAAAAAGTTTTCCTAAAACCCCTGGAGTTGGGCTCTATTTATAGAATTTTTCGGGTCGGGTCACGCCCCCCTGTCACGCCCTGGTCGGGCGTGACCCTGGGGCGTGACACATTCGGCGCGACTTTTTCGGGCAGGAATTGAATTCTGACGGAGTTGTTGCGGTACACGCCCACAGGTCACGCCCTGGTAGGGCGTGACCCTGGGGCGTGTTCTTTGCGGCGTGACTTTGGGAGCTGAAATTGAATGCTGGAGGTGACGGGCGGAATTGCTGAAGTACACGCCCATATGTCACGCTCGGGTTAGGCGTGACCCTGGGGCGTGACACTTTCGGTGCGGCGGTGGAGCGGGAAAAAACGAGCGCGATGCGGCGATTCCTCGGAACCTGGGGACACGCCTATAGTACACGCCAGTGTCGGGTGTGTCACGGGCGTGACCGAGGGCGTGTACACTAAGTTTCCACGGAATGCAGTTTCGGACCAATTGCTTCATTCCTCTGGGTTACACGCCCTAGGTACACGCCCTGGTAGGGCGTGACCTTGGGGCGTGTCACAGCAAAATTCGGCTGAAAGCCGTGAAAACCTGCAAAAAGCAGAAAAAATGCATTAGCGACAAAAATATATACAAAGGGGAATCAAAACAAGTACTTTACAAGACATGATTGGCTTTAAAACCCCGAAAATATCCTAATAAAATTGACTGCAAACGTATTATCAAATTCCCCCAAGCTTAAGTTTTGCTTGTCCCCAAGCAAAGATATAAAGACAAGCTAATCATAAAAAGTGACTAATTCAAAAAGTTTTAATCATACTCACAGAAGTACTATGCGAAATTCTAGGTAGGGAGAATGTAAAACGTAAACCTAAAACAATTATTTAGGTATGGTTTAACTTTTATAAACTTTACTTAATAAAAATAAATCATCCAGAATTTTGACGAAATTCTTTAAATGGATTTAAGTAAGGCAATCAAAATGAAAAGAACGTATTGAGTTATTACTAGATCCAAGCAACGCATTATAATTATATCAAATAAATAACAAAAATCTAGGTTTAAATCCAAAACTAAAACTGATTTACTTTTCTTCTTTTCTTAGTTGTTAAATAAAATTAAAAAAAAGGGCGTGAATCAAAAGGACTTTAATAGGACCGAAACGTTTGGTTTAGGAATATGAATAGGAGTGGAATTCAAATATAAACATGGAGGCTTAAAAATCACACTAAACCAAAACAACGAGTTTCAAAAAAATAAATTTATTTTAAACAAAATATGTATAAATAAATTTATTTTTTTCTCTTTATGATTATTTATCTCTTTTTTTTATTATTATTATTTTCATTCATTTTTGTTTTTTTTTTCAATTTATTGCTTTTGAGTACACCTTTTTCAACAATATCTCCACAGATAAGACAAAATTTCCTATAAAACAAAATTAGCGTGATTAGATAGGTAGGAATTTGGGCTTTGGTGAAAATGAAATGGTGTGTGGAGTTTATCAAATGAATTTGGAAAAAAGGCTCAAAAGCGGCTAACTAGTGGTAAAAGAGTTTAGGTTGGCAAGAAAGCTCAAACGTAAACAAAAATGTCCTAAATCATTTTCACGCGTTTTTTTTAAATTTATTTAAAACATAGAGTCGATAAATTTCAAAAAGCAAGTTCGAGATAATAAAAGAAGATTGATGAAATTATCTTGAAAATAAAAATAATATGTCACTTGGATCGTTCATATCTACTACGTTATTCAAAATATGTTCTTACAAAAATCATCTAAAGATGAAAAGGAAAATAGTGGATGATAAATTTTTAGAGAAAGTAAAGAAAATAAAGAACGGAAAACTATAATAGAAATGCACGGTTTAGAGAAATATTTTACCTTAACATGCTACCGTGAATTAGAAACACAGCATGGCCAACATTTTACTTGTGAAATATGATTAAAAAGAATGATTAGAAAAATTATAATTAACTACGTTGTTTATAAAGAAGTTTGAGAAAAACAAAACATAAACATGGGGTACTTATTGAAATACCAAAATGCAGCTATATATATATATAATAATTTTTTTGAATTTTTTTTAAATTTTGGATTTTTTGGGATATTTACAAAACAAAAAGAAAACAAAAAGAAGGAGGAAGTCCTCCCCCAAGCTTAAAATCTACATTGTCCGCAATGGAGAAGGAGGTCGGAGAACGAGAGAAAAGTAAAGTACAGAAATAAAAGACAGAATTGAAAAGCAGGTACTTCCCCGGTTTTATTTTGCAGGGCAAGTTGAGTGATGCCGCTCCTCCATGCATGTGCTGTGGATCTTCATGAAACGTCGTCCGGCGGACTTTGGCATGGAAGCAGAACCGTTGGAGCAGGCGATCGCAGAAGTTTCAGCTTGCCGGAGCCAGTCGGGGCAAAAAGTGTAAAAGAAAGAAAACAGAAAAAGATAACTTGGGTTGCCTCCCAAGAGCGCCCTTTGTTTAAAGCGTCATTTGAGCTCGACGCATCAAAATAATAATGTCCCAAATATTGTTTAAAAATAAAGTTCGAATAAAGTTAAAGTTTTGAGAAAAATAAAGTTCAGATTAATCAAATGTCAGGACCGGAAAGATAGAGTTAACAGGGTTGAGACTGACATCATCACAGAAATACAGTTTAAGACGCTGACCATTCACTTTGAAAGTACCCTTATCAGGGTGGGAAATTAAAACAGTACCATAAGAAAAGACTTCTAAAACAGTAAAAGGCCCAGACCAACGTGATTTTAATTTACCCGGGAATAAACGTAAACGAGAGTTATAAAGAAGCACTTGGTCGCCTGGCTTAAAGATTTTTGGGTGCCTAAGATGCCGGTCGTGTAAACGCTTCGTCCGCTCTTTATAAAGTCTATTATTTTCATAAGCGTAAGAGCGCCACTCGTCGAGTTCGTTAAGTTGAAATTTTCTAAAATCGCCGACAGAGTGGGGATCGAAGTTTAAAAATCGCAAGGCCCAAAAGGCGCGGTGTTCTAACTCTACGGGTAAATGACACGATTTTCCATAAACCAACCGATATGGCGTACAGCCGAGGGCGGTTTTGTACGCTGTTCGGTAGGCCCATAGAGCATCGTCTAATTTGGCGGACCAGTCTTTTCTAGATGTTGAAACAGTCTTTTCTAAAATTCTTTTTATTTCTCCATTCACTACTTCGACTTGTCCGTTAGTTTGGGGGTGGTAGGCAGTGGAAAGCTTATGAGTAACGCCATATTTAGTTAGGATTTTTGAAAATTGTGCGTTACAGAAATGGGAACCCCTATCACTAACGATACCGCGCGGCGTACCGAATCGAGAAAATAATTTTTTGAGGAAATTAACTACGACTCGGGCGTCATTCGTAGGAAGAGCTTGGGCTTCGGCCCAACGTGAAACATAATCAACGACAACTAAAATATACTTATTCCCGAAGCTAGAAGGAAAAGGGCCGACAAAATCAATCCCCCAGAGGTCGAAAACTTCGCACTCTAGGAAATAATTTTGTGGCATTTCATTTTTATTCGAAATATTCCCCGACCGTTGGCAACTATCACACCTACTCACAAAGGCATGCGCGTCTTTAAACAGGCTGGGCCAGTAAAAACCCGCGCTTAACACTTTGTGAGCGGTGCGAGCAGCTTGATAGTGCCCACCTGTCGGTCCTTCATGCAAATGTTTAATAATATCTAATCCTTCATCCAAGGAAACACACCTCCTGATCACTTGGTCTGCACAGACTTTAAAAAGATGCGGGTCCTCCCAAAAGTAGTTCTTCAGCTCAGAAAAGAATTTCTTCTTTTGCTGAGATGAAAACTCTTTTGGGAGCACACGGGCCACTAGATAGTTGGCGATGCGGGCAAACCAAGGAGAAGTAGATGTGTTAATTATGAAAAGCTTCTCATCAGGGAAATAGTAATGAAAAGAATTTTCGTCTAATTGCTCGATAAACGGGTTGTCTAGGCGCGAAAGGTGGTCGGCGGCCAAGTTCTCGGCACCTCGCTTATCACGGATCTCTAAGTCAAACTCCTGGAGGAGTAAGACCCAGCGAATCAAGCGAGGCTTGGCATCCGTTTTAGAGAGAAGATATTTGAGGGCCGAGTGGTCCGTAAAAACAATAATTTTCGAAAGAGTAATATAAGGGCGAAATTTGTCAAATGCGAATACTACAGCTATGAGCTCCTTCTCGGTTGTGGTGTAATTTTCCTGTGCAGATGTGAGAGTTTTACTAGCGTAATAAATGGGGTGGAAGTTTTTGGAAATACGTTGACCTAGTACGGCTCCCACCGCATAACTACTCGCATCACACATTATTTCAAATGGAAGATCCCACACCGGAGCTATCATGATTGGCGCATTAACTAATTTTTCTTTTATTAAATTGAAGGCAGCTAGACAGAGGTCATCAAAGATGAATGGGGCATCTTTTTCTAAGAGATGGGTAAGGGGCTTGGTGATTTTGGAAAAGTCCTTTATGAAGCGGCGGTAGAAACCCGCATGACCCAGGAAACTTCTTATGGCTTTTATGTTCGTAGGTGGCGGCAGTTTCTCGATAACTTCTATTTTTGCAACGTCTACTTCAATACCCCTTTCAGAAATTTTATGTCCCAAAACAAACCCTTCCCTTACCATAAAATGACATTTTTCCCAATTTAAGGCGAGGTTAGTTTCTTCGCATCGCTCTAAGACTTTTTCGAGGTTCTCTAAGCAACTATCGAAGGAATTCCCGAAGACGGAGAAATCATCCATGAAGACTTCCATAATGCTTTCTACGTACTTGTCAAAGATGGCGAGCATACATCGTTGGAATGTAGCTGGCGCATTGCACAATCCAAACGGCATTCTTCGGTAGGCGAAGGTGCCGAAGGGACAAGTAAACGTAGTTTTCTCCTGGTCCTCGGGGGAGATGGGGATTTGAAGATACCCCGAGAGGCCATCGAGAAAACAATAAAAGCTATGTCCGGAAAGTCGTTCTAAAATATGATCAATAAACGGCAAGGGGAAGTGATCCTTGCGGGTGGCGTCATTCAACTTACGGTAATCTATACACATTCGCCATCCGGTCACCGTCCGAGTCGGGATTAATTCATTATTTTCATTACTTACGACCGTTATCCCTCCCTTCTTTGGTACTACCTGTACTGGGCTAACCCACTTACTGTCGGATATAGGATAGATAATTCCTGCGTCTAACAATTTCATAACCTCGCCCTTAACTACGTCTTTCATGTTTGGGTTTATACGGCGCTGAGGTTGTATAGAGTTACGAGAATTATCTTCCATTAAGATTTTATGAGTGCAGAAAGATGGGCTTATGCCCTTGATATCAGATATCTGCCAAGCAATAGCTTGGCGATGCTTTTGTAAAATTGAAAGAAGTTTATTCTTTTGTGCATCCGTGAGGTAGGCCGAAATTATGACAGGCAGCTTAGAGTCCTTTTCTAAGAAAGCGTATTGAAGGTGCTCTGGTAGTTCTTTCAGTTCCAAGGTAGGGGGGGTCATCATACGAGGTCTTGGAAATTTGTTCTTTTTCAAAAACTATGTCCTCGTACACTTTTTTATATGTAAAATTAAAAGGGGTGTTGCCAGCGGCCATGGAGGCTTCGTGCAGCGATTCAGTTGGAAAAGTAGAAGAGGAACAGAAATCAAAAAATTCTTTTTCAAAATCAGAGGTGCGAGTGGAGGATTCTTCACTTAGGTGTAGAGATTCAGTTGGAAGAGTAGGAGAGGAACAAAAATTGGAAAATTCTTTGTCAAAATCAGAGGTGGGAGAGAAGGATTCTTCACTTATGGTATCCATGAAAAAATAGGAGTCATCATTAGCTAGTGTGTTCTTCATCGAGGGGGTGATAGAGAAAGTTACCTCATCGTCGCCCACTCGAAGGAAGAGCTTACCATTGCTTACATCAATGATAGCTCGGGAGGTGGCAAGGAAGGGTCGGCCAAGGATCAGGGGAACCTCGACGTCTTCTTCGATGTCTAAAATGACAAAGTCCACCGGGAAGATGAACTTGTCAACTTTGACTAGGACGTCCTCCACTATTCCTAACGGGTATTTGACTGATCTGTCGGCGAGATGGATACTCATGCGTGTGGGGTTGAGACTACCAATTCCTAACTTTTTAAACAACGAGAAGGGCATAAGATTAATACTCGCACCTAGGTCGGCTAAAGCGTGTTTGACAAAGAGATCACCAAAGACACACGGGATAGAGAAACTACCCGGGTCACTGATTTTCTTCGGTAATCCGTTTGTCAAAACCGCCGAGCATTCGACATTTAACGTGACATGAGAAAGGTTCTCTAACTTCTTCTTGTTAGTTAGGAGGTCCTTAAGGTATTTTGCGTACTTCGGCATCTGGGATATGGCTTCGTGGAAAGGCAGATTTACGTGGATTTGCTTAAACATTTCCAAAAAACGGGTGTATTGATCATCCTGTCGTTGTTTATTAAGTTCGGAAGGGTATGGCGGGGATGGATTATTTTTAAAGGTGGGTGGTGGAGTGAGTTCTTTTTCTACGATAGGGGTGATAATTTCTTCGGCAGAGGGTGGAATTTTTAAAACGGGAACGGAGCTTTGATTTTTAAAAACGGGAGCGGAGCTTGCCTCGGGTTCTTCACTTACCATACCAGGAACTTTCTTCCCACTCCGAAGAGTTATAGCTTTCGCTTGCTCTCTCGGGTTGGGCTCGGTATTGGAAGGAAGAGACCCTACGGGTCGCTCAGAAATCATTTTAGCGAGCTGTCCTACCTGATTTTCTAAGTTTTTAACACTTCCGGTTAAGGTTCTAATCGTAGCGTCATTAGCATTCATGTATTTTGAAAACACTTCCTCCAAATTTGGAGGTTTTGGAAAACTTTGAGGAGGTGGTGGTGGAGCAGAAAAATCACTTTGCGGTGGCGGGCGCACAGCATTCGATGGATTGCTCCACGAAAAATTCGGATGATTTCTTAACGCAGGATTATAACTATTCGGAAAATTAAAACCAGGAGGATGATAATTCGCAGCAGAAAAATTATTAAAAGCAGTTCTAGGCATATTATTTACATAATCCAAATGTTCAGCGGGAGGAGTTGCAGATTCCCATACCTGAGGGGCGGAGGCAGCAGTCATCTCCGTAATTTTTTTGCTTAATATTTCAACTTGCAGTGCGAGTTGTGAGACGTTGTCCACTTCAAAGAGACCTGTAGGTTTGTTTGGGCGGGACCTAGGCACATTCCACTAGTAAGTGTTCATGGCCATGTCTTCAAACAGCTCAAGAGCTGCTTCCGGGGTCTTATGGTTTAAAGTACCGCCAGAAGCTGCGTCTATCATTTGCTTCGTGCTTTGATTTAGCCCATTATAAAACGTCTGTACCTGCAACCATACAGGCAGAGCGTGATGTGGGCATCGTCTTAATAATTCTTTAAATCTTTCCCAGGTTTCATATAGGGTCTCTGAGTCTATTTGTCCAAAGGCAGAAATGTCATTCCTAAGTTTAGCAGTTTTAGCAGGCGGAAAATACTTGGCCAAACATTTTTCAGTTAATTGTGTCCAAGTAGTTATGCTATTTTTAGGAAGGGTGTTCAGCCACTGCTTAGCCTTAATTCTAAGAGAGAAAGGAAATAATCTTAGCCTAATAGCATCATTTGTGACACCATTTATCTTGAAGGTGTCACAAATCTCAAGAAAGCTGGCTATGTGTGCGTTCGGGTCTTCATCTTGAAGCCCGTCAAATTGCACATACTGCTGCACCATTTGAATTATGCTAGGCTTCAGTTCGAAATTATTATTATTTATTGCAGGGCGAACTATACTAGTTTCTGTACCCTCGAGATTTGGTCGTGCATAATAGGACATAGGCCTTTGCACGACTTCCTCCACGTTGGGTTCTGCCATTCTTAAGGTAGAAAATGACTCGGAATCCTCAACCGGCACTTGGGTAGTAGGGCCTTGAAATCGCGATCTTCTCCGAAGAGTACGCTCAATTTCGTGGTCCAGGTCCAAAGTAACCGACGGACTACCGCGGGTCATACACTAGAAGAAAAGAGGAGAAGCAAGACTAAAAAGTAAAAGAGCTAATGAAGTTGGAAAAAAATTTTTGAAATAGATTTTTTTATATTTTAACTCCCGAACTTCCCAAGGGCTACCCGGTGAAGGGTTCGCAAGGTACTAGACAAGATAGTGGCATTTAGAGCCACTTTGCCCTTTTCGAGAGAGTTAGGTGGTGTAGAAAATTTTGTGATGTGGGTTTCTATTAAGAATGCGGTAATTAAAATCCAGCCATTTATCTCTGTGCGAGTAGGCGGAAATTAAAAGCTATACTCACGCACTCGACAGAAAATTAAAACACACCCACTCGACAGAAAGTAAACACACTCTACTGAAATAAAGCCTGCCAATTAACTCAAGTGAGTAAGCGGAAAAATAAAAGATACGCACACTTGCTTGAAATAAATCCAGCCAATTAACTCAAGTGAGTAGGCGGAAAAATTAAAAATACGCACACTTAACAAAATCCAGCCATTTAACTCAAGTGAGTAGGCGGAAAAAATTTAAGAAGGAGGCTGAGAAAGAGAAGTGATAAAATTAATATATTCGCGTTTTCAATTTATCAACAAGCGTTGCTTCCCCGGCAACGGCGCCAAAAACTTGATTGTCTCTGAGATATCTGCAAGGAGAGAATTACCAAACTAACAATTCATCAAGGCAAGTATACCTATCGAAATGCAGCTAGGGGACACAAGTGTCGTATTAAAATCCGGGAACAGTTGAGTAAGCTTACTCACACGAAATCTATTATTTTATCGACGGAAAAATAAGGTTTTTTAGAAGAAAACTAAATGTACTAAATGAAGAGAACTACTTGCATGAAAAGAATAAGAGAGCTAAAAGGGCGATTAACTTAAGCTGAGTAACGATGAAGGGAAAATGCACTCGATCAGAAATCACCTCGGCAAGAGTGGTTAGAAAAATACGATAAATAAACCTAAGCTAATTAGGGTAAAGGTCCTTGACCGTGGAGGTTCCATGAATATTGACACGCTTCTCTCGAAGGCCGTGCCTAACTGAGTTTAGGAAGGTCCGACCGACTCTCGCCTAAATCGGAGGCCTAAAACTCGCTTTACGCGGTGAACCCCTCTATTGGATTTTACTCCAATCCGGGAGATTTGAACGTCTGCCTCTCTCGAGGGGTGCGAACAACTCCCTTTACTCTTGAGTGCTCATTTCAAACTTTCGGCCTCTCGGCTAGCCCAGAATGAAAGCAAAGGTGGAGAGTATATGTCACAACCCGCATTTCCTCAACGAGCATATCGTATCAGAGCAAGAGGAACTACGGGTTATGATGCCACGTCGTGCAGGGGATAACTGCACACACTCAGGCAACTCTTGACGCTAACTTTCCAAGTTGAAATTCAACAGTTACATGCAGGAAAACTTTTGGTTTGAATGGCCGTATCCCTCGGCCTTAGGTAGGAAAACTACATTTGTACGCGGCGGAAATACTTTGTTGATTTATGATGAGCTCCTATATGCAGTCTAGAGTGATACTACTATAAGAACTCCTCTTTGTTTACGTTATTTGGAAAGTATGTGTTAGTTAAACAAAACATGTATGCATGATATACAAGAGTACATATCATTAGTCAAAATAGCTAATGCAACCTACTAGAAAACCATCCCAAAAGCAAGTACATATCATTTCATCCAAGTGAGGTACATTAGCAGTCTCGTTCATATTTTACATAAAAGAAAACCACCAATGGGCGCCAACAAGCTGACACGAACCCATTGGGGCACATGTATGTCTGTACAACAAAAAGAAGAACTACCTCGCTATGTATGCTCGGCTAGCTCCCAAGGAACGCCACCAACCAACCTAGCCGCTCAATCGGCTACAACCTGCACCTGAGGCATTCAAGAAAGAATACCTCAGCAACCAACCAAGCTATACAAAAAGAGAGCATAAATGTCATATATGATAACAAAGGGGCTTACCGACCCCACAGAGATGTTTCATCTAGTAACATGAGTGAACAAAACAAGTGGAAAATGCACCACAATCCATGCCAAACGCACCAAGTGCGTACAAGTTCATCAAATCCTGCTCAACCCGCAGGAACAAATGGCAAAACGCATGCCCATTCCATCATTCATAGGACAAAACCTACTAGACAAGTGAAGCATAAGCAGCGGTTAAGTTCAATTTTGCAAGGGTCTTACCGGTGGCGGCCCTAAAGTGGAACGCACCAAACAACACCAGCTCAAATCGGGGCCAAAGTGGTCTCTCTAACCACAAAAACAAAACCCGGTGGCCACAGGCTGAAACCACACCACCCCTTGCAAAAATTCTCACACAAACGCTCCCGCCATGCTTCACAAATTCGCCTCGCAAAACGCCCCATAACCCAAGGTAACACGCTCCTGTCATCGTCCTTACACACGACTACCCATTGCCAACGTCTAGGTTGATGCCTTCATCCCATAGAAAGAATCACACGCTTTGTATCAAAAATAAAATCACATGATAGGATTTGATTAACATGAGTACATAGTCCACATATTTGGAACACAATCATATGTTTTTTGATCAAGGAAAAATCACCTCTCTTGATAGGTTACATGACTATGACAAATCAGCTACATGAATTAAGCTAACATAGGGCAAATTGATAATGAATCACAAACCTAAACATGAGAGAGCAAAGTCGTTTAGCATAATTAGCATAAGGAAGTAGCTACTTTGAATTTAGCATAGGGAATTTGCTAATTGGAATTAACCTAGGGACTTTCACATAGAACAAACAAGAGGATGCATCATACGTTGAAGCAAGAAGAACAAACTAAGCATAAGGGAATTGAAAGAGCAATACTAGGCTAATAAGGAAGAATTCATCTCAAGATCTAAAGCTAGGAAAATGGAATATTTCATCAAGAACGAAGATTGGCAAGGGTGGAGGACACCGCTTGCCTGTACCGAGACGATGCCGCGACGGTTTCTCCTCTCTTTCCTTGCCTTGCTTGCTCCCTTGCTCCCTTGCTTTCTCTTTGAGAATGAAGAAGAAGAAGAAGAAGAAGAAGAGAAGATGAAATGAGAAACCAAATCTCTGTTTCGGACTTAAGTCATCCAAAACAGAGCTGAACCGTTCGATGTAGGATCAAGGAAATGAACGGCACAAAAAAACTGGAAAAAGTCGATTTTCGGGCCGGTCACGCCCTGTGTCACGCCCGTGACACAGGGCGTGTACCATAAGCGGCGCCGAAAGGCGGCAATTTCACGTTTATCCACACGGTACACGGCCGGGTACACGCCCGTGACGGGTCGGTCACGCCCGTGACCTAGGGCGTGTAACCCGTGTCTCGACACCTCGTCGACAAAAAAGTGTCGACACTCGACCCAGCATGACACGCCCTGTGACACGCCCGTGTCACAGGCCGTGTCCCCTCTCTCGACGACTCGACACTCGATACTCGATGCTCGATACTCGACGATCGACACTCGACACTCGACGAAGCGGGACACGGCCCGTGACACGCCCGTGTCACGGGGCGTGTACCCCATTCGTCGAGCTCAACTCGACGCAAGAAAAAATATCGTCGAGTCAAGGAGGTCACGCCCAGGTCACGGCCTGGGTCACGCCCGTGTCAGGGGGCGTGTATAGCACAAAAACGACCATTTTTCCCTTTTGTGAAAAATGTTTCTGAGACGTCCTAGACTATTTTTGCCTTAAGCACTTTTTACCCTTTTTTGTTTCCTGAACCAACAACTTATTTTGAGCAACATTCCCGGGCGCGGAAAAGTGCAAGCATTCCCTAAGCGGCCTCACCGAGTCCCTCATTTGGACTCCGGTTTGCTGGGGCATCGTGCAACTCGGCAATCAAAACAGCCACTCGCAAGCCCGCGGGACAAACCATGCTCAAACTACAATCAAAGCCAACGTAACGCCCATCATGCGTACGTAATCAAAAATCCGGGGCGTTACAATCACTCCCCCTAACAAAAAGTTTCGCCTCGAAACTTTCACAAAAACAAACACATAAGCAAACCAAAATATGAATGCAACCAAACACCAAGTCACATACCAGCTTGTCTACGGGAACAAATGAGGATGAGCCGCCCTCATTGTTGATTCGAGTTCCCACGTCGCGCTTTCCACATCCTGATTTTTCCATAGCACCTTCACCATAGGAATCTTCTTTTTCCGCAACACGCGATCTTGGGAGTCCAATATCCGGATGGGCATCTCTACATAAGAAAGGTTGGGCGCTAATTGCGGCACAACGTCTAACACTTGCTTGTCATTCCGCATACACTTGCGCAGTTGGCTAACATGAAACACATTGTGAACACCAGGAAAGTTCACGGGTAATTCCAGTTTGTAGGCGGATGCTCCAACTCGCGCAAGAATCGGGAAGGGACCCACAAATCTTGGGTCTAATTTGCGCTCCTTTCCAAACCTTTTAATCTCAACCATTGGGGAGACTTTCAAAAAAACAGAATCCCCCACCGCAAATTCTAATTCCGACCTTCGTCGGTTGGCATACTTTTCATATCGCTCTTGGGCGATTCGGAGCTTCTCCCGAATAAGGCGTACTGCAACTTCCATATCCTCGAGCGCCTCTGGACCCAACAAGGGCCGCTCGCCAACCTCAGTCCAAAAGAGTGGGGTCCGACATCGTCGCCCATATAATGCTTCGAACGGAGCCATTTGCAAGCTTTCTTGATAGCTATTATTATACGCGAACTCCATAAGCCTCAAACGTTCATCCCATGCTCCGCCATACTCAAGAATGTAACATCGAATCATATCTTCTACAATCTGATTTACTTTTTCGGTTTGGTCATTCGTCTGAGGATGATAGGCCGTGGAATATCGCAAATCTGTCCCCAAACCCTCTTGTAGACTGCGCCAAAAACGAGAGGTAAAGCGGGAATCTCGGTCTGAAATGATATTCATAGGCACACCATGCAGTCGGATGATCTCGTTCAAATAGAGCTCCGCTATGGTCTTCATCGGGTAGTTGACCTTAAAGGGTATAAAATGAGCACACTTGGTCAACCTGTCCACGATCACCCACACGGAGTCATGTCCTCGTGGAGATCTGGGTAAACCGGTAATAAAATCCATTGAGATACTTTCCCACTTCCAGGTTGGAATCTCCAATGGTGTTAACTTGCCACCAGGCTTCCCATGATCAGCTTTCACCCGTTTGCAGGTATGACATTCTGAGACAAATTGCGCTATATCTCTTTTCATTCCATACCACCAGACAATTTGTTTCAAATCACGGTACATTTTTGTTGAGCCTGGATGGTAGGCCATACTTGCGCCATGTGCTTCCTTACACACCGAGTCCCTAAGAGGCCTCACCGAGTCCCTCATTTGGACTCCGGTTTGCTGGGGCATCGTGCAACTCGGCAATCAAAACAGCCACTCGCAAGCCTGCGGGACAAACCATGCTCAAACTACAATCAAAGCCAACGTAACGCCCATCATGCGTACGTAATCAAAAATCCGGGGCCTTACAGTATATATCGATAATATACCTCCAACCCGTGATAAATCAAGAGTAATTCAAAGCTAAACCCTAAAAAGAAAAGGTAAGATTCAAAGCATCATAACCTAATCACTCGAACCTCGGATCAATTAGATCGAGTACATGGAGGATTAGTTAATCATGGTGAGGTGGAAGAGGGGGATGAGTAGAAGAAAAATACTGAAAACAGAGGAGGAACGAAAAAGAAAACAACACTTTTTATTTAGAGAAACAGTGATCTTACAGCTTGAAAACCAGAGATTACAAGAACATGAAAAGGAAACTACACTATTATTAGCATCATACTACAGAAAGAAGCTAGGAGCTGATACAGGGAAAGCATAAAGCTAGAGCTACGAACTAAAAATGGAAAGACATGCTTAAAAAGTTCAGAAATACAAAGGACAGAACCTCCCCTCTCAAAGCGAAAAGTTTTCCTAAAACCCCTGGAGTTGGGCTCTATTTATAGAATTTTTCGGGTCGGGTCACGCCCCCCTGTCACGCCCTGGTCGGGCGTGACCCTGGGGCGTGACACATTCAGCGCGACTTTTTCGGGCAGGAATTGAATTCTGACGGAGTTGTTGCGGTACACGCCCACAGGTCACGCCCTGGTAGGGCGTGACCCTGGGGCGTGTTCTTTGCGGCGTGACTTTGGGAGCTAAAATTGAATGCTGGAGGTGACGGGCGGAATTGCTGAAGTACACGCCCATATGTCACGCCCGGGTCAGGCGTGACCCTAGGGCGTGACACTTTCGGTGCGGCGGTGGAGCGGGAAAAAACGAGCGTGCTGCGGCGATTCCTCGGAACCTGGGGACACGCCTATAGTACACGCCCGTGTCGGGTGTGTCACGGGCGTGACCGAGGGCGTGTACACTAAGTTTCCACGGAATGCAGTTTCAGACCAATTCCTTCATTCCTCTGGGTTACACGCCCTAGGTACACGCCCTGGTAGGGCGTGACCTTGGGGCGTGTCACAGCAAAATTCGGCTGAAAGCCGTGAAAACCTGCAAAAAGCAGAAAAAATGCATTAGCGACAAAAATATATACAAAGGGGAATCAAAACAAGTACTTTACAAGACATGATTGGCTTTAAAACCCCGAAAATATCCTAATAAAATTGACTGCAAACGTATTATCAGATGTCTCACTGTCCTCAGATGCTTTGAAGGCTATGTTGTGATCCTTTCTCACTGGAGTTGTAGCCTTCTGTTCTGCTGCTTCTCTTGATTTGATCAGCTGCTCATAGGATTTTAATTTTCCTAGTAGAGATTTAGTTGATATCTCATTTAGGCTTCTGGCTTCTTTGATTGGCCAGATTCTGGAATCCCAAGAGCTAGGGAAGCACATCAGTATCTTGTCATTCACCTCTGTCAGGGTGATGTCCTTATCCAAGGTTTTGAGCTCATTGATGATTGAGCTTAACCTATTATACATTTCAGCCACTGATTCTGTCTCATCCTTTTTGAAGTTCTCATACAGGGAGATGAGATTGGATCTCCGGTCTTTTCTCTCATCTGCTGAGCCAGCAACCATTTGGTTGAGGGAATCCCAAATGGCCTTGGTTGAGGTGCACTCAGCCACCTTTTGAAATATGTCATCTGACATAGTTTGAGCCAAGATATTCATTGCCTCAGCATCTGCAATTTTTGCTTTCTTGTAGGTATCATTATTTTCAGGAGGAGGCACTGCAGTCATGTTGGTGGAGGTGCTTGTAGAAGCTGCAGGTGCTGGAGGTACACCTGTCAAGATAACAGAAAAGATAT
Source organism: Platanthera guangdongensis (assembly GCA_039583875.1). NCBI lineage: Eukaryota > Viridiplantae > Streptophyta > Magnoliopsida > Asparagales > Orchidaceae > Platanthera > Platanthera guangdongensis. The sequence goes on from CM077163.1 coordinate 113,531,390, forward strand.
CCTCATCAATAGAATTCATGTATAATCTGATTCTTGCCTTCCAGATTGCAAACTTGTTAAGATTGCAAACTGTAGGCCTGATGCTTGCATAATCTTTGTTTTGGGTCATTTTTGTGAAGAAATAAATCTAATAACAAAAACAAACAAACAGATCTAACAAGAGGGATCTTTGTGGTTCAGGTGTTAGCCTGTACAACCAATTAAGGTGTTGTATTTTAACCAACCTCACTCTGATACCAATTGAAAGTGCAGGTTAGATCTGAAATACTCTAGAGGGGGGTGAATAGAGTATTGTGCTTTCTTCAAACTTTTTACAACTTTTGTTGTAAGTCTAGGTGAACAAGTCAGCAAATAAAATAAACTAAGCACAGCAACCTAAACAATCACAGATCACAGCCAAAACAAAAATAAAGGGTAACCAGACGACACAAGAAATTTTATAGTGGTTCCCCAACCTGGGTACATCCACTCTTCTACCACCCTGGTAGGAATCCACTCAGGTTTTTGATCAGGTGCCTGACACCAATGAGCTTTTGTTCAGGTGCTCAAAAACCAAAACCTCAAGTCTTTTGGAAGGAGACTTGCAACCAGAATAATTTTGATGGGAATTAAAACCCTGTACAAGAGTTGGAAAAGAGGTGATGGTGTCTTCTCTTTCTCAATAATAACTGAGAAGACTGTGGATTGATGTTAGCAGATTTTGCTCCCCCTGAGATCTTGAATGTATCAGGAAAGCTGGAGCACTGCTACAGGGTGATAGGTCTTCAAAGACCTAGAGTGCCTAGACCAGAGATGCTTTAGAAACTTCTTTGACAGATTGATTAATTTGTTCTCCTTTGAAGTTATTCTGAGAATTGACAGAAGAAGACTCTTGATAGTGATAGATTGTTCTTCTTCTTCTTGATGAAGTTGTTCTATGGCCTGAGCTGATTGCAGTAGAACTTTTGATTTGAGTATGATTGTTCTTCTGTGCAATCTAAGTGTGTCTGTCTGATCGTCTGTATTGCTAGCAGTATGTCTGTATGACTGTGTGGTAGTGCTTGATCCTTTCTTTTCTTTTCTATATCTTTTAGACTTACTGAGAACATTCGAAATTCGAATGTTGAGCAGTAATTGCAGTCGGCCTTGGAAAGAAGCGGCAATCAATAATTTCCCCAACTATCCCAAGGAAAAACGGCATGAAATAATCCATGATTAATTGCACGTTCTAACGGTAACATTCCGAGAAGATCTGGCATTAATTGTTCAGGAATCATCGCCAAGAAACGGGACGGGAAAACTGAAGAAGACCTAATCTGGAATCGTCGAACGAAGAACGTAATTTGTCGAGCTGAGTATGAGTTCGTCGAGCTGAGCTTGAGTTCGTCGAGCTGAGCTTGAGAGAGTTCGTCGACCAGACAATCTTCACTTGTCCAACAGACAGTCTTCATTCGTTGAGCTGAGATCCAGATTCATCGAGCTGAGAACAGTTCTAGACTTAGTCAAAATATTATGTATCTACTGATATTCTGTGTCGACATAAGCTGGTGTCGACTGATTGATCTTGGTGTTGACTCAAATCTTCTTATGTCGACATAAATTGGTGTTAACTAATATCCTGGTGTCGACACAAATCTTCTGGTGTCGACATAAATTGTCTGGTGTCGACACATGCCCTAAGTGTCGACACAAGACCTCTTAATTCAGAAACCGTCGAGTAGAGTACTGAAATCGTCGACCTGAGAAGTTGACTTCGTCGACTTGAGAAGTTGAGAACTTGAGGTCCAAGTTCATCGAGCTCAGAATCTAATTCGTCGACCGAAGCTTGAAGTTGGACTTAGAAAAATTCTGAAGTTGTTCTGGCTTTAGCTTGATGTAGAAACTCTGTCTTCGTCGAAAAGAGAACTAAGATCGTCGAGCTCAGCACCAAGAAATGTCTCACGATCGTCAAGCACAGAACACCTTTCATCGAGCTGAGTTCGACGAACGTCGAACTCATTTTACTTTATCTTGAAATCTTCTAAGTCTGGAGTCCCTGAAGGTCTTGTTGATAGCTGGTCCATCTGAAATTGAACCTAAGGACTTGGCCTAGACTCTAGGACACAAACTTGACCCTGGCTATACATGATGGGTCACATCCTAAGCTAGTGAACCTAGCCCAAATCAACTAGGGATCCAACACAGTGTTGAATGGAAGTTTCCACTGTTCCATTTGTGCTTATATGGGTACAATACATATATGTGTGGGATAAACGTGTTTGCACGATAGTTGTGAACACGAATAGAAAGTTGATATTCTATTACATGGGGACATTTTTGCCCATAATTGTCAGGATTGGTCAACCAATGGTTGAGCAGAAGATAAGAGTGTCGTATGTTGAAACGGGAAAGGCAGTGGTGGAGTCCTCTGCATCCCAGGTGCAATCCTGAGTTTATACTCCTGGAAGGTAGGAGGCCATTAAGCACAGTGACGTTGTTACAGGTACGCGGTAACAACATTGATTGCTTTTCTTATTGCATACTTTGTATGTAGCTTGTGCGCTATGTGTGCGCCATAGGCTTTGGTATGATTTGTCACACGCGGGCAAGAGTATTGTTTGATACGGATGCTTCGCATTCATTTCTGTCTAAGGACTTCGTAGCTCAAATTGGAGTACCTAGTCATGTGCAGACAGAGAGCGTGAGGGTGTTATTCCCGAATGATTGTTTGATGTTGGCTGAGAGAACATGCGATGTGGCGGTGTAACTTGGAAGTCGGGAATTTTGTTTGAATGCATCCGTGCTGCCAATATCGGAGTTTAGTATGATCTTTGGTATGGACTGGCTCGCGGAGCAGCATGCCTTTATTAATTCTAATGCCAAAGAGATCACATTGGGCCAGAATACCAAGCATGAGACTAAGTTCGCTGGTATGCGAGGAGTGGGCAGGACCTTGATGTCTGCACTCCAAGTCGTCAAGGCTGTTCGGAAGGGCGCGAAGTTATACTTCACGCTGATTCAGGCGGGGGAACCAAAGGCCAATGTGTATGATGTTCTGGTTGTATCGGAGTTTGCAGGTGTGTTCCCTAAGGATCTTTCTGGGCTACCACCCTAGCGCAAGATTGACTTCACGATCGAGTTGGTGTCAGGTGCGAAACCTGTGGCCCGCTCTCCATATCGCATCGCGCCAAAGGAAATGACGGAATTGAAAGTCCAATTGCAAGAGTTACTGGAGCAGGGATATATACGCCCAATTATGTCACCTTGGAGCGCACTTGTTCTGTTTGTGAAAATGAAAGACGGTGGTTTGCGGTTATGTAATGACTACCGCGAATTGAATAAGCTGACAGAGATGAACAAGTATCTGATTCCACGAATAGATGAATTGTTCGATCAGCTGGTGGGATCAACTGGCTACTCTAAATTGGATTTGAAATCTGCATATTACCAGTTAAGGATTCGGGAAGGTGACATTCCCAAGACCGCAATTGGAACATGCTATGGTCATTATGAGTTCACGATAATGCCATTTGGGCTATGCAATGCGCCATCGGTATTCATGGACCTGGTGCACCGAACGTTCCAAGAGTACTTGGACTTGTTCATGATTGTATTCATTAATGATATTCTGGTGTACTCTCAATCTAAAGCTGATCACGCAAACCACTTGCGGTTGGTGTTGCACACCTTGCGAAGGAATAAGCTTTATGCCAAGTTCTCGAAGTGCGAGTTTTGGCTGTCGTCAGTGGCTTTTCTTGGCCATGTGGTAAGTGGAGAGGGCATAGCAATGGATCTGTCAAAGATAAGAGCCATTCAGGAGTGAACATTGTTGTCTTCGGTGGCCAAGGTCAGGAGCTTCCTTGGACTGGCAGGCTACTGCAGATGTTTTGTTGAAAACTTCTCGCAGATCGCTTTGCCTCTGACCACACCGACGAGAAAGGATCAGAAGTTCGTTTGGACGTCGGAGTGCGCGCAAGCTTTTGAAGAGCTAAAGAGTCGATTGACCACGGCGCCCGTGTTGACATCGCCATGTGGTACCGAAGGATACGAGATCTATAGTGACGCTTCAGAGAGCGGCTTAGGCTGCGTTCTACTGTAATTTGGAAAAGTGATTGCTTATGACTCACGCCAGTTGAAAGTGCATGAACGAAATTATCCCGTCCACGACCTGGAGTTGGCGGCGGTGATCTTTGCACTGAAGTTATGGCAGCATTATCTTTATGGCGTATAAGTGAATATCTTTATGAACCATAAGAGTCTAAAGTACTTGTTGGAGCAGAAGGATCTGAATATGCGACAAAAAGGTGGCTGGAGTTCCTTGGGGACTACACCTTTGCGATTCATTATATTCTCGGGAAGGGAAATGTGGTCGTTGATGCCTTGCATCAGAGGGCTCCGGCAAGGGCAAATTGGTTGCAGAAGCATGATGAACGGCTAATCCAGGAGTTGGAAGCGTTAGAGATTTCTTGTTTTGTCAAGAATTCCACAGCCAATGCATGTCTGAACTAGACCGAGGTGCAATATGATCTTGCGAACAGGATTCGACGAGCAACGGAGCTGGATGAAAGTCTCCAACGCTATGCAAAGGATGAGCAAGAGGAAAAATTCTCCTCGGATGACGGCCTATTACGGAAAGAGGGTAGGTTGTGCGTCCCGAGTATGGGTAAGTTGCGTGAAGAGTTGATGTACGAAGCTCATTTCACCAAGTACTCAATTCACCCTGGGAGCACAAAGATGTTCAGAGACATGAAAAAGCTGGTGGCCAGGACTAAAGAAAGATATCGCTCATTATGTGGCTAAATGTCAAACTTGTGCTTTGCTGAAGGCGGAATGCCAGAAGCCTGGTGATTTCTTGAAGTCATTATCGATTCCGGAATGGAAGTTCGATGATATTTCAATGGATTTCGTGCACATGTTGCCGAGATCTCAACGCGGGACTGCTGCAATCTGGGTGATTGTAGACCGGTTGACGAAAGTGGCGCACTTCCTTTCGAACAAACAGGACAATTCCATGGAAAGTTTGGCAAAGCTCTCTGTGGAGCAGATCGTATGGCTACATGGTGTTCCTCGTAATATCGTGAGCGATCGTGATGGGCGATTTACATCCAATGATTAGAGGTTTGTCCATCAGCTTTTGGGCATGAAGTTGACGTTCAGTACGGCCTTTCATCCCCAAACGGATGGCCAAACTGAAAGGACCAACAGAACTATGGAGGATATGCTCCGAATGTGCGCCCTGGATTTTGGTAAGAGATGGGAAGATCATCTATATATGGTGGAGTTTGCCTACAATAAAAGCTACTAAGCGAGCATTGGGATGGCACTGTTTGAAGCTCTATATGGTCGGAAGTGTCGTACACCGTTAGCTTAGACAGAAGTAGGCGAATCCAAACTATATAACCGTAAAGAAGTCGAGGAAGCTAACTCGACGATACACACAATTCGGGAGCGGCTACTGATAGCCCAAGATCGACAAGCGAAATACTACAATGCCAAGCACCGGAACGTGAAATTCGCAATGGGCGATTAGGTATATTTAAAGATCAAACCCTTCACAGGCGTGTCCAGGATTCGGCGTCTGAAAAAGTTAAGTTCGAGATATCTTGGTCTGTTTGAAGTGGTAGAGAGTATTGGAGAAGCTGCATATCGGCTAGCTCTTTCGGCAGACTTGCATGGATTACATGATGTGTTTCACATCTCTGTGCTTCGAAAGCCGTCAAAGATCCAGCTCAAGTGATCGAGAATGATCGTGTGCTGGTGGAGTATGGGCTAATGACGAAAGTTAGGCCCATTTGGATCGAGGATCGCGCCGATAAACAGTTGCGGAATAAGGCAATTGGGATTGTCAAAGTCCGATGGGATAATTGTGGTCGTAAGGAGGTAACATGGGAGTGAGAGCAAACCATGCGATCAGAATTTCCCGAATTATTTGTATAAACTGTTATGCAGTGCATCTCTTGTTGTAATGGACATGCTGAAAGTTATAACATCTTGTTTTGATTTCCTTACTGTGCGCAAATTTCGGGACAAAATTTCTTATAAGGAGGGCAGGGTTGTAACACCCCAAATCCCAGGATTGGGTTCCTGTTGGGTGATACGACCTGAGACACGGGCGTGTCCCAGGGCGTGTCCTGCTTTGTGGGATCAGCAGTCTGTCGAGTGTTCGACGAACTGCACTCGACGAGTTCTCGAGAGGGAACACGCCCTGCGACACGGGCGTGTCAGGGGGCGTGTCCTCCTCTGGTCGACGAACTTCGCTCGATGAAGAGCACGATGGGGGCGTGTCTGCTGCCGTGTAAGGGCACACGGCAAGTGACACGGGCGTGTCACAGGCCATGTCCTTTTCTGGATCTGGCCAGGGCAGTGCGCCCTGATGAACACGGGCAGGACACGGGTGCATCTTTGGGCACACGGCCTGTGACACGGGCGTGTAACATGGTCGTGTCCCGCTCGAGTTATTTTGATTGTGTGCAGCTCGAAGTACATGGCCACAGACATGGGCATGTCTAAAGGCATGTCAGGTCACACGGCCTATGATACGGGCGTGTCACATGGCCATGTACTCTTCTAGATAAGTCGGTTGTGTGCTGCTTAAGGTACACGGCCTGTGACACGGGCGTGTCACAGGCCGTGTCAGCCCAAATGCAGACTTTTGTGGCAAAATTGTGGCCGTCCATTTTCCTCAGCTGGGATCGGATGGCCCAGATTTCTTTCCCCTACTTTAAGGCTGAGATTGAGAAGGAAAATCTCATTCTAATCTTGGTCATCCTCTTTCTAAGAAACTAGAGAGAGAAAGAGAGGGGGGAGGAGGATAGGGGAGCCGACCACCGGTGGAGCTGCGGAATTCCAATTCGAGATCCGAGGCTAGCGTTGTGGAGGCAAGGCCGCTGCGGTGCTTTCCAACTGGCTAGAAGCCCATGGCTCCGAAAGAGATCTTCAAGGGTAACGATCTTCCTTCTTAGCCATGTGAAGTCTTCCTTTTTGGCATGTGCATGGGATTTCCCCACCAGAGGGTGGATTTTGAAGAGATTCCCTTGGGTTGTTTCTTGGAATCCCGAATTATCTTGCATATAGATCCGGAAATGGAGTACGGAATAGGCATGTTGTGTGAAGCCCATATGCACAGGTTGGTCTGGATTGGTGATGTTGCATATACACATCGGAGAAGTCTCTGTGATTAAACATGTAGTTTATGGAGTCAAATGGGTTGTGCCTGCGAAGGCGAGTAGCAGGAAGTACATGAGTGGTAGTCCAGGAAAGGACCCATGTGATGCTTGTGATGCTTGTGATGCTCGATGGGTTGGACCTATGAAGGGCAGTAGCAGGAAGTACTAGAGTGGTAGTCCAGGAAAAGACCCTCTGATACTTGAAATGCTTAGGACGCTTGATGGGTTGTGCCTTTGAATGGTAGTAGCAGGAAGTACTGGCTTGGCAATCTAGTAAAATACCCTCAAGTGTATGCTATGAATGTACGGTTAAGTCTAGGGATGGAAAATGAGTTCTGTTGCTAACGCGAGGCGTGGCTCCTAGCTAACCAATAAATGTAACGCCAGTCCCGTGAGAACGGTCTGGCTATGTGTGAGCTTGATAAGCTCTTACGGATTTATGCCAAATAGGTAAGGTGAAACTGACCCGCGCCCTTTTCTTAGCCGCGAGCACGCTGTACTCGGAGATGGCAAGACGATTTGAGCTACGGGGGGTGGTTGATCCGACCTGCATTATGTATGTCCGACTTGAAGACCTGAAAGTGCGGTCTATTGGAGCGCATAGCGAGAGTCTTAGGCCTGTGCGCCATGACACCATGGGGGCTACGGGCCAATCTCTGGTCATAAAGACTAAAGTATCTGATTGTACGCCATGGAGGAAAATGCTCAAGTTTGTCGTTGGGCTTCAGGCCTTGAACGGCGGTGGGCAACTTGTTTATCCGGTACACCAAGAATGTGCCCTGAGTGCACGGATCGTCGGGCCGCGTGGCTGACGGTTGTGATGGATTGTTTGTCCGTCAGAGCACAATGTGTGATATATATATATATATCTGCATATGATTTCCTATGACTGCACGGAAGGAATACCACTACCCCGGGTAAGGGGTAGGGTCGTTATAAATTGGTCAGCTGAATGCTGACCGTTGTCATGTTTGCCACCGTTGGGTGGGCTATCCTTATACAGGTGCTGGAGAACCGAGCGGGACGTTTAAAGGCTGAAATCCCTGCTACTGCTACTGCTGCTGTTGTTGCTAGACCTTGAAGGCTAAAATGAAAATATTATGTTTTGTTCATGTGTGGCCAGCCTGCGCGCCAATATTTGGAAGCCACTTTTGTAAAGAGCAACTATAAGGCCCTAAGGCCAAATAACATTGTATTTGATACATGCCTATATAAATGTGGGTGTTTATATTAGGGGACATTCATGGTTGGAGTTCAGTTTTATGTTAACAGCTTCCGCTAGAATGCTATGAGTTAGGACGCGCAACTCTGATATCAACTCGTGACTTCCCCGCTTGTTTTGTAGCATATGGTGTGGGGCCCCGGCCGGACCTTCTATTATATGTTATACAAATGGATGGAGTCATTACAACACGGGCGTGTCCCTACCCGTGTAGTTCAATTTCTAGCTTCGGCGAATTTTCCGGCCGCGTCGTTTCGAAAGGACTCATTTAATGGGTTGATTAGCGGTCTAATGACAGGCTGACAAGTGGCTAGGTAATTATCTCACTATAAAAAGGGACATGAGAAAACTCTAGCCTTCTTTATCACTTGGCTGAGCCATTCTCCTGTCAAACCGTCCCTGTAAGAAATTTCTAGAGAGGAAGAAGGTGATGGAGCCGATTTTCTTCCTATGAAGGACGAAGACCAACCAGCGAGGAGAAGATGCCGCCAAGAAGGGTGACAAGATCCATGACTGAAAATGGTGGAAACGCTAGAAATGAGGTGAGCTTCCTACCATCTCCCTTGGTGCTAGATCTTTAGTTATTTCTATGAGAGATATCGACTCAAAAGGGTCTTGATTTGAGAGAAGAAGGTTTCTAGGAGAAGGCCATGCAAGGACTTGTGTCTTTGGAATTAGAGTCTTCAACCTTTCCCTTGCTTCGAATACAGTTTGTGGATTGGTTTCGTAAAGAGAAGTGGCCTTATGAGGGTGAATAGGGAGGAGAATCCTGGATGTTATTTTAAAAAATTGGTTGAAGGAAGAAGACGAACCGATGTCGTCCGATCTGCTTTAAGATGCGCGAAGAAATCTGTTTTCTGCGCGCTGCAGCCTTCGTGACCATTTTCAGTCATGATGCGGCCAAATATGTTCTTTTGACTAAACACGAAAGTCATAGCCCTTGGAAATACCTTTCCAACGAGGGGTTAAACGCCTTCACCAGATTCTTATAGCCTCGGCAATCGCTATTTGAATTTGTTGTACAGTAATCATTCCTACACATGTAATTCTCGTGTTTGTTTTGTATTGGTAGAGAGATCACAGTACAGTAACATTAATGTTTATGGAATTTAGACTATAAATGATTGGGGTGAAATATGTTAATGGCATTTATTGGTTAGATCCTTAATGAACAAATGGTGTAGTAAGGTGCACTCAACCGAGGTGATTTGGTGGAGGTTAGAGAAAGATTTAAATATGTGAAATATTGAGAACGTACTTGATAGTGGTAATGTGTTGAATAATGATGAGCTTGGCTTGAACATGCTGTATATAATTGGTAATGACTGTTATGAACAAATGGTCATGGTCTTAGATGATGAATGTGTGAAATAGCCTTACACTGATAATGAACCCATAAGTACGTTGGGGCACGAGGTTGTGAAAGGGTGTAAGTGCGGGGGTTTAACCTCACTGGTTTGGTAATGTTGAGAAGAGACATAAGTGGACGGTTGGGCTTGTCCTCGATGTTCATTCCCGAGGCTCCTTCCGTGCCACGATGATGTGAAATTGAATGCGGTGTGAGTCGACACGCAGTGTCGTAATCCTGGGTTAAGGATAGTGTGGCAGGTCTACGTGCTCGCTAGTTGTCACACCAATGGGAGTTCAGAGATAGACTTTGGGTGGTTGGGCTTGGTCCTCGATGTTCATTCCTGGGGCTCCTTCCGTGCCAAGTGGACAGTTGGGCTTGGTCCTCGCGCTTTTTCCGAGGCTCCTTCTGGGTCACAACATGGGCCAGTTCGGGGCTTGGTTCTCGGTGCACATCTACCCGAGACTCCCGCTGAGCTGTAGTATGCATGGGGGCTCCGTTGTTGTGGTCTTAGAATTGAGGCGTATGGAGGCCTAGGCTTGGTAGTGTTGATGCCCGCTTAGTAGTGGAGTAGCCCGCTCCACTGTCACCGGCTGGCCCGACGGTTGACGCCTGAGAGGTTAACTACCTTCTCGAAAAGTGGGAACTACAAGTCTGTGTCAACATAGCAATTGCATGTGCGTGATCATGGGTGAGTCATTGCATTGCATTGCATTCATATCATTACGTTATATTGCATACACAAGATCCTTATCATATAAGTATGTATAGGCACTCTTATACGATGAGTTACTATACTGCTGAGCCGATCCTCAACTTATATATCTGTATGGGAATTAATATAAGTTGAGTTACTTTCTTTTGTAAGTCTATATTTTTATACTGCTGTAGATGGTAGAACTGCTAGAGTAGATGGTTTACTCATTTATTGTGCTGCTTATATACATTGATATTGTTCACTCTATACCACATGTTTGTACTTTTGTTCTACTTATATATATTGTACCCTTGTTCCTTTCTACGCACGATGCCGAGGAGTCACCAAGGGAGCGGATGTGATAGCCACTTAGTCTATATAACTAACAGTTGCTACGTCTTCCTTTTAGGAGGAAACCACGCAGTCAAAGCAGCCGCAGATTTTGTAGCAGGACAGCCAGGCCAGGACGACAGGGCCTGAAGGGACAGAGTCGTCGCTACCCTTAGTCACTGATGTGAGTTTAAGAGACTCTTAATGTAGCCCTTTGGGCAAGTTTTACCCATACTCTGATATTTTTGAAGCTTGTTGTAGCTTCTTTTTCTTGATGTACTTTTGGACTATTTTACTTATGTTTGGATTGACTTTTGTTTTATATTCTTGGTTGGGTTGGCATTGGTTGATATTTGTTATAGCCGGCAGGATTGGCGTCTTGTGGTACAGGTTAGCATGTGTGCTAGCGCTACTGCATGGAGGCTGTTCTGGGCATAAGACTCCCCTCGTGCCATGTTTTGTGTTCCAGGAGGGGGTCTTACACACTGTGTATATGGATGCATCACATATTGGACTTGGCTGTGCTTTGATGCAAGATAGGAAGGTGATCGCGTATAGATCAAGATAATTGAATATTTATGAAAGAAACTATCCTACATATGATTTGGAGTTTGCTGCTATAATTTATGCGCTGAAGCTTTGCAGACATTTATTGTATGGCACGATGTGCAAGATATATACGAACCATAAGAGTTTTAAGTATGTATTCACTTAAAAGGAATTAAATCTGCGCCAGTATAGATGGTTGGAATATGTGGCTGATTTTGAGGTGGAGATTCTTTATCATCCAGGAAAGGCCTCCAAAATCATTAATCTATCTGTTCAGTCCTTGGTGGAAGAATTTTTGTTGACGGACATTGAAGTTGGGAGTAGTGATGTGCCTGCTAGTTTGGAAGCAGAAGAGCCCTCTTAGATTTCCCTTACTAGAGCACACCAAAAGGATGATCCATATTTATTGCATCTTCGGAATAGAACTGAGAAGGGAGAGCTACCTGATTTCTCTTTGGATGAGTTGAATACTTTGAAGTATCGGGGTAGATTTTGCATCCCCGCCTTTGGTGACATTCAGGCTAAGATTTGTACTGAAGCTCATGGTTCCAGTGTGGCCTACCACCCTAATTCCACTAAAATGTATAAAGATCTAAAGCAAATTGTTTGGTTGTCGGGAATGAAGAATGATATCGCGAAGTTTGTGTCGGAATGTTATACTTGTGAGCGTATTAAGGCTAACCATAGAAGGCCTAGAGGTAAATTGACACCGCTTGATATTCCAAGTTGGAAGTGGGAGAGTATTTCGATGGACTTAATCACCGGCTTACCGAGATCTCCCCTTGGGCACGACTCTGTTTAGGTGATAGTTGATAAATTGACTAAATGTGCTCACTTTGTGCCTTTTAAGATTGGATATTCTATGAAGAAGATAACTGAATTGTACCTTGATGAGGTTACGAGATTGCATGGAGTTCCTGTTAGTATCGTATTGGATCGAGACTCTAGATTTACGTCTCATTTTTGGAAGATGTTACAGGAGGGGTTGGGTACCGACTTGAGGTATTCCGCTGCCTATCATCCGCAGATGAATGGCCAAACAGAAGGAGTAAATCAGATTGTAGAAGATACGATCAGGTGTTATATTATGGATCACGGTGGTGCTTGGGATGAATGTCTCAAACTCATGGAGTTTGCGTACAATAATAGTTACTAAGAGAGTCTGCTGATGGACATGTTTGAGGCCTTATATGGGAGGCATTGTAGGACTCCTTTGTTTTGGGCTGAGGTTGGAGAAATACCATTGCTAGGTCTGTATTCCCTTGAAGAAATGAATTGTATCGTGACTCATATTTGAGAAAAGCTCTATGTGGCACAAGAACGATATGAGAAATATGCTACTCAATGAAGGGTTGATCTGGAGTTCACTATGGGGGACATGGTTTTTCTGAAAGTTTCTCCGATGTCAGGTGTTAAAAGGTTTGGAAGGAATCAAAAGTTAGACCCCCGGTATGTGGGACCTTTTCTGATTGTGGAGCGTGTTGGAGCGTCAGATTATAGGCTGGAGTTGCTGACTACCTTCCCTAGTGTCCATGATGTGTTGCATGTGAGCTAGTTGCGGAAGTGTGTCTGTAGTGATCGTCAAGTCCTTGACTCGGTGCACTAGATTCAACCCAACCTTATGCACGTGGACGAACCTGTTCGTATTTTGGATTCTCAAGATCGAGTGTTGCGGAGAAAGACCATCGCCATGGTTAAAGTTCTCTGGCAAAATCAGGACATCGAGAGTGCGACGTGGGAATTGGAGTCGGCAATGAGAGAATCTCATTCGGATCTCTTCCCTTAGTTCAGGTATGTCTTCAGGTTTTTGGTAATAATTGGGTTTTGGTTTGGGTTTGGTTTTAAAGTTGTGATAAGTTTCGGGATGAAACTTATTTTTAGGGGGTGTGACTGTAATGCTCCCGATTTTCCGATGTCATTATTTGGTTTGTCTACATCATAATTATGACGTCAGGGCATTACCCTTTTTCATTTTGTTGACGGTGCTGCATCATTTGTGCATTTTCTCGTCCGTTGAGCCTATTTATCCAGATTTTGGGATTCTGATGGGTTGAAATGTTTTCCTTGATATTAAGGATGAGGTTTTGAGGCCTTTGTCTTGTCCAGTTTTGTTGTGATCTAAGCATTTTGGAGTCTCGATGCGTGTTTGGATCCTTGTGGTGATTTCTTTTGCTTATGAGAGATTTTGATGATAGTGTCTCAAGAATGGTACGTCAGGTTCTAGGGTTATCTTCGATGTTTAAATCGTTTGATTCGGCGTGTTTGGGCCTCTATTTTGAACTCATATTTTCATGTTCAACTATCTGAATATGATAATTATTATATTAAAGCCTTTTGATTGTTTGGAGTCTCGGGAAGCCCTCCTAAAGGGGAAGGTTTTTGTCGAACTCAATTTTATTATATGAAACTTTTGGGCACTGTATGGAGGTCGACGATCATCGAGCGGAGCTCGACGAACATCGTGTTGAGCTTGACAAAGCTTTGAGCGGATCTTGTTCGACGAACTTCGAGCAGAATTCGTCGAACGAGGTTTTTCTTTTGTGTTCGATGAACTTCGAGTGGAGCTCGACGAACGTCAAGTTGAGCTCGACCAAGAGTCGAACGGATTTGTCTTTTCTGGTTGTTTTTGAGAAGTCTTTCCTGTACTCGAGTTCCGCATGGTCGTTCTCGAGTTGTGTTTTCTGTTCTCGGGAATTTGCCTTCTTGTTCTCGAGAATGCCCTTTTGTTCTCGAGAATGCCTTTTTGTTCTCGGGAATTTTCTGCTTGTTCTCGAGAATGCCTCCTTGTTATCGAGAATGTCTTTTGTTCTCAAGAATTGTCTGGTTGATCTCGAGAAACCCTTACCTTCTTCTAGAGAAGCCCGGTTCAGCCAATCCCGGTTCTTCTTCTTAAGTATTGTTATTCTAATATTACCCTCAGTATATATATATATATATATATATATATATATATATATATATATATATATATATATATATATATATATATATATACACACCGATTTCTTCTTCCTCTTTCATTGAGACCAAAATTCCTGTTCATCTCCCGAACCACAGCGGCGTGAGTGAGAGAGAGATGGTTTTTCCGCTATCCTTCCAGTGGCCGCCGATGGTGCGCCGGTGCTCGAAACCTTCAACCGAATATAGATCCGGAAAGCTCTCATCAAGAGCTACGCCATCGTGGTAACATCTTCCCCATTCCTTCAGATTTTCTCGCTAGGTTTTTGGCTCTAACCTCTATTTCGACTATTTCTTATTAGATTTTGATTACCCTCGTCTTCTTTAGCCCCGATCTGTGACAAGGAGTGATTTGGAGTATTTTTCCGGTAAAACCAAGGCAAGTGATGGTTATCTTCCTCTTTTCCCTTCTTTATCCTGATTTGCAGAAATTACTAACTTCTTTATATCTTGATTTTTAATAACTTGTTGATGTTTAGTGCTGTTTAAATCTTTTGTCTAGTTTTGTTTATAATCATCATGTTCTTGATTTTGTTACCTAATCTTGTAAGTGTTATATGTGGTTAAATCTTACTCTTATATCCATTCCTCAACGTTTATGTAGGATGTGTTAGAGTTCGTTAAGGATTGTAAATTCTTCCTAAAAGTTGATCAACCACTCCTAATCTAGAATTGTCCAGTAGAATCTGATGTGCCATTGTTGTCTTGAGACTTATATTATGGTTTCCTTAGTGGCGACGTCGTGGGGCGAGACACACCGCCAGACCAGGAAGGGTTGTGGTGGGCCTCTGAGCTCTAAACTCGGGTTGTTACAGGGTTTTCCTTCCGGGTTCCCTTTGTTGTAGGTGTTATTTGTGGATGAAACCACCGCCGTAATGTTTGTTCTCCCTATTAGTATTTTGTGGGGCTCTACCGGGTGTTTGGGCATTGGCAGTGTATGGTGGAGTATCCAGTCTCCCCTGTAATTAGACGGATAAATTATCTTCGGGGTTGGCCACCCCGCCCATTTTGGTTTTTTGGTGGAGTTGACCACAAGTGGCTAATAGGGGTTTGTTTCTCTTCCTGATGATTTAATCTTGACCTTTTCATCTTATAGTCTTATGCATTTGGGGTGCTTTTGTTGTACGTGATGCTTCACGTAAGTGTTCCCTTTTGGTTTTTGTACCTTACTGTTGTACTTTATTTAAGTATTTTCCTTTGGTCTTGGGTTGGTACCCCTTGACTTTGATTACCTTTTGGCTTACTTTCTGCCATCACTTGTACATTCTTTCTGAGGTGTTCTGTCTTTGGAATGCCTCAGGTTCAGAGTTGTAGCTGGTAGCCATGCTGGTTTTGGAGTTCCTGGGCAGCTGTGCTGGATGTAGTTTTGCCTCGCCGTAGCGAGGTAGATTGTTGTTTTGTTTACTTTACTAGTTCAGACATACTTTATTTTATGTGGGTTGGTGTCAGTTTGTTGACGCCCACAGGATTGTTATTTTTGGATACTTGCTAGCTGCTTAGTTTTCTTTGTGTGTATTTGGATTACTTGCTCTCTGGGATGTTTTATGTTAGGATTGCATGGTAGGTATTTTCAAGTAAAACCACTACTATTTTTACCTCATGCATTGCACGCTTTTAAAATGCTAAATCACTATATTTAACGACCGTAAAAATATACTTTTAGTGTTATTATAAACTTAGAACTTGCATATCATGAGGTGTCCTCTGGGAACCTCTTTCTCTTATTGGATGTCTAATCTTATAAAAGAAGTGTTTTTCGCAGCGTTTAACTACTTTTCTTATGGACTAGATGGGCCACTAAGTCGAGGGATACGACTAACTACTATACTTAAACTGATTTTATCTCTAAATAACTTAAAGAATTTTTCTCCATGGATAAGTAGGAGTTTTGCCTGAGCGTCCGCAGTTATCCCCTACTGAAGTGGCATCATGCCGCGCATTTTTGCCTTACTCTGATATACTTTTTGGCGGTGAAAAATGTGGGTTGTGACAAACACACACCGCATGCTATTACTCTTAGCAATGTCATCAAACATCCAAGGACTCCAACTGAGTCCCTTCTCATTAGAACAATCACGTGCTCAATAGCACGCAAGGTTTCGTCACAACCTAGGATAACAAAGCCCCTTTTTACCACTATATGATCCTCACTGCTACCAGTAGGGAGTTAATATAACTCTAAGTGGTGGACTGTTTCCAATCTTAATTTCAATTCATAAGGTCAATAAGCTTATAGCATGACCACGGGCGTAATGTTCATCTAGCCCTTTTTCTAAGTTTAGCATGCACATGTATATCAAATTATTCATCTTCCCCGGACTTTATATCCTTAAACATTCATCATGACACTTATGCTCCTACATGATCAACATAATTTTACAAGGAATGGATCACATGTTCTTCAAAAGATTGTAAATTTTTGTATTGCTATAGATTACACATTCATGCATCACAAACTCTTCCAAAACTTACATCATTCATCGCATTGTTATTAAATGCATCTTTATCGGATTCCATGAATCAGTCATTTGTACAACCAAGGTTCATCCAAAACCATATATAATGAGTTCAACCAATTCGATATATCACTTGGCTATAATCTTCCTAAAGAACCCAAAACTCTGGATGCACAGCTAACACATCACTTACTTAGACAAAAAGTCTATTCTTGTCGTATGTTAGTTAAACGCAGCAACTTCCATCGCATTTTTCACGAGCCACAGTGCTCACCAGAAAACGTGCAACCATCCGTTGGAAATATATTTTCGAGGGTACAACTTTCGTGTTCTGTCAGGACCTAGAAGTACCCGGATCATGGCTTAAATCGAGGACGAAGCTTTTGCATATAGAAATCAGATTTCTGCATGCATCGTAAAGTCGGATGAGCGACATCGGTCTGTCTTCTTCCTCGAGCCATTCTCACAAGGTTAAATACAGCTCTTCCTCATCCTTTATTCACCCTCAATAGACAGTCATTCTTCACAAAACCAAGTCCATCGTCTTCAAAATGAAGAGATGAAAGGTTGAAGACAACAAAATCCTAGGACAAAGGTCCTAGCGTAGTCTCTTCCTAGAAGATCTTCATTATGCCCCAAAGTTACGTTCTCTTGAGTGGACATCTCTCCTATGATATATTTAAAGATCTACACCAAGGGAGATGGTAGGAATCTCATCTCATTTATGGCCATGGATCTTGTTATTATTCTTGGAGGCATGATTGGTTTCCACGTCGGTTTCATTCTCCTCTTTCGAGAGAAGTTCGCCCCATCAACCTCTTCGTTTCTTGTCGAGCTCGACACAGGATCAACTCTGCAAAGAAGATCGAAGATGTCTAGGGTTTTTTGGGAACTCCTTTTTATAAGGAAATGTTAGGGTTAGGGTTACTTCGCCACGTGTCATGCTTTCATTGGACCGCTCATCATTACATTAAATATGTTTCCTTGAAAAAATCGGTCATAAGGCGCCGTTCAGCACAAGTCCTAAACTGGTTCAACCCAAAGGCATTATTCCACAAACACAACCTGGGCCGAATTCTTCTAAGTCAAATTCATCGTGTAATCTCGACGAATCATAGGAAGCCACTGTGTAGTCTCGACGAATTGCCTCAACACTTCAAGTCAAATACGACGAATTCTTCAAAAATTTCACTTGCCAAAAATCTTCCAAGTCAAATTCGTCTTATATACTCGATGAATCAGCTAAAACTTCGAAGCAGTTCCAAAAAATTCATTGAGTCCAACTCGACGAATTCTTTGAGTATCGTTGACGAGTTTCTCTGAATTTTCTAAGTAAAGGCGTCATATGTGTCGCGTATCACTCGACGAATTTTGACGAATCGTAGGGAATCTCCGTATAATGTCTACGAATCGACTATGTCTTCTAAGTAAATCCGATGAATTCGTTGAGTCCAACTCAACAATATTCGATGAATTGTACTTGTCTCAGAGCCTACTAGTGGAATGTCCTTTTTCCCACCTTCCTACCAGTGCACCACGAACCCGAGTCAACTCTTTTGACTGAAAAATGCGTGCGAGAGTGTTGAAACTGATTTCTCGGTCTCCTGTGGAGTTTGCCCTCGGGGAAGGGGTGGTCTCGCACCTACTTCACTCCTGCAAGCAAAACAATAAAGAAGACAAGGAAAAACCGACCCAAGGGCTCGGCGGGGAGGTCCCACCACACACCTGGAAGATCTTAAAGCGCTTCCCCTCCTTTGTCAGAGGCCGAGCTAAGGTACCCTCAGAAAGCACTTGAAAACTGGAGCAGGAAAGCACAAGAAGCATGCTTTCTGGGGTACCCTTTGGGTCCTATTTATAGTTTTTTAGAATCTCAACTGCCAATAACCAAAAGAACTGACCTGAAATTACCAGAAAACCCTTGGCTGGGTCTGCTGATGCGTGTAAATCGACAAGCGCACCGGTCGCACAAGTAATAAGTTTTGGGAATAAATCCCTGAGTGTCGGCCTCTTGAGGAATGCAATTAGCGTAAAGCAGCAACAATACAGAAAATATCGTTATGAGAGTTATAAATAGAAAAAAGAGTAAAAAGAGGACTTGGGAGATTGTGGATGTTTGATCTACTGAACTAGTAAAAGCTATGTGGGTCGAAGGCACCGCTTCGCAAGGTGGAGTGGGTGTTTCGGCCGCGATGCCGAACTTCGGTTGGGCGAGTGGACGGGAAGCTAATGGATTGAAGTGCTCTTGTATGGCGTGCAATCGGTTGAGACACGGGAATGGAGTGGATGTGGGGTGAGCAAGGCGCATTCACAGACACTACTCACAAGCATAAGAAAAATAATAACATTCCATTAGATGTAAAATAAACTTGATGTTCATGGATGGAAGTGTTCATTACAATGCTTAAACCATTCCATATGACAGAGGAAGGGGAAGAGGAGTAAACCAAAAGAGAGTGAAGCTCCACCGCGGGTCGTGGTCGGAGTAGCGAGTTGTCAATCCGCTTCCGGGCTCAGTCCAAGGAGGCTTCCGGTACCAATGAGCTGTCACCTCGAAGGCCTTTAAGTCCATTCTCTAGGTTATCTTCTTCACCAACTCCGGTGGAAAGCTTGGAGTTGTAGTCGTCAATGGCCGAGGGCTTCGCCAGAGAGTTTGAAAAGCTTCGGAGGAGTTGGCTATGGCCTCCCGACGAAGGTGGAGGTGATGGAGCAGCTGGAGAAGTGAAATGGCGATAACCGCGCACTCCTGATCGCAGCAAAATGACATGCGTTGACCTAAATCGCGGAGCAGGGCCTTAAATAAGGAGGTAGTAGAAGCAGTGTGCACGATCAGTGGCGCATGACCAGTGGTCGTGCGCACTATCGGTCGATGATCGTGCGACTTTTCGAAATAGACCTGCAACCTGGATAAGAAGCATCAGCATAACTGCGCACGACCAGTAGTCTTGCTCACTACGGCCAGTGCTCATGCGATTACCTAGACAGGATTAGGAAAATGAGGGTGTAATGCGCACGATCGGTGGTGCACGACCATTGGTCGTGCGCAATAAGTCCAGTGGTCGTGCGCAGTATTCCTGCATCGTCGGGGTCTCCGAAGCGGTTCCGGAGCACGCACACAACCCCTGCACCAGCAGAAGAGGCAGATAGGCCACCAAAACATGCACACCACATCCCCGAGATAGGGTTAAAGAATAACAAAAACAAAGAAGCACAAGAAGCACACAGAAATGGGCCTACGGTGCACTTAATCGTGGAATAGACACGTAAGCAAATATAAGCAATAATGGCTCTCAAGTGTAGTGCTGAGACGATAAAACTGGCCCAGATGAGTCCAAAAATAAGTGTAAAATGTGGACTCATCACACCCCCAGACTTAACCATTTGCACGTCCCGAGCAAATCATCACCCGTGGACTAGAAAATAGCTAGTTGGCTCAGAAATTTCAAAAAGAAGTAAGACAAGAAATCAAATACATCATGGGCATAGAAGATATAATAGAAAAACTTTTTAATTATACGACGTAGTTTAAACTATTCAACAGACGTAATTAAATATGGTAATTACTCAAAATTAGAATTCTGGAGAATCTTGCGATCATGTGTAGGAAGAAAGTAGGCAGACCACTAAGGTGAGCATTGCCAAAATTCGGGACTCAGGATCACCTCCAAAGGAATCCACCAATGTCGGGGACCATATGCTTGCACGTTCACACTCTCTCGATGGCGCGGGTTAGACTCAAGCGTGAATCAGTAGTACTTTGATGAATTGTAAATATACCTAATTTTATGTACATTACTTAAGTCGTTTTATTTATTTTTTATCATTTCTACTTGTTTTTATTCAATAAAATGCTCCTATTTTTGTAAATATTACTAACTTGCTTTATTTTATTTGTCAGGAAAAAAAGTCAAAATCTGCAAAAATGACATGTCACGCCCGTGACATATTGGTCACGCCCGTGACCAGGACGTGACAGCTCAAAATCCCGAAAAGAGGCCAATTTTGAAGAGGAAAGCCCGACACGCCCGTGTTCCATAATCCGACACGCCCGTGTCAATCCGACACGGGGCGTGACCCAGCCGTGTCCATCCCGCTTGATGATTTCAACTCAACTTTCGTCGACCCAAGAGGGCCACGCCCGTGTCTGATGTGCGACACGCCCGTGGCAGCCCGACACGCCCCGTGCCAGCCAGGTCAATGTTTCGCGCTCAACGTTCGTCGAACCCAAGAGGGACACGCCCGTGTCCGATGTGCGCCACGCCCGTGTCCGCCCGACAAACTGCCGCCGGCGAATCCCGAAGTCAACATCGCCTTAAAGCGCCGAATGACACGCCCACCGTCACGCCCGTGACTTGGGGCGTGACCGCCGCGTTTTCGGCCGGAAAGTCAAATCGCCGTCAAATCCGTCAGGTCGCCGAATCCCGCGGTAAAATAGTGCTGACACGCCCCCCGACACGCCCGTGTCGGAGGGCGTGTACTTGGAAATTTTTGCCTATAAAAAGGCAGCTGCTGTATGAGTTCAGGGTTCCAAAAATCCGAACCATTTTGATGTATAAGGGCTGCCGTTAGAGCTGCTTTAGTGCTATGTAAGGATTCTCTTTCCCCCTTTTTGAATTTAGTTTGTTTAAGCTCCTGTAATCAACTTCTTTTATTAATAAAATAGATATTTTTCTCATCCTCATATGCTCTGAATTTTCTCTAAAGGCCTCCTTTACTTCAATCTTATACACTTTCATGTTTTAAAATACAAATGTTCTCGTTTTCTTTCCAAATATAACAAAACTTATAGCCGTTATTATGGCCGTTTTCATTCTCTAACTCTTTAAATTTGGTTAGACTTAGGATTTTCATGCTTCAAAATGCGCTTTTATGAACTTGTAAAACATTAAAAAAGATAGTTTGCATTCCTCTTAACTTCTTTTACTTTGTTTTAGCTATAAAACTACTGCATCTTTTTAGCTTACTCTCTCTTTTTAAACCATTTTACAAGGCTATAATAATATATAAATTGTCATTTTTATTTTTCATAAACTTGCATTTTAAGTACTCACAAAAAATATCTTCGCTCAAACAATTTTTATTTTCACTTTTTAAGCATTTCTATCAAAATCTAACGGTAAAAATGTAAACGTTTTAATTTTTCGGGCACTTGCCCTTCTCACTTTAATTTGAAAACTTTTTGCTCAAACAAATTTTATTTTGCCTTTTTATGCATTTCTACTGCATTCCAGCGGTAGAAATGCAGTCATTTTAATTTTTCGATAACTTTGATTTTTGCAATTATTTTAGCACTAGTGTGTGCGTGTATGAGATATTTTTCAGCTCCTAAGTTAAATTATGCAAGTTTGTGTGTGTGTGTGTGTTTATTTATGTCGAGTGCGTGAGTAGTTACTTTCAAGTAGAGTGCGTGTGTAGTTTTTATTTTTCCGCCTACTCATTTGAGTTAATTGGCTGGATTTTATTCAAGCAAGTGTTTTCATTTTTATATTTTTCCGCCTACTCACTTGAGTTAAATGGCCGGTCTGTATTTTCAGTCCTACTCGTTTGAGTAGGACTTGTAATTTTCATTCTTTATTTTTCCGCCTACTCACTTGAGTTAAATGGCTGGATTTGATTTTCCGCCTACTCGCTAGGAGTTAAATGGTCGGACTGTATTTTGATGTAAATATTTAAGAAAGCACTGTAATCGCATTTATTTTCTCCTACTCGTTTGAGTAGGACTCGCTTTCATTTCAGTCCTACTCGTTTGAGTAGGACTTGCACTTTTCAGTTTTTATTTCCCGCCCCCACTCGTTTGAGTGGGACTTGCAAATTTCAATTATGCACTTTTCAGCTTTTATTTCCCGCCCCCACTCGTTTGAGTGGGACCTGCAAATGTCAATTATGCAATTTTCTCTTATGTGTAAATTAGTTTTATTTCTTCCTTTTATATGTTTGAATGAGTGCGGGTGTGTTTATTTGTAACAACTTTTCTAAAATTAGGTTATTTTGCTTTTCTTCTTATTTTCTTTATAACCTTTCAGCGAATAGTTTAGGACGCTCGCATAACCAAACATACAAGCTTTCCCCATTCCGATGAGTGGCTAATTTCTTTTAGCCCTCGGTATCGAAGAGCTTTGGGATCTAAAATGTTTTAAATAACCAAATGTCTAATTTTTCAATTTAATTAAAAACTTAAGGTTTACCCCGGGTTAACGACGCGTAGACTCACATATCGATGTGTGGGCTCTATTTCCGTTATCCATACGCTAGCTAGCCGAGAGGCCGTGCATATGGACAGATCACCCCTGGGTAGATAGAGTTCCGCACTAACCCTCGAGAGAGGAGGCGCGCTAACTCTACCGGATCGGGTTCCCCACCCAATAGCGGGGTTCTTAGCGTACTGCGGGCATTAAGGGGAATCCTTCGTCGGACGAGAGCCCGGTCGAATAGCCTTAATGTCTAGGTGAGCGATATTCTTAGAGATAGGTGAGCTCATTATTTTGAACCTCCACGGCCAAGTTTCCGCATTAATTAAATTGAAACTTTAGATATCTAGTTATTCAAATCTATTTTTAATCCTAACGCAATTCGATACCGGGAGTTATCTCTTCATCGACTACTTTCTTAAAATCTATTTTCGTTCTTATTTTACTTAAAACCCTCAACTTCTATTTCGGTAAAATAATAGTGTTTTCGGAGGAGTAGGGGTAATCAACCCGTTCCCGGGAATAATACGACCTCGGTATTCTCCCGAATATCGAGTACTACTTGCGATAGGTGCACTTGCCTGCCCTAGCAAGCCCGCGGCGATCGACTCACCGAACCAACCACAGTAAGAGTCTATTCGCGGGCCAATCAAGTTTTTGGCGCCGTTGCCGGGGACTTCTCTTTGAGTTGTTATTCCGAATCCGAACTCTATTACTTTTACTTTTATTTCTAAAAACTAAAAAAAAAACATAAAAAAACTTTTCTTCAAAATCCAAAAAAAAAGAGAGTTAATTTTTCTACTTTTCATTCGGGTGTATGACCCGTGGACAGCCTTCGGAGTCCGAAAATTTGGATTTCGATCCTGAGATCGAACGTTCTCTTGCGCGTATTCGGTCTCAACGCCGAAATCCCTCTTTGGATCCCGCAGAATCCATCGGAGAACCCTCTGCCGTTCCTATGGCCGACCCCAATCCGAACGCGGCCCTCGAGCGTACAATGTCATATTACGCCCGGCCAAATTTGGACGATACTGGGTCCAGTATTGTCCGCCCGACGGTGGCGAACAATAATTTTGAGATCAAATCGAGCGTTATCCAAATGATCCAAAACGCCGTGCAGTTCGATGGACAGCCGGATGAGGACCCGAACGTTCATTTGTCTAGTTTTTTGGAGATTTGCGACACTTTTAAGATTAATGGCGTCACTGATGACGCCATTCGTTTGCGCCTTTTTCCATTCTCCCTCAGATCCAAAGCTAAGGCGTGGTTGAATTCCCTCCCACGAGGATGTATCACCACCTGGGCCGAGCTTGCGGAGCGGTTCTTAACGAAGTATTTTCCGCCAGCCAAAACTGCAAAGTTACGGGCGGACATTTCTTCGTTCGTGCAGAACGATTCTGAGTCTCTTTTTGAGACTTGGGAGCGCTTTAAGGAATTCCTCCGCAAGTGTCCGCACCACGCGCTGCCTGCGTGGTTGCAGGTCCAAATCTTCTACAATGGGCTTAATTATCAGACGCGTCAAATGATTGACGCGGCTGCCGGGGGTACCTTGAATAATAAGACCCCCGAGGCTGCCCAAGCTCTTATTGAAGAGATGGCTATGAACGCCTACCAATGGAACGTCCCTCGGGGACGTCCCAAGCAGGCGGCCGGCCTCTTCGAAGTGGATGCCACTGCCCACTTAGCCCTTCAAGTTGAAAGGCTGACAAAGCAGGTGGCAGAGATGTCTGCTGCCTCCACCACTCCTCCTTGGGCGATTCCCCCTAATGCCGGCGTAGCAAATGAATTCGTAGACTACGTGGGAAATGCTGGGCGACCTTCCTTCAACCCCAATAACAACCCTTATAGCAATAACTATAATCCGGGTTGGAGGAACCACCCCAACTTCTCATGGAGCAATCCGAATAATGCGCAGCGCCCCCCCAATTCTTTCGCGCCTGGATTTCTGCCGCCTCCCCCTCTTCCAAAACCCTCCCCGATGGAGGATAATTTTTCTAAATATATAGCATCCAACGAGTCAAATATCCGGAACATCACCGGATCGCTAAAAAACTTAGAACTCCAGGTTGGACAGCTAGCGCGAATGATGTCCGAGCGCGCGCTCGGGGCACTGCCGGGAAACACGGAGCCCAATCCGCGGGAAAATATCAACGCTATAACCCTCCGTAGCGGAAAGGAGGTGATCGATCCAAAACGGACCGATCCTCAGGTACATATTTCACCTCCGACCCCTCTTCCCCCTTCTTTGATTTCGCCGCCTTTACAAATTTTAAATGAAAAAATTATTAACACGCCCTTGCCGTATCCGCATAAACTTAATAGTGAGCGTAAGGACGCGCAATTTGAAAAATTTATTTTATTATTAAAACAAATTCATATTAATGTTCCCTTCTGCGAGGCACTCTCTCAGATGCCTAAATATGCGAAATACCTAAAACAACTTCTTTCCAATAAACAAAAATTAGAAAATATTTCGCATATTTCTCTTAATGCTGACTGCTCAGCGGCTCTTACTAATAAATTGCCCCTAAAAAGAAATGACCCGGGACGGTTCTCCATCCCGTGCCTTTTTGGCAATATATTAGTAAAATACGCTCTTGCAGATTTAGGCGCGAGCATTAATTTGATGCCGTTCTCGCTCTTTCAAAAATTAGGTTTGGGCACTCCGGCCCCTACTAAAATGCGAATCCAACTAGCGGATCGCTCGGTTAAGTTTCCCGTCGGGGTAGTGGAGGACGTACTTGTCCGAGTTGATAAGTTTATCTTTCCGGTAGACTTCGTCATCTTGGACATCGAGGAGGACACCGATGTACCAATTATACTCGGTCGCCCTTTTCTCGCCACCTCCCGCGCATTAATTGATGTCAGTAACGGTCGTCTCCTCCTTCGGGTAGGAGATGACGAAGTTACTTTCTCTATTAATCCCTCCATAGGAGACTCGTCATCGAGCGATGACTTTTGTTATAATTTAGACACATATCTCGGAGATTGTTCTTCCCCTATTTTTGAGTCTACGTTTTTAAACGACGATCTTTTTGCGCTCGAAAAGTTTAACTGCGATGAGAATACGTCTATAGACTTGCCTTTCGAACCAATTGGTAAGAAAGACATAGGAATTAAAACCTCGTTAGAAGAACCGCCCTACCTTGAACTCAAACCCCTACCCGATTCACTCAAATACGCCTTTTTGGGGAAAGATGATACACTCCCTGTTATCATTTCTTCGCATTTGAGCGAATCGGAGACTTCCGATTTATTGGGAGTTTTGCTTAAACATCGCCACGCAATTGCTTGGCAAATTTCTGATCTCAAAGGGATTAACCCGTCTTTCTGCACCCATAAGATTTTCCTTCTAGATAACTGCCGCAAAACTATTCAGCCGCAGCGACGTCTTAACCCAAACATGAAAGACGTCGTTAAGGCCGAAATTATTAAATTATTAGATGCGGGGATTATTTATCCCATATCGGATAGTACGTGGGTTAGTCCCATTCACGTGGTGCCCAAAAAGGGCGGTCTTACCGTAGTGGAGAATGAGCACAATGAACTCGTCCCAACTCGTACTGTTACAGGTTGGCGGGTGTGCATCGATTATAGAAAACTAAATGACGCCACCCGTAAGGATCATTTCCCACTACCTTTTTTAGACCAAATTTTAGAGCGTTTGTCTGGTCATCCGTATTTTTGTTTTCTCGATGGATTATCGGGGTTTTTCCAAATCCCCATTTCCCCCGATGACCAAGAGAAAACAACTTTTACCTGCCCGTTTGGTACCTTCGCATATCGAAGAATGCCATTTGGCCTTTGCAACGCGCCCGCTACATTCCAAAGATGTATGCTGGCGATCTTTGGCGAGCTGGTAGGAGACATTATGGAAGTCTTTATGGATGACTTCTCTGTTTTCGGAAGCTCTTTCCCGTCCTGTCTTCATAATTTAGACCGTGTCCTTCAGCGATGCGAGGACACGCATCTTGTTTTAAATTGGGAAAAATGTAACTTTATGGTTCGAGAAGGTTTGGTTCTCGGCCATATGATTTCGTCTAAGGGGATGGAGGTCGATAAGGCCAAAGTTGAAATTATAGAAAAACTTCCCCCGCCTTCCAACGTTAAATCAATTAGGAGTTTCTTAGGGCACGCGGGCTTTTATAGACGTTTTATTCAAGATTTTTCAAAAATAACAAAGCCGCTAACTCGCCTCTTGGAAAAGGAATCAAATTTTGTCTTTGATAACGAATGCGAGTCTGCATTTAATTTCATAAAACAAAAACTTATCAATTCACCTATTTTAGTGGCGCCCGATTGGACCCTTCCGTTCGAGATTATGTGCGACGCTAGTGATATTGCCGTAGGAGCCGTTCTTGGCCAACGTATAAACAAATATTTTCATCCTATTTACTACGCTAGCAAGACCCTCACTTCCGCACAAGGAAATTATACGACAACGGAAAAGGAACTTTTAGCCGTCGTATTTGCTTTCGATAAGTTTCGCTCGTATCTAACGTTATCCAAAGTTATCGTATTTACCGACCATTCCGCCTTAAAATATTTGTTAGCAAAAACGGACGCCAAACCCCGCCTTCTTCGATGGATCCTCCTCTTGCAGGAGTTCGATTTAGAGATCCGGGATAAGAGGGGCGCGGAAAATTTAGCCGCCGATCACCTCTCCCGCTTAGAAAATCCCACTGCGGAAGCGCTCGTCGAATCTGACATAAATGATAGATTCCCCGAGGAACGCCTCCTAGCCATAACTACTAGTTCTTCTTCCCCGCCTTGGTTCGCAGATTTTGCAAACTATTTAGTTGCGAGGGTACTTCCAAAAGACTTTTCAAGCCAGCAAAAGAAGAAATTCTTTTCTGACTTGAAATATTTCTTCTGGGAGGACCCTTTCCTTTTTCGTCTCTGCGCGGACCAAGCAGTCCGAAGATGTGTCGCGGGTGTGGAGTGCATGCAAATCCTTAGGCACTGCCACGAGGGTCCGGCTGGTGGGCATTATCAAGCTAACCGGACCGCGCGGAAGGCGCTAGAGGCGGGCTTCTTTTGGCCCACTCTATTCAAAGACGCTCACAATTTTGTGCGCGCATGCGATAGCTGTCAGCGGTCGGGTAACATCTCTCGTCGCGACGAGATGCCCCAAAATATGTTTTTAGAATGCGAAGTCTTCGATTTATGGGGCATAGATTTTGTTGGCCCCCTACCTCCGTCTTTCAAAAATATGTATATTTTAGTAGCGGTCGACTACGTATCGAGATGGGCGGAAGCGCAAGCTCTCCCCACCAACGATGCGCGAGTCGTCGTTACATTTCTTAAAAAGCTATTTTCTCGCTTCGGCACTCCGCGCGCTATTGTAAGTGATCGGGGGACGCATTTCTGCAACACCCAGATGGCTAAGACGTTAGCTAGATACGGCGTCACGCACAAACTTGCCACCCCCTACCACCCGCAAACTAGTGGCCAAGTATAGGTAGTAAATCGGGAGATAAAACGCATATTAGAGAAAACCGTTTCACTTAATAGGAAAGATTGGTCCATCAAGCTCGACGATGCGTTGTGGGCTTATCGTACCGCATACAAAACCGCAATTGGTTGTACGCCGTATCGATTAGTGTACGGCAAAGCGTGTCATCTACCCGTCGAATTAGAACATCGCGCACTTTGGGCTTTAAAACTTTTAAATCTCGACGCTAACTTAGCCGCCCAAAATAGAAAACTGCAACTAAACGAGCTCGATGAATGGCGTGCCAACGCATACGAGAGCAATAAGTTCTATAAGGAGCGTTCTAAGTTTTATCACGACCGAAAACTCAAGCCCCCAAAAACTTTTTCTCCGGGCGATCTTGTCCTTCTTTATAACTCACAACTTAGACTTTTCCCCGGGAAACTTAGATCACGTTGGTCCGGCCCCTTCAAAGTTGAAGAGGTTTGGTCTTATGGGACCGTACTCGTCTCCCACCCGGATAAAGGCTCGTTTAAAGTGAACGGTCATCGCTTAAAATTGTACATAGCAGGCGATCCTGTGGACGGTAATTTCGAATCCATAACCCTCCTAGATATATAAACCGCCAACATAGTCAAGCTACGCGACTATAAACAAAGCGCTCCTGGGAGGCACCCCATGTTTATCTTTTTCGCTATCTCTTTACCTTTTTCTTTGCTATTTTTCTTTCTAATGCAGGGTTCCTAAACTGCGCCTCCCCCACCTCCTCTCAGGGAAGCTTCTACCCCCCCATTTCTTTCTTTTCTTTGTATATATTATCTTCCCTGTTTTGTTCCGCATACTTACGTTACAACATTGGGGACAATGTTGGACTTAAGTATGGGGTGTTTTCTCGCTTTCTTTTTCATATTTCTATTTTCTGCACTGTCTTTCTATTTTCTGCACTATATACATAAAACATATATATGAACAACAAAAAAAAAACTATAAAAATAACAAAAACTTCAAAAAAAAAATTTGAAAATGAAAACAAAATCCCAAAAACCTAAGTTTTTTTTGTCTTTAAAATGTTTTTGTCTTTTTAAAGCAAAAATCCCCAAAAAATTGTAAAACACAAAAAAATTCAAAAAAAAAATTATAAAACAAAAACTCCAAAAAAATTCATAAAACCAAAAGTCCAAAAACATGTTTAGTTTCATTTTGTAAAAATCTGTGTAAATATTTTTGTAAATAATCTTCTCTCTCCCCCTTCCTTTTCTCTCTCATACCATCTCTTTTTCTCCCACTTTCCGCAAAACCTTAAAAATCTAAAAAAGATAATAAGTTCACTAACCTTCAAAAAAAAGAGATAATAAATAAAAAAAAACACAAAAAAAATGATGAAAAAAAAATAATAAAAAAACTCTAAAACAACCAAAAAATATTTTGAAACAAATAAATCAAATATACCATCCTTAATTTTCTTGCTATCCAAAACTTTTGCTTTGAGTTTATTTATATGTGAATTTTATTAATTCTTTGTTTGTTATTCGTTTGTTAATTATTGATTGAAAAATTTAAATATTCGGGGTTAGGTTTTAAAGAATTCATTATGCTTTGTTAAAAATAGCGAACTCGTTTTAGGCACTACTTCTAATTTTTCATTAATAGGAGCACGTGTATTATGTTAGAAAATAACGATTATAGGATTCAATTATGTTTACTTTTAGCTTTCTGAAAACTTGGAACTTACAATTTATTAAGGTTGCTCTCAAAATTGTTTTTTAATAAAAAATTCTAGTTTTCTTTTCTCACCGTCCTTATCATGACTGACTTGGCATGATAAAATTGTTATCCTTAAAAGATCCTATGTCCATGGGAATAAGATTTCGTTCCGTAAACATAGGCACCCAATAGATTAAAAGATTATATGTTATGGAGTAAGAGGATAAAATTCATTACTCCTACACATATACATTGGGTTAACATTTATTATGAAGTTGAAGAAAAAAAATCGATATTAGGAAAATAAGATTTCGTTTTCCTAATATTCCAAAAAAAACATAGAGGTTCGAGAAAAGATTACCTCGCCTCAAAAATCAAAACCCTCTTCATAAACCAACATCAACCCCCTTAGCCAATTTCACGATTCTATATTTAATTCAAAAATCGTTTTGAGAGCATAATTTGTAAATTGCATTATTTCCAGTAAAACTCCTATAGGCTAAAAGTTCATATAATTCCAAACTATTCTTGTTAATCTAACCTTTACAATTATTGCTTTCTATTTGATTATATCAAGAAGTCTTTTGGCCAAAACTTTTGCGCTATTTAAATCATCTTCATAAATTTAGGACTTAACTCTTACGCCCCGTTTATTTATTTAGATCTCTCTTATAATTGATTAAGCGATAGCTAAACTTAGAGTTTTTTTTTATTCCTTATAAGTTCAGCTCAAACTTTTGCTCTGGAATAGCAAAAGCTTAAGTATGGGGGTATTTGATGAATTGTAAATATACCTAATTTTATGTACATTACTTAAGTCGTTTTATTTATTTTTTATCATTTCTACTTGTTTTTATTCAATAAAATGCTCATATTTTTGTAAATATTACTAACTTGCTTTATTTTATTTGTCAGGAAAAAAAGTCAAAATCTGCAAAAATGACATGTCACGCCCGTGACATATTGGTCACGCCCGTGACCAGGACGTGACAGCTCAAAATCCCGAAAAGAGGCCAATTTTGAAGAGGAAAGCCCGACACGCCCGTGTTCCATAATCCGACACGCCCGTGTCAATCCGACACGGGGCGTGACCCAGCCGTGTCCATCCCGCTTGATGATTTCAACTCAACTTTCGTCGACCCAAGAGGGCCACGCCCGTGTCTGATGTACGACACGCCCGTGGCAGCCCGACACGCCCCGTGCCAGCCAAGTCAATGTTTCGCGCTCAACGTTCGTCGAACCCAAGAGGGACACGCCCGTGTCCGATGTGCGCCAAGCCCGTGTCCGCCCGACAAACTGCCGCCGGCGAATCCCGAAGTCAACATCGCCTTAAAGCGCCGAATGACACGCCCACCGTCACGCCCGTGACTTGGGGCGTGACCGCCGCGTTTTCGGCCGGAAAGTCAAATCGCCGTCAAATCCGTCAGGTCGCCGAATCCCGCGATAAAATAGTGCTGACACGCCCCCCGACACGCCCGTGTCGGAGGGCGTGTACTTGGAAATTTTTGCCTATAAAAAGGCAGCTGCTGTATGAGTTCAGGGTTCCAAAAATCCGAACCATTTTGATGTATAAGGGCTGCCGTTAGAGCTGCTTTAGTGCTATGTAAGGATTCTCTTTCCCCCTTTTTGAATTTAGTTTGTTTAAGCTCCTGTAATCAACTTCTTTTATTAATAAAATAGATATTTTTCTCATCCTCATATGCTCTGAATTTTCTCTAAAGGCCTCCTTTACTTCAATCTTATACACTTTCATGTTTTAAAACGCAAATGTTCTCGTTTTCTTTCCAAATATAACAAAACTTATAGCCGTTATTATGGCCGTTTTCATTCTCTAACTCTTTAAATTTGGTTAGACTTAGGATTTTCATGCTTCAAAATGCGCTTTTATGAACTTGTAAAACATTAAAAAAGATAGTTTGCATTCCTCTTAACTTCTTTTACTTTGTTTTAGCTATAAAACTACTGCTTCTTTTTAGCTTACTCTCTCTTTTTAAACCATTTTACAAGGCTATAATAATATATAAATTGTCATTTTTATTTTTCATAAACTTGCATTTTAAGTACTCACAAAAAATATCTTCGCTCAAACAATTTTTGTTTTCACTTTTTAAGCATTTCTATCAAAATCTAACGGTAAAAATGTAAACGTTTTAATTTTTCGGGCACTTGCCCTTCTCACTTTAATTTGAAAACTTTTTGCTCAAACAATTTTTATTTTGCCTTTTTATGCATTTCTACTGCATTCCAGCGGTAGAAATGCAGTCATTTTAATTTTTCGATAACTTTGATTTTTGCAATTATTTTAGCACGAGTGTGTGCGTGTATGAGATATTTTTCAGCTCCTAAGTTAAATTATGCAATTGTGTGTGTGTGTGTGTTTATTTATGTCGAGTGCGTGAGTAGTTACTTTCAAGTAGAGTGCGTGTGTAGTTTTTATTTTTCCGCCTACTCATTTGAGTTAATTGGCTGGATTTTATTCAAGCAAGTGTTTTCATTTTTTATTTTTCCGCCTACTCACTTGAGTTAAATGGCCGGTCTGTATTTTCAGTCCTACTCGTTTGAGTAGGACTTGTAATTTTCATTCTTTATTTTTCCGCCTACTCACTTGAGTTAAATGGCTGGATTTGATTTTCCGCCTACTCGCTAGGAGTTAAATGGTCGGACTGTATTTTGATGTAAATATTTAAGAAAGCACTGTAATCGCATTTATTTTCTCCTACTCGTTTGAGTAGGACTCGCTTTCATTTCAGTCCTACTCGTTTGAGTAGGACTTGCACTTTTCAGTTTTTATTTCCCGCCCCCACTCGTTTGAGTGGGACTTGCAAATTTCAATTATGCACTTTTCAGCTTTTATTTCCCGCCCCCACTCGTTTGAGTGGGACCTGCAAATGTCAATTATGCAATTTTCTCTTATGTGTAAATTAGTTTTATTTCTTCCTTTTATATGTTTGAATGAGTGCGGGTGTGTTTATTTGTAACAACTTTTCTAAAATTAGGTTATTTTGCTTTTCTTCTTATTTTCTTTATAACCTTTCAGCGAATAGTTTAGGACGCTCGCATAACCAAACATACAAGCTTTCCCCATTCCGATGAGTGGCTAATTTCTTTTAGCCATCGGTATCGAAGAGCTTTGGGATCTAAAATGTTTTAAATAACCAAATGTCTAATTTTTCAATTTAATTAAAAACTTAAGGTTTACCCCAGGTTAACGACGCGTAGACCCACATATCGATGTGTGGGCTCTATTTCCGTTATCCATACGCTAGCTAGCCGAGAGGCCGTGCATATGGACAGATCACCCCTGGGTAGATAGAGTTCCGCACTAACCCTCGAGAGAGGAGGCGCGCTAACTCTACCGGATCGGGTTCCCCACCCAATAGCGGGGTTCTTAGCGTACTGCGGGCATTAAGGGGAATCCTTCGTCGGACGAGAGCCCGGTCGAATATCCTTAATGTCTAGGTGAGCGATATTCCTAGAGATAGGTGAGCTCATTATTTTGAACCTCCACGGCCAAGTTTCCGCATTAATTAAATTGAAACTTTAGATATCTAGTTATTCAAATCTATTTTTAATCCTAACGCAATTCGATACCGGGAGTTATCTCTTCATCGACTACTTTCTTAAAATCTATTTTCGTTCTTATTTTACTTAAAACCCTCAACTTCTATTTCGGTAAAATAATAGTGTTTTCGGAGGAGTAGGGGTAATCAACCCGTTCCCGGGAATAATACGACCTCGGTATTCTCCCGAATATCGAGTACTACTTGCGATAGGTGCACTTGCCTGCCCTAGCAAGCCCGCGGCGATCGACTCACCGAACCAACCACAGTAAGAGTCTGTTCGCGGGCCAATCATACTTGTAGGAGAAAATGGGGCTTAGGCGACGGCTTGGTAGTCACTAATAAACATGAAGGCTACACGCAACCAAAGCGAGCTAATAAAAACCCAAACCAATACAGCCACTTAGAAATGAATGGGGAACACACCCCCAGACTGAGCTTGAAAACCGGGCGTGTATACGGTCGAACCCGACCAAAATCAATAAAGAGGATGGGGATAGAATTCTCAAAGCAATTTTTTCAGATTTTTTTTCGCTCTTTTGCGCTTATCGACTTTTTATGTTTTTTTTTCTTTCTGCGCTTGCAATCCCCAAACATAGCAATCAAAACATGAATGTATTCAGCAACCCCAAAAAAAAATGTCCACCTATCACAACCTCGGCAAAACAGAAAATACAAAGCAACTCAAGCATTTGATTGCGATGGTGGGTTGAACTTCAGGCCTTGGTGAATGTGACTGGAGCTGAATCAAAGGAAGGGTAGGCATAAATTTTTCATGCAACGGTTAAGGGGTAGGAAAGGCTAAACAAGGCTCAAACTAGCCAAAATGGGGGCCTACGTCATGCTCACGCTTGACTAACCGTGCACCAATGCTTCGAGAGTAGCTTAGGGCAAGTTCTTAGCCACCGAGAAAGATGATCCTTCCTCCAGACTCGATCAATACGAGTCTAGTGGCGGCTACACACATTCCTACATTATCGTTCGATTATTCCAGATTCAGATTTTGGGTAGTACAAACAATATTTACGTCTGCAGAAAAATATAAACTACGAGCATAAAGAAAAATTAATTCTATCCTAGTTCTACACAAACCATGAGTACTCGATTAGGAGCACTGCATGAGTTTCGAACTACTCAATCCTGAAATCCTAAGCCAGCACCACTATTTTAAAGTTTACACAAAAACAATACATTTGACTCGGGTTGTGCGCGTGGGTAAGAGCGCACTCGTGTGGGTGATTCAGTGTGTGCAACAGAAATCAAGAAATAATGAAACAAGAAACTGGTATGCAACAGAAAGTGAGGTGTAGTGACCACATGCATGCTCTCCCCCCCAGACTTAAAGTCTACAACTAGTAAAAATAAACATGCCAAAAATGATAAAAAGCTAGGGTAGGAAGTACCTATGCTCAAAATTGAGCATACCGGTCGTGCAATGAGATGTCCAAGTGCGGCCAAGTTGCCGCGCCTCAAATATTCCTGCACCTGCGATTGAAGTGTGCAAGCCAAACAAAATATGGACACATATATATATGAATAAATAGACAGAACTCAAAACACAGCATAGGACCAAACGGTCCAACTTGGGTTATCTCCCGAAAGCCCTTTTGTTTACCGTCCTTAAGGTGGACCAAATACCTGTATTAGCAGTTACAAGACAAAGTTTATTGCAGTCTAAAAGAAAAAAATAAATAAATAGAAAAGCCCAAATATGTTTAAGAGGTACAAAATGTGGTGAAAAAAATGTGCAGGGGAGCTGCAGAGTGGAGGGGTGGTCCTCAGTTGTCGGTGCTGCCATTGTCGATCAAGGAGTGTCACTATTGCTTTGCTTGGGGTCGGCAAGCTGCAGGCTTTGAGAGTCGCCGGTGGTTGCGCCGCCATCATATAATTTTAACTAGTGCCATTGACTTTGAAATTGTCTCCGCTTTTCCCGACTATTTTGATGACGCCAAAAGGGGAGACTCCGATCAGTGTGAAAGGGCCGCTCCACCGCGATTGGAGCTTGCCGGGAAATAAGCAGAGGCGGGAATTGTACAACAGGACTTGGTCTCCTGGTTGGAAGTCTTTGGGGATGATGTGACGGTCATGCCATTTTTTTGTTCTTTTTTGTATATCCGCGCATTTTCGTATGAGAAATGCCGGAGCTCCTCTAATTCGTTCAGTTGAGTGCGGCGCGTATCTGCTGCGGCTTCAATGTCCATGTTTAGTAATTTGATTGCCCATAGCGCTTTGTGTTCCAGCTCGACTGGTAAGTGGCAAGCTTTTCCGTAAAAGAGTTGAGAAGGAGTCATACTGATAGGGGTTTTGAAGGCGGTTCTGTACGCCCATAAGGCATCGTCGATCTTCTTGGCCCACTCTTTTCTATTGGAATGGATGGATTTTTCGATGATTCTTTTGAGCTCGCGGTTGGAGACCTCGACTTGCCCATAGGTTTGGGGATGGTCGGCAAGAGAGATTTTGTGGTGGACTCCAAATTTCTTCATGAGTTGCAAGAACGACTTGTTGCAAAATGGTTCCCGCCGTCGCTGATGATGGTGCGCGGGGCGCCGAATCGAGAGAAAATGTTCTTGTGTATGAAATTCAAAACGGTGCGGGCATCATTTGCGGCGACAGCTTCGGCTTCGACCCATTTGGAAACATAGTCTACTGCGACAATAATATAGAGTTTTCCATGCGACATTGGGAAGGGTCCCATGAAGTCGATTCCCCAAACGTCGAATGGTTCGCAGACGAGCATATTGTTGAGAGGAATTTCATCCCTCTTGGAGATATTTCCTATCCTTTGGCCACATTGCAGTATCTTGCGTGCTGTTCGGGTGGCGCCGAAATGACCGCCGGCCTCCCGATCGTGGCAGTGTGTTAAGACGGATTGAAATTCAGTCTCGGGTACGCAACGCCTGATGATGCTATCATTGCAAGTACGGAATAGTAACGGGTCTTCCCAGAAATAATATTTGGCATCAGACTGTAGTTTTCGCTTTTGCTGTGATTACAGGTGAGGGGAGACAGATTTGCAAGCGAGGTAGTTGGCCATATCTGCGTACCACGGGATTGTCGGAGTGAGCGAACAGATGGCGAATAATCTTTCATTCGGGAAGCAGTCGGCAATCTCGTTGCGGTTGCAGATGGGAACAACTCCTTCGGTGTCGCTCTCCAATCTTGATAGGTGATTGGCGATGACGTTTTCGACCCCTTTCTTATCTCGGATCTCGATGTCATATTCCTGTAGTAGAAGAATCCAACGGATTAGTCAGGGCTTGGCGTCTTTTATTTTTGAATAAATACCTTAGTGCGGCATGGTCAGTGTACACAATGACCTTAGATAACACTAGGTACGAATGGAATTTTTCGAAAGCGAAGATTACTGCCAATAGCTCCTTTTCCGTAGTGGTATAATTCAGTTGAGCATCGTTGAGAGTCCGGCTGGCGTAGGAGATAGTATGAAAGATTTTGTTTTTCCTTTGACCGAGCACTGCTCCGACTGCAACATCGCTGGCGTCGCACATGACTTCGAAAGGCAAAGTCCAATCTGGTGCCACCAAGATTGGAGCGGAGATGAGTCGATCTTTAAGAGTCTCGAAGGCCTGCATACATTTTTTTTCGAAGTCAAACGGGATGTCCTTGGCCAGCAAATTTGTGAGGGGCTTGGATATGGATGAGAAATCACTGATGAATCTTCTGTAGAAATCGACATGTCCCAAGAAGCTGCAGATCCCCTTGGCGGAAGATGGAGGAGGAAGATTTTTGATGATACTGACTTTTGCTTGGTCGACTTCAAGCCCCCTGTGAGAGACTTTATGGCCTAAGACAATGCCCTCGCGAACCATGAAATGACATTTTTCCCAATTCAAGACGAGGTTTGTATCCTCACAATGCTTCAGAGCTTTGTCTAGATTCGCGAGGCAGGAATCAAAGCTGTTACCGAAAAGGGAAAAATCGTCCATGAAGACTTCGAGAAAGTCTCCAATCATGTCACCGAAGATGGCAATCAAGCATCGCTGGAAGGTTGCTGGGCCGTTGCACAATCCGAATGGCATTCTCCTGAATGCGAAGGTGCCAGAAGGGCATGTAAACGCCGTTCTGTCTTGTTCATCGGGGTCAACTGTTATTTGATTTTATCCTGAATACCCGTCGAGGAAACAATAGTATTCCTGACCGGCCAATTTTTCCAGCATTTGGTCGATGAAGGGTAGCGGGAAATGATCTTTGCGGGTGGCCTCATTCAGTTTCCGATAGTCTATGCAGACTCTCCACCCGGTGACCACGTGGGTGGGTAATAATTCATTCTTTTTGTTGGCCACCACAGTAATCCCGCCCTTTTTGGGCACCACTTGCACTGGGCTAACCCATTTGCTGTCGCTGATGGGGTAAATGATACCCGCATCAAGCAATTTTATTACTTCTGCCTGTACCACTTCATGCATCTTAAGGTTCAGTCTCATTTGAGGTTGTGCCAACGGGTTGTATTGATCTTCAAGCAGAATCTTGTCATGCAAAACGCCGGGCTAATCCCTTTTATTTCGGCTAATGAACGTCCAAAAACATTTTTGCATTTCTTTAAGACATCGACCAAGGCGAGTTCGTTGTCGACAGAGAGAGATGTAGAGATAATGACTGGGCACGCTGTGCCTTCCTCTAGGAAAGCGTATTTCAGGGATTCGGGCAGTGGCTTCAGAGTTGTGGTAGTGGTTGTGACAGTAGATGTGATGAAAGGTCCTTTGGTTGGATGCAGGGTTCTCGGGACATTAGTGTGGGTGGTTGTGTCAGATGCATCCTCCTCTTCCCACACTGGATTGGCTGGGTCAAGAATCATTTCGCTGTACATGTCCGGTTCGTCGATCAAATCTGCTTCGTCTCAATTAGTGATTCTGAGATGTTGGGAAGGTTCGTGGATGTTGAAAGAAATCGTTTCTTCCCCCAGGCTTAGGGTGAGCTCTCCTTGGTCAACATTGACAATGGCACAGGCCGTGGCAAGGAAGGGCCGTCCTAGTATTATAGGCACTTTGGGATCGGCCATCATGTCGAGAATGACGAAATCTGCTGGGAAGGCGAGGTTGTTGACCATGACAGTAAGATCTTCGACTATTCCGGCCGGTTGTTTTAACGATCTGTCGGCTAATTGCAACCTTAGGTGGGTGGGCTGTAGAATCCCAACTCCTAGCTCGCGGAAGACAGAGAGCAGCATTAGATTTATTGAATCTCCCAAATCACATAATGCGTGTCCGAATCGGTGGAGGCCAATTCTGTAGGGGATGGTAAAACTTCCCGGATCTCTGCGTTTGGTTGGGGAATAGTTGGCGAGGAGAGTTGAGCATTCTTCAGTGAGATTGATCGTTTTCAGTCCTTCTAAAGATTTACGCCGTGAGATGAGGTTCTTTAGGAACTTGGAATATCCTGGGGTCTGAGTGATAGCTTCTGTCAGAGGTATACTTATTTGGACTCCTTTCATGATCTCGAGGAATTTATGAAATTGTTTTTTAGCCTTTTCGTTTTGCAGTCGGTGGGGAAATGGCGGCTTCACGGCGTTCTTCACAGGTTGTAGTACTGCCATGGGTTCTTGTGCGGTAGGTGAGGACGGAGGTTCCTTTATCAAATCGACGATGGGCTCGCAGAGTGATTGTGCTGGAGGGTCAGGAGGCGAGGCCCTCTCTAGGCTTTTTTTGCTTCTCAATCTCATAGTATGTATCATTTCCTGTTTCTGATTGACTGAACATAATAACGTTTCCGTGAGAATCCCTACGGCAGTTTGTAGGCGCTGAATGGTGGTGGCTTGGTCATTGAACATCTCCATCATTTTGCACGCATAAGCAAAAAAATGCTCTGTCTTTGACGAGAGATTGTGGTCGGTGGCTTCATCATAGACTACTGAATTTATCTCTACCGGAAGGTCGGGAGAAGGCGGAGAGTTCCAATGCCTACTAGTTTGGGCAATGTTGTCTATAACTTCCCAGGCATCCTCACTGGATTTGTTAAACAGAGTTCCACCGACTGCGACGTCAAGTAATGGTCGGAATCTGTCTGCGATGCCGAAGTAGAAAGTTTGGATTAGGAGGATGTCTGACATTTCCACTCTGCAGCATTCCCTTCGCAGGGACTGGAAACGCTCCCATGTATCGAACAAGGTCTCTTCATTTCTTTGGGTGAAGGTGATGAGCTCCTTGTAATTGTCTATTGCTAGCATCGGTTGTCGGAATTTGTCCAAAAATTTCCCTTCGAGTTGTTTCCAGGATGAGGATATTCCCTTCCGGATATCTTGATACCATCGCTTTGCTTCGTCTTTCAGGGAGAAGGAGAAGAGTCGGATCCTCTACTGCTCGTTGTTGGCAGCATTTGGCGTACAAGTGTTGTAAATTTCTAAGAACCGCTACACGTGGCATAGTGCATCTATTTTTCCGTCTCCGCTGAATTGACAGTTTTCGATGATGTATTCGATGAGGTCAGACGAGATCTCGAAACTGTTATTTCCTGTTTCTGCTCGGTATGTGAGGTTGATAAGTCTTGCTTTATAAGTCTGCTGCTGAATTGTAGTCATTGAGAGTGGCTTGAATGAAAAGGGGTAGTAGGCTACTAGATCTCCTATGCCTCGACCCTGCATTCACTGTGGCAAACACTACACACTAGAAGGAAACAGCAGTAAAAAAACAACACTAACTCTTATAACAATATTTGAAGTCATCCTGAGTCGCTTTACAGTTGCATTCCCCGGCAACAGCGCCAAAAACTTGATGCGTGTAAATCGGCAAGCGCACCGGTTGCACAAGTAATAAAGTTTTGGGAATAAATCCCCGAGTGTCGGTCTCTTGAGGAATGCAATTAGCGTAAAGCGGCAACAGTACATAAAATATCGTTATGAGAGTTATAAATAGAAAAAGAGGACTTGGGAGATTGTGGATGTTTGATCTACTGAACTAGTAAAAGCTATGTGGGTCGAAGGCACCGCTTCGTAAGGTGGAGTGGGTGTTTCGGCCGTGATGCCGAACTTCGGTTGGGCGAGTGGACGGGAAGCTAATGGATTGAAGTGCTCTTGTGTGGCGTGCAATCGGGTGAGACACGAGAATGGAGTGGATGTGGGGTGAGCAAGGCGCATTCACAGACACTACTCACAAGCATAAGAAAAATACTAACATTCCATTAGATGTAAAATAAACTTGATGTTCATGGATGGAAGTGTTCATTACAATGCTTAAACCATTCCATATGACAGAGGAAGGGGAAGAGGAGTAAACCAAAAGAGAGTGAAGCTCCACGGCGGGTCGTGGCCGGAGTAGCGAGTTGTCAATCCTCTTCCGGGCTCAGTCCAAGGAGGCTTCCGGTACCAACGAGCTGTCACCTCGAAGGCCTTTAAGTCCTCTCTCTAGGTTATCTTCTTCACCAACTCCGATGGAAAGCTTGGAGTTGTAGTCATCAATGGCCGAGGGCTTCGCCAGAGAGTTTGAAAAGCTTCGGAGGAGTTAGATATGGCCTCCCGACGAAGGTGGAGGTGATGGAGCAGTTGGAGAAGTGAAA
This sequence comes from Platanthera guangdongensis, assembly GCA_039583875.1. NCBI lineage: Eukaryota > Viridiplantae > Streptophyta > Magnoliopsida > Asparagales > Orchidaceae > Platanthera > Platanthera guangdongensis. Next base: position 113,572,463 of record CM077163.1, read on the forward strand.
TGGCGATTCCCGTGCACTCCCGATCGCAGCAAAATGACAGGCGTTGTCCTAAATCGCGGAGCAGGGCGTTAAATACGGAGGCAGCAGAAGCAGTGTGTACGATCAGTGGCGCACGACCAGTGGTCATGCGCACTGTCGGTCGATGATCGTGTGGCTTTTCCAAATAGACCTGCAACCTGGATAAGAAGCATCAGCATAACTGTGCACGAGCACTGGAGCACGACTAGTGGTCGTGCGCACTATGGCCAGTGCTCGTACGATTACCTAGACATGATTAGGAAAATGAGGGTGTAATGCGCACGATCGGTGGCGCGCGACCAGTGGTCGTGCGCAATAAGTCCAGTGGTCGTGCGCAGTATTCCTGCATCGTCGGGGTCTCCGAAGCGGTTTCGGAGCAGGCACACGATCCCTGCACCAGCAGAAGAGGCAGATAGGCCACCAAAACGTGCACACCACATCCCCGAGATAGGGTTAAAGAACAACAAAAACAAAGAAGCATAAGAAGCACACAGAAATGGGCATACAGTGCACTTAATCGTGGAATATGAAAGATATTGTACCTAAACACCTAGAGGGGGGGTGAATAGGTGACTTGAATCTTTTTTGACTTTTATGGCAGAATACAGAATCTAACAAAGAATTCTAGCTACTTTATCACAGCAATCACACAGTTATCACAGAATATCACAACACACAGTAGACACACAGTTTTATAGTGGTTCCCCAAGGTTGGGTACATCCACTTTCCCCCTTCGCCTATCTAGCAGTGTACTAGATTCGGCCAAACTCCTCCACTATCTCAGAGCCCAAAACAGGCTCCTACACCTCAGGCCCAAGGCCCTACAACTCAGCTTCTTCACAAAGCCTACACTCAACCACAAAGGCCTACACTCAGCCACCAAGGCCTACACTCAGCCACCAAGACCTACACTCAGAGATTTCAATCTCTTACACTCAGGCACTCAAGCCCTACACTCAGCCTTTATAATTACAGGCTTACAACACTCAGATCCCTAAGGATCCTACAAGATAAAATGAATACAAAAATATTAACTCAGCAACTCAGAGACAAGAGAGGAGAGTTGTGAGTTTCTTGATGAGTTCTTGAAAGAACTCAGCTGAAATCAATCTGACTTGGCTTTCTTCAAAGCTTTTTGAATGTAGAACTCAATAAGATTGACCACTTCTGCAGTTGATCCTTGATCTCTGCTACGTAGGATTCAGAATAAATCTGAACCCTTCTTCTCAGCCTGGTTCCAACGGCTGATTTCTTGGATGGAGCTCTCTCTCTCCAACTTCTTAGATCTGCACTTGATTCTTCAAGAAATAGCTAGATCTTCTTTGTTAATTACTTGATCAATAATCTGAACAACTTCTTCTATAGACAGTGTAAGCCTATTTATAGGCCTTCTTCATGGTAACCGGCTGGTCCGGTTCATAACTGAATTCTGACAACTCTGATAGGTGCAGTAGACCGGCTCGAATGGCAGCTGTCAATCATCCAGTCAGTTCTTGAAAATTCTGTAACTGTCTGAAAGTGTCGAGACTTTCTGTCTTTAAGTGTCGACACTAATAGACCAAGTGTCGACACATGTTGTCTAAGTGTCGACACTAGCCTACAAGTTGTCGACACAACTCCTTGTGTTGTAGATTTTATATCTCGACACTGCTTCTTCTTCATGTGTCGACACTGAAATTGAGTGTCGACACAAGTATTTGTACTTCAGTATTTTTCTGAATTCTTCTAAGTGTCGACACAACACCTTTGTGTCGACACATCTTCATGTGTTGAATCTGTTAAGTGTCGACACAGCTTCTTGGTGTCGACACATGTCTTCTTCTTTCGAGACTCTGGCTGAGTGTCGACACAACTCCTTAGTGTCGACACTTGTACTTAGAATATTCTTGAACTTTGCTGATCTTTGCTAAGTGTCGAGTCTTCAGCTAAGTGTCGACACATTCTTTCTTGTGTCGACAATTTCTTCAAGTGTTGACTCTTCTGCTGAGTGTCGACACATTGTTCTGGTTGTCGACACTTATACTTAGTCTCTGTAGTCTTTTGCTGAGTGTCGACACAGCCTCCAAGTGTCGACACTTTTTGATGTAGACACAGTTCTTCTAGGTGTCGACACTGCTGTTAAGTGTCGACACTGCTTTACTGCACTTTTCTTCACTGAGTGTCGACACAGCTCCTTGTTTCGACACTTTCTGTCTGGTGTCGACTCAGCATCCCTGGTGTTGACACAAATACTCCAAGTGTCGACACTGCTTGTTTGGGTGTCGACACAAGTCTTCTTAAGTGTCGACACTTTCTATCTGGGTGTCGACACATGGACTTAGAAACTTTTTCTTCTTTCCTGTAAATACTTAGCCTGCACAAGTAAACTCAAAACACATCAAATACATTTTGATGTATATCATTGAGTTGGGTGAGGTTTCTTCAAATCAGGTACATTTGAACCAATGTACCCAACAATCTCCCCTTATTTGGAGAAGTCATAACCCTTAGTCAATGATATACACCACTCATAATAAAATTACAAAATGATGTAAAGCAGGATTATGAATCAGGAAAGAACATCACATGTATTAAACAAACATGCATATAAAGACATAATCTCAGAACAACTATGAAATAAATTTAACACATAGCAAATTTATCACACAACACATTGTTCCAATACTTTGTCATATTCATATTTCAAAAGTTCAAAAGTTTACAGAATGTTTATTATCAAAAGATTACATAGTAAACTTCAGAAACTTTCTATGCTATTCTTGATCAGCATCTTTGATCACTATCCCTTTTCCAGATTTTATCCTTGCTTGCACAGGGGCTTCAGCATCTTCAGTTTTAGCAGGCTTCTTCCCTTTCAGCTCCTTCTTCTTAAGTTCCTCAGCCTTAATCTTTTGCCTTTCAAAATAATGATAAGGCTTGGGAAAGTACTTGCTAGGCTTCTGAGCAGTAGGAGGTAGCTTTCCCATCTTGGCCTTTCTTCTATATTGGACTATAGCCTCCTGCCTTGTCTCATGCTTTCTCCATTCAGCCTCAGAAAACCACTTGTTCCTGTCTTGAATGTTATCTTTTGCAGCTTTCCATGCAGTCAAAATAATGTTCCTAGAGGTGGGGCGCCACTGCTCAAAGTCTGGTCTCTGTTCAGCTTGCTCCCTAAACCTCTTTTTAGACAATTTGGTCTCTTCTTCTTTCTGCATAGCTTCTTGCATAGCTTCAGAGATTGGCTGAACAACTTTTTCTATAATGACATTGTCCTTGCCCCCAGGTGGGCTATACATGGACTGTATATCTGCATGTATCATGTCAAAATCTGGAGGAGGGTAGATGACTTGAGCTACTTCAGGTTGCTCACCTCCAAGATAAGCAGGATGTATTCCAGATTCTGCCACATTATCATCATCACAAAGAGGAGGATATCCAAGAGTTGCTCTGATAGAATTATATATCCACTTGGCATGATCAGAGCTGGCTTTGACTAAAACCCTCTCCCCCTTTATGACTTCTCTTTCTATATGATCTCTGACATCATCTTTCTGAAATCTCACTTGATTATCCAAATAATTAACTCCATCTTTAAAGAAAGTTTTTAACCTTTGGAGTTTGTCAGTTATCAACTTTTGAGAATCTTGGATGGCAGTCTTAACAGCAGTTATTTCTTCTTGGAATACTTTGTCAAAATCTGCTTTTGTTGTAGCTGGAGTCTGCCCTGCAGCTAGATTCTTCAGCTCTATGACTATGGCATTGTGAGATGAAGTCAAATTATCATTCATCCTAATTTTATTTTCAAGTACATATCCTTGCTTGACTGCAAAGTCATCAACTTGTGCTTTTATCTTCTCCTGATGTGTAGCCAAGTACACCACTGCATTCCCTCCCTTATGGAAGCAGTCTGTCATCTCCTTCTTATTGAGATTCATCTCAAATCTTATGTACTTTATGTCCTGATCCAGATCAAATTGCATTGATTTCTGCCCTTCATCCACATACTTCTCAATGGCATGCCTGTGTTCATCAAGCTTAATTTGCATTGCAACCATGAGAGCACTATAATCAATAGTTGGAGCTGGCAGTGATATAGGCTGTGGAGCAACAGTTTACAAAGCCTTTTTGTAACTCTGGCTCCTTCTTCTGAATACTTGAAATTTCTTTTTCTTTGCCCTTTCAGCTTCCTTATCTTCAGAAGCTGAGGAGCTAGCAATTTCTACCCTCTCCTTAGGGCTTGGGGGTAACTCCTTCTGCACATCTGGTGCCTTCTCAGTCTCTTGCCTTGCAGGCTCTTCAACATGTACTACTTGCTCCCCCTCAACTGGAGCATTCTCCTTTTCAGCAGTAGTTTCTTTGTCAAAATCAGTTTGATCCGGGTTAAGGAACATATCTTCCATTGTGTATTCTTGTGGAGAATGAGCAGGAGAAATTCTTGGCTCATCTACCACTGGATCAGAAACAACTTGAGCTGTAACAGAAGTTTCTTCCATGACAACATCTGGAACTTGACTATGAAGCTGTGGTTGCTGATAAACATCAGACAAATCAGTATCTTCTAAAGGAAAATCTAAAGCATTAAGCTCAGAGATTACCTCAAGAATGATGTGGGTTGCTTGCTCACTTTCCAGGGTAGTTGGTTCTTCCACAACTAGAGGCTCCCCCTGGATTTGATCCTGGTGTAAGGGGCAAGCTGGTGGTAGCTCCCCCTGCCTCTCAGCAACTACTTGTTGAGCGGGAGTCTTCTCAACAGTCCCTTCTTCATTCTCATCAGGTGTGAAGACCACTTGCTCTTCACTATCAGAGCTGCTAGAAGACATTTGAGCAACTGGGGCAGTTTTCCTCTTCTTTTTTTGAGGTGATACTTTCTCAGAAATTATCTTCTCAGGGGTTGGCATCTCCTTAGACAACACCCTGTCCCATCTGGAGAAGATCCTCATGTCCATTCTTCTCATGTGGTTGATTTTTGTTCTAGCAGCTTGACTCATTACCTCTGGAATACTTCCAACAAGGTATAGACTTAAGATCCTGCCCAAGTTGGGCTTCTTCAGGCTTTCCTTGATCTTCTCAAAGATCACTACAGACCAGTCAGTTTTCAGATTGAAGATTATCCTTGTCATAATGCTGAACATATGGGCAGATACCCTATCATGCCCTCCAGGTTTGCTTAAAATCACTTTGCCAACTATTTCTGACATGAATTTCCCTTGGCTGTTCATGCCTTTTCTATTGAAAATAGATCCAATTTTCATTTTAGAGTCTAGTCCACACCAAGTTAGAGCTTCTCTGGTCTTTGAAGCAGTAACTTCATCTTCTTCTTTAGTTCTTGGGAACTGTAGTACTTTTCTCAGACTTTTTGGAGAGACCTTTACTTTTTCACCATGGACCCTTGACTTGATCTTGAGTCCAGTGTCGTCTAGGGTTGCTCTATTAAGGAATTCCAGTACTTCCTTCTTCCAGATCTTTGTTGGTTCAGAAACAAGAAATTCCAACCCTGAGTCTGCAACTAGGGTTATCACGTTCTTTATCTCTTGGTCTGCATCACCGAATGCGTCGCGCACCAGTTCACACCCTTTGTTGATGTTCTCCTCAAGCTTTGGCGCCATTAGGGTTTGAAGAATTTGAACTGAGAGAAGAGAGGTGTCGACACACAAGTTTTTGTCTCGAAACTTTTGGAAGCGTGTCGACAAACTAAGGCAAAATCCTATTTATACTTTTCTAAGTTTGAAGATGAAAAGGCGGGCAGCTAACTTAAATTGTGTCGACACTGTCGATAAGTGTCGACACTGACTTATAATGTCTCGACACTTATGTGTCGACACAAGTTTATTCAACAGATTAAATGTGTCGACACTTGTTTATGTGTCGACACCACATAACTCGACATTTAGTCGAGACTGTACTTAGATAATTCTGAGTAAAACCTAAGTGTCGACACCACCTTGGATGTGTCGACACCTACTTGTCATGTGTCGACACTAATATTCTGAAGTGTCGACACTAACTTCCTAGAAGTGTCGACACCTTTTCCCTTAAGTGTCGACACCACTATTCTGTGTCGACACAGATATCTCTGTGTGTCAACACCTTTTTACTTAGCCAATTTTATAAACTTATTCTAAGTTTATCATTCCTAGTTCAATTTTAAACCTATTGAACTTAGTTTCTTCTAAGGGCTTAGTATACATATCAGCTAATTGATTATCAGTTTTAATATATTCTAGTAAAATATCTTCTTTCTCTACATGCTCTGATAAGTTGTAAATATACCTATTTTTCTGTACATTAATTTAGTCGTTTTCCTTTCTTTTTGTCGTTTTTACTTATTTTTATTCAATAAAATGCTCCTATTTTTGTAAATATTATACTAACTTAGTTTATTTTATTTTTCAGGAAAAAATGAAAATCTGCCAAAAAATTGACATGTCACGCCCGTGACATGTTGGTCACGCCCGTGACCAGGGCGTGACACGTCAAAATCCCGTGAATCAGCAATTTTTGAAGACCAAAGCCTGACACGCCCGGGGTCACGCCCGTGTCACCCGACACGGGGCGTGACCCAATCCCGTGACACTCCACTCGACGATTTCATCTCGACGATCGTCGAGTGTCGACACTAGCAGTCACGCCTAGAGTCACGCCCGTGACCTAGGGCGTGACACCTCTTTCCGCTCGACGATTTTCAACTCGACACTTTCAGCTCGACATTCGTCGAGTGTCGACACCAGCCGACACGCCCAGAGTCACGCCCGTGACCTGGGGCGTGACCTTTCCAGCTAGCCCGACAAGACCCGCGCGGCGACTTTTTGGCGCACCGCGCCCAGATCCACCTACCTGTCACGCCCCCTGTCACGCCCGTGACCCAGGGCGTGACCTCTGCGAGACCGACACGTGTCCAGTCAAAGTCAACTTTCCCGTCAAATCGCCGGCCGCCTTCTCAAATAGTACTGTCACGCCCCCTGTCACGCCCGTGACCAAGGGCGTGACCCATGTAAATTTTGTCTATAAATTCAGAGGTTCTCCTTTGAATTCCTGTTCCCCTTTTGGGTACCATTTTGTATAAGGTTGTGCTGCCGAAATGCTTCCAAGGGTTATGTAAGGGATATTTTCTCCCCCTCTCCTTAGCTTTTAGTTTCTTGTCTTTGTAACTTGTCTTTTTAGTTAATGAAATATGTGTTTTCTTCTCATATATTGCCTTTGGAATGTAGCTATGCAACTCACACCTTATGCAATCTTATTTTCTTGTTATAACTTAGCTTATTTTCCTTCTTTTGTAATGTGTGTGTGTGTGTATGAGATTAGTTTTTCTTGTTTTTATGTTTAGTTATTTTTACATTGTTTTGGTTTAACTTAGGTTTTTATAGTTTCTAATTCATTCCTATAGATCCTAAAAACGTTTTCAAAGTGTTTTTCTTTTTTTTAACTTAGCTTTTTATTTCGTAAAACTTTTTCGTTCGTTTCGTTTTATTTTCACTTTTTAATCGTTTTTACGGAGTTATAGGAATGATAATATAGTCGTTTTAATTTTTCGTGCACTTCGATTTTTCGTTTTAAATCTTTTTCCTTATTTAATTTTTTCGTTCTCTTTTTATGCATTTCTACCGCATTATAGCGGTAGAAATGTATTCGTTTTTATTTTTCGAGCATTTTCATTTTGCGTTTATTTGCAAACTTTTTCGCTCCGTTTATTTTTATCTTTGCTTTTTATGCATTTCTACCGCATTTTAGCGGTAGAAATGCAGTTGTTTTAATTTTTCGTTAACTTAGTTTTTTGCAATTTTTTATGTGTGCGCATCTATTTCCGCCTACTCGTTAAGAGTTAAATGGCGCTTTGCTTTATTTCAATTCTGTCGTGTGTGTGCGTGTGTTTTCATTTCAGTAGAGTGTGTGTGTTTTCATTTATGTCGAGAGAGTGTGTGCGTGCGTTGCATTTATTTTGTCCTACTCGGTTGAGTAGGACCCGCATTTATTTTCTCCTACTCATTTGAGTAGGACTTGCGTGTGTGTGTTTTACTGCTTTCATTTCTCCCGCCCACGCAGTTGCGCCGGGACTCGCAATTTACTGCTTTCTTCAGTCCTACTCGTTTGGGTAGGACTTGCAATTTTCAGCTTTCCTTTACTGCTTTCATTTACTGCTTTCATTTTCAGCTTTCTTTCCTGCTTTATTTATTGCTTTCCTCGCAAGCCTTCCCCATTCCGATGAGTGGCTAACAGTTCTTAGCCCTCGGCATCGAAGAGCATTGGGACAGATAAAATAGCTTAAAATAATTAAAGGTCTAATCTTTCTAATTAATTAATAGTACTTAAGGTTTGCCCGGGGTTAAAAACGCGTAGGACCACATATCGATGTGTGGGCCCTATTTCCGTTTTCCATACGCTCGCCGAGAGGCCGTGCGTATGGACAGATCACCCCTTGGCAAAGAGAGTTCCGCACTAACCCTCGAGAGAGGAGGCGCGCCAACTCTACCGGATTGGGTTCCCCACCCAATAGCGGGGTTCTTAGCGTAATGCGGGCGTTAAGAGGAATCCTTCGTCGGACGAGAGCCCGGTCGAATAGTCTTAGCGTTCAGGTGAGCGATAGTCCTAGAGATAGGTGAGCTCATTTTAGTGGAACCTCCACGGCCAAGTCTCCGCCTTAATTAATTAGAAATTTAGGAGCTCTTTTTATTTAAAGTCTATTTTAGTTCAATTGTTTTTTCGGTGCCATCGAGCTAAGCTCTTCATCGGCACCACCTTCAAGCTTTCTTTTTATTGCTTTCATTTTCTTTCCGCCATTTTCTGTATTTTTATATAAAATATCCCGACAAGATAATTATCGGTAAAATAATAGTCCCCTCCAGGGAAGAGTAGAAATAATCGAACCGGCCCCGAGAACAATACGACCTCGATATTCCACCTGGAATATCCTGTACTACTCACGATAGGTGCACTTGCCTCCTTTCGTTAAAACTCGATTTCTAAACCTTTTTTATATCCAAAATAAATAAATAAATACGCGCGACCCGTTTTCTTAAATAAATTCACTTCCGCCTTTTTTCGCAAATAAAACCGCCGGGGCGCCGCGTGACCGTAAATAAATTTTGGAGTTTTAACACATCAAGTTTTTGGCGTCGTTGCCGGAGAAATTTTAGGTTCGTTATTTTAAACCCTGGAAATCTATTAATTTTACCTATATATATTTATATAAAAAAAAAAAAACTTAAATTAGTTTGGCCAACTAAAAAAAAATTTATAATATAATAATAATAATAATAACTTAAATATATATATTTACAAATTTATAAAACCAAAAAAATTGAAAAACTCAAAACACAAAAAAAATTTGAAAAACCTTAAAAATTAAAAATTTGAAAACACTATAAACCTAAAAAAAAACTAAACTAAAAAAAAACTAAAAAAAAACTAAAAATCCAAAAAATGTAAAAAAAAAAAAAAAAAAAAAAAAAAAAAAAAACTTAACAAAAAAATATTTTTATTCTCATTATTGTTTTTGAAAAAAAAAACAACAACAAAGAAAAACAAAAAAATAAAAAAAAATATACAAAAAAAAAAAAAAAACTAAAAAATGACCAACTTAAAAAAATATATATATATATTTTTTAATTTAACTTCTTATATTTTATTTTATTTTGATTCGGCGCGCTTTTCACTCTTATGCGCGCTAGGGGATCACATTTTCTCACGTAGTGGTCGCTAAGGCCTTAGCTACCTCCGACTCCCCCACGCACATCGCCCCCCTACCGCCCGCGATTTTTAGGCCGAGTTTCTCTTTCTTATTTTTTCTGTTATCTTTTTGTTTTTTCTTCTAAATAATGCAGGGTTCCAACCTGGGCCTCCCGCGCTCGTCTTAGGGAAGCTCCTACCCTCCCTTTTGCTTTTTGTACTTATTATATTTTGTATATTATCTGTTCCGCATACTTACATTGCAACATTGGGGACAATGTTGGGTTTAAGTATGGGGGTGTTTTCCTATTCTGCACTATTTATATTCAGTACTTAACAAAAAATTACAAAAAAAAAAAGAAAATTGCAAAAATCAAAAAATTTCAAAAACCTTTTTAATTAAAACAAATAAAAATTCAAAAAAAAAAAATTCTCTCTTCCCCCCACTTCTTCTTTTTTGTAAAAACTTGCGTCTTGCCTGCCCGCGACGGTCGACTCATCGAACCAACCATTCAAATAAGAGTCTGTTCGCGGGGCCGCAATCGAGTTTTTACTTTGCCTTTTTTTGTAAAACTCTCTCTTTCCTCCCTATCTTCTTTATAAATAACACTTCTTTCTCTCCTCTTTCTTGTAAATAACTTATCAAAATAACTATAAAAATAAAAAAAAATTTAGAAAAACCTAAAAACCCCAAAAAAATAAAAAAATCTAAAAATCCTAAAAAGATAATAATTAAAACACAAAAAAAATGATAAAACTCTAAAAAATCAAAAAAATATTTTGTTAAAATTATGTAACAAAATAAAATCGAATATACCATTTCTTAACCCTTTTTGCTTTCCAAAAATCTAGTTTCGAGTTAATTTACATGCGAATTTTAGTTATTCTTTGCTTACTATTCGTTTATTAATTAAAGTTCGATAGATTTAAGTGTCTGGGGTTAAGATTTAAAGAATTTTTTTATGTCTTTTCCTTATAATAGGGAACTTGTTTTTCACCACCACTTCTAATTTTATAAATAGAAGCTCGTTTTTTATGTTAGAAAATAACATCCATGGATTTCAATTATTTCAACTTCATGCTTTTAGAAACATTGGAACGTTCATTTTAAAAAGGTTGCTCTCAAAACTTTTTGATTAAAAGCTAGTTTTATTTTTGAAAAACTAAACCCACTTCCATTTTTTTTCGTGTCTTAATTGACATGATTCCCCCCTATCCCTTAAAAGATCCTATGTCAATGGGAATAAGATTTCGTTCCGTAAACATAGGCACCCAATAATTTAAAAAGATTATATATGGAGTAAGAGGATAAAATTCATTACTCCTACAAATATACATTGGGTTATTTATTTATTATGAAGAAAGAAAAAATTTATTATGAGTTAGGAAAATAAGATTTCGTTTTCCTAACTATCTAAAAAAAAAAGAAAAAAAATTGGAGGTTCGAGAAAAAATTACCTCACCTCAATATTCAAGCCTTCTTCATAATCCACCAAACCACTTAGCCTATTTCAATGATTCTAGACTTAATTTAAATTTTTTTTGAGAGCATAATTTTTAAATTGTATTATTTCCTTTAACTTCTTTTAAGCTAAAGTTTTTTTTATAAATCCAATCCATCTTTGTTAAACTAACAAAAATAAATTTTTGCTTTCTATTTTATTTTTTCTAGAAGTCTTTTTGAAACTGTTCCTCTATTCATAACATTTCATAAATTAGGATTTAATTCTTTAACCCCGGATGTTTATCTTGATCTTCCTTTTAATTAAGTCAAGCGGTAGCTAAACTTAGGATTTCTTTTATTCCTTATAAGTTCATCTCCAACTTTTGCTCTGGAATAGCAAAAGCTTAAGTATGGGGGTATTTGATAAGTTGTAAATATACCTATTTTTCTGTACATTAATTTAGTCGTTTTCCTTTCTTTTTGTCGTTTTTACTTATTTTTATTCAATAAAATGCTCCTATTTTTGTAAATATTATACTAACTTAGTTTATTTTATTTTTCAGGAAAAATGAAAATCTGCCAAAAAATTGACATGTCACGCCCGTGACATGTTGGTCACGCCCGTGACCAGGGCGTGACACGTCAAAATCCCGTGAATCAGCAATTTTTGAAGACCAAAGCCTGACACGCCCGGGGTCACGCCCGTGTCACCCGACACGGGGCGTGACCCAAGCCCGTGACACTCCACTCGACGATTTCATCTCGACGATCGTCGAGTGTCGACATTAGCAGTCACGCCTAGAGTCACGCCCGTGACCTAGGGCGTGACACCTCTTTCCGCTCGACGATTTTCAACTCGACACTTTCAGCTCGACATTCGTCGAGTGTCGACACCAGCCGACACGCCCAGAGTCACGCCCGTGACCTGGGACGTGACCTTTCCAGCTAGCCCGACAAGACCCGCGCGGCGACTTTTTGGCGCACCGCGCCCAGATCCACCTACCTGTCACGCCCCCTGTCACGCCCGTGACCCAGGGCGTGACCTCTGCGAGACCGACACGTGTCCAGCCAAAGTCAACTTTCCCGTCAAATCGCCGGCCGCCTTCTCAAATAGTACTGTCACGCCTCCTGTCACGCCCGTGACCAAGGGCGTGACCCATGTAAATTTTGTCTATAAATTCAGAGGTTCTCCTTTGAATTCCTGTTCCCCTTTTGGGTACCATTTTGTATAAGGTTGTGCTGCCGAAATGCTTCCAAGGGTTATGTAAGGGATATTTTCTCCCCCTCTCCTTAGCTTTTAGTTTCTTGTCTTTGTAACTTGTCTTTTTAGTTAATGAAATATGTGTTTTCTTCTCATATATTGCCTTTGGAATGTAGCTATGCAACTCACACCTTATGCAATCTTATTTTCTTGTTATAACTTAGCTTATTTTCCTTCTTTTGTAATGTGTGTGTGTGTGTATGAGATTAGTTTTTCTTGTTTTTATGTTTAGTTATTTTTACATTGTTTTGGTTTAACTTAGGTTTTTATAGTTTCTAATTCATTCCTATAGATCCTAAAAACGTTTTCAAAGTGTTTTTCTTTTTTTTAACTTAGCTTTTTATTTCGTAAAACTTTTTCGTTCGTTTCGTTTTATTTTCACTTTTTAATCGTTTTTACGGAGTTATAGGAATGATAATATAGTCGTTTTAATTTTTCGTGCACTTCGATTTTTCGTTTTAAATCTTTTTCCTTATTTAATTTTTTCGTTCTCTTTTTATGCATTTCTACCGCATTATAGCGGTAGAAATGTATTCGTTTTTATTTTTCGAGCATTTTCATTTTGCGTTTATTTGCAAACTTTTTCGCTCCGTTTATTTTTATCTTTGCTTTTTATGCATTTCTACCGCATTTTAGCGGTAGAAATGCAGTTGTTTTAGTTTTTCGTTAACTTAGTTTTTTGCAATTTTTTATGTGTGCGCATCTATTTCCGCCTACTCGTTAAGAGTTAAATGACGCTTTGCTTTATTTCAATTCTGTCGTGTGTGTGCGTGTGTTTTCATTTCAGTAGAGTGTGTGTGTTTTCATTTATGTCGAGAGAGTGTGTGCGTGCGTTGCATTTATTTTGTCCTACTCGGTTGAGTAGGACCCACATTTATTTTCTCCTACTCATTTGAGTAGGACTTGCGTGTGTGTGTTTTACTGCTTTCATTTCTCCCGCCCACGCAGTTGCGCCGGGACTCGCAATTTACTGCTTTCTTCAGTCCTACTCGTTTGGGTAGGACTTGCAATTTTCAGCTTTCCTTTACTGCTTTCATTTACTGCTTTCATTTTCAGCTTTCTTTCCTGCTTTATTTATTGCTTTCCTCGCAAGCCTTCCCCATTCCGATGAGTGGCTAACAGTTCTTAGCCCTCGGCATCGAAGAGCATTGGGACAGATAAAATAGCTTAAAATAATTAAAGGTCTAATCTTTCTAATTAATTAATAGTACTTAAGGTTTGCCCGGGGTTAACGACGCGTAGGACCACATATCGATGTGTGGGCCCTATTTCCGTTTTCCATACGCTCGCCGAGAGGCCGTGCGTATGGACAGATCACCCCTTGGCAAAGAGAGTTCCGCACTAACCCTCGAGAGAGGAGGCGCGCCAACTCTACCGGATTGGGTTCCCCACCCAATAGCGGGGTTCTTAGCGTAATGCGGGCGTTAAGAGGAATCCTTCGTCGGACGAGAGCCCGGTCGAATAGTCTTAGCGTTCAGGTGAGCGATAGTCCTAGAGATAGGTGAGCTCATTTTAGTGGAACCTCCACGGCCAAGTCTCCGCCTTAATTAATTAGAAATTTAGGAGCTCTTTTTATTTAAAGTCTATTTTAGTTCAATTGTTTTTTCGGTGCCATCGAGCTAAGCTCTTCATCGGCACCACCTTCAAGCTTTCTTTTTATTGCTTTCATTTTCTTTCCGCCATTTTCTGTATTTTTATATAAAATATCCCGACAAGATAATTATCGGTAAAATAATAGTCCCCTCCAGGGAAGAGTAGAAATAATCGAACGGGCCCCGAGAACAATACGACCTCGATATTCCACCCGGAATATCCTGTACTACTCACGATAGGTGCACTTGCCTCCTTTCGTTAAAACTCGATTTCTAAACCTTTTTTATATCCAAAATAAATAAATAAATACGCGCGACCCGTTTTCTTAAATAAATTCACTTCCGCCTTTTTTCGCAAATAAAACCGTCGGGGCGCCGCGTGACCGTAAATAAATTTTGGAGTTTTAACACATCATGCTCCCTAAGAAAATGATATTTTATTTCAATATGTTTAGTTCTACTATGAGAAACAGGATTATGTGCAATTGATATAGCACTTGTTGAATCACAAAAGAGTGGAGTTCTACTTACCTGAATTCCATAGTCCTCAAGCTGATGTTGTATCCACAGAAGTTGAGCACAGCAACTTCCTGCAGCCACATATTCTGATTCTGCAGTGGAGATAGCCACACTTGTTTGCTTTTTGCTACTCCATGAAATCAGTCTTCCACCTAGGAATTGACAGGTTCCAGTTGTGCTTTTTCTGTCTTCTTTGCATCCTGCAAAGTCTGCATCTGAATAACCTGTTAGTTCAAAATCCCCATTCCTAGGGTACCAGAGGCCTAGATAAGGAGTGCCCTTTAGATATCTCAATATTCTTTTGACTGCTGTCAAATGAGACTCTTTAGGGCAGGCTTGATACCTTGCACAGACACATGTAGCATACATGATATCTGGTCTACTAGCTATCAAATATAATAGGGAGCCAACTATCCCTCTATACAAGGTTTCATCTACAGGTTTCCCTGCATCATCCTTGCTAAGAGACATACTTGACCCCATGGGAGTCTTCATGGTACTAGATGAATCCATACCATACTTCCTTATGAGTTCTAGGGTGAACTTGGACTGGCAGATGGATAATCCATTCTCAGTCTGTCTTACTTGGAGACCCAAGAAGAACTTTAGATCTCCCATACTACTCATCTCAAATTGACCTTGCATTAGTTTTGCAAACTTTTTGCAAAGGCTACTTTCAGTAGACCCAAATATAATGTCATCTACATATATTTGGACTAGTATTAATTTGCCTCTAGATTCCCTAAGGAATAGAGTCTTGTCTATTTTCCCCCTAGTGAACTTATTCTCAATGAGGAAACTAGACAGGGTTTCATACCAAGCCCTAGGGGCTTGCTTTAACCCATATAATGCTTTCCTAAGTCTATAGACATGATTAGGTAGAGTTGAATCAACAAAACCTGATGGCTGTTCCACATAGACTTCCTCTTTAAGATTACCATTCAGAAATGCTGACTTGACATCCATTTGATAAACTTTGAATCCTTGAAAGGTTGCATAGGCCAGGAACATCCTTATGGCTTCCAGTCTGGCTACTGGAGCAAAGGTTTGATCAAAATCAATACCTTCTTCCTGCCTATATCCTTTAGCAACCAATCTTGCTTTGTTCTTAATAATGACTCCATGTTCATCCATCTTGTTCCTATAGATCCACTTGGTCCCAATTATGTTGTGGTCTTTAGGTTTAGGAACAAGCTCCCAGACCTTGCACCTCTTGAACTGATTGAGTTCTTCTTGCATTGCCTCAATCCAATGAGGATCTAGAATGGCTTCTTCAAACTTCTTTGGTTCAACTTGGGATAGAAAACTGGAGTAGATTGCTGCATTCAGATTTCTGCTCCTTATTTGTACCCCTTGTCTTGGATCACCAATGATTTGTTCAGCTGGATGATCTCTTAGATGCCTATTGGCTGGAGGCATCCTGACTTCAGGTAGAACTTCTTCAACTTCTTCATCTTGCTGAACTCCTTGTACTTCACCTGCATTAGGTACATATAGTACTCCCCCTGGACAGCAGTCACTATTTTCTACTTGCTGCCTTGCAGTAGGTTCTTCTTCTATAGTGAGCTTATCCATCTTCTTATTTATACATGTGGGGCTGCATACACTACTAGACAACTCATTGTTAATAAGTCTAGTTTCATCAAATACTACATGTACAGTCTCTTCTACAACTTGTATAGATAAGTTGTAGACTCTATAAACCTTACTCTTATTGTTGTACCCAACAAAAATTCCCTCTTGGGACTTGGTAGCAAACTTAGTCAAGTAAGACTTTCCATTGTTAAGTATAAAGCACTTACAACCAAAGATCCTGAAGTAGGATAGGTTTGGTTTCCGGCCTTTCACAACCTCATAGGGGGTCTTGTTGAGGCTTTTAGTTATGGTAGCCCTATTAATAACATGGCATGCAGTATTGACTGCTTCAGCCCAGAAGTATTCTGGTAGTGATGTATCACTTAATAGGGTCCTACCAGCCTCAATCAAGGTTCTATTCTTCCTCTCAGCAATGCCATTTTGCTGAGGTGTTCTTGGTGAAGAAAACTCTTGAAATATCCCAAAGTCTTCACATAGTTTTGTCATGCTATCAGACTGAAATTCAGTACCATGGTGTAACGACCCGGCCCTTTAAACCAAGGCCGCCCGGCCCACCAGTAGCCCATGGACCTTTAGACCACGGACCACGGTGGTACAGCCGGAATATACCAAGGCCTGCAGGCCGTACACCCCAACGCCTCTCTGGCCTGTTTCTCAGCAAACAGCGCGTTGTTGGCGCAGGGATGTACGGCCTGCAGGCCTTGGTATATTCCGGTTGTACCACCGTGGTCCGTGGTCTAAAGGTCCATGGGCTACTGGTGGGCCGGGCGGCCTTGGTCTAAAGGGCCGGGTCGTTACAAAAAAGTGCACTTTTTATTGTAACGTCCCTAGCCGATCCAACGTGACAGCGTCAGGGCTCCGCTCTAGGCGACGCTACCGGGCTGCAGCCCAAGCACCCCAACCCCTCTCCATCCACAGGCGGGTTGTTGGTGGCCACAGCATCCCTTTCATGAGGTAAACTCGATAGTCAAGCCCGCACTACGGGGACTTCCCAGGAGGTCACCCATCCCAGTACTACTCCAGCCCGAGCACGCTTAACTGGCTACAACCTGGACCTGAGGCATTCAAGAAAAGAACACCTCAGCAAGGAAACAATCCAATGTAAATAGAGCAATAGGTTAATGAGCAATAAGATGAAGGGGTACCAACCCGGCAACAACTGCTACAAGTAAAAGAAAAAGTGAATGACAGAAGGAAAAGAGTACAGTATAAAACACCACAGAGCACACCAAGTGCGAGCAATAAAACCAATGTGCCTTGCCAAGAGAGAGCCTGCAACAGCACCAAGACATATACATATGCCAAAAGAAAGGAAGCATAAACAGGAAAGGGACTAACAGTCCTAACACGTGGGTAAGTGGCAGTGGTCAAACATGGGTCTGATTACATAACTAGGATCAGACCCAAAAAGGGCTAAGGGGTCAAACAGTGGCAGCTTTAGGGTCCCACACACACCAACCCAAACCGGGGCAAAAGGCGGTGGCCACAGCTCTCCACATAAAACCACCCCTCTAGAGGCCACCAAAACTCCACCACCTGCCACGACCCAAGAGTCGGCATGCAGAAATTAGCCGAACACCCAAAACACCCCCCCCCCTAGGGAAAAAAAGTCAATCTAACAATCCTAAGAAACACACGAACCCAAGACAAAACGTCGGGTCCAACCGACGCGGCCTTACACGCCTAACCCGAACATTTTCATGTGTACGCCGCCCATGGCATGCACTAAGGCCTTTTTAGAATGCATAGCACATCATGCATAGCATAACATTTCATAAGCACAACGTGCCAAGCTACAGATTTGCAAGATGACATATGTACACACATGGTTTTGAGTCAAAAAAAAGGGAATACAAGTACATGCATTCATGGTCTAGGCACCTGAGTTAGTATGATGTTGGTGAACCATCTTAGGATAAGCATAACATCATCATGGTAA
Organism: Platanthera guangdongensis; assembly: GCA_039583875.1. NCBI lineage: Eukaryota > Viridiplantae > Streptophyta > Magnoliopsida > Asparagales > Orchidaceae > Platanthera > Platanthera guangdongensis. The sequence goes on from CM077163.1 coordinate 113,590,475, forward strand.
AAACAACTCCCAGAGCAAGTTTTGCAGTTGAAGTTCATATTTAAGTGTGTTTGTCTGTACCGGGTAGTTTTATTCTACTTGGTTGGCTAGGATTTGTCTAAAGTTTGTGCGATTTTAGGATGGCGAGACGTCCTGCGACGAGATCGAGCCCCCAATCCGAGGGTGAGATGTCAGGAGCGCAGAGCGATGCGTTGGTAGAAAGCTTGCGGCAGAGTAATGAGGAGTTATCGAGGCAAGTAGTGGCTATGCAGGCTCAGATTCAGTCCCTTGTAGCTGTGGTGGCGGGACAGCCCCCGAGAGCTCAGAACCCCGCAGAGGGGGTAGCTGTTCCTGTCCCTCCTGCTCCTCCCGTGCCTTTGGTTGTGGTGCCTCCGGAGATGGCGTTCATATCTCAGTTTCAGCGGCTGAGACCCCCTACTTATGATGGGCAGGCGGATTTAATGATTTTGGATGACTAACTGATTACCATTGAGGAAATGTTCTCTTACTCAGGGATTACGGACGATCAGAGAGTGATGCTCGCTGCCTACCAGCTCAAGGGCTTAGCAAAGAATTGGTGGCTGAGAGAGAAAGAGAGCTTAGTGGCAGGTTGCACTTGGGAGTCATTTAAGGTGCTGTTGTTAAGTAAGTTTCTGCCTTCAGTCGAACGGGACCGGCTAATGAACGGCTTTCTTCACTTAAAGCAGAGGAAACTCACGGTTAGTGAGTATGATATTGAGTTTAGTAAGTTGAGTCAGTTTGCTCCGGGTCTGGTGAGTGTTGAGGCAGACCGAGTTAAGCGATTTCTGGGTGGACTAAGAAGCGACATACAGCAGTTAGCGAATGCCTATGGAGCAGTCAGTTACGCCAGTGCGGTTGAAGCTGCTTTGAGAGTTGAGGCCATTGAGAATGCCAAGAATAGAGGCCAGCAGTTAAGGAAAGATAAGCGGAAGTCCGGTGGAGGGAAGAGCCCTCAGGAACCTGATGCTGTCGCAAGAAAGAAGGTCAAAGAGATTTGTAGCTTTTGTGGCCGGCCAGGCCACCCCTTTGAGAAGTGTTTCAAAAGGTTGGGAGCGCAGAAGAAGGAACAGGTGCACGCGATTCAGGGTACTTCCAGGGCAGACTTGGTGTGTGCCTTATGTGGAAGGAAGGGGCATGAGACTGCCCGTTGTTGGTTAAAAGATAAGGTCTGTTTTCAGTGCGGCCAGAAGGGTCATCTCAAGACAAGGTGCCCTCAGACCCAGTCTATTCTGCAGCAAGTTCCCCTCCAGGCTCTGCCACCGCCTCAGCAAGTGGATAAAGGAAAAGGAAAGTTGACTGTGCTCTCGGCAGACGAAGCGCAGACCTCGACCCAGGTTGTCTCAGGTTCGACTCCGCCCCAGTCGTTTCGTTACGTTTCTTCTTTGATGGTAGTTTTTGTTTTATCGCTTGTTGCCTTAGATGCGTGTGCAATTAGTAGGACGATTTAAGATAAAGAACCGCTGGGCGTGCGTTCTCTTCGATTCCGACGCTACCCACTCGTTTGTGGCTAGAGCCTTCGTGGAGCGGTTCAGTTTGGGCCTAGATCGTGTTGGTGGTGCCTTCTGCGTTAAGTTCCCCTCCGGTGACTCTGTGGTTACGGACCTGGGTGTCCTAGATTGTCCGATTTTGTTGGGAGATTTTCTAGCCAAGGCAGACTTGAAGGTGATTGACCTGGAGGACTTCGACGTTATTTTGGGCATGGACTGGTTGTCAAGGTACGATGTCGTGATCCAGTGCAAGGGTAAGCGCTTGGACTTCTTCAAAGACAACGGTCAGCCAGGGAGCATTTATGGGTATTCTCTCCAGGAGTCTCCAATCATTTCTGTGGTGCGTGCTCGGAAGTTGCTTGTTTCTGGCTGTTTCGCCTGTGTGGTTTCCCTAGTAGGGTCGATTGTTAGTGAGCCCCGTTTGGAAGATATTCCTGTGGTGTGTGACTTTTCTGATGTGTTTCCAGACGACCTTCCGGTCTTCCACCCGATCGAGATATCGAGTTCGCTATAGATTTGGAGCCAGGCACGCGTCCTATCGTGAAGGCGCCGTACCGGATGGCCCCGCGAGAGCTGGAAGAGTTGCGAATTCAGCTGGATGAGTTGTTGGAAAAGGGCTTTATAAGGCCTAGTTCTTCGCCTTGGGGTGCGCCAGTGCTGTTCGTTAAAAAGAAGGATGGGTCGATGAGGTTATGCATCGACTATAGAGAGCTGAATAAGGTTACTATTAAGAACAGGTACCCTTTGCCGCGAATCGACGATTTGTTTGACCAACTGCGTGGTAGTGCCGTGTTTTCCAAGATAGATCTTCGTTCGGGCTATCACCAGTTGAGGATTCGGGAGTCAGATGTTCCGCGGACGGCGTTCCGCTCTCGTCATGGGCATTTTGGGTTTTTGGTTATGTCATTCAGTTTGACTAATGCGCCCTCAGCTTTTATGGATTTGATGAACAGAGTTTTCAAGGGTTTTCTAGATAAGTTCGTGATTGTCTTTATAGACGATGTTTTGTGTATTCTAAGGATGCAGAGGAGCATGATCGACATTTGCGGCTGGTCTTGGCGACTCTGAGAGACCATAAGCTATACGCTAAGCTGAGCAAATGTGAATTTTGGTTGCCTCAAGTTTCTTTTCTAGGTCACGTGATTAATAAGGAGGGAATATCGGTGGACCCAGAGAAGATCGCTGCGGTTATGGAATGGGCGAGACCTGTTACCCCCAAAGAGATTAGAAGCTTCTTGGGTTTGGCTGGTTATTATAGAAGATTTGTAGAAGGTTTCTCTACCTTGTCCGCGCCATTGACCAAGTTAACGCAGAAGAACGTAGCTTTTGTATGGGATGGTAAGTGTGAGAAGGCTTTTGAGGAACTAAAAATAAGGCTATGTTCGGCTCCAATTTTGTCTTTGCCTACGGAGGGCAGTGAGTATGATATTTATGTGGATGCGTCGCATGTCGGTCTAGGCTACGTTTTGATGCAGGGCGGGAAGGTGATTGCGTATGGGTCGAGGCAGTTAAAGACTCACGAGAGGAACTACCCTACGCATGACCTGGAGTTTGCAGCTGTGATCTATGGATTGAAATTGTGGAGGCATTTGCTATATGGCGCGCAATGCAAGATTTTCACGGATCATAAGAGTCTGAAGTATGTCTTCACTCAGAAAGAATTGAATCTGCGCCAGCGGCGGTGGTTGGAGTACGTGGCCGACTATGATGTTGAAATTCAGTATCATCCAGGCAAGGCAAATGTGGTGGTTGATGCCCTGAGTCGGAAGTCAGGTAAGATTTTTAATCTTTCCGCCGAGCGTCTAGTGGAAGAGTTTCTGTTGATGGACATTTCTGTGGGAAGCTGTGATTCGCAGAGTAGCATAGCAGTAGCAGAACCTTCGTGGATTACGCTTACGAGACTACATCAGAAGGACGATCCCGATCTTCTGCATTTGTATCTTCGAGCTGAGAAGGGTGAATTACCAGACTTCTCTATAGGTGATGCGGGTACCTTGAAGTACCGTGGCAGGTTTTGCGTCCCCACAGTTGGGGATATCCGGGATATGGTGTGCAGAGATGCCCACGGATCCAGTGTTGCCTACCATCCAGGGTCTACCAAGATGTATCATGATTTAAAACAAATTGCCTGGTGGTACGGGATGAAGAAGGACATAGCCAGATTTGTTTCAGAGTGTTTCACTTGCAGGCGTGTGAAAGCCGACCATGGGAGGCCTGGTGGCAAGCTGACTCCCTTGGAGATTCCGATGTGGAAGTGGGAGAGTATCTCGATGGATTTCATTACCGGCTTACCGAGATCGCCTAAGGGGCATGATTCAGTTTGGGTAATTGTAGACAGATTGACGAAGAGCGCTCATTTCGTGCCATTTAAGATCGATTATCCGATGAGGAAGATAGCCGAGCTGTATCTGGAAGAGGTTGTCAGATTGCATGGTGTACCCGTAAGTATCATATCAGATCGAGACTCCAGGTTCACGTCTCGCTTTTGGAAGAGCCTTCAAGAACGGTTGGGTACAGATTTGAGATATTTCACGGCTTATCATCCGCAGACCAATGGTCAGACAGAGCGAGTAAATCAGATTGTGGAAGATATGATCCGATGCTATATACTGGACCACGGAGGAGCGTGGGACGAGCGCTTGCGGCTTATGGAATTCGCATATAACAATAGTTATCAAGAAAGCTTGCAAATGGCTCCTTTTGAAGCTTTGTATGGGAGGCGCTGCAGGACTCCCTTGTTTTGGGCCGAGCTTGGCGAGGGACCTTTGTTGGGTCCAGAAGCGCTTGAGGAGATGGAGACCGCTGTGAAGCTGATTCGGGAAAATCTTCGGATAGCCCAGGAAAGATATGAGAAGAACGCCAATCGGCGTAGATCGGACTTAGAATTTGCTGTGGGGGACTCAGTGTTCTTAAAGGTCTCCCCGTTGATTGGAGTCAAGCGGTTTGGCAAGAATAGGAAGTTGGACCCGAGGTACGTGGGGTCGTTTCCGATTGTTGAGCGGATTGGGGTATCAGCCTACAGGCTGGCTTTGCCCGCAAATTTCCCTGGCGTACATGATGTCTTTCACGTCAGTCAGCTGCGAAAATGTGTGATGAATGGCAGGCAGGTTTTGGATTCTGTGCCTCAGTTGGAGCCGAATCTTTCTTATATGGAGGTGCCTGTTCGTATTTTGGATTCTCAAGTTCGGGCGTTGCGGAAGAAGACTATTCTGATGGTTAACATTTTATGGAGAAATCAAGATGTGGAAAGCGCGACTTGGGAGTTGGAGTCGGCTATGAGGGAGGCTCACCCTCATCTGTTTCCCTGATCTTGTGATTGGTATGTTCTATTTTGTTGTTTATTTAACCCTTTCCCGGCTTTTTCTCTCTCCTTCTTTATAGGAGTGTTGTGAGTAAAGTTTCGGGGCGAAACTTTCTTTTAGGGGGAGTGGTTGTAACGCCCCCGGTTTTTCTGTGCTTCGTTTGATCTATGGCTGGCGTTACGATGGCGTATTTCTGGCTTTTTGCCGTTGTAGAGCGTGGTCTTAGCTCTTAGGGTTCCCTGTGTAGCTTGTTTGTAGCCTGTTAGCAAGATTCCCCAGCTAGCCGGAGTCCGTTTGATGACTCGGTTGGGCCTCTTAGGGAATGCTTGTGTTTTGGCTTCAGGAGGTGTTATCCCGGGTTTTGTTCGTCGAATGCTAATTTCGACTTCGTAGTTGCGTTCGTAGCGTGGGTTTTTAGCTGCGGCGTAAATTTCGTCTTTTTCCGAGAAGTTTCGGGTTTCGGGTTGTTTTGATATTGGGTGTATATAGTAATTATTATGTATTGTTGTTTATCATTATTACTGCTGATATATATAGTCTTTGGTCAGATTAGGGATGGGTTCCTTCTTGGTTCTTTTCCTGTTTCTTTGTTTGGAGGAAGCCATCGCCTGTACGAGAGGAGAGGAAGAGCTCTGCCAGACTACCCTAGCCTTGGGACGCCGTTTTTCTGGAGATTTAGCGGTCGGGTTTCGGTTTCGAGGGTGGATCTGGACTGCCCCCGCCGGGATCTGCCTTCTTTCTGCTCCTCAGCTTGCTGCCCTGCAGCCAGATCCGCAAGCGGGGGAGGCCGCCGACCGAGTTCCTGGTATTGAGGCAAGCGATGTACCCTCATCCTTGCCTTAGTTGATCTTTGCTTTCTTTTGATTTAATTGTTTATCTCTTTCTTGTTTGGATTTTAGGTGTAAGCTAGGGCTTGTTCCCGATCATACCGTAGTTAGTGTAGAAGGTTCCAGTTAATCTCAGTTTTCCTGAGGGATTGCGTCTATTAGGGGCAGATTTGGTTCGGTCTAGGTCGAGTAGTGACCATTGCCGATGGAGGTCGTACTCGAGAGAGAAGAGAGTTTCCCCGTTCTCGTTTTTGGTCGTTTGCTGGATCTGGCTCCTGTAGCCAGCTGGGGTGTCGACACTGTTGTGTCGACACCGACCAGTCTTGGTGTCGACACTTGGTGTCGACACCAGCAGTGGCAGTGTCGACACAAGGTGTCGACACCGGCTGCAGTGGTGTCGACACTTGGTGTCGACACCAGCAGTGGCAGTGTCGACACAAGGTGTCGACACCGGCTGCAGTGGTGTCGACACTTTGTGTCGACACCAGCAGTGGCAGTGTCGACACTTGGTGTCGACACCAGCAGTGGCAGTGTCGACACTTGGTGTCGACACCAGCCGCGGCAGTGTCGACACCTTGTGTCGACACCGGCCGCTGTAGTGTCGACACTTGGTGTCGACACCGGCCGTTGTTGTTTCGACACCTTGTGTCGACACCGGCTTGTCGAGATGTCGACACATCGTGTCGACACTGGTGCTGCGCTTGTTTTGGGCTCAGGTAGACTCGGGGTTGGTTCGGGTTAGGCGTGCAAGGCCGTGTCGGTTGGACCCGACGTTTTGTCTTGGGTTCGTGTGTTTCTTAGGATTGTTAGATTGACTTTTTTTTCCCTAGGGGGGGGGTGCTTTGGGTGTTCGGCTAATTTCTGCATGCCGACTCTTGGGTCGTGGCAGGTGGTGGAGTTTTGGTGGCCTCTAGAGGGGTGGTTTTATGTGGAGAGCTGTGGTCACTGCCTTTTGCCCCGGTTTGGTTTGGTGTGTGTGGGACCCTAAAGCTGCCACTGTTTGACCCCTTAGCCCTTTTTGGGTCTGATCCTAGTTATGTAATCAGACCCATGTTTGACCACTGCCACTTACCCACGTGTTAGGACTGTTAGTCCCTTTCCTGTTTATGCTTCCTTTCTTTTGGCATATGTATATGTCTTGCTGCTGTTGCAGGCTCTCTCTTGGTAAGGCACATTGGTTTTATTGCTCGCACTTGGTGTGCTCTGCGGTGTTTTATACTGTACTCTTTTCCTTCTATCATTCACTTTTTCTTTTACTTGTAGCAGTTGTTGCCGGGTTGGTACCCCTTCATCTTATTGCTCATTAACCTATTGCTCTATTTACTTTGGATTGTTTCCTTGCTGAGGTGTTCTTTTCTTGAATGCCTCAGGTCCAGGTTGTAGCCAGTTCAGCGGCTAGTTCTTTTGGAGGGGCTTGTTGGTGGCCTCTAGGGTAGCTGAGATTTCTGATCCCCGTTTGTTGTGAGGTAGTTCTTTACTCTTCTGTATAGACATACATACTCGCCAGTGGGTTCGTGTCAGGTTGTTGGCGCCCACTGGTGGCTTTTTGTGATGCTGAATATGAATTTAAACTGCTGTGTTTGCCTATTTGAGGTTGGTTACTTGCTTCTGGGAAGGATTTATGCTAGGTTGCATGATAGATATTTTAAACCCTAAAAGTATTAAGATATGTACTTCATGCATAACATGTTTTCTAAAACAAAGACACTACTTTTCCTCAGTGTAAAACACTATCTTTTTATACCTACTACATTCACCTTAGGGTCGTGCACGCATAAGTCGTCCCCCGGGGACACTTCTGCTCTTTCAGGGCGTCAATTTATTGAACCAAAGTATTTTCTGCTACGTATAAATATAGTTTTAACTGTGGACTAGCTGATCCACCGAGCCGAGGGATACGGCCATTCAACATAACTGATTTTCTTTCATACTTAATTAACCATTTTCCTTAAAATCTAACGTTTGGAGTTTTGCCTGAGTGTGTGCAGTTATCCCCCGCACGACGTGGCATCACGGCGCGTGTTTTCTCCTACTCTGATACGATTTTTACCGTTGAGAAAATGCGGGTTGTGACACCATGGTCACTTCTTATTTTGACCACTGTACTATTTACTTCATTCTGAATTTGTCTAACAAAGCTATAGAAGACATTGGGTGTTTCAGATTTCTGTCTAAGGAAGAACACCCAGGAAAACCTTGAGTAGTCATCTACAACTACAAAGGTATAAACTTTCCTACCTAGGCTGTGAACTGGCATTGGACCAAAGAGATCCATATGCAAGAGGTATAAACACCTCACAGCATCTTTGTTTTCAATGCTTCTAAAGGTGGATCTAGTCTGCTTGCCCTTTTGACAAGCTGAGCAAATACCATCTTTAATACACTTAACTTGAGGACCATTCCTCACTAACTCTTTGCTAAAGAGTTTGCCAATTGTCTTGTAGTTTAGATGGGCTAGCCTCTTGTGCCATTTGACATAATGAGAGATTGTCTCATCAGCTACAAGACATACTGGAGAACCATTGTTCTCAACCATAGTGTCTAAGCAATAGACATTCCTTTTTCTATACCCAGTCAAAATGATCTCTTGATCATTTGACCTCCTGATATGACAACCATCTTTCACAAATGAGATGTCATATCCTACATCACTCAATTGACTTATACTAATAAGGTTATGTTTCAAACCTTTAACATAGGCCACTTGAGTAATTGTAATATAGGAGTTAGATATGTTACCAAAACCCTTGATGATCCCTTTTTCAGATCCACCAAAGGTGACTTTTGGACCATCCTTTATAGGTGTGTAGTCCTTTAGTAAACCCCTTGTTCCAGTCATATGTCTGGAACATCCACTGTCCAAGTACCATATTGGGGCATGGCCACTTGGACTGACCTGCAAAATAGATTAGTGAACCTTAGAACCCAAAGAATTCTTGGGTCCTTGGTACTGGTTAGTTTGCATCCTAACAAAGCTACCTGCAGGTTTTCCAACAGGCAGTTTGCTACTCACTTTGGCACTAGCATTGTGCCAACAGTCCATTGCAAAGTGGCCTACCTTGCCACAGCACCAACACTCAAACTTATTGTACCTTTGCTTAGGTACTGTCTTTGTTGTTTTATCTACAGCTGACTTGTTGAGAGTTGGGGCTTTGCCCTTGGACTTGGACTTGGACTGAACAGTCCTAGCAGGTCTTGTAAATCCCAGTCCAGCTTTACCTTTGTGATGAACAAATTCATCAATTATGGGTAAAACAGACTTTGGTTTAGAAAACCTAGCAACTAAGTCTTTCTCCTTCTGAAGATTAATCTCCAGACTCTTGATTTGATCATTCTTAAATGATATAGTCCCCATCTGAATCACAGTTATGTGCTTCAGTCTGGCTATCTCATTAAGCTTTTGATCAAATAACTTCTCAAAATCAGTTGCAGCAGCTTTGAGATTAGCAATTTCCTTTGCCTGACTTTTGGCTAGGGACTTGCTCTTCTTATAAGCTTGCTACAGAACCTTATATTCATCTATCAACTGATGAATATCCTCTTCAGACTCAGATGCACTCTCATCACTTGATGATGATGAATCTGATTCTGTACTGGCACAAGAAATTGAACTAAAAGAACAATGTTGTACCTTACTAGGTCCTGGCTGTTCCAGGATTTTGTCACTTTCTGTCAATGCCATTAGACCTTGGCATTGACTGTCCTCTTGTTCGTATATAGAATTCATAATCTGCATGAACTCTTATTCTTCTTCCTCAGCAAACAGTCCTATATATGCCTCAGCATCTGACTCAGTTTCTGATGAAGATAAATCTGACAGGCTCTTGTCCTTTTTGGCAACAAAAGACTTTTCTTTCTTCCCCTTGTATTGATTCCTTTTCTTGTCACTAGACTCCTTCCTCTTCTCTGGACAGTCTGCAATGACATGGCCTTGTCTATTATAGCAATATCATACTATCTTTGAAAGTGTTGCTTTGCTAGACTTGGTATTTTTCCTGTCTTTCTTTGAAGACTTTTTATTCTGATAATAGTCTTCCTTTCCCTGTGAAGTAGATGGCCTTGTCCTCCACTGTTTCTTTTTTAAGAACTTCTGGAAATGACTTGTGAAGGCAGCAAAGTCCTCATCACTTTCACTGCTTTCAGATTTTCTGCTGACTGACTCATCTGACTCAGATTCAGCTACTTTTGGTGGTGGAGAAGGTGAATTACTTCTATACTTTCTGGGGACTTGTGTTTTGAAGGCCACTGTCCTTTCTTTATGTTCACTTCTTGTAGATTTCTCCTCTTCTTTCCTCATCATTAACTGCATTTCATAGGACAGCAGTTTGCCAAACAGTGTTGGAGGAGTAATTTCTGCCAACTTTGCCATTTCCCTAATGGCACAGATCTTGGTGTCTCAGTCTTTTGTTAGGGACCTTAGAAACTTATCATTGAGTTCATAATTACTGAACTCTCTGCCATAGAACATGAGTTCATTCACAATCCTGTAGAACTTCTTATAGCACTCAGTTATGCTATCAGCTTTTCCTTGTCTAAAACTTTCATATTCTTGATTGAGCAAGGATTTTCTGTCTTGCCTCACTTCTTCAGAACCCTCCATGTACACAATAAGAGTGTCCTGCATTTCTTTAGCTGTCTTACAGTGTATCAGATTCTGAAAAGTTGCATCATCTATGTCACTCACTATAATGTTCTGAGCCCTCTTATCCATAGTGGCTAGAACAATTTCATCCTTTGTCATTTCAGAGAAATTCTTAGGTGTTCTCTGATTTGCATCTAAGACTGACACCTTCATGGGCACATATGGCCCTTCCTTCACTGTGATATATATCCTAGGGTCTGAGGCTTCCATAAACAGTCTCACCCTTTCCTTCCAGATTCCAAAGATCTCTTTTCTACATATGGGTAGCTTCATGGATCCCAATTCCTTATGATTCTCAGTGGAACTCATGGTTCTTAATTTTCTTGATTCTGTAAAGTGACTTACACTGAATCTGCCAACAGGATCTACTCAGACGGTTATGTCCCTTTTTGAGTAACCTCCCTCTGATACCACTTGAAAGATATTGTACCTAAACACCTAGAGGGGGGGGTGAATAGGTGACTTGAATCTTTTTTGACTTTTATGGCAGAATACAGAATCTAACACAGAATTCTAGCTACTTTATCACAGCAATCACACAGTTATCACAGAATATCACAGCACACAGTAGACCCACAATTTTATAGTGGTTCCCCAAGGTTTGGGTACATCCACTTTCCCCCTTCGCCTATCTAGCAGTGTACTAGATTCGGCAAACTCCTCCACTATCTCAGAGCCCAAAACAGGCTCCTACACCTCAGGCCAAGGCCCTACAACTCAGTTTCTTCACAAAGCCTACACTCAGCCACAAAGGCCTACACTCAGCCACCAAGGCCTACACTCAGCCACCAAGGCCTATACTCAGAGATTTCAATCTCTTACACTCAGGCACTCAAGCCCTACACTCAGCCTTTATAATTACAGGCTTACAACACTCAGATCCCTAAGGATCCTACAAGATAAAATGAATACAATAATATTAACTCGGCAACTCAGAGACAAGAGAGGAGAGTTGTGAGTTTCTTGATGAGTTCTTGGAAGAACTCAACTGAAATCAATCTGACTTGGCTTTCTTCAAAGCTTCTTGAATGTAGAACTCAATAAGATTGACCCCTTCTGCAATTGATCCTTGATCTCTGCTACTTAAGATTCAGAATAAATCTGAACCCTTCTTCTCAGCCTGGTTCCAACGGCTGATTTCTTGGATGGAGCTCTCTCTCTCTCCAACTTCTTAGATCTGCACTTGATTCTTCAAGGAATAGCTAGATCTTCTTTGTTAATTACTTGATCAATAATCTGAACAACTTGTTCTGTAGACAGTGTAAGCCTATTTATAGGCCTTCTTCATGGTAACCGGCTGGTCCGGTTCATAATTGAATTCTGACAACTCTGACAGGTGCAGTAGACCGGCTGGAATGGCAGATGTCAAGTCATCCAGTCAGTTCTTGAAAATTCTGTAACTGTCTGAAAGTGTCGAGACTTTCTGTCTTTAAGTGTCGACACTTATAGACCAAGTGTCGACACATGTTGTCTAAGTGTCGACACTAGCCTACAAGGTGTCGACACAACTCCTTGTGTTGTAGATTTTATATCTCGACACTGCTTCTTCTTCATGTGTCGACATTGAAATTGAGTGTCGACACAAGTATTTGTACTTCAGTATTTTGCTGAATTCTTCTAAGTGTCGACACAACACCTTTGTGTCGACACATCTTCATGTGTTGAATCTGTTAAGTGTCGACACAGCTTCTTGGTGTCGACACATGTCTTCTTCTGTCGAGACTCTGGCTGAGTGTCGACACAACTCCTTAGTGTCGACACTTGTACTTAGAATATTCTTGAACTTTGTTGATCTTTGCTAAGTGTCGAGTCTTCAGCTAAGTGTCGACACATTCTTTCTTGTGTCGACACTTTCTTCAAGTGTTGACTCTTCTGCTGAGTGTCGACACATTGTTCTGGGTGTCGACACTTATACTTAGTCTCTGCAGTCTTTTGCTGAGTGTCGACACAGCCTCCTAGTGTCGACACTTTCTGATGTAGACACAGTTCTTCTGAGTGTCGACACTGCTGTTAAGTGTCGACACTGCTTCACTGCACTTTTCTTCACTGAGTGTCGACACAGCTCCTTGTGTCGACACTTTCTGTCTGGTGTCGACTCAGCATCCCTGGTGTCGACACAAATACTCCAAGTGTCCACACTGCTTGTCTGGGTGTCGACACAAGTCTTCTTAAGTGTCGACACTTTCTATCTGGGTGTCGACACATGGACTTAGAAACTTTTTCTTCTTTCCTGTAAATACTTAGCCTGCACAAGTAAACTCAAAACACATCAAATACATTTTGATGTATATCATTGAGTTGGGTGAGGCTTCTTCAAATCAGGTACATTTGAACCAATGTACCCAATAGAATAGACATGTAAGCAAATATAAGCAATAATGGATCTCAAGTGTAGTGCTGAGACGATAAAACTGGCCCAGATGAGTCCAAAAATAAGTGTAAAATGTGGACTCATCATCTGCCAACAGCCAAACTCCGTTGTTTTGAAGGGTTATGGGCAGACCAGCGGGGGCGAAACAGTAAAAAGTACCTCACACATCTAGGTGAGCTGAGGGTCTTGATCACCTCGGCTGGTCCTGCTCGCCTGCTATTGCCGAGCTCCATTACGAGGGCGCGAGCTGGCACGGTGAGCTCGCTCATCCCTTGGTCGCCATCAGTTGTCCTGGGCCAGCTCGGCGAATGCCGAGCTCGGGGTCGACGAAGGCTGATCTCTGGTCGACAAATGCCGAGCTCGGGCTCGGCTTCTCAACTGCCGAGCTCGCCCACCATCTTCTGCCCGATCAGTCTAGTTCCTGGCGACCTTGCTCACCCGACACAGGGTTGTACATAATCCCCGCTCTTTTTGAGCTTGGCAAAGCTCGGAAAGAAACATCCAACCCTAAGTGTGCGGTGAGCGCAGGGTGGCGAGTTGGAGGGAATCTTTGGGTGGTCTCCACCTGCGGCTATATATATACCTGCATACCTGCTTGGCTCTTGCCCTTCCCTTTGCTCTAACGCTGCCAAGATGTCTCTCCCCCAGGAGATCCAAGAGCGCCTCAACCGGGCTCGCCAGGCCTCGGTTGCTCGCGTGGCCGCTCTGACAGCAGTCCCGTCCAATGTCCCTCAAGTTGACTCCGCCGAGCCCGGCTCAAAGAGGTCGCAGTCATTCCCTAAAGCGGCTGAGCCAATTTATGAAGACATGAGGACCACCCTGGAGATGGGGACTGGCTCCTCCACTCGGATAGTTCTTGAGAAGGATAGAGAGGTTCTCGTGGTCGGCGACGACCCGGACGGTCAACCTGATGGCGAGGGCGTCACGTCGCGAGAGCCCCCACCGCGTGGTGAGGCCGTTCTGGCAGACTCGCGGTTCACGACACCGGATATCCATCCCCGGGACACGACTCTTCTCTTTGGGATACTGCTTGTTAGCTCGCAGAGGCCAAATTCGCCGGTGCGCGCCCCCTCTCCTCGGCGAACTGACTTGGCCGCGGGGGCGGGTCTGGGGACCATCCCCACCCCGGGATTCGAGCTTCTCCCGCCGGGGACTCACAGCCCAGGTTGCGGGAAGGATCTGAGGTTCATCCCTCCCCGCATCTCCTTCGAGCTGCCGAGCTCGTCAGGTCAATTTTGCTTGGACTCTTGCGCCATGAACTTTTCTTGCATTCCCCTTCTTGCTGATACTTGTCTTCACAGCTCCCCCCAGCCAGTCCGTTGCCGAGGAGTCTTCGCGGGCAGCCCACTACTCCCTCCTCCCCTCCCCAAGCTCGCTGGACTCTTACCTGGGGCCTGAAGTGGATCAAGGCGAGCTGACGAGGAGGGAGGTCAAGCTTCTCAAGAAGCTGGTGTGCGGGCTGCGTTAGGTGCATGGGGGTCAACGAGACGCTACAATGCGACTACGCGCGTCTCGCCGACACGGTGCGAAGCGGCTGGGTTGGCGAGCTGATGTCCCCCTCCCGGCTTCTGGACGAGATAGATGATGGCCTCTCAGTGTCGCAGAGGAATTCGGGGAGGATTCGCAAGCTGCTCCGCACGCGGCAGCCTGGGGGGCAGGAGCCGCGAGGCCGGGGTAGGTAAAACGGAGGCTCCTTTGCCGAGCCGACCGGTACTCGCATCCTGATGCTCTCCCTGCTTGCGCGCCATGCTTTTTCATTCCTGAACTTTGGTTTCTATAACAAGTAGTTTTTAGAATATTCTTGGACATGCGTTATTCAAATAACATATTGCGATGTTTGACTTAGCCTTGGTTGGGACGCGCCGGAAGTCGGCGAGCTGGGTTGGCGAGTTGGGGTGGCGAGCTGGGGTGGCAGGCTGAGGCGATGGGACAGCCTGACCCCAGATTTCCTTTTCTATAAATAGCCCACCCCCCCTACCAACCACCGTACTGTGCTTTTATTACTCTTTCTCCCTATGCCATTTTCCTTTTCTGCTCGCGCTCTGCTTCTCCCTTTGTGATCATGGGCAAGGCCAACCCTGATGCCGACGGCCTCTCTAAGTGCGTGCAGCACTTCACTGACTACTGCTTCTTTGAGGAGCACACCAGCGAGGAGGAGCTCGTGGAGTTCAAGGATGAGTATGTGCCACCGGGCTTCGAGGCGTGCAGGCCGAGGGAGGGGGAGGCTATCAACACTTTCTACGAGGACGCGCTCGCCTTCCCCATCTCGCATTTCGAGGTGAGGTTGCGCCTCCCCCTCTGGCCGGAGATCCGGAAAATCCTGAAATACTATGGCACGGTACCCGCGCAGTTGAACTCCAACGCCGTTGCGATGATGGTGGCGTTTGCGAGCTACCTCCGGCGGGAGACGATTGAGTTCATCCTGACAGTGTTCAGGAAGCTCTTTTCTTACAAGGTGACGCCGGATGGGGTCGCTTACTTCGGCGGCTCGCTGATCAAGGTTCACGAGATCGCGAACAAGCATCACACTTGGATGACCAAGATCGCCTTTATCAAGGGTGATCTCGGCAACATCCCCTACTCACCCCAGCAGAAGGGCGAGGAGGTCTATCGTCCCCCTGCCGTGTCCGGCAACGATGCCGAGCTTCACAAGTACTTTCTCCACAAGGACTTCAAGGTCGCCTTCCTGCGAAGGGGCCTTGACTCGCTCCCCCCCCCCCCCCCGTTCAACCTGGCGAAGGTATCGTTCTCTTCTCTTCTTGCCGAGATCACCCGATGGCCGAGCTCGCCACATTGCTGCTGAGTTTCTTCTAACTTTTTCCATGTATTTTCTTGCAGGGGAGCGGATAATTCCTGCGAACCCGCCATGTGCGGATCCGGGGTCGCACCCGGACCCCTTTGCTCGCGAGAAGGCGGTGGCGGCGGCCTGCCGAGATGAGGAGGCCCTCTCCCAACCCTCTTCCAGCAAGAGGCGACCTGAGGATGCGGGGTCAAACTCGCCACTCCGCCAGCGGCTGCCAAAGATGATGAGGAGAGACCTGCTGGCTCCGCGGGGGCAACAACAACAACATCAGCAGCCCATCCCCAAATACATAAGCTCATCTGAGACCCTTCCCGACGCGTCGCCAGAGAGCCCGCTGAAGGAGGTCACCAGCAAGGGCCGGAAGAGCAGCGAGGCCCCCTCTTCCACAGTGGCGATCTCTCCACCTCTCTCGGCGAAGAGAGCGGTTCGCGAGCGTGGGGCGCTGAAGCAACATCCCCTCTTCAGCTTCGGGGGGCGGTTGAAGGACTCGGCGGGCGAGCCCATGCTGTAGTGGGATGAGCTGGCCCACCGGGTCTCCATCTCCACTCTGCACCCATCCTGGCATGACCGTGAGCCCGCCACCAGTCATGCCTTTGCCCTTAGCTTCAGCCTCTATGGCCGCGAGGATGTCGAGGCCTACAAGAATATGACCCTCCGCCAGCTCGGCCATGAGGGTCTGCAGGCCCACCTGCGGACCATGGAGCTTGATGACTTATTTTAGTCATCATATTTGGGGTAGTTTAGTATGCAAAAATTCCTAGTTTAATTATATGTTTTATGTTTTTTTATGCATGTTTTGTTTTATTTCTTCTTAAAGTCTTTTTGTGTTAGGATATTATAATTCCTAGTGTTATTATAGTGTGCAATTTTATTTTGTTATGTTTTGATTTAAAAATATATAGTTTTAGTATATGTTTTATTTCTTATATTTACTTGTGTTTTGTTATGAATTTAATCAATTAATAGTATGATATATTATGTTCGTAATGTTTAGTTTCATTTGTATTAACTAATGTTTTATTTTGTTTTATTTATAGGTTCAAAGCCTACATGATGCAGCACACAATTTGCATGACCGGCCTCTTCCCAACTTCTAGGTGCAACCCACCATGCAGCCCCTCCCTCAAGAGCAGCCCACCTAGCCCCTACCCGAGCCACCAAACAGCCCCTACCCAAACCCAAAGCAGCCCACCTAGCCTCTACCCGAGCCCATGTAGCCCCCTCTTTCATATTTTACCATGCATGAACATATCCATGCATGGCCGGCCACCCATGATTATGTCCCTCTCTCCTCCATTTAATACATGCATGAACTTTCATCCTACATGGCCGACCCTCCCCTCTCTCTCCCCTTTATTTTCTCTTCCATTTATTCCTCATGCATCCCCCACTCATCCTCTCTTTCTTATTAATTCCTATCCATGCACCTTGCCACCAATACATTGAACCCACCTCCTCTTTCTTCCCCCTAATTAAATAATATTCATGCACCCTCTCTATCTTACATGGCCGGCCACCCCCCCTTGCCCCCTCTTCTTCTTTCCATTCTAGAACCTTCTCCCTCATCTATAAAAAGAACCCATATCCCATGCTTTTGGAGAGTTGGATTTTGGGAGAGCAAGTGAAGTACTAGTTCAAGAGAGTGCTTTCTTACATGTTGTTAAGTTCTTATTAGTGTAACTTTGCTTTTGATAGTGTAATCTTTTCTTAGGTAGCATAATCTTGTCTCCTTATTATTTTGTACTTCTCCGTTTTTATTTATCAATGGAAATGAATTTCTCTTATCTTTCCGTGCTTTCTTTCTTAACTATGCGTAGCTAATCTTCTTTTAGCATTTGATCATGAGGATCCATGATTTGAAATGAGAATTATTTTTATTTCATAGTTTTATTTTTGTGTAATTCTACTCGGTCCTTCTTTGAATAATTATTGTGTCAACTCCGTATTTTCGGTATACGGTAGTAGGCTTATGATCTCATATTCGAGTAGCCGAGAGGCTCATGAATGTGAAAGATCACTCAAAGAAGGAAGGAGTTGAACGCAACCCTAGAGATAGGACAACGTAAATCCTCCGGATTGGAGTCAAATCCAATAGTGCGGATCACCTCGATAATGCAACTTTAGGCTTTTTCGATTTGTAAAGAGATTTCGATCGAAGAGTCTATAAGTTAGGAGACCTAATGCTCTAGCGAGATTTTGTCTTATTTTTGGATCCGTCACGGCCGAGTTGGATTTGCAAATTTAAAACTATGCCCTTTTATTTTCTCGTTTCATTTCATGGTGAATCAATGATCGAATGCTAGCATTTTTTATATAAGTTTTCGTCTCGCAATTTATCGTTCATTTTACTTCTTAAAAAATTCTCAAAATCCCAATAGTCTTCCGGTAGGATAATAGTTAGAGCGCGAGTAGAAGTACTTGACAACCCCGTGTTTAAATACGACCTTGGTACTACAATTCGACAGGTACGCTTGCCTGTTCGGGTTTTGGCCCACCAAGTTTTTGGCGCCGTTGCCGGGGAAATATTTCTTCGTCAATATTTTGAAAATGCTTGCGCTATTACTTTTACAAAAATCAAAAAAAAATTATTAGTATATTTATATATTTAAATATTTATAATCAACCCACCTCATTTTAATTTCTACCCCACCTAAAATCTCTCGAAAAGGGTAAGGGGCTTTAAGCGCCACCATTTTACCTAGTACCGGGCGAACCCTTCACCGGGTAGTCCTCGGGAAGTTCGAGAGCCAAGCCGTAAAAAAGTCTATTTTCAAAAAAAAAATCCAAAACAACAAAAAAAAAATTTTTCTTTCTTTCTTTTTCTTTTCTTTTTCTTTCTTTTCCAAGCTTTCATTCTCATCTTCCCTCGTTTTCTTTACTAGTGGATGACCCGAGCGAATCTGTCGCTACTTGTTGATTTGGACCCAGAAATCGAACGCTCCTTTCGGAGACAACTACGATTCGGGGCTTCCACTTCTCAAACAGCGGTTGAGGATTCCTTCGGGGATTGTAATTATTCTGAAATGGGAGATCCCAACCCAGGAATGGCTCAGCAAAGGACTATGTCCGATTATGCTCGACCCAACCTGGAGGGGACTGAAACAAGTATTGTTCGACCTGCAATTGCGAACAATAACTTCGAGCTTAAGCCTAGCATCATACAAATGGTGCAGCAATATGTACAGTTCGACGGATTACAAGATGAAGATCCGAACTTACATATTGCTAATTTTCTTGAAATCTGTGATACCTTTAAAATTAATGGTGTTTCAGACGATGCTATTAGGCTAAGACTCTTCCCATTCTCCTTAAGGACTAAAGCCAAACAGTGGTTGAGTTCTCTTCCAAGAGGCTCAATCACTACTTGGAACATTTTAACTGAAAAATTTCTTGCTAGATATTTCCCTCCCGCCAAAACTGCTAAGTTAAGAAATGATATCACTTCATATTCTCAAATTGATTCTGAGACCCTCTATGACACTTGGGAGAGGTTCAAAGAACTTTTGAGAAGATGCCCACATCATGCTCTGCCTGTATGGTTACAGGTTCAGACATTTTACAATTGGCTAAATCAAGAAACTAAGCAAATGATAGATGCCGCTTCCGCTGGTTCCTTGGACCGCAAAACTCCGGAAGCCGCTCTTGAGCTTATCGAGGACATGGCGATGAACACTTATCAGTGGAATTCGTCCAGGTCTCGCCCATCTAAACCTGCAGGTATCTATGAAGTGGATTCGGTGACGCAACTGGCGATGCAAGTGGAAATGCTGAACAAGAAGATCTCGGAGATGACTGCTCCCTCCGCCGCTAAGGTATATGAAAATGCTGCTGCTGCCGAGCAGGTGGATTATCTGGGGAACATACCCAGGCCTGCTCAAAATAATTCTGCCAATAATTTTTCTACTTTTTCGAATTTTTCTTCTCCTCCTGGTTTTAATGCTGCTACGAATTCTTATCATCCTGGATGGCGTAACCATCCTAATTTTTCATGGAGTAATAATGCTAACGTAGTACGCCCACCGCACGATTTTACACCACCACCACCACCACCACAACAAAATTTTCAAAAACCTTCCCCTTTGGAAGAGATCTTTGCTAAGTATATAAGCTCAAACGATGCTACTATTAGAAACATAACGGGATCAATTAAAAATTTAGAAAATCAGGTCGGCCAACTCGCCAAGGCTCTTTATGAGAGACCACCTGGAACTCTTCCCTCGAACACTGAGCCTAACCCAAGGGAACACGCAAATGCGATTTCCCTTCGGAGCGGTAAAGTTGTTAACGAGCCCACCACAAGGGAAGAGCCAAGGGTGATTGTCCCTCCTGTTTGTACCCCCATGGAAAATGACAACTTAGATCTTGAAAACGAAAAATCTACACTTGAAAAAGAAAAGGATAGCTCTATTATTTCTGATTCCGAAAAAAAGACAAATGGTTTTCAAAATGATGCTCCAATTGTTCTAAAGGAATTTCCGCCACCTCCTTATCCGGCTAGACTTAGGCAAGAAAAATTAGATAATCAATATCAACGCTTTCTTGAAATATTTAAACAAATTCAAATTAATTTGCCGTTTCATGAAGCGATTAGCCAAATGCCTAAGTACGCCAAATATCTTAAAGATTTATTAACAAACAAAAAGAAATTAGAAAATTTATCGCATGTAACCTTAAATGAAGAATGCTCGGCGGTCGTTAACAACTCTAATCTTCCTAAAAAGATAAACGATCCGGGTAGTTTTTCCATTCCGTGCGTTTTTGGTGATCTGTTTGTTAAACATGCGTTAGCGGATCTAGGAGCAAGCATAAATTTGATGCCCTTTTCTTTATTCAAAAAGTTAGGATTGGGCACTCTGAGCCCTACAAGAATGAGTATCCAATTAGCCGATAGATCTATCAAGTATCCACTAGGTATCGTTGAGGACGTGCTAGTAAAGGTCGACAAATTCATCTTCCCGGTGGATTTTGTCATTCTTGATATTGAAGAGGACGTCGAGGTTCCTCTTATCCTTGGACGACCATTTCTAGCCACCTCTCGAGCGGTTATAGACGTTAGTAACGGAAAGTTGTTTTTGCGTGTGGGAGATGATGAGGTCACATTTTCAATTAATCAATCAATGAAAAATTCCTTACAAAATGATGACTCATGCTTCTTTATTGATGTTTTAAATGAAGATTCTTCCCTTTCCCTTTCCAACATCTCTTCAAATGAATTTTCCTCTTCTTTTTCTGAAATTTCTTCACATGATTTTGAAAACCCGGTTATGTCAGCACAAGCAAATTTTGGAAACGATTCTGTCTTTGGTAGAAACAAGTATGAAAATCTTATTTTTGAAAAAGAAAAGAATTTGACAAACTCTTATACCGAGCCGCCCCATCTTGATTTAAAACCACTCCCTGATCATCTAAAATATGCCTTTCTTGAAAAAAATTCTAAGTTGCCCGTTATAATCTCGGCCTATTTATCTCAATCCGAAAACGATCAGTTGATCGAAGTACTACAAAAGCATCGCCGAGCTATAGCGTGGCAAATTTGTGATATTCCTGGCATAAGCCCCTCCTTCTGCACACACAAAATATTTTTTGACAATAATCCTAAGGGTGTAGTTCAACCACAACGTCGTCTTAATCCAAATATGAAAGAGGTTGTGAAGGAAGAGGTGCTTAGGTTATTAGATGCAGGGATAATTTATCTGATTTCCGATAGTCAGTGGGTGAGTCCGGTATAGGTTGTTCCTAAGAAGGGAGGGATTACGGTAGTACCAAATGAAAATAACGACTTAATTCCAACTAGGACGATAACGGGATGGAGGATGTGCATCGATTACCGTAAGCTAAACGATGCCACTCGAAAAGATCACTTCCCCCTCCCCTTTATCGATCAAATTCTAGAACGTTTGTCCGGGCACAATTTTTATTGCTTCCTCGACGGTCTCTCGGGATACTTTCAAATCCCTATCGCACCCGAGGACTAAGAGAAGACGACATTCACCTGCCCCTTCGGAACTTTTGCTTATCGTAGAATGCCTTTCGGATTATGCAACGCACCCGCCACCTTTCAGCGGTGTATGCTTGTTATTTTTGATAAATACGTCGAGAATATTATGGAAATATTTATGGACGATTTTTCTGTTTTTGGCGACTCCTTTAATTTATGTTTAGAAAATTTGAAAAAAGTTTTACAACGCTGCGAGGAAACGAATCTAGTTTTAAATTGGGAGAAGTGCCACTTTATGGTACGCGAAGGTTTAGTCCTTGGCCACAACATTTCCGCTAGGGGAATTGAAGTGGACAAGGCAAAAATTGAAGTAATTGAAAAGTTACCGCCGCCTACAAATATTAAAGCGATTAGAAGTTTTTTAGGACATGCGGGTTTTTATCGACGATTCATTAAAAACTTTTCAAAAATTACTAAGCCTCTCACCCACCTTCTCGAAAAAGACACTCCTTTCGTTTTTGATGAATCATGTCTCGTGGCATTTGAATTAATTAAATCTAAACTTATAAATGCTCCCATTTTGATCGC
Source organism: Platanthera guangdongensis (assembly GCA_039583875.1). NCBI lineage: Eukaryota > Viridiplantae > Streptophyta > Magnoliopsida > Asparagales > Orchidaceae > Platanthera > Platanthera guangdongensis. The sequence continues at coordinate 113,612,433 of CM077163.1, forward strand.
CCCAGTTTGGGATTTACCTTTCGAAATCATGTGTGATGCGAGTAATCATGTGGTAGGTGCGGTTTTAGGTCAACGAATCGCTAAGAACTTTCATCCGATTTTCTACGCTAGTAAAACTCTCACTTCTGCGCAAGAAAATTACACCACGACGGAGAAAGAGCTCTTAGCGGTTATTTTTGCTTTTGATAAATTCCGACCGTATGTTACTCTTTCTAAGGTTATTGTTTTCACGGATCATTCCGCTCTGAAGTACCTCCTTTCTAAACCGGATGCCAAGCCGCGTCTTATCCGTTGGATCCTCTTACTTCAAGAATTCGACTTGGAGATTCGGGATAAGAAAGGAGCGGAAAACTTAGCAGCTGATCATCTCTCTCGTCTTGAAAATCCCGATCTAGATCTTTTAAATGAAACTTTTATTAATGATTCTTTTCCGGATGAGCGTCTTTTTACTATTTCTTCATCTCCTACCCCCTGGTTTGCCGATCTGGCCAATTATCTCGTGGCCCGGGTCCTTCCAAAAGAATACTCCACTCACCAAAAGAAGAAATTCTTTTCGGAGTTGAAGTATTATTTTTGGGAAGACCCATTTCTATTTCGCATTTGTGCGGACCAGGTGGTTAGGAGATGTGTTTCACGGGAGGAGGGTCACCAAATTTTAAAACATGTTCATGAAGGTCCGACTGGCGGGCACTATCAAGCTAACCGCACCGCACACAAAGTGCTTAGTGCTGGCTTTTACTGGCCAAGCATATTTAAAGATGCACAAATCTTTGTGGGCGGGTGCGATCGATGCCAGCGGACTGGAAATCTCTCAAATAAAAATGAAATGGAACAAAACTACTTTCTCGAATGCGAAGTTTTTGATCTATGGGGCATAGACTTTGTCGGCCCATTTCCCTCCAGCTTAGGAAATAAATATATTCTAGTCGCAATCGATTATGTTTCTAGGTGGGCAGAGGCCCAAGCTCTACCAAATAATGATGCTCGCGTTGTTGTCAATTTTTTTAAAAAATTATTTTCTCGCTTTGGTTTTCCTCGAGCGATCGTTAGTGATAGGGGAAGTCATTTTTGCAACGCTCAACTCACTAAGGCTTTAGCCAAATATGGCGTTACGCATAAATTATCCACTGCTTATCACCCCCAAACTAACGGTCAGGTCGAGGTAGTCAATCGCGAACTTAAACGAATTTTGGAAAAAAACGTTTCTACTTCTCGTAAGGATTGGTCTTTAAAATTGGACGATGCTCTGTGGGCCTATCGGACAGCGTACAAGACCGCCATCGGTTGTACTCCTTTCGATTAGTCTATGGAAAATCGTGTCATCTTCCGGTAGAAGTAGAACACCGTGCGTACTGGGCGTTAAAGTTTTTCAATTTCGATCCGCACTCGGTCGGCGAGCATAGAAAAAACCAACTAAATGAGCTTGACGAGTGGCGAGCGTACGCATACGAAAATAATAAAATTTATAAAGAACGCACGAAATTGTATCACGATAAGAACCTGCGCCACCCTAAAACTTTTAAACCAGGCGATCAAGTTCTTCTTTTTAATTCGCGTTTACGTCTCTTCCCGGGAAAGCTCAAATCTAGATGGTCCGGACCGTTCACGGTCAAGGATGTTTTTCCTTACGGCACTGTGCTACTTTCACACCCCGATAAGGGGGACTTTAAAGTTAATGGCCATAGACTTAAACTTTATTTTTCTAATGATTATGTGCCTCCTGCAAAGGAGAATCTTGTGTTGGACTCTTAAACATTTATCTTGTGTGGGACAATTTTTTTTTATTTTATTTCTGGACTTATTATTATTATTCTGAAACTCTTTTATTCGGACTTTAAATGATTGTAATAAAAACCATTATCGGGCATCTGCCCATGGACTCTATCTATGTTTTGCTTTTATTTTGCTCTTCCTACCGGAGGCCAATCAAGTCCATGTTCGTGGTCGCCGCTCCGCCGTTGCTGATATCAGATGGATCAAGTCATACCTGCTGACGATCAAGTACTCTAAAAAGCAAGCATGGGGGAGCAACATCCGCCTTCATCTCACGAACCCGGGGAAGTCCTGTTCTTATTTATTTACTTTTCCTGCATTTTTCTTTTTCTCTTCTTCTCAGTCCCCTTCTCTTTTTCTTTATATTTCCTTCATTGAGGGCAATGAAGAATTTAAGCATGGGGGGGGTCTAGTTCCTTTTGGTCTTTTCTTTCTGGTTTTCTTCTTTAAAAAAAAAATTTAATATTATGCTAGTATAGTATAGTATGTTATGTCATCAAAATCCAAAAAATTATAAAATATAAAACCCAAAAAAATTAGAAAAACAAAAATCAAAAAAATTGTGCTAAAATCTATTTGAAAAACAAAACCTAAAATTATTTCTATCTTTATTTTTATGTTTCTTCTAGTGAAGTGTAGGCCCGTGCGGTTTTTGTAGTTCTATGTAGAATCCTTTGAAAATGTTTTCTAAACTTATCATTTTAGCATAGTTTAGTTCTACTAGTTTCTTTTTTCTTAAATATAGACATCTGATTTTTACGTTATAAGTAGCAATTTGTAGTTATGTCTTTTTATTCGGTTAGTTGCTTACGAATGGTTGCTAGGTATCATTAGCTCTTTTTCATTTGCGAGGTAGTCTTTCTTGGTGTCTAGAACTTGTACCAAGCTACTCTCGAAGCATTTGCGCCGTTTTTACGTTCTTTAGAAATGATTTAGGCCACCATTTGAATAGTTTGAGCTTTTCATGCCCACAAAAAACAAAACCCTTGCAAAACAATTTTGGGCCTTTTTCCTTTTTCCTTGTTTTAGCTCCACCTTTCATTTCATTATATTCACCAAAGCCAAAAATCTTTTCCTATTTTTGCACTATAAATTTGAGCTTAAAAATTATTCTTTGTGGGAAGGGTATTATGTTTGAAATGAATAGGAAATTCTCAAGCTTATTTTTGGAGTTTTCTTATCAAATGCTATTCAAAAGAAAAAAATTGAGAAAGAAAAAATATATATATATCATTACAAAATCAAAAAAAAATGAATGCAAAAAGTTTATGTTTGGCCAAGTTTATAAAAGAAAAAAATTTTCATGGCCATGTTGTTGTAGTTTCATATTGGAGAAATGACATACTCATTATTTCTCATCTTTTTTATGCTATGTTTATTTTTGAGCTCACCTTGGTTTAGTGCCTAAAACCTTCATGTTTATCTTTGATTCCACTTCCTAATCATTTACCTAAGCCAAGTTTTAATGCCTAGTAGAAGTCCTAATGATCTTAGAACTTAATTTCGCGTAGTGGAGAAAGTGTGAACGTACAAGCCTATGGCCACCATCATTGATGGATTTCTTTGGAGGTTATCTTGGAGTGTCTTAGGGTTAATGTTTATCTAGCAACCTAGTAGTTTGTTAATGCGCCGTTTATTTAGAACCTCTACTTTTGTTGTCCTTATTTTCATTTATTTTGGATGCCTTGTTTTTAAGATTTAGAAATGTGTAGACTTTTCTTATGTTCTAATGATATTTTTAGGTCTCCACTTTCAAGTTTTCTATTGTGCACTTCTCACCCCACTAGTTGTTAACATAGGAATTAGGATAGTTTAATTTTTCATGTTTTGTTTTTCTTAAAAATTGCAACCTAAATCTTCTTTGTTTTCATTCCCTAGTTCTTTAAGTTTTATTTGCTTGAGGGCAAGCAAATACTCTAGCATGAGGGAATTTGATGACTTATTTTAGTCATCATATTTGGGGTAGTTTAGTATGCAAAAATTCCTAGTTTAATTATATGTTTTATGTTTTTTTATGCATGTTTTGTTTTATTTCTTCTTAAAGTCTTTTTGTGTTAGGATATTATAATTCCTAGTGTTATTATAGTGTGCAATTTTATTTTGTTATGTTTTGATTTAAAAATATATAGTTTTAGTATATGTTTTATTTCTTATATTTACTTGTGTTTTGTTATGAATTTAATCAATTAATAGTATGATATATTATGTTCGTAATGTTTAGTTTCATTTGTATTAACTAATGTTTTATTTTGTTTTATTTATAGGTTCAAAGCCTACATGATGCAGCCCACAATTTGCATGACCGGCCTCTTCCCAACTTCTAGGTGCAACCCACCATGCAGCCCCTCCCTCAAGAGCAGCCCACCTAGCCCCTACCCGAGCCACCAAACAGCCCCTACCCAAACCCAAAGCAGCCCACCTAGCCTCTACCCGAGCCCATGTAGCCCCCTCTTTCATATTTTACTTTACCATGCATGAACATATCCATGCATGGCCGGCCACCCATGATTATGTCCCTCTCTCCTCCATTTAATACATGCATGAACTTTCATCCTACATGGCCGAACCCTCCCCTCTCTCTCCCCTTTATTTTCTCTTCCATTTATTCCTCATGCATCCCCCACTCATCCTCTCTTTCTTATTAATTCCTATCCATGCACCTTGCCACCAATACATTGAACCCACCTCCTCTTTCTTCCCCCTAATTAAATAATATTCATGCACCCTCTCTATCTTACATGGCCGGCCACCCCCCCTTGCCCCCTCTTCTTCTTTCCATTCTAGAACCTTCTCCCTCATCTATAAAAAGAACCCATATCCCATGCTTTTGGAGAGTTGGATTTTGGGAGAGCAAGTGAAGTACTAGTTCAAGAGAGTGCTTTCTTACATGTTGTTAAGTTCTTATTAGTGTAACTTTGCTTTTGATAGTGTAATCTTTTCTTAGGTAGCATAATCTTGTCTCCTTATTATTTTGTACTTCTCCGTTTTTATTTATCAATGGAAATGAATTTCTCTTATCTTTCCGTGCTTTCTTTCTTAACTATGCGTAGCTAATCTTCTTTTAGCATTTGATCATGAGGATCCATGATTTGAAATGAGAATTATTTTTATTTCATAGTTATATTTTTGTGTAATTCTACTCGGTCCTTCTTTGAATAATTATTGTGTCGACTCCGTATTTCCGGTATACGGTAGTAGGCTTATGATCTCATATTCGAGTAGCCGAGAGGCTCATGAATGTGAAAGATCACTCAAAGAAGGAAGGAGTTGAACGCAACCCTAGAGATAGGACGACGTAAATCCTCCGGATTGGAGTCAAATCCAATAGTGCGGATCACCTCGATAATGCAACTTTAGGCTTTTTCGATTTGTAAAGAGATTTCGATCGAAGAGTCTATAAGTTAGGAGACCTAATGCTCTAGCGAGATTTTGTCTTATTTTCGGATCCGTCACGGCCGAGTTGGATTTGCAAATTTAAAACTATGCCCTTTTATTTTCTCGTTTCATTTCATGGTGAATCAATGATCGAATGCTAGCCTTTTTTATATAAGTTTTCGTCTCGCAATTTATCGTTCATTTTACTTCTTAAAAAAATCTCAAAATCCCAATAGTCTTCCGGTAGGATAATAGTTAGAGCGCGAGTAGAAGTACTTGACAACCCCGTGTTTAAATACGACCTTGGTACTACAATTCGACAGGTACGCTTGCCTGTTCGGGTTTTGGCCCACCAGAGCTCCACCATATGCTGACTCGTCGAGGCTTCGCCCTCAGCAATCAACTCTATAGAGCTGAGCAGGCTCGCGACGTCGCCAAAGACAAAGTCGCTGATCAGGCGAGACGGCTCGGCATCGCCGAGGGTCTTCTCGCCCAGACCGCCAGCGGGTTGGTAAGTGTCAAGCACTCCTCTTCTCTTTTACTTAGAACGTTCTGCGCTGATACTAAACCGGATTTTCTCTTTACCAGGACGCCAAGGCCGCAGGGGAGCTTCAGGCTCGCAATGCCGAGCAAGGGGAGGAGATTAGCCAGCTGCGCGCCCGCCTTGCCGTGCTGGAGGGGACGAACGCGAAGCTGAAGGAGGAGAATCAACTTCTCAGCCGCGAGGTCCGCCGCCAGGCGGAGATTTTCTTCCCAGCCCACGACGTCGACCCTACCCTCCCCTATAAGAGGCCGCGGATCTTTGGCGAGGCCGATCTCACCGAGAGGTTGCGGATCAACTCCATCCAAGCGGCCGAGTGCACCCTCCATATGATGAAGGATACGGGGGTGCTGGTGCAAGGGTGCGAGGAGATCTCCGCCAGAGACATGATGTTGAGCTTATTCCCGACGACGCCGCCTAGTGAGAAAGAGGACATCATGGACGCGATGTTTGGGAAGGGCTTCCCGGATCAGTTGGGTGAATGTGAGGACTAGTTCGGCAGGGGGGCGAGGCCTGAATTTGTATATCTTCTTTTTTGGTTCACTCGCCGAGGCGAGCCCCTGTAAACATCTTTTGTAAACACCTTTATTTAATGAGAGATTTTTGATCATACCCATGTCATTCTTGTTTTTTGTTTTTTTTTTGTTTTTTATTTGCTGTGCTCTGTATGTCCGCGAGTGCTTCCCCAGGAGACCTCGCGCAGGCAGATACTGTGAGTACGATAGTCATTAGTACGCGCCCGCGAGAGAGTACGTTTGGGTGCTTGCCGAGCTTCAGACGATTCGCGAGTGGGCTGCTCTTCACCCTTGTCATGCCACGTCATCTCGCCCGCGAGCCATCCAGGTTGAACTTAGAAAAATTCTTCCAAGTAAAATAGACGAAGGGGTGAAGTACCTTGGCCTGGCTCGCCTTCCTTCAGCGAGGTCCTGAGACCTGGCTTGCCACCCCTTTGCCAGTGTCGAGCTGGGTTGGGCGAGTCCAAACTCGCCTGTGCAGAATCCCTTTGCCGATGCCGAGCTGTGTTGGGCGAGTCCAAGCTCGCCTATGCAGACCTATTCCCCCTTATTCCTTGGCATTCTAAACTTCTTGGTATTTACCTGGCGATTTTATGGCCGATATCATTGAGTGACTTCCTGCCCTGCCAGCTAAGTGAGAGCCTGACAGCGGGATCTGCTCGAGGCCCAAGGATGACACCGAGTGACTTCCAGCCCTGTCAGCTAGGTGAGAGCCTTACAGCGGGATCTGCTCGGGGTCCACTACCAATACCATCGAGTGACTTCCAGCCCTGCTAGCTAGGTGAGAGCCTGACAGCGGGATTTGCTCGAGGCCCAAGGATGACAACGAGTGACTTCCAGCCCTACCAGCTAGGTGAGATCCTGACAGCGGGATCTGCTCGGGGTCCACTACCAATACCATCGAGTGACTTCCAGCCCTGCCAGCTAGGTGAGAGCCTGACAGCGGGCTCTGCTCGAGGCCCAAGGATGACAACGAGTGACTTCCAGCCCTGCCAGATAGGTGGGAGCCTGACAGCGGGATCTGCTCGGGGTCCACTATCAATACCATCGAGTGACTTCCAACCCTGCCAGCTAGGTGAGAGCCTGACAGGGGGATCTGCTTGAGGCTCAAGGATGACATCGAGTGACTTCCAGCCCTGCCAGCTAGGTGAGAGTCTGATAGCAGGATCTGCTCGAGGACCACTACCAATACCATCGAGTGACTTCCAGCCCTGCCAGCTAGGTGAGAGACTGACAGCGGGATCTGCTCGAGGCCCAAGGATGACACCGAGTGACTTCCAGCCCTGCCAGCTAGGTGAGAGCCTGACAGCGGGATCTGCTCGGGGTCCACTACCAATACCATCGAGTGACTTCCAACCCTGTCAGCTAAGTGAGAGCCTGACAGCGGGATCTGCTCGAGGCCCAAGGATGACACCGAGTGACTTCCAGCACTGCCAGCTAGGTGAGAGCCTGATAGCGGGATCTGCTCGGGGTCCACTACCAATACCATCGAGTGACTTCCAGCCCTGCCAGCTAGGTGAGAGCTTGACAGCGAGATCTGCTCGAGTCCCAAGGATGACACCGAGTGACTTCCAGCCCTGCCAGCTAGGTGAGAGCCTGATAGCGGGATCTGTTCGGGGTCCAAGTTCACTTCATTCCTTCATGCGAACTCACAGCGACAATATTGGCATGTTAAAGAATTTTCATTAAAAATCAAGGCATAACTTACAGGCTTCAAGGAAAAAAGCATTTTAAATCATCACCACTCCAGGTGAGACTTAGGGTCTCTCCCTCCACATTCTGGAGTCGAAAACCTCCCGATTTTAAAACCTCCTTTACAATAAACGGTCCTTCCCAGCTGGGGTTGAGCTTCCCCACGAACGCCGACCTCCCTGCTGCATCCACCTTCTTTAGTACCAAGTCCCCTTCCACAAATTGTTTGACTCTGACATGCTTGTCAAAGTACTTGGCCATTCTCCTCTTCACCTCTTCTTGACGGAGGGCGGAGAGGTCCCGCAGTTCTTCCACCATGTCGAGGGAGAACCTAAGCTCTTCCTCGTTCTCAGCCTGCCATTCTTCCCTATCTTCCTTGGCCGCAACAACTCGAGGTGTTTGGACTTCAAATTCCACGGGGAGCACTGCCTCGCACCCATGAGAGAGTTTGAAGGGAGTCTCTCCGGTAGCCATGTTGGGGGTGGTTCTCAGTGCCCAGAGAACTGTGGGAAGCTGTTCCACCCAGCTCCCCTTTAGATTCTCCACTTTCTTCTTGAGGAGGTTGACGATGATCATGTTCGCAGCTTCCACCTGCCCGTTGCTCCTGGGGTGGTGAACCGAGGCGAACCTGAGGTTGATTCCTAGCTGTTCGCAGAAACTAGTGAACTCGGTGCTGGCGAACTGGGGCCAATTGTCCGTGACAATGGCCTGGGGCAGCCCATGGCGGCAGATGATCTCCCCCCAAACAAAATTCCTGATAACCTGGGAGGTCACTTTGGCTAGCGCCTTCACTTCCAACCACTTGGAGAATGTAGAAAGTAGCGAAAAAGAAAGAACAAACGGATAGACTTTTGAATAATTGAAATTTTATTATCCAAAAAAGATATCATTTACAAAGGTATGACCTCCCTTATATAAAATGGAGGAGATATGAGAGAGAGTATACAAACAATGTGGGACTAAACATTTACAGTACAGAGCGGCTAGAAATAAAGGAGACCGCACAGGCCGCGCGGTTTAACAGATGGGTTAACCGCTCGGCAACTCCAGCAGGATAGAACAGACCGCAATGGGCGACCGATAGACCGCCTAGTCTCCAGGCTCCAGAGTGAGACCGCCAGACCGCCCGGTCAACAAACCGCTGGAGCAGACCACAAGGCCGCCCGGTCTAATACTTCAACACTCCCCCTCAAGCTGGAGCATAGATATCAATCATGCCCAGCTTGTCACAAATGTGGAAGAAGGAAGTAGAGACCGGCTTGGTGAAGATATCTGCCAATTCCTTGTCAGAGGTGACAAAGGGAGTACAAATCTGTTTCTTCAAAATCTCTTCCCGAATGAAGTGACAATCAACCTCTATATGCTTTGTTCTCTCATGGAAGACTGGATTTCTGGATATGTATATAGCGGCCTTGTTGTCACAGAACATAGGGAGAGGACAGTCATATACCTCGCCCAGGTCAAGCATGCGAGCCTGCAACCACTTTAACTCACACGTGGTTGACGCCATACTCCGGTATTCAGCTTCGGCACTGGATCTGGAGACAACAGACTGTTTCTTGCTCTTCCAACTCATGAGATTACCGCCAACAAAGGTACAAAAGCCTGATGTGGATTTACGATCGCCTTTGTCATCCGCGTAACTTGAATCTGAGTAGGCCTCAACCCTCAGATTACCATTCTTCTGAAAGAGTAACCCTTTGCCTGGTGCTGCTTTGATATACTCTAAAATCTTCAGGGCGGACTGAAGATGGCAGTCCCTGGGAGCTTGCATAAACTGACTGACCTTGCCTACAGCATAGGCGATGTCGGGTCTAGTCACCGTGAGATAGTTGAGTTTGCCTACCAAACGTCTCTACCTTGTGACATCAGATAGAAGAGCCGAGTCATCCGTCCACGTTTTGTCTTCGCCAATAGCCATGGGAAACCGAGCCGGTTTGGCACCTGTCAATCCTGCTTCTTGTAGAAGATCAAGGGCATACTTCTGTTGGGAGAGAACCAACGAGTCAGGTTTCCGAGAGATTTCTATCCCCAAAAAGTATTTCGGGGAGCCCATATCCTTCGTGACCAAGTGCTGACGGAGGTGCTTCTTCGTCAAGTCCACCCCATCTCGGTCATCGCCAGTAAAAAGAATATCATCCACATATACGGCCAAAACCACCAGTCCCGAGGCCGTTTTGCGAATGAATAAGGAGTGATCGGCCGAACTCCTTCGAAAGCCGATGGTAGCCACAATACCACTGAACTTGTCGAACCATGCCCGAGGGCTCTGCTTTAGGCCATAAATGGCCTTCTTCAAATGACATACACGTGTCTCCCCCTGAGCAACATACCCAGGAGGTTGCTCCATATAGACGTCTTCCTGAAGATCGCCATAGAGAAAGGCATTCTTCACATCAAGCTGGGAAATAGCCCAATCCCGGTTAACAGCCACAGAAAGAAGAACCCGGATGGTGCTGAGGCGAGCAACCGGAGAAAAGGTATCAAAGTAATCAATGCCGTAAGTCTTAGTGAAGCCCTTGGCCACCAGCCGGGCTTTATAGCGATCCACAGTGCCGTCGGGGCGAAACTTCACAACGAAGACCCAGCGACAGCCAACCACATCAGTGCCCACGGGAGGAGGAACCAGGGTCCAGGTACCCCGTTCAGTAAGAGTAGCCATCTCCTCATCCATGGCAGACTTCCAATGAGGGAGAGCAAGAGCCTCCTGGTAGGTGCGGGGAGTAGTAGTAGCAGAGATAGCCAAGGCAAAACACCTGCGAGAAGGAGAAAGCCGATCATAGGAAACAACTGCCGCAAGCGGGTGTTGAGTACACGCCCGCACCCCTTTGCGAAGAGCAATGGGAAGATCCAGGTCGACGGGAGCGTCAGCGACCGGAGCGTCCGTGGCGGAGAAGGCTGGCCCGGGACTAGAGAGAGGCGGCGGAGGAGAGGAGGGAGGAGGGGTGGGTGGTGAGACGGACTGGGAAGGAGTTGGTGGAGGAGGAGACGGAGGTGGGAAAACGTCGAGAGGCGTGGAAGGAACGGAGATATCAGAAGGAAGTGAAGAGATAGGAGAGAAATAGGAAGCAGTCTCGAAAAAAGTGACATCCGCGGAGACAAACTGCTTGCGGAGAAGGGGGTCAAAGTAGTAATAGCCTTTTGAGTGGTAGAGTACCCCAAAAAGACACACTTGGTGGAACGGGGGGAAAGCTTGTCGCGGGTAGCGGAGGGAGCATGAACAAAGGCCGTACAGCCAAAGACACGGAGAGGGAGAGGAAAAGGTTCCTTGTGGGGGTAGAGAATGGAGAAGGGGGTCTGGCCGTGGAGAACTGTGGAGGGAAGGCGATTGATGAGATAGCAGGCGAGGAGCACAGCGTAGCCCCAGTAGGAGCGAGGGACGTGCATCTGCGTCATGAGAGTACGAGCAACATCAAGCAGGTGACGGTTTTTACGCTCCGCCACCCCATTCTGTTGGGAGGTGTAAACACAAGTCGTTTGATGAAACAAGCCATGTTGGTGAAAGAAAGAGGAGAACTCATGATTCAGATATTCCTTGGCATTATCAGAACGTAAAACTTTAATAGAAATAGCAAATTGAGTTTGAATCATTAAATAAAATGATTGCCAAACAGAAAAGAGTTCAGAGCGATCTTTTAACAGATACACCCAAGTACAGCGTGAAAAATCATCTATAAAAGTGACAAAATAGGAACTGCCCCGACCAACAGTGAGGGTAGGAGCAGGACCCCATACATCAGAATGAATAAGATCAAACGGGCGAGAGGAGCCACGGCCTTGCTTCGGAGGGAAGGAGTGTTAAATTTTCTCAACGTGGTCAGCAAGATAGCCCAAACACCAAATTAATATCTTCGGAACTACCCAGTTCGCACGCTGAACCTGCGGAAAACCCAAGGACTAGAGGTTGCACCCAACAAAACAATGGAAGCACAAGACGGTCTTATTATGCATTCATTTCTTTACAATCCGAGGCATACATAGCGAGACATGATTTCGCTAGTATTACAGCCGTAAACAGAAAGAATCAAAAAACAAGCCGGGCGGACAGCACTCCAGTCCGCCGAGACCGCGAGGTCGCCGAGACCGCCGAGACCGCTGAGCTCGCCCAAGCTATGCTGCAATCCGCCAAATACCACGGAGTCCGCCGAGACCGCGAGGCCGCGCGGACAGACCGTTATTCGCCTCCTGCTGAACCCGAACTGAGGAACTCCCCTACCCGCCTGAAGCCGGCGGACAGGTTATTGAAGCTGGGAAAGTTGAAACAGAACTGACAAGCCGCAGAGCGACCTCCTGCTGAGTCCGCAGAGACCGCACACTTCCAAGCACTGACCGAAGTCACAGCCAAACTCCTGGCTCCTTGAAGTTATCCGCGCGACCTGCACACAGCAAACCGTCAGCCTGTAACAATCCGCGCGGACTGAAAAACACAGACCGCAGCACTCGCCCAACCCAATTTACTGTTCACTCACGTTACTTAGGTTCCTGTAGATGTGCCAGGGGGGTCCTATTTATAGGCAAGGTGAGGAGTGTGGTCACCGCCCAAGAGATAGCGACACCGCCCCAGTCCGCGCGAACACAAACGACCGTCCGCTCAGTCCGCGAGGACTTAGCCAGTCACCAAGGGAAACCGCCAGGAGCAAGGCAACCATTGACGAACCCTCTCCAGTCCGCCCAAGCTAAGCGGACAAGGCACCAGCCCGCAAAGCTCCAACTGCTTCAGGACAGCACCCTCTTCAATGGCAGTCCGCACCAACCCGAGGCAGTCCGCAAGACTCACACCTCAATCCGCCACAAGTCCACGACCAAAGGCAAACAGCAACAGTCCGCCCGGTCACAGCGGACTTGGCGGATACGGCGGACACCATGAACTTGGCACAATGTGTGACCAAGTCCAAAACCATCAAGGGCCAGTGCGAGCATGGCGGACACAAAGTCCCGTCCGCCAAACACCCTAGCACAGACCGCAACCAGTCCGCGAGCTCCTCGCACTTGTCCAACACAGCAGCTACTTCCCGGACTCCAAACACCAGTCCGCCAACCGGTCTCCACAGCAAGACCTGCTGTAACACCTGAGCTCGACAACGCCTCAGCCAAGCTCAAGGCCTAGTCCGCAACAGCCAAAACCGCGGACACGCCAGTCCGCAAGGCTTCCCGCGAACTCGAAACAACCCGCCAACAGCACAAGCTTGCACCCGCGACCACTGAGCAAAGCACCAGTCCGCAAGCCTCTCTATCCGCAGATACCAGGCCGCACCAAACCGCGGACTCCATGCTACAACCCGCTCAGAACACAGCCGGCTTCCACCAGACTTTTCACCAGTCCGCAACCCACAGTCCGCCCAGTCCGCCCAGTCCGCCAAAGCTGTCCGCACAGGCCGCGCGGCCTGTCCCGTCACCCACTTCCACTTCACAAATTTCAACACTCCCCCTTGAAGTGAGAAGTGGTGACCAAGCCCAGCAAGCTGCGCAAGCGTTCAAAGGGACCCTTCGACAGCGGCTTTGTAAAGATGTCAGCAAGATTATCTTCACTCCGAACATGCCCGACCAGCAGAGACCCCTCCAACACCTTCTCCCTGATGAAGTGGTGATCAATCTCTATATGCTTGGTCCTGGCGTGACACACTGGATTGTTAACCAGCTTGAGAGCACTCTCATTGTCACCCCGGAGTAAAGTAGGCCCTTGCACTTCTTCATGAACATCCTCTATAAGCCTCCTTAACCAAACGGCTTCCCGAGCAGCCAAGGCCGAAGCCTTATACTCCGCCTCCGTGGTTGAAACCGACACCGAGTCCTGCTTCTTGCTACACCACGAGATGCTAGCTGAACCGCAAGTGAACACATAACCTGAAGTAGACCTCCGATCATCCGAATCACCGCCATAGTCAGCATCCGTGTACCCGAGCAACGCAAACTCCGCATCCCTTCCATAGAGGAGTCCCATCTCAGAAGTCACCTTGACATACTTCAGAATTCCCTTCGCCGCCACTAGATGAGATTGCCTTGGTTCAGCCATATACCGACTTACTCGGCCAACAGCATAAGCTATATCCGGCCTTGTAATCGTCAGATAGATCAAGCTCCCAACAAGAGCCCTGAACACCAAGGGATCATTAAGCACCCTTCCCTCATCTCGTCGAAGCTTTAGCCCAGGTTCCAGTGGAGTAGAGCACTTCTTCCCTTCGCCCATGCCAAACCGCTTCACAATGCGATCAGCATACCCTTTCTGGCTAATGAGAACCCCGCACTCCTTCCTCTCCACTTCCAGACCAAGAAAGTGATGCAACTCTCCTAGGTCTTTCATCTCGAAGCGTATAGCAAGCTCAGCCCTGAGCCTTGCTACTTCCTCCTCCGAATTCCCTGTGATGATCATGTCATCCACATACAGTAGGACCAAGACTCTTAGCTCTCCATTCTTCTTGACGAACAAGCTTGAGTCCGAGTTAGAAGCCAGGTATCCACAGAATTGCAAGTACTCTGCAATCTTCCCATACCACGCTCGAGGAGCTTGCTTCAACCCATAGAGAGCCTTCCTGAGTTTGCAGACATAGTCCGGATGCTTCTCAGAGACAAAACCAAGCGGCTGATCCATGAAGATGTCCTTGTCAATCTCTCCGTAAAGAAAGGCATTCTTCACATCGAGTTGCCACAACCTCCATCCCTTGCTAGCAGCCAAGGCGATCACCACTCTTACAGAAGTCATCTTCGCAACTGGACTGAATGTCTCCTCATAGTCTTCTCCATACTGTTGTGAGAATCCTCTAGCGACCAGGCGAGCCTTGAACCGATCAATGCTCCCATCAGCCTTCTTCTTCAACTTATACTTGCAAGTAACCGGAGTAATGCCATCAACCTTTGGCACAAGGTCCCAGGTTTCATTCTTCTTCAGAGCATCAATCTCTTCCTTCATGGCACCTTCCCACTCCTTCACTCCAGTGGCCTCGTTGAAGCTTGCAGGCTCTCGCTCATCCAGAGGACCTGCAAAGAAGCAGGAGACAAAGCTCACTGCATTCCCATCACAGTACCGAGCCGGTGGCTTAACCACCCTCTTCGATCTCCGAAGACACGGCTCCTTGCTCATGGCTTCCGTTGCTTCTTCAGGCTCCACTCCTACCTGGGGCAAGCATTGAGCAGTGCTCCCCCTGCTTCCTGAGCCAGAAGGCTCAGCCTCGGAGTTCGAAGCAACAGGAGCTGCTGGTGAAACAGCAAGCTCCTCTTCCAAGCCTTCAGCAGCCTCCACCGGTGCTTCCTCAACCTTGCTACTTCCGGTAGGCTCCACCGAGCCACCTCCATATGACGTCAGCTCGTCAAAGACAACGTCTCTTGACACCACGAACTTCTTCGTCACAGGGTCCATGCATTTCCATCCCTTCTTCCGCTCATCATAGCCAACAAAGACAAGTTTCCTTGCCTTCGCATCCAGCTTTGTCCGTGAAGCATCCGGGACATGCACGTAGCAAGTTGAACCGAACACCCGAAGGTGTCCAACACTCGGCTTCTCCTTCAGCAACAGCTCAATAGGAGTCTTCATGTTGATAGGGCTGAGTGGCATCCGGTTGATAACATAAGCAGCACAAGACATTCCCTCCGCCCAAAAGGACCTTGGGATATCTTTCGCATGCAGCCAGCATTTGCAGGTTTCCGTCAAATGACGGATCTTCCGCTCCGCTACCCCATTTTGTTGTGGAGTGTGAGAACAAGTAAGCTCCCGTTGGATCCCGTGCTTCCTGCAGAAGTTAGAAAACTCGGAAGAGACAAACTCCCCCCGTTATCAGTTCTAAGCTTCTTAATCCGCAAGCCAAGCCGGCCTTCTACCAACTCCTTGAACTCCACGAACAAATGGAAGGCTTCCGACTTCTCCTTTAAGAAGTACACCCAAGTATACCTTGAGTAGTCATCAACCAAGACAAGCATGTATTTGCTTCCACCAAGGCTGGCAGTAACAGTCGGTCCCATCAGGTCGCCATGAATACACTCCAATGGTTTCTTGCTCCTTGTTTGAGATTTATCAAACGGAAGGCGATGTGCCTTACCGTATTGACAGCCCGCACAAACATGCCCATCACCAAAGGAGGACAACATCGGCAACCCCCTCACCAGACTTCTACTCGCCATTGCCTTTAGCTTGTCCATGCCAACATGCCCCAGCCTCTCATGCCAGATAGCCGCACTATCATTGGCTCTCATCCTATCAACATAGGCACTGGTGGAAAGAACAAACAAGTTCTTCACCCTCCTCCCAACATGAGCAACATCAGCCTTTACCGCTGATATGTTGCGAAGGAACCTCACGTCTGTTGGCCCAAACAGAACGTGATACCCAGCGTCCACCGCGTTGGTCACCGAGAAGAGGTTCTTCTTCATGCCCGGCACGTGATACACACTCCTTAACGTGAGTGGCCCCTGATCACTACCCAAAGACACGACCCCCTCCTTCTCTACTGCATAAACAGTATTATCAGCAGTGATAATAGCTTCATTACCTGAGTAAGCCTGCATGGAGGTGAACTTGGACTTGTCTCCGGTGAGGTGATGACCACACCCGGAGTCGATGATCCACTCGCTGTTGAAGTCCTCAGCAAATAAGGCCCGGACACAAGTGCCCGTCATGAAAGCTCCTCCCCATTCTGCTTCTTCACTTCGTGAGCAAGCTTCCTCCTTTCCCGCAGCATGCCCAGGCTGCAGTTTGACCTTGCAGTCCCGCTTGAAGTGCCCACGCTGGTGACACCAGTAGCACTTCAGATTCTTCTTCCAGTCCTTAGGAGCATTGCTCCTCTCCGGCGGATACGAAGTTGAAGTCTCCTTTTCACCAGCGGCCTGCACCTTCTTCTTCTTCTTCCCTTCCCATCCCTTCTTCTTGCCTGAGAAGAGAGCCTCGCTGCCTTCCTGATTCAGATTCACTCCAGCCATCTGCCTTGCTAAGCTCTCCTGCGAGGCAAGCAGATTCTCCAGCTCCAGCAACGACGGCTGAGTAGCCCACCCTTGAACAGATGTAACAAAGGCCACATACTCCTTCCGCAAGCCGCGGATAATGTGCCTCTTCATCTTTGCCTCAGAGATAGGCTCATCAGGATCCAGTGCCGACAGCTCAGCACACAAGCTCTTCATCTTTAAGAAGTACCTGGAGATGGAAAGGTCTCCCTGAGTTGCCCTGGCCAACTCATTCTCCAGGAACTGAAGCCGTGCCACATTCTTCCTATTGAACAACTCATCAATGGTTGTCCAAATATCAGCAGCCGACTCACATCCAATGATGTGATCAAACAGTTCCGGAGAGACAGCTCTCTTCAGAACGAACTCTGCCTTAGCATTAGTTCTTCTCCAGAGCCTCACCTGCTCAGCAGTACCGAAAGCAGCAGTAACTTCCTGTCTGTCATCTCCACCGACAACTTCCCACAGCTCCTCACCTAGAAGATAACTCTTCATGCACGACTTCCACTTTTTATAGTTAGTCGGCGTTAAGAGTTCAATGCCAAGACCTCTTGATAAGCTTCCTTCCATTGCAACCACCTGTTGGTACCCTTCAGCAGCTCCGAGCAACAACACAGGTTGATCACCACTCAATCACTGAGTAACAACACTGGTTGACCTCCGCTCACGCAACTGAACCTCCGCAACCTCAGAAACCTGGCTCTGATACCATGTTAAATTTTCTCAACGTGGTCAGCAAGATAGCCCAAACACCAAATTAATATCTTCGGAACTACCCAGTTCGCACGCTGAACCTGCGGAAAACCCAAGGACTAGAGGTTGCACCCAACAAAACAATGGAAGCACAAGACGGTCTTATTATGCATTCACTTCTTTACAATCTGAGGCATACATAGCGAGACATGATTTCGCTAGTATTACAGCTGTAAACAGAAAGAATCAAAAAACAAGCCGGGCGGACAGCACTCCAGTCCGCCGAGACCGCGAGGTCGCCGAGACCGCCGAGACCGCTGAGCTCGCCCAAGCTATGCTGCAATCCGCCGAATACCACGGAGTCCGCCGAGACCGCGAGGCCGCGCGGACAGACCGTTATTCGCCTCCTGCTGAACCCGAACTGAGGAACTCCCCTACCCGCCTGAAGCCGGCGGACAGGTTATTGAAGCTGGGAAAGTTGAAACAGAACTGACAAGCCGCAGAGCGACCTCCTGCTGAGTCCGCAGAGACCGCACACTTCCAAGCACTGACCGAAGTCACAGCCAAACTCCTGGCTCCTTGAAGTTATCCGCGCGACCTGCACACAGCAAACCGTCAGCCTGTAACAATCCGCGTGGACTGAAAAACACAGACCGCAGCACTCGCCCAACCCAATTTACTGTTCACTCACGTTACTTAGGTTCCTGTAGATGTGCCAGGGGGGTCCTATTTATAGGCAAGGTGAGGAGTGTGGTCACCGCCCAAGAGATAGCGACACCGCCCCAGTCCGCGCGAACACAAACGACCGTCCGCTCAGTCCGCGAGGACTTAGCCAGTCACCAAGGGAAACCGCCAGGAGCAAGGCAACCATTGACGAACCCTCTCCAGTCCGCCCAAGCTAAGCGGACAAGGCACCAGCCCGCAAAGCTCCAACTGCTTCAGGACAGCACCCTCTTCAATGGCAGTCCGCACCAACCCGAGGCAGTCCGCAAGACTCACACCTCAATCCGCCACAAGTCCACGACCAAAGGCAAACAGCAACAGTCCGCCCGGTCACAGCGGACTTGGCGGATACGGCGGACACCATGAACTTGGCACAATGTGTGACCAAGTCCAAAACCATCAAGGGCCAGTGCGAGCATGGCGGACACAAAGTCCCGTCCGCCAAACACCCTAGCACAGACCGCAACTAGTCCGCGAGCTCCTCGCACTTGTCCAACACAGCAGCTACTTCCCGGACTCCAAACACCAGTCCGCCAACCGGTCTCCACAGCAAGACCTGCTGTAACACCTGAGCTCGACAAGGCCTCAGCCAAGCTCAAGGCCCAGTCCGCAACAGCCAAAACCGCGGACACGCCAGTCCGCAAGGCTTCCCGCGAACTCGAAACAACCCGCCAACAGCACAAGCTTGCACCCGCGACCACTGAGCAAAGCACCAGTCCGCAAGCCTCTCTATCCGCAGATACCAGGCCGCACCAAACCGCGGACTCCATGCTACAACCCGCTCAGAACACAGCCGGCTTCCACCAGACTTTTCACCAGGCCGCAACCCACAGTCCGCCCAGTCCGCCCAGTCCGCCAAAGCTGTCCGCACAGGCCGCGCGGCCTGTCCCGTCACCCACTTCCACTTCACAAATTTCAACAAGGAGGAGCGATGATGTTTGCCAAGCTGACACGCATCACAGTTGAGCGGAGAACTGGTAGGAGGTAAGTGGGGCAGAAGCTGGCGGAGAATCCGAGGAGGATGATGTCCAAGGCGAAGATGCCATTGAAGGAGATCTGTGGAGGAGGAGTAGGTGCACAGAGCGGAAACATCGTCGAGGAAGTAGAGGCCGCCGCTCTCAGTCCCAGTAGCAATCGTCCGCTGGGTTCTCGGGTCCTGAAAAGAACAAGTAGTGGGAGTGAATAAGACGGAGCACTGAAGTTGCCGGCATAAAGTAGTGACTGATAACAAATTGCACGGGAACTTTGGGACATAGAGGGTGTCCTCCAAGCAAAGCGATGGGGTGAGTTGAACCATGCTCGTCCCATGAACCGGGGACGGGGAACCATCCGCCACACGAACCGGGGGTAAGCGGTCATGTGTCTCAAGACGGGAGAAGCAATGAGGGTTGCCCGTCATATGATTGGTAGCACCGGAGTCAATCAGCCATTTACCTTGGGTAACGACGTGGGCACTACCTGACGTCGTGGCCACAGAGGCAGAGGGCCGAGAAGAGGCGGAGGCCGAAGAAGGAGCATCACCGGAAGGGGGAAGATGAGGATGTTTCTGCCAGCAGCGGTCAACAGAATGGCCGGTACGACCACAGTGAGAGCAGAGAAACCGGGATGAACCCCGTCCGCCGGAGGGGCCGCGGCTACCAGGGCCCCCCCTCTGAGCTTGGTGAGCAAAGGAGTCCTGGGAAGGGGGGGAGGCCAAAAGAGGCCGGTGGAGCAGTGAAGTAACAGCGGTAATGCGGGCCGCAGTGGCATCCAAAGTAGGAGATTCCGCCTCACCCAAGATCTGCTGGCGGATCATATCATAAGAATCCGGAAGACGAAGAAGATAACAAACAACCAGGAGTTCCTGGAAGTGTTTGTGCTGGTCGGCCAAGTCCGCGAAGAAGGGGCGATTCTGAAGGATTTCAGCACCAAGAGCCTGAACCTGCTGATAGGCCGCAGCAGGAGACATGGAAGGGCGGGCGAAGAGGTCCGCATAGAGAGTGTAAATGCGGGACGTCTGGCCCCCCTTCGAATAGAGAGCAGCGAGGTGAAGCCAGGCGGCCTTGACCGTCTCATCATGGCGAATGACGGGAAGGCACTCATTAGAAAGGCTGTTGGCCAGCCAGGTGCGGACAAGAGCATCACTTGCATCCCAGTCATCAAACTCAGGAGAGGTACGAGGAGGAGGGTCATCGGTGAGGTGATGACGCTTGCGTTGAGAACGAAGGAGAAAAGTGAAAGAAACGCTCCAATCGGGATAGTTGGAGCCCACAAGCTTAGAAAGGGTGCCAAGGTTGCCCGAAGGAGGAGGTGGAGAAGGAGCTGCAGGAGTGGTGGTGAGACCGGAAGTAGTCATAGAAAACCAGCAAGAAACCGCAGCGGATAGAAAAGGAAGAAACCGCGCGAACAGAAGCGGCTAGAAAGTAGTCAAGGGCACAGCGGGGAAGAGGTCGCGCGGACTGAAAAGGCCGAGCGAACAGAAGAGAAGAGAAGAGGAGGCAAAAGGCAGCGACTAGAACAAGGCGCAGGCCGGGCGAACAGAAACAGGCCGCAACGACTAGGAAGTCGGAGAGGCAAGAAAGAAGCAGGAGCGTGGCGACCACGAAACAGGTCGCGGCGACGAATAGCAGTAGGAGAGGAGAGGAGAAGCAAGCCGCGCGAACAGGCAGCGGACAGAAGAAAGGCAAGCCGCGAGACAGGTCGCGGAAAGCGGAAACAAGCCGCAAGAAGCAGAGAGCGGACACAATCAGGAGGAAACGACCGTGTCCTCTGATACCATGTAGAAAGTACCGAAAAAGAAAGAACAAATGGATAGACTTTTAAATAATTAAAATTTTATTATCCAAAAAAGATATCATTTACAAAGGTATGACCTCCCTTATATAGAATGGAGGAGATATGAGAGAGAGTATACAAACAATGTGGGACTAAACATTTACAGTACAGAGCGGCTAGAAATAAAGGAGACCGCACAGGCCGCACAGTTTAACAGATGGGTTAACCGCTCGGCAACTCCAGCAGGATAGAACAGGCCGCAATGGGCGACCGATAGACCGCCCGGTCTCCAGGCTCCAGAGTGAGACCGCCAGACCGCCCGGTCAACAAACCGCTGGACCAGACCGCAAGGCCGCCCGGTCTAATACTTCAACAGAGAAGTAATCAATCATTACTAGGAGAAACCTCCTCTTCCCACTGGCCTGGGGGAACGGCCCAACCAAATCCATTCCCCAAATGGTGAAGGGCTAGGGGGTCGTGATACTTTTGAGTTGTTGGGCCGGCTGTAGATGGAGGGGGGCAAACAGCTGGCACTTATGGCACCTCCTTGCGAACTCCGTTGCATCATGGCCCAGGGTGGGCCAGAAGTACCCCTGCCTGACGATTCTTCCCTCCAGGGTCCGACTCCCGGAGTGGCTCTCACACTCTCCGGAGTGGACTTCCTCCAAGATCCTTTGTACCTCCCCCTCGGCCACGCAACGAGCCAGCATCCCCGAGAGTGTCTTCCGGTACAGCTGACCGTCCTGTAGGAGGTACTACGCTGACCGTCCTGTAGGAGGTACTACGCTGACTTGTGCCTTAGCTTCTTCTTATCTGCCCCTCCGGATACTCTCCAGTGGAAAGGAAAGTTAGAATTGGGTCCATCCATGAAGTCTGTTGATCAATCTCCATGAGCTCCCCCTCTTCGATGGAGGGGCGGAATAGGTCGGTGATGGTACCCCCACCAGGGGACCATGCTTTGCTAGTTGGTCGACCTGTACATTTTCTTCCCTGGGCACATGTCGGATGGAGAAGGTTTGGAAAGTGCCTATGACCCCCTTCACTTTGGCTAAGTATAATCGCAGGGTGGGCTCCCTTGCCTCAAACTCCCCATTGATCTGGGAAGCTACCACCATGGAATCGGTAAGGACCTCCACGTCCAGAACCCCCAGCTCCTTGGCCAGGCGTAGCCCTGCTATCACGGCTTCATACTCGACTTAATTGTTGGTGATGGGAAAGTGCACCACCACCGTCTGCTCAATTCTAGTCCCCTGAGGGCTCTCCAAGATCACCCCCACTCCTAGGGAATGCCTCCCCGAGGCGCCGTCTACCTTCACCTTCCAAGGAGCCGGACGGGTGAGCTCTTCCTCTGCCACTTCAATCACATAGTCAGCCAAGAAGTCGGCCATCGCTTGAGCTTTGATCGAGAGCCGTGGAACGAATGAGACGTCAAACTCACTCAACTCCATCGACCACTTGGCTAGCCTGCCTGAATGCTCCACCCCCTCAAAGATGTTGCGGAGAGGATGGTGAGTCACCACTCGGATTGAGTGTGCTGGAAGTAAGGTCGCAGCCTCCGGGCTGAGATGATCCGGGCGAAAGCCAGCTTCTCCAACATTGGGTACCGGAGCTCGGTCTTCCTCAGGACCCGACTCACGTAATAAATGTGGAGCTATTTCTTCCCCTCTTCACGAACTAGGACGGAGCTTAAGGCTTCCGCCCCGGCCCCGAGATATAAAAACAGGTCCTCCCCCTCCTTTGGCCCTTGGAGCAGCGGAGCCTGAGTCAACTGCATCTTGAGGGCCCGGAATGCCTCCTCGCACTCCTTGGTCCATTCAAACTTTAGACCATGCCTTAATGTTTTGAAGAAGGGGGAGCACTTCTCCCCTGCCTGAGAGAGGAACCTACTCAACCCTGCCAGCTTCCCCGTCAGCCGTTGGACCTCCTTAGCATTCCGCAGCGACCCCAGCTCTAAGATAGCCTTGACCTTATCTGGATTCGGCTCGACCCCCGCAGGGGTGAGGAGGTGCCCCAAGAACTTTCCCATGCTAGCACTGAAGACACATTTTAAGGGATTCAACCGCATCTTGTACTTGCGTAGGGTGGCGAAGGTCTCCTCTAAATCTTGGAGGTGGGAGTCCACGTTCCGACTCTTAATTATGAGGTCATCCACGTACACCTCCAAATTCCTCCCCTTTTGCTCCTTGAAGACCCTATCCATCATCTTTTGGTAGGTCGCCCCTGCATTATTCAGACCGAAGGGCATCATCTTGTAATAGTAGCATCCATCCCCTGTGATGAACGAGACATTCTTGATGTCCGGGGGTGCATCCTGATTTGATGATAACCTGAAAAATCATCTAGAAAACTCATTACAGAAAAACCAACGGCTGAGTCAATCAGCACGTCGATCCGAGGCAAAGGATAACAGTCCTTAGGACAAGCTTTATTAAGTAAAGAAAAATCGATACACATCCTCCACCGGCCGTCTCCCTTTTTGACCATGACCACATTGGAGACCCAGCCGGGGTATTGGATCTCAGACACGAAGCTGGCCTTTAGGAGCTTTGCCACCTCCTCTCTGATGGGCTCTGCCAGCTTGTCCGCAGTGGACCTCTTCTTCTATTGAACGGGGCGTGTTACCGGGTCCAGGTTGAGGAGGTGGCAGGCCACATACGCGTCAACCCCCGACATCTCTGCGTCGTTCCAAGCGAAGATGTCTACGTTCTTCTAGATGCACTCCAGCATCCTGCCCTGGTCTTCCGGGGTCAGCCCTCCGCTGACGCGGACCTTCTCCACCCTGCCTCCACGGGTGAGCACCTCTAACTCCACCACTTCCTCCGCAGCCTCCAACCTGGACTGCTCTCCCTATCCTTCAGCATCCCTCTCCTCCGAGACCGGGATCTCCACCTCCACCTCTCCTTCTACGGCCATCACTTCGGCCATCTCCTCCTGATCTCTTCATGTCGCCTCCTCAGCGCAGCTCTCCACCTCCAGCTCCCCCTGCAAGCCTCCTGCTCAACCTCCTCCATTCTTCGCACCATCTTCTCGGCTCCCTCCTGCCAAGAGATGGAGTTCACGGCGGTGACATAGCATTCCTGCGCCACCTTGGGGTCCCCCCTGACCCGGACCTGAATCCCCTCAGCGTTGAACTTTAAGCATTGGTGGAATGATGAGGGGATGCAGCGGAAGACACTGATAAGGGGCCTCCCGAAGATGGCGCTGTAGCTGCTAGGCGCATCCACAATGACGAACCTGCAGTTCCTGGACTGCCCCCCCCCCAGGGTAATATGGAGGCCTACTCCTCCCTCCACTTCCTTCCTCTCCCCTGAAAACCCGAACAAGGGTCCGTCCGAGACCAGCACCCTCTTCACCTGTACCTTCATTGCATCAAACACCTTCTTGAAGATGACGTTGACGGAGCTCCTATTGTCAACGAGGATCCGAGAGACGGTAAAATTCTCGATGGCTGCCTTGATGACCAGCGCATCACAGAATGGATCCTCGTGATATGGCATGTCGCTTCTGGAGAAGGTGATCCTCTCCTCTGGGGGTGGGGTCTGGGATGTGGAGGCAACGCTTCGACGGTACATGGTGTGGAGGCTCGCCTTGCGGGAAGCCTCCACCCCCCCCCCCCCCCCCCCCCCGTGGATCACTCTGATCCCTCCTCGGGTTCCAACATCCACCCGGTCTTCGCAACGGTCCTCCTCCGCCCGAGGCAGGACCTCCTCAATCCTCACTTCTTGTCGCCCCTGCTGCTGCTGCTGCTCCCTATTCCCTCTCATCTCAAGGAATTCTGGGCACGTGGCTGTGGCATGCCCCTCCTCGTGATGGAAGTCGCAATAGGGCAACACCACCCTAACTTCTCCCCTCCTCCTTCTTATTATTCTCCTCCTCGCCCCCAAGGTTATGACCATAGCCTCCTCTTGATCGGGGAGTCGGGGCCTCTAGGCCTTCCTCCAGCCCGGGGGGGTGGAACTGATCTTGCCCCCCTTGATAGCGATCCCTTCCGTGGTATCCCCTTTGTGGCCCCTGCCCTTGCCACTCAGGCCTCCAGCCCAGTCGACGGTCGGGCTCCTGATGCCCCCACCTCGGCTGCTGCTGTAACTGGAGCTGTCTCTGCTCCCTATGCCGGGGCTCTCCCCTCCTCTCCTCCTGTCCTCTTTGTCACAACCCGCATTTTCTCAACGGTAAAAATCGTATCAGAGTAAGAGAAAACACGCGCCGTGATGCCACGTCGTGCAGGGGATAACTGCACATGCTCAGGCAAAACTCCAGACGTTAGATTTTAAGGAAAATTGTTAATTAAGTATGAAAGAAAAATCAGTTTTGTTGTTAAGTAAGTTTCTGCCTTCAGTCGAACGGGACCGGCTAATGAATGACTTTATTCATTTAAAGCAGAGGAAACTCACGGTTAGTGAGTATGAGATTGAGTTTACTAAGTTGAGTCGGTTTGCTCCGGGTTTGGTGAGTGTTGAGGTAGACCGAGTTAAGCGATTTCTGGGCGGACTAAGAAGCGACATTCAGTAGTTAGCGAATGCCTATGGAGCGGTCAGTTATGTCAGCGCGGTTGAAGCTGCTTTGAGAGTTGAAGCCATTGAGAATGCCAAGAATAGAGGCCAGCAGTTAAGGAAGGATAAGCGGAAGTCTGGTGGAGGGAAGAGCCCTCAGGAACCTAATGATGTCTCAAGAAAGAAGGTCAAAGAGATTTGTAGCTTTTGTGGCCGGCCAGGCCACCCCTTTGAGAAGTGTTTCAAAACGTTGGGAGCGCAGAAGAAGGAACAGGTGTGAAAGGGGAAACTAGATCTGATATACTCTAGAGGGGGGTGAATAGAGTATATGGTGCTTTTTGAACACAAAGAAAAACTTTTGCAAAGCTTTACAACAATTGTTGTACTGAGTGTGAGCAGGGAAGCAGAAATAAAACTAATTACAAAACCAAGCTATGCAGAGACTAAGCACAAGAGAATCTAGGCCAGAAACAAAAAGAAAACATGCAGAACCAGATGACACAAGGAATTATAGTGGTTCCCCAAACTTGGGTACATCCACTCTTCTACCACCCTAGGTAGGAATCCACTGTAGGATGAGTTGATCAGGTGTCCTGGGCACCAATGAGCTTTTGATAAGGTGCTCAAAAACCAAATCAGATTTTTTGATCAGGTGTCTTGCCACCAATGAGCTTTTGACAAGGTGCTCAAAAACCAGATTCAAACTTTTGAAGGGAGTTTGAAAAACCCTTTACAGAGTGGGGGTGAGAGAGTGATGACAGTCTTCTCTTTTCTCAATCAACTGAGAAGACTTAGTGGATTGATGTCAAAGCTCCCCCTGAGTCCTTGATCTTCAGGAAGATGAGCTTTGCTGAGGGTGATAGGCCTTCAAAGATAGATCTCCAGCAAAAGATGATTTCAGCAAGCTGAAATGTTGAGTGTCTGGAGTCTTGAAATGATGTTGGCCTTGAACACTTTTAGAGCTGAAGAGATCTGAAGAATTTTTGAAAGCTTGATCTCTTTGATGAGTGTCCTTCTGAATTCTTGTTGACAGAATATTTTGAAAGAGTCTCTGTATTCTGAGTTGTGTGTCCTCTTCTTGTCAATCTCTGTATATCTTCTCTATTTCATTCAAAAACATTCTGTCATTTATTCTCTGTGCCAGAATAGAATATCACTCTGTCAAAGATAGTCGTTGGACTGCATTGATTACAGCCTTAATTGCATAATTTTTTCTGAAGGAAAGTCCACTGAATTGTTCCTTGAAAAATCCCTTGAAACTTGCTCCAGAAGTAAATGAAAACGGCTGGCAGATCTTCTGAATTAAATGCAGAATAACTTCTATCTGATTTAAATTTGAATTCTGAAAGATAACTGAAATCGTCGAACTGAGCTCTGCTATCGTCGAGCTGAGCTCAGCGAACTGGAAAATCCAAGTAGCAAGATAATCGTCGATCTGAGCTCAAAGATCGTCGAACTGAGCTCAGAGATAAGGATCCAATGCAGAGATAAAATCGTCGACCTAAGCTCACCGATCGTCGAATGGAGTTCGACGATATTGCGAAGTTGAGCTCAGCGATCGTCGAGTGGAGCTCGACGATATTATGAGGTTTGAGCTCAGCGATCGTCGAATGGAGTTCGACGATCTGTAGAAGTTGAGCTAGACGATCGTCGACCGGAGTTCGACGAAACGTCGTGATGAGCTCGACGATTTGACTTAGTCTCCAGAAAAACTTTGGTCTTCAGGGCAGCTTCCAAACCTAGACTTCTAACCCTTAGACTCAATTCTAATTGACCTATTAAGCTATACAGAAGGTCAAACACAGATTCCTAGAGACATAGTGATCCTGACCCAAATTAGTAATAGGGTGTTCCAACAATCTCCCCCTATTTGGGTTAGGATTACTATTTACAGACTTTGGAAAAATCAAATAACATCATACAATCAGAAAAACATGAAAGCAATATACAGACATTGCAGAAACATCACAGATATATATATATAACATGATATCCAGACAGCAGTCAGAAAAACCAAGGATTGTCACCTTACAGAGTTACCTTTTCTCTTTGCCTTTTACCATTTTGATTTCTCTGTTAGGATTTAAAGCTTCTTGTTTGGATCTGGTGTCATCTGATGCACCCAAATAAATTTGCTTAGTAGCCCTGGGAACCACAGCAGCAGGATGCAATTCCATATATCTTTCTGGATCAAAAAATTTGCTGGAAGCATATCTCTCTAATTCCTTCTGTCTTTGTTCTGACATGGTAGAAATATTGGAGGTGTCTAGGCCTTGTTCTTTGGCTTTCTTTATCTGATCTAATGCAGCCAACTCCTTCATTCTAGCAGTCCAAGCAACAGGATTCTTCTCAGGGTCCTCAAATGGTACAGGTGGCTCATACCTGTTGGAAGAAGTATCTTGAGGAGTCCTGGCAGTCATAGTTTCTTTAAGCTTATAGGGGAATGGACCAGAAGATGTATCAGAAGAAACATGTCCTCCCCTGGAATAAGGGTGCTGCCTGGAATGCCCTTTAGAATAAACTTGAGTCTCTCTTTGATTTCCCCTATATCCTCCTCTTCTAGAGTAAGAGCCCCTAGACTGGCTTTCCCTTTGATATGTTCTAGCATGGGGTTGGTAGGGAGCCTGGCTTCTAGATGGGGCTGAGCTTGCAGAGCTGCCACCTGCACCTACATCAGGTGGAGGTGGTGGAGGAGGATGAGGGTGCTTGAACTGGGAGGAGCTCTTCTCATACTTCCTTTTCTTCTTCATTGCTTTTAACTGATTTTTGGAATACTGCATCCAATGTTCAGTAATTGGGCAGTTGTGCAGAATATAATAAGGAACATCATTATCATCTTTTACTTTGGCAGGTGGAACCCTTCTCATAGCCTTGCTTCTAGCCTTCCTCTTCCTGGCAATAGTGGCAGCAGAGTCATCAGAGTCTGTCTTAAACTCATCAGAGTCAGAACTCTGGTCATCATATATAGCATCAATCTTCTTCATAAGATCTTTATTCAGTTGCATTACAGCAGATGAGGCAGAAGCAGAAGGGGAAGCAGTAGGAATAGCAGCAGATACAGCAACAGCTTCAGAAACAACAGCAAAAACTTCAGCAGGCTCAAAAGCAACAGCCTCTGTCATCAGAAGATCCTGGGATGAGGGCTCATCAGAAACATTTTCTTCAGCAGCAGTAGGAACATTTTCTTCAGCAGCAAAGATAATTTCAGAAGCAGATTCAGCCTTTTCTTCATCAGCAGCAGCAGTAGTCATTACTGAGAGTACAAAAGAGGAAAGAATGTTGGGGTCACAGCCAGAGAGAGGCACCAGAGCCTTGGACAGATCTTCTGGGGGCTGGACAGCATGTGGCTCTGGGAGGTAGCTGTAATATGCAGTATCAAATGCAGAGAGCAAAGACCTTAGGTCTATTTCTAAGACTGGAGTAGGAGCCTGAACTGGAGCAGCAGCAACAGGAACAGCAGATTCAAAAACAGCAGCAGGAGCAGAAGCAGCAGCAACAGCAGCATGAAGGCTGGCTTCATAGGGCATCTCCCCCTGCCTGGATGCAGATGCATCTGTATCAAGGCAAACTGCTGGAGGTGCTGCCAGAGGAATGAGGGAGGAAAGCCTGGCAGACAGGGCTGCCACTGACTGTTGCAAAGGAGCTAAGGAGGCCTCCATGAGAAGAGAGAGCCTGGGGGCAAGTAGCTCATACAACTTGTCAGCTAAGGCTGGCAGATCTACATGCTCAATGGCAGGAGCAGAGGTAGAGGGTATTGGGATGGCTGAGGAAGCTGGAAGTGGAGGGCTGGAGGGTGGAGGGATGGATGGCTGAGGTGTGGGGATTGTGGAGATGGAGGACAAGGGGATGGATATGGATGGAGTGAATGTGGGTTGGTCAAGGATGTGGTGGAGGAGATCTTGGAAAGATGTTGAGGAGGAGGGTAATTCTGGAGGAGAAGAGGGGGAATCATCCATGTAGGATTCATCCAGAAGGGTGAATGATGGTATGGATGGAGATGAGGTGACATCTGGAGGTGGATATGAGAATAATGGGTGGAATTGGTCTACTGGAGGTGATGAAGTGGTTGCTGGAGATGGAATAGATGTTGGAGATGGGCTGGAGATTGTAATGGTGGATGGAGCTGGAGTGGTGGATGGAATAGGTAGGGTTGAACTTGGAGGAGGAGGAGAAGCAGCACTAGCAGCAGGCAGGTCTTCTGCAGGAGCAGAGACCTGGGGGGGAGTGACTCTTTGAGTCCTGGTGCCTGAAGGAGCAGTTGAAGAGGGCCTGCTGGGTTTGCTAATTTGCCTGTCCCATTTGCCAAATAGGGCACAGGTGAGTCTCTTGGAGGCATTGATGTGCACTCCAGAGGAGACCAGCAGAGCAGGGCACCTTGCCTGAAGGAAAACTCCCAGAATTCTTCCAAAGTTTACAAAGGTTTTATTTATCTTTTTCTTTATCAGGTCAAAGAAGACCTCTCCCCAGTTCAAGCTTTTCCTATCTACCAGAGCTCCCATGAGGCAGAGCTGATGTCTGGAGATGGTGTCATGTGCAGAATGCTTGGCCAACAGCACCTTGCCTACAACATCAGCTAGGAACCTGTATTCAACTGACAAGTTCCTCTTAAACAACTTGCTAGGGTTTCCCTCAGGATGACCCATCCTGGCAAGTATATCAGAAAACTCCTCTCCAGATAGTTCAGCAGTGTCTTCACCATTTCTTAAACCAAAAACCTCTGTTAAGACTGATGGGGTCAGAGGTACCTGGGTTCCAGCAATAGATCCAACTATGGTGTTGTTGTCAAGGTTGTGTGCAGTATACACCCATTCTTTTATTTCATCTGAGGCAAGTTTGATTCTTGTGGTCATGAGGGCAGACAAATGCTGATCTTTGAATAAACTCAGGATGTCCTGGAAGATTTGATCAGTGGTGTTGAAGGAGTCCAGATCAATGTCAAACCTGCATCAAACTTCATTGCGGCGAGGACAGCAACTGAGACGGCCATGGTACCTGCAAAAACTTAACAAACAAACCGAACAAGCGTAGAACTGTTTGGAGGGAAGAAAATTCTTGCAGAGAAATTGAAAGCGCAAGAGAGAACGACGGCGAAAAATGAGTTTTATATTAGGGTTCGACGCAGAAATGGAAAGATCGTTGAACTCAGTTCGACGATCGAGGCTTCTAAAGGAATCTGAAGAGACTCCAACATCGTCGATCTCCGTTCGACGATCTTGGAAAGCGTCGAGCTCCGTTCGACGATCGTTCATGGAACAAAATCGTCGAGCGCCGTTCGACGATCGTTGACCGGAAGAGATAGTTCATACTATCTGAGGGCGCTGAACTCAGTTCGAAGATTCTGGAAATCGTCGAACTCCGTTCGACGATCTTTGGGGAAATCGTCGAGCGCAGTTCAGAGATCAGAAAATTCTAGACACTGAGAAAAAATCAGAATTTTTGCCTAGTCTTGGTCAATTTTTAGCTTTCAAAATCTTGGATATTAATTAAGACTTCCTCCATCTAACATTCCTAACTGATTTAGGAAGAAAGTGTGTTTCTTTTCATCCAAAGGCTTGGTGAAAATATCTCCCCTTTGTAAATCAGTTGGGATATATTGCAGTTCAATTTTGTTCTTTTCAACATTGTCCCTTAAGAAATGATGCCTAATCTCTATGTGTTTTGTCCTACTATGGAGGACTGGATTTTGAGCTATGGAAATAGCACTTGTATTGTCACAAAAGATTTTAGACTTCTCTAAGTTGTAACCATAGTCTAGGAGTTGATTTTGAATCCACAATATTTGTGAACAACAACTGCCTGCAGCCATATATTCAGCTTCAGCAGTTGAAGTTGACACAGATGTTTGTTTCTTACAAAACCAAGAGACAAGTCTATCACCAAGGAACTGACAAGTTCCACTGGTGCTTTTCCTGTCAATTCTGCATCCAGCATAATCAGCATCAGAGAATCCAGTTAACTCAAATGCTGAATCTTTTGGATACCAGAGACCTAGATTTGGACAACTTTTAACATACCTGAGAATCCTCTTTACTAATGTTAGGTGTGACTCTCTAGGGCTAACTTGGAACCTAGCACATATACATGTAGCAAACATTATATCTGGTCTACTAGCTGTAAGATACAGTAAAGAGCCAATCATTGCTCTATATGTTGTCTGATCAACAGGTTTCCCATGTTCATCAGCATCCAATACAGCATTGGTAGGCATGGGTGTTTTCATACAAGATGCCTCAGACATGCCAAATTTCTTAACCAGCTCATTAGCATATTTGGTTTGAGAAATAAAGATGCCTTCAGCATGTTGCTTGACTTGCAATCCTAGGAAGAAGGATAGCTCACCCATGCTACTCATCTCAAATTTAGAATGCATTAGGTTAGAAAACCTTCTGCACAATTTTGAGTCAGTAGAACCAAAAATAATATCGTCTACATAAATTTGTACTAGTAGGGTATGGGACTTATGGGTTCTAATAAAAAGAGTTTGGTCTACTCTACCCCTGATAAAACCATTTTCCAAGAGAAAGCATGCTAGGGTCTCATACCATGCTCTAGGAGCTTGCTTGAGACCATATAATGCTTTGTTCAGTCTAAAAACATAATCAGGATAAGTTGGAGAGATAAAACCTGGAGGTTGTCTGACATAGACTTCCTCTTTGATGTCTCCATTTAAGAAGGCACTCTTGACATCCATCTGATAAACCTTGAAGCCTTTGTGAGCTGCATAAGCTAGAAATATTCTGATGGCTTCCAATCTTGCAACAGGTGCAAAGGTCTGGTCGTAGTCAATTCCTTCTTCTTGAGAATATCCTTGGGCAACTAGCCTTGCCTTGTTCCTTATTATTACTCCTTGATCATCCAGTTTGTTTCTGAATACCCATTTTGTTCCAACAATGGAATGATTTTTTGGCTTTGGCACTAGTTCCCATACTTTGTTCCTCTCAAATTGATGCAACTCCTCTTGCATTGCAATGATCCAGTGTGGATCTTGCTCTGCATCTTGAATGGACTGAGGTTCAATTTGAGAAAGGAAGCAGGTGTGCAACAGGTTTTGGTTGACCTGATTTCTGGTTTGCACACCAGCTGAGATTTCTCCAATTATTTGGGAAATTGGATGGTCTCTTGATGTTACTAAATCAACAGGGGGTGTTGATTGTTCACCAACCTGTGTTGTTGTTTCCTCTTGTGGTACAACAACTGGCTCTTCAAGCTGAGCTTCAATGTGTTGAGCATTCCCTTCATCTTCACTGCTTTCATCCTCTTGAGCAACCTGTAACTTGTTCATATCTTCAACTAGAGAGTGTTCCTGCAAAGGTTCTATGGTAGAAGAAATCTTCTCCTTGAAAGACATGTTAGTTTCATCAAAAGAAATATGAACAGATTCCTCAATTTTCAAAGATGATTTATTATATACCCTATAGGCCTTGCTGATCATGGAGTATCCCAGAAACACTCCTTCATCAGCTTTGGCTTGAAATTTTGCTAAATATTTCTTATCATTATTGTGAATATAGCAAGTGCAGCCAAAAATTCTGAAATAGTCAACTTTAGGTTTCTTCCCTTTGAGTAATTCATAGGGAGTCTTTCCCTTCAGTTTATGTATCAGACTTCTGTTCAGCACATAGTTGGAGGTGTTCACTGCCTCTGCCCAAAAGGATAGAGGTAGATGAGCATCTGACAACAATGTAGTGGCAGATTCAATAAGGGTTCTATTTTTCCTTTCAGCTACCCCATTTTGTTGAGGAGTTCTAGGAGCTGAGAAAGTATGCCTGATCCCTTCACTCTGACAGAACTCTTGCATAAGAAGAGAATCAAACTCTGTCCCATGATCACTTCTGATCAGGGCAATGTGAGTATTGAACTCAATCTTTATACATTTGAGAAACTCTGTCAGACACTTAAAGTTATCAGACTTCTTCCTTAGAAAGAACACCCAAGTGAATCTAGAGAAGTCATCTACAATTACTAAAGTGTAGGATTTCCCTCCTAGGCTTTGTACTGTGATGGGTCCAAATAGATCCATGTGTAACAGATACAATATCCTAGGTGAATCACTCTTATTAAGTGACTTAAAACTGTTTTTAGTTTGCTTGCCTAATTGACAAGCCTTGCATAGTCCTTCCTTCTTGTAGGGGCCAGAAGGTAGTCCTCTAACAAGGTTGTCCTTGGAGAGCCTAGCAATAGTTCTAAGGTTTAGGTGTCCTAATCTCTTATGCCATAAAACATTTGGTCTACAAACTGAATTGAATAAACAGATATCTATAGTAGTTGAAAGAAAATCTACTAGGTAGATGTTACCTTTCCTTTTACCTGTCAACACAGTTGTGTTGTCCTCTGACTTGATTTTGCATAAGGTTTTGCTGAAGGTCACCTGGTAGCCTTCATCACATAGCTGACTGATGCTGATTAGGTTGTGCTTCAGTCCTTCCACATATGCTACCTTCTTGAAGGTTATAGAACCAATCTGGACTGCACCATATCCTTTAGTTTGTCCAAAGTTGGAATCACCAAAGATAACTTTGGGTCCAAGCTTGGCTCTAAAGGAATTGAGGTTGTCCTTGTTCCCTGTCATGTGCTTAGAGCACCCACTATCCAAATACCATTGCTGGTTAGATGTTGGATAGGTCTTCACCTGCACATAAAATAATTCACTTGTTTTTGACCCAGTTTACCTTGGGCCTAGGTTGATAACCTCTAAATTCAGAAATGAAAGACATCCCTGGCTGACTCTTATATCCTTCAGGATGATATCTCCTTGGAGGTAAAATCCATTCAGTATAAGGGTTGAAGGTTTGGGATGAAGAACCCTCAGGATTCAATTTTGATTTGCCTTTGAGAAATTTTCCAGAGCTCTGACCTCTGTTCGACGATCTTGGAGCTGAGTTCGACGATCTTGGGTCAGATCGTCGAGCTCCGTTCGACGGTCGACTATGGGTGAGGTCAGGTACATGAGATCGTCGAGCTTCGTTCGACGACTTTGGTTGAGATCGTCGATCAGCGTTCGACGATTTTCCCTGAGATCGTCGAGCTGCGTTCGGCGATCGTCGATCTTCATTCGGCGATCGTCGATCTCCGTTCGACGATTGTTGCTGGACTTTAGTTTTCTGAGGCAGATCAGAATTTTTCCTGGCAACCTCTACAACTCCCTTTCCCTTGTCAGAAATGAACTTGATAGGAGTTGTTAGAACAATAGGTTGGCTGGATGAGGCACCCAAGCCCAGTGTACTGTTGAATCTTGAGTTCACTGTGCTTGTGATGTCCATCAGCTTGATGCTTCTCCCATTGAGAGATTCTTCAAGCTTCTTGGCCTCAGAGAGCTCACTTTTCAGTGTAGCTATCTGTTCCCTATAGTTCTCCAACTCCTGAGAGAGTTTGAGGTTTTCTGATTTTAAAACACTTTGTTCAGATAATTGATTTCTGAGAGAGATGATCTCTTTCTCAGACTTTAGCAGGTCTAAACATAGTGCTTTAAATTCAGATTTAAAATCTTCTGAAGTAAAATCAAAAGAGCTGATTACCTGATCTTCTTCAGGTTGAGTCTCTGAGTCTGACTCTGACTCCTCTTCCTCTGAGTTGTGTTGTGAGGCATTGATTGCCATCATGCAGAACTCCTTTTCCTCTGCATCATCCTCATCATCACTGGAGCTGGAAGAGGCTTCTGACTCCTCTTCAGTCTCACTCCAGGATTCAGCAACAAATCCTTTCCTTGTATGCTTATTTTTGCTGGAAGAAGGTTTGCTATTGCCACTCCTTTTGGAGTCTTTCTCCTTTCTTCTCTCTTTTCTTTCCCTTCTGTCCTTGTTCTTGTTCTCTGGACAGTCAGGAACTATATGCCCTGGTTTCCTGCAACCAAAGCAAATAATGTCTTTGTTATTGCCAATGGACTTGTCATACCTTGGCTTGTCCTGCTCCTTGTATGATCTTCTTCTGAAGTCCTTTCTGGCCATCTTATAGAATCTTTTGGCCAGCAAGCTGAGAAGTTCATCATTGCCTGTTCCTTTTTCTTCAGGCAGATCTTCAGTTGCCTTGAATGCTATAGTCTTCTCCTTTCTTGTGGCTGGTGAAGCAGCCTTCTGTTCTCCTCTCTGTTCTTGATGAGTAGCTCATAAGATTTGAGCTTACCCAACAAGGCTTCAGTGGTGATCTCATTCAGACTTCTGGCATCTTTAATTGGCCAGATTCTTGAATCCCAAGTGCTGGGGAAGCACATTAGGATCTTGTCATTGAGTTCTGTCAGTGAGATCTCTTTGTCTAATGTCCTCAGTTCACTGACAATTAGACTCAGTCTGTTGTACATGTCTCCCACTGACTCAGTTTCTCCCTTCTTGAAGTTCTCATATTGGGAGATGAGATGGGATCTTCTGTCCTTTCTCTCATCAGCTGAACCTGAAACTATTTCTGAGAGCTTGTCCCAAATCTCCTTGGCTGAATTACATTCAGCTACCTTTTGAAAAATGTCATCTGACATTGTCTGAGCTAGAATGTTCATTGCCTTGGCATCAGCTACTTTCCACTTTTTGATGTCAGCATCTGTTCCTGATGGAGGTGGAACAGCATTTGTGCTTGTGCTTTCTGGGGGTCTTGGACACACTGTCAAAACAGAATTAAAAATATCTTCGTCAATAGAATTCATGTAGAGTCTAATCCTTGCTTTCCAAAGTGCAAACTTTGACAGATTGCACACTGGAGGTCTGGTGCTAGCATAATCTTTGTTTTGGGCCATGATTTGTGCAAACTAAATCTAATAATAAAATATAACAGAAGGATCTAGTTTGGGATCTTGGGGTTCAGGTGTTAGCCTGTACAACCAGTCAGATATGGTATGTTTAACCAACCTGCCTCTGATACCAATTGAAAGGGGAAACTAGATCTGATATACTCTAGAGGGGGGGTGAATAGAGTATATGGTGCTTTTTGAACACAAAGAAAAACTTTTGCAAAGCTTTACAACAATTGTTGTAATGAGTGTGAGCAGGGAAGCAGAAATAAAACTAATTACAAAACTAAGCTATGCAGAGACTAAGCACAAGAGAATCTAGGCCAGAAACAAAAAGAAAACATGCAGAACCAGATGACACAAGGAATTATAGTGGTTCCCCAAACTTGGGTACATCCACTCTTCTACCACCCTAGGTAGGAATCCACTGCAGGATGAGTTGATCAGGTGTCCTGGGCACCAATGAGCTTTTGATAAGGTGCTCAAAAACCAAATCAGATTTTTTGATCAGGTGTCTTGCCACCAATGAGCTTTTGACAAGGTGCTCAAAAACCAGATTCAAACTTTTGAAGGGAGTTTGAAAAACCCTTTACAGAGTGGGGGTGAGAGAGTGATGGCAGTCTTCTCTTTCTCAATCAACTGAGAAGACTTAGTGGATTGATGTCAAAGCTCCCCCTGAGTCCTTGATCTTCAGGAAGATGAGCTTTGCTGAGGGTGATAGGCCTTCAAAGATAGATCTCCAGCAAAAGATGATTTCAGCAAGCTGAAATGTTGAGTGTCTGGAGTCTTGAAATGATGTTGGCCTTGAACACTTTTAGAGCTGAAGAGATCTGAAGAATTTTTGAAAGCTTGATCTCTCTGATGAGTGTTCTTCTGAATTCTTGTTGACAGAATATTTTGAAAGAGTCTCTGTATTCTGAGTTGTGTGTCCTCTTCTTGTCAATCTCTGTATATCTTCTCTATTTCATTCAAAAACATTCTGTCTTTTATTCTCTGTGCCAGAATAGAATATCACTCTGTCAAAGATAGCCGTTGGTCTGCATTGATTACAGCCTTAATTGCATAATTTTTCTGAAGGAAAGTCCACTGAATTGTTCCTTGAAAAATCCCTTGAAACTTGCTCCAGAAGTAAATGAAAACGGCTGGCAGATCTTCTGAATTAAATGCAGAATAACTTCTATCTGATTTAAATTTGAATTCTGAAAGATAACTGAAATCGTCGAACTGAGCTCTGCTATCGTCGAGCTGAGCTCAGCGAACTGGAAAATCCAAGTAGCAAGATAATCGTCGATCTGAGCTCAAAGATCGTCGAACTGAGCTCAGAGATAAGGATCCAATGCAGAGATAAAATCGTCGACCTAAGCTCACCGATCGTCGAATGGAGTTCGACGATATTGCGAAGTTGAGCTCAGCGATCGTCGAGTGGAGCTCGACGATATTATGAGGTTTGAGCTCAGCGATCGTCGAATGGAGTTCGACGATCTGTAGAAGTTGAGCTAGACGATCGTCGACCGGAGTTCGACGAAACGTCGTGCTGAGCTCGACGATTTGACTTAGTCTCCAGAAAAACTTTGGTCTTCAGGGCAGCTTCCAAACCTAGACTTCTAACCCTTAGACTCAATTCTAATTGACCTATTAAGCTATACAGAAGGTCAAACACAGATTCCTAGAGACATAGTGATCCTGACCCAAATTAGTAATAGGGTGTTCCAACAAGGTGCACGCGATTCAGGGTACTTCCAGGGGAGACTTGGTGTGTGCCTTGTGTGGAAGGAAGGGGCATGAGGCTGCCCGTTGTTGGATAAAAGATAAGGTCTGTTTTCAGTGTGGCCGGAAGGGTCATCTCAAGACAAGGTGCCTTCAGACCCAGTCTATTCTGCAGCCAGTTCCCCTCCAGGCTCTGCCACCGCCTCAGCGAGTGGATAAAGGAAAAGGAAAACTGAATGTGCTTTCGGCAGACGAAGCGCAGACCTCGACCCAGGTTATCTCAGGTTCGACTCCTCCCCAGTCGTTTCGTTACGTTCCCTTTTTGGTTGTAGTTTTCGTTTTAGCGCTTGTTGGCTTAGATGCGTGTGCAATTCGTAGGGCGATTTAAGGTAAAGAACCGTTGGGCGCGCGTTCTCTTCGATTTCGGCGCTACCCACTCGTTTGTGGCTAGAGCCTTCATGGAGCGGTTCAGTTTGGGCCTAGATCGTGTTGGTGGTGCCTTCTGCGTTAAGTTCCCCTCCGGTGACTCTGTGGTTACGGACCTGGGTATCCTCGATTGTCTAATTTTGTTGGGAGATTTTCTAGCCAAGGCAGATTTGAAGGTAATTGACCTGGAGGACTTTGACGTTATTTTGGGCATGGACTGGTTGTCAAGGTACGATGCTGTGATCCAGTGCAAGGGTAAGCGCTTGGACTTCATCAAAGACAACGGTCAGCCAGGGAGCGTTTATGGGTATTCCCTCCATGAGTCTCCAGTCATTTCTGCGGTGCGTGCTCGGAAGTTGCTTGTTTCTGGCTGTTTTGCCTGTGTGGTTTCTATGGTAGGGTCGATTGTTAGTGAGCCCCGTTTGGAAGAGATTCCTGTGGTGTGTGACTTTTCTGATGTGTTTCCTGACGATCTTCTCGGTCTTCCACCCGATCGAGTTGTCGAGTTTGCAATAGATTTGGAGCCAGGCACGCGTCCTATCGTAAAGGCGCTGTACCGGATGGCCCCGCGAGAGCTGGAAGAGTTGCGAATTCAGCTGGATGAGTTGTTGGAAAAAGGCTTTATAAGGCCGAGTTCTTCGCCTTGGGGTGCGCCAGTGCTGTTCGTTAAAAAGAAGGATGGGTCGATGAGTTTATGCATTGACTATAGAGAGCTGAACAAGGTTACTATTAAGAACAGGTACCCTTTGCCGCGAATCGACGATTTGTTTGACCAACTGCGTGGTAGTGTCGTGTTTTCCAAGATAGATCTTCGTTCGGGCTATCACCAGTTGAGGATTCGGGAGTCAGATGTTCCGCGGACGGCGTTCCGCTCTCGTCATGGGCATTTTGAGTTTTTGGTTATGTCATTCGGTTTGACTAATGCGCCCTCAGCTTTTATGGATTTGATGAACAGAGTTTTCAAGGATTTTCTAGATAAGTACGTGATTGTCTTTATAGACGATGTTTTGGTGTATTCTAAGGATGCAGAGGAGCATGATCGACATTTGCGGCTGGTCTTGGCGACTCTGAGAGACCATAAGCTATACGCCAAGCTGAGCAAATGTGAATTTTGGTTGCCTCAAGTTTCTTTTCTAGGCCACGTGATTAATAAGGAGGGAATATCGGTGGACCCAGAAAAGATCGCTGCTGTTATGGAATGGGCGAGACCTGTTACCCCCAAAGAGATCAGAAGCTTCTTGGGTTTGGCTTGTTATTATAGAAGATTTGAAGAAGATTTCTCTACCTTGTCCGCACCGTTGACCAAGTGGACGCAGAAGAATGTAGCCTTTATATGGGATGACAAGTGTGAGAAGGCTTTTGAGGAACTAAAAAGAAGGCTATGTTCGGCTCCAATTTTGTCTTTGCCTATGGAGGGTAGTGAGTATGATATATATGTGGATGTGTCGCATGTCGGTCTGGGCTGTGTTTTGATGCAGGGCGGAAAGGTGATTGCGTACGGGTCGAGGCAGCTAAAGACTCACGAGAGGAACTACCCTACGCATGACCTGGAGTTTGCAGCTGTGATCTATGCATTGAAATTGTGGAGGCATTTGCTATATGGCGCGCAGTGCAAGATTTTCACGGATCATAAGAGTCTGAAGTATGTCTTCACTCAAAAAGAATTGAATCTGTGCCAGCGGCGGTGGTTGCAGTACGTGGCCGACTATGATGTTGAAATTCAGTATCATCCAGGCAAGGCAAATGTGGTGGCTGATGCCCTGAGTCGGAAGTCAGGTAAGATTTTTAATCTTTCCGCCGAGCGCCTAGTGGAAGAGTTTCTGTTGATGGACATTTCTGTGGGAAGCTGTGATTCGCAGAGTAGCATAGCAGTAGCAGAACCTTCGTGGATTACGCTTACGAGACTGCATCAGAAGGACGATCCCGATCTTCTGCATTTGTATCTTCGAGCTGAGAAGGGTGAATTACCTGATTTCTCTATAGATGATGCGGGTACCTTGAAGTACCGTGGCAGGTTTTGCATCCCCGCAGTTGGAGATATCCGGGATATGGTGTGCAGAGACGCGCACGGATCTAGTGTCGCCTACCATCCAGGGTCGACCAAGATGTATCATGATTTAAAGCAGATTGCCTGGTGGTACGGGATGAAGAAGGACATAGCCAGATTTGTTTCAGAGTGTTCCACTTGCAGGCGTGTGAAAGCCGACCATGGGAGGCCTGGTGGCAAGCTGACTCCCTTGGAGATCCCGATGTGGAAGTGGGAGAGTATCTCGATGGATTTCATTACCGGCTTACCGAGATCTCCTAAGGGGCATGATTCAGTTTGGGTAATTGTAGACAGATTGACGAAGAGCGCTCATTTCATACCATTTAAGATCGATTATCCGATGAGGAAGATAGCCGAGCTGTATCTGGAAGAGGTTGTCAGATTGCATGGAGTACCCGTAAGTATCATATCAGATCGAGACTCCAGGTTCACGTCTCGCTTTTGGAAGAGCCTTCAAGAAGGGTTGGGTACAGATTTGAGATACTCCACGGCTTATCATCCGCAGACCAATGGTCAGACGGAGCGAGTGAATCAGATTGTGGAAGATATGATCTGATGCTATGTTCTGGACCACGGAGGAGCGTGGGACGAGCGCTTGCGGCTTATGGAGTTCGCATATAACAACAGTTATCAAGAAAGCTTGCAAATGGCTCCCTTTGAAGCTTTGTATGGGAGGCGCTGCAGGACTCCCTTGTTTTGGGCTGAGCTTGGCGAGGGACCTTTGTTGGGTCTAGAAGCACTTGAGGAAATGGAAACCGCTGTGAAGCTTATTCGGGAAAAGCTTCGGATAGCCCAAGAGAGATATGAGAAGAACGCCAATCGGCGTAGATCGGACTTGGAATTTGCTGTGGGGGACTCGGTGTTCTTAAAGGTATCCCCGTTGATTGGGGTCAAGCGGTTTGGCAAGAATAGGAAGTTGGACCCGAGGTACATGGGCCTGTTTCCGATTGTTGAGCGGATTGGGGTATCGGCCTACAGGCTGGCCTTGCCCCAAATTTCCCCTGTAATAGACGAAAATGTGTGATAATATGGATTCTGTGCCTCAGTTGGAGCCGAATCTTTCTTATGCGGAGGGCCCCGTATTTTGGACAAGTTTACGTTGTGGAAGAAGCTTTCCGAGTTAAAGTTTTATGGAGGAATCAAGATTGGAAAGCGCGACTTGTGAGTTGGAGTCGGCTATGAGGGAGGCTCACCCTCATCTGTTTCCCTGATCTTGTGCTTGGTATGTTCTATTTTACTAATTATTTAGCCTTTTTCCTAGCTCTTTCTCTCTCCTCTATATAGGAGTGTTGTGAGTAAAGTTTTGAGGCGAAACTTTCTTTTAGAGGGAGTGGCTGTAACGCCGGTTTTTCTGTGTTTTGTTTGATCGTTGGCTGGCGTTACGATGGCGTATTTCCGGCTTTTCAAACAGAGCGTGGTCTTAGCTCCTAGGGTTCCCTGTGTAGCCTGTTTGTAGCCTGTTAGCAAGCAGCTAGCCGGAGTCTGTTTGATGACATCAAAGGCTGGGCCTCTTAGGGAATGCTTGTGTTTTGGCTTCGGGAGAGAAAATTTCACTTCGCAGTTGTGTTTAGCGTGGGTTTTTAGCTGCGGCGTGAAGTCTTTTTCCTGCGTGTTGTTTTGATGTTGAGTGTAAATAATTAGTAATATGTTGATTGTTTAATATTAAAACTGATATATATAGTCTTGGGTCAGAATTAGGGTTGGGTTCCTTTTGTTCTTTTCCTGTTTCCTGCTTGGAAAAGTCGTCGCCTGTAACGAGAGGAAGAGTATCGCCGGCCTACCCTAGCCTTCGGACGCCGATTCCTGGAGATTTAGCGGTCGGAATTCGATTTCGAGAGTGGATCTGGACTGCCCTCGCCGGGACTTTCTGCTCCTCACTCTACGGCCAGATCCGTGAGCGGGGAGGCTGCCGCACTTCATGTCCCCTCATCCTTGCAGCTGATGAGCTAATTTTTATAGTTCTTAGGTGTATAAATACTGTGGTTAAAAAGTTCCATTAAATCTCAGTTTTCTGAGGGATTGTGTCTATTAGGGATGTCTCAATCAACAATGTTGTACATGTTCTCTACTGGTTGAGCAGTTGGGGGTGTCGACATCGACAACGGAGTTGGGGTGTCGAAGGGCCAGTCTTGGTGTAACACCCCCTATGCAACATATGCAACACCCGGGCCCACCCAAGGTACCCTAAGACCGTATGCATCCACCAACATCACAACATTCTAGCGGAAGGTACTCACATTTCCCCATTGGCATAAGAGCACGTCCACTATTACAAACATTGAGGGAATGTTATACAAAATACCCAAAATCGGCCTTAAGGCCTTACAGAGTGTTTCACTTGAATAATACATGATTTACAAACCTCGGCACGCAGGCCGGTCACATGAATAAAACAGAACATTTCTACTTGCCAAGGCCTTCGAGGGCCACCCGCTTGGGCTTTAGCCCCGCTATTGGCTTGCCTGCAAGCTCTGACGTCTGCATGTCAGGATTCCAACAAACCACCAGACGGTGGCAAAACAAGGCAACGATTCTAAGCAAGCCTTGCTGGACCCAAATTATAACATCCCGCCCCCAACTCATGCTCTTTGCATTTCCCGAGCTTGCCCCAAGCTTGGCTCGTCAGTCCACAGCAAGGGACTAGTCTCGCCGGGACACTCAATTCCAACATTCCGGACTCACCACCGCCAGCCGTCCAAACCTATAGCCAACGCCTGGCCTGGGCACAACAATTTAACAACCGAAGACTCCCATCGCAATCCCTCGTACCGCAGCGTCTCTCCCGAACGCACCAAGGAAAACATCTAACTCGTGCGGAGCTAACCTTGTCCACCAAGGAAACCATCCCATTCTCAAGTCACATAACCTTGTTCAAGTTGGAAACCATCTAGGCCACCACGAGTTGGCAAGATCTCTATCCGCCCAGTTTGTCCGGGTTCGACTACATGTACTCTTGGGTTCAAGTCCCCAAACGCTCCCTGCTGACAATCTACCGCGTAGAAAACCACAACACAAACGGCATCTTGCCGCATCGGAAACCTCTACGAATCCCCTAAGTTCGTGCAATGCAACATCACCGTGTCCGGACCTAACATGTCGCGACTACGGCTTCACCCACATCATGCCTACGTCCGTTCTAGCGATAGCGGATCTCTAATGCAAAATATGCGACGGACGGACTTTACATATCGACCCGAAGGAATGTTCCTCCAATTGAAACTTGGCAAGCCAAAACCCCTCTCATTTGAGAGTTTGGTGCCCAAAAATTAGAGAAAAGAAAACTAGATGATGCTATTCACGTGCATCCTAAAGACCGAGAGGAGAGATGTCGTTACCTTCCGACTCCTCTTCCTTGCCATGGCAAAAATAGCCGGATGGAACACTTCGCAATGCTCCAAGCTTCACGGATCCGGACTCGGCTCGCGATTCGGAGCTCCGACACCCTTCCTACAGCCCAAGAGTTCTTCTTCTTCCTCCTTGCTCTAGGTTTTCTCAAGATCTTAGAAAGAGAGAACTTGAAAGAAAATGAGGTTTCTGTCAACTCACTAGGGTCGGACTTACTGTCCCTTCAGGAAGATCCCCCTGAAGCCGTCGGATCCCAAAACCAGAAAAAGACTGGCTGCGATTCGCCTGGAAAATAAAAGACCTGGGCCGAACACGGCCTGGCACACGCCCGTGTCCAGGGCCGTGTGCCTCATTCGCCGTCAAAATCGAATCACGCGCCTGGAATCAGACACGGGCATCGACACGCCCGTGTTCAATCCGACACGCCCGTGTCCAAGTGACACGGCCGTGTGGCCTGCCGTGTAGCTCCAACGACACGGCCCCAACTCCAACCCGAGAGACTGACACGGCCTGGGACACGCCCGTGTCCCAAGCCGTGTGCCCCAGTCTCGACACACTCTCGAGCAAAGTGTCGACACTTGGGCCGAGTGTCGACACGGCCTCGACACGCCTGCGACACGCCCGTGTCGCAGGCCGTGTGCCCCACTCTCGACACTCTGTCGAGGGCACAAGAGTGTCGACACTTGGGCCGAGTGTCGACACGGCCTCGACACGCCCTGCGACACGCCCGTGTCGCTAGGCCGTGTTGCCCCACT
The DNA here is from genome assembly GCA_039583875.1 of Platanthera guangdongensis. Taxonomy (NCBI): domain Eukaryota; kingdom Viridiplantae; phylum Streptophyta; class Magnoliopsida; order Asparagales; family Orchidaceae; genus Platanthera; species Platanthera guangdongensis. The sequence goes on from CM077163.1 coordinate 113,656,911, forward strand.
CTCGACAACTCTGTCGAGCACAAAGTGTCGACACTCCTCGGGCCGAGTCGTCGACACGGGCCTCGACACGCCCTGCGACACGCCCGTGTCGCAGGCCGTGTGCCTCACTCTCGACGAATCTTTGTCGAGCACAAAGTGTCGACACTTCACGGCCGAGTGTCGACACGGCCTCGACACGCCCTGCGACACGCCCGTGTTCGCAGGCCGTGTGCCTTCCTGCCAGAACCCAAAAATTTTCCAGAACAGTCCAGACTAAACTTTGCTCTTGCAAAAACTCGGGGTGTTACAACTCTCCCCCACTTAACTGAATTTCGTCCCGAAATTACAAAACAAAAGGGTACAAAACTTAAATTGTACCTGACAACAATAGTTCTGGATAGTCCGTCTAGCATGGCCTGTTCTCGCTCCCACGAGAACTCCTCACGACCGCAGTTGTCCCAACGAACTTTCACAAGTTTAACTTCTTTATTCCGCAACTGCCGAATCTCCGAATCTTCTATAGCGATTGGAAGGACTCGCGTGACCTCAAGTCGTTAGCCTCAATCGGCACCGATGCCGGCTCAATCACCACGCTAGACTCCACCAAGGCTTTCCTCAACACGGAGACGTGGAAGACGTCATGTAATCCACTCAAATCTGCGGACAATGCCAACCGATAGGCTGCTTCTCCTATCCGCTCAACAATTTCAAAAGGCCCCAAAAACCTTGGACTCAAGCTTCTTGAGTCGGCGAATCCGCGAGACGCCTTTGAACGGCTTGACCTTCAGATAAACCCAATCACCAACTGCAAATTCTAACTTCCGGTGACGAGCATTAAAATATTTCGCTTGCCTGTCTTGTGCCACCTTCATACGCTCTTGGATGGTCCGTACCATCTCACAAGCGTCAACTACCGCATCCTTTCCCAGAAGTTTGGTGTCTCCCGCCTCTGCCCAAGACATTGGCGTTCGACACCGCCTCCCATACAAAGCTTCGTATGGCGCCATCTTTATACTAGCTTGAAAACTGTTGTTGTACGCAAATTCTACCATGAAGAGGTGATCCTCCCACCTCTTGCCAAAATCAAGAACGCACATCCTCAACATATCCTCCATAGTACGGTTCGTTCTCTCCGTTTGCCCATCAGTTTGAGGATGGAACGCCGTACTAAACTTTAGCTTCGTGCCCAAGTTCTTCTGAACCAGTCTCCAGTCCTTGGACGTAAACCGTCCATCGCGATCACTGACTATGCTCTTAGGAATTCCGTGCAGTCGCACAATGTTGCGAACATACAACTCCACCAGCTTCTCCACGCTGTCCTCTTTCCGGTTCGGGATGAAGTGAGCCACCTTGGTTAGGCGATCCACGATCACCCAAATAGCATCATTCCCATGCTGCGATCTAGGCAAACCATGCACAAAGTCCATGGAGATGTCCTCAAATTTCCATTCAGGAATTGGAAGGGGCTTCAGGAACCCACCCGGTTTCTGACATTCGGCCTTCACCAAGGCACATGTTTGGCAACGACTCACATACAAAGCCACATCTCGCTTCAACCCCGGCCACCAAAAGGATTTCTTCATATCCAAGTACATCTTTGTACTGCCCGGGTGAATGGAGTACTTTGAGAAGTGAGCCTCAAACATCAACTCCTCACGGAGATTGCCAAACTGCGGTACACAAACCCTTCCATCCTTTCTCAAGATTCCCCCGATCATCTCCCAGGTGCTGCTCTCGCCCATTTGAGCCTCCAACACAAAAGGTTGAAACTCCACATCTAATCGAGTCGCTTCCCGAATACGATCGGACAAGTCGTTTTGCACTTCAATCCAGTTCAACCGAGCCACGCTAGACTCGCCTCTCGCAACACATTCCAATCCAAGGGACTCCCATTCCCGTACCAACCGCTCATCATGAGCTTCGATCCAATTTCCTAGCCCCGAGTACTTTCTACTCAACGCATCCGCCACCACATTGGCTTTACCCGGCGTGTACTGAATCGCCACTTCGTAGTCTCCAAGAAACTCAACCCATCTGCGTTGCCGCATATTCAAGTCCTTTTGATCTAAGAGATACTTCAGGCTTTTATGGTCCGTGAAGATCTCCACTCTTGCGCCATAAACATAATGTCGCCAAATTTTCAGCGCGAAGATTACCGCCGCCAACTCCAAGTCATGGACGGGGTAATTCCTCTCATGAGGTTTCAGCTGTCTAGACCCAAAGGCTATCACCTTCCCATGTTGCACCAAAACGCAACCCAAACCGCATCCCGATGCGTCACTGAAAATTTGAAATCCATCTGTCCCTTGCGGTAAACTCAAGATCGGAGCCATCATAAGCCTCTCCTTTAGTGCCTCGAATGCTTGACCGCACTCTTGGGTCCACACAAATTTATGGTCTTTGCGAGTGAGAGAGGTGAGGGGTAGAGCTATCTTCGAGAAATTCTCCACGAATCTCCTATAATACCCGGCTAGTCCAAGAAAACTTCGGACTTCCGCCACGGTCCTCAACACCGGCCAATCTCTGATGGCCTCCACTTTCGCTGGATCCACTGCCACCCCATCACCACTAATCACGTGGCCCAAAAATGCCACCTTCTCTAACCAGAACTCGCATTTGGAGAATTTTGCATACAACTCATTCTCCCTCAACACTTGCAAAACTATTCTCAAGTGGGTCTCATGCTCCACTTCCGATTTGGAATACACCAAAATGTCATCAATGAAAACAACCACAAAAGAATCCAAGTATTCCCGGAATACCCGATTCATCAGATCCATGAACACCGATGGTGCGTTCGTCAGCCCGAACGGCATCACCGTAAACTCAAAGTGTCCATACCTTGTCCCAAAAGCAGTTTTGGGTATGTCCTCATCCCGAATTCGTAGCTGATAGTAGCCTGACTTCAAGTCCAACTTCGAATATACCATCGACCCCACCAATTGGTCAAATAAATCATCTATCCGAGGAATCGGATACTTATTCTTGACGGTCAACTTATTAAGCTCTCGGTAGTCTATGCACAGGCGCATGCTACCGTCTTTCTTCTTCACAAACAACACCGGTGCGCTCCACGGTGAAGAACTGGGTCTAATATACCCTTGCTCCAACAGTTCCTGTAACTGAACCTTAAGTTCCGCTAACTCCTTTGGTGCCATCCTAAAAGGAGGACGTGACACCGGTCTAGCCTCCGGCACTAACTCGATCGAGAAGTCGATCTCCCGCCGAGGAGGCGCTCCAGGAAGTTCATCCGGAAACACATCCTTGAACTCTGCCACCACAGGCACTTCCTCAATCGACAGTTGGGAGAGACGAACCTCCAATAACGCTACAAGCGCTACACCACCCTGGTTAACCGCCCGCACCAACTGCATGGCCGATATCAGGGAACAGGCCACTCCACCAAGGCCCTCAAACTTGACTTCTGTTTGCCCTTTACTCCTTAAGGTCACCACCTTAGAAAGGCAGTCAATACTGGCGCGCTGCTCTGCAAGCCAGTCCATACCCAAAATGACATCGAACTCTACTAATGGTAACACTGCCGCTTCCAGAGCGAAGACAACTCCGTCTAGCTCCCAACAAATGCGCCCTTTAGCCCCTCGGTGGTCATAGATGACCCATTGGGCATGCGCACTTTCAGCTCTGCTCCCGACGAGAAAGACTCAACTCCTATTCTCCGGATGAAGCTCTCCGCAAGAAAGGAGTGCGATGCTCCTGTATCAAACAATACCCTAGCGGGGTATCCGGAAACTAACACGAAGCCTACAACATAGACATTACACAAAAGTCTAAAAGGATGAAGCACAAAATTTAAACTTAAATTCTCTTCATACCTGTCACCACATCCGTCTGGCGGATCGCTTCTTGCTGTCCAAGGTTGTAGGCCCTTGGTTGCACCGGTTGGAACCGAGAAGCGCTCGACTCCGCCATCTTTCCTTTCTCTGCAGCACTGGGGCCCGAGCGCACAGACTGCTCCTGCTTTGACTCTTGCCCCGCTCCCCCTTGCTGACAAGCACGGGCTATGTGCCCAACCTTCCCGCAGTTGTAGCACGTCGGCGGTCCCCTAGAGTGGGAACCCCCTAGGCGTCCAGTTGCTCCTCTCACCAGATCTGGAAGTGGAAGGCTTCTTCCTCCACCTACTCCCATCAGACTTTCCATGAGATTGGGAAGGCTTCCCTTCCCCTTGCTTGGGAGTAAAACCCTTACGGCGTTGGGTTCGCTCCAAATCATTCTCCAAACTCCTGGCGGCTTCAACTAACTCATTAAATCCCGCCCTCTTCATGGAGATGAGGGGCTGCCTCAGATTCTCCTTCAAACCTTGGTAGAAGAGGTTATCCCTCTCTACATCATCAGCCATTGTCGTTCCCGCATAACGACCCAATCGGGTGAACTCTTGCACGTACTCATCCACTGTCTTGTCTCGCTGCATTAGATGCAGGAACTGCCTCTACAGGGCCAACCGAGTTGAAACTGGGATATACCTCTTAAGAAAAGCGTCCCCAAACTCTTCCACTGACGGGGTGCGTCCCGGAAACTGGCGGCCGCTATGGGCCACCCACCACAACTTGGCGTCTCCTTCCAACATGAACGCCGCATACTCAGCTTTCTTTTCCTCTGGCGTCTCTGCCGCCCTTAACAGTTCTTGAATGCGAACCCACCAGTCTTCCGCATCCGTTGGCGTTCCGACACCCTTGAAAGACGGGGGATGGAAACTCAGGAAATACTTCATGTGTCGGTCTCCATGTCCAACAACTACTCTCTCCGCCAAAGGCTCCACTCGCCTGGCTTCTGTTCCTGGCACGGTCGTTGCCGTATCGGGTGTGGCAGGGGCTGCCACCTGAGCCGCTGCTGCAGCCTGAGCTACCACCATCGCTTCTGCAAGCATGCGGCAGAAGTCGGCCGGGTCTACACCCGTGCCCAAAAGAAGACCTGGAGCAGTAGCACTGCTCGCCGAGAGATCATCCCTTGCTCTTGAAGTGCCCGCCTCGTTGCTTGCACTCTTCAGGAAGACAAGAAATAAGGGATTAGTCTCCAATCTCAAGACTAAAACATAAGGACACTCATGGTCCCGCGTTACTCTTATGTGGATAACTTCTCTACGCACTGACCTTGAATCTAACCTGGCTCTGATACCAAATTGTAACACCTCCCCTGTAATAGACGTATAATATGGGTCCGGCCGGGCCCCACAACATACGAACACCACAGCTTTAGTATTAAAAGTTGATATAGCTACCCAAACTCAAAACACTTGCACAACACAGCGGAAAACCAAGCACAACTAGAAGTTATCCACTAATCCAAAAGAGTAAACAAATGGCCTTAAGGCCTTACATCAAATGTCCAAAAGGGGGTATACAGTACAATCAAACATGAATGTGCTCAGCACTCCTAGTCTACCTCGGCATGCAAGCCGGACAAAATAGTCTCAAACATACATCATCAAAGTAGTGCTACAAAAGAGAAAACACTTCATGGGCTTAGGCCTTTTTGGCCGGCGTGCTAGCTCCTGCGTGCGATCCTTGCCCTGTAAAAATTATTAGTAACGTGGGTCAGCAAAGGCTGACCTCAAACTGTGTAACAACACATCTCCTCCCGGCCGCCCCTAACGGACCCCGGGGAACCCTCCAACCTGCAAGTCAGCACTTCATATGCAATATAAATTTCTATAAATAGAAAAACATTAAAACAGGCTTGGATGTCTCAATCAACAAACATGTTCTCTACTGGTTGAGCATATAAAGAAAGGGCCTATTATGCAACATGAATGCAACACCCGGGCTTCACCCAAGGTACCCTAAACCGTATGCATCTAGCACAACATCACAACATTTGGGTACTCACATTTCCCCAATTGGCATAAAGCCGCAAACATTGAGGGAGACACAACTCCCTCACACGGCGCACAGGCCGCCACATGGAAATCTTGCCAAGGCCCCACCCGCTCGTGGGCTTAGCCCCGGGCTTGCCTGCAAGCTCTGACGTCTCATGTCAGGATTCCAACAACCACAGACTGACCGATTCTAAGAAGCCTTGCTGGACCCCACCCGCTCATGGCCTCTTTGCCCGGGCTTGCCCCAAGCTTGGCATTCTCGTCAGTCTCACAGAAGGGGACTAGTCTCGCCGGGACACTCTCCACACATGACGCACGTGTCACGGGATAGCCAGCCGACCACGGAGACATAGCCACGCCTTGGCACAACACAACCAAGACTAAACACATCGCAATCCCTCTTTGTACCGCAGCGTTCCCGCGCACCAAGGAAAACATCTCCAACTCGTGCGGAGCTAACCTTGTCCACCAAGGAAACCATCTCCATTCTCATTTGGAGCTAACCTTGTCAAGGAAACCATCTACCACCACGAGGAGCTAACCTTGTCCGGGTTCGACTACATGTACTCTTTTCAAGCAAACGGGACAATCACCACCACAACACAAACGGCATCTTGCCGCATCGGAAACCTCTACGAATCCCTAAGTTCGTATGCAACATCACCGTGTCGGACTAACGGTCGCGACTACGGCTTCACCCACCATGCCTAATCCACTAGCGAAGCGGATCTCTAATGCAAAATATGCCGGGGACGGACTCAATCGACCCGGAAGTTCCTCTTGAAACTTGGCAAGCCAAAACCCCTCTCATTTGAGAGTTTGGTGCCCAAAAATTAGAGAAAAGAAAACTAGATGATGCTAAAACGTGCATCCTAAAGACCGAGAGGAGAGATGTCGTTACCTTCCGACTCCTCTTCCTTGCCATGGCAAAAATAGCCGGATGGAACACTTCGCAATGCTCCAAGCTTCACGGATCCGGACTCGGCTCGCGATTCGGAGCTCCGACACCCTTCCTACAGCCCAAGAGTTCTTCTTCTTCCTCCTTGCTCTAGGTTTTCTCAAGATCTAAGAAAGAGAGAACTTGAAAGAAAATGAGGATCTGTAACCCTAGGGTCGGACTTAACTGTCCAGGAGATGGCCTGAACCGTTAGATCCCAAAACCAGAAAAAGACTGGCTGCGATTCGCCTGGAAAATAAAAGACCTGGGCCGAACACGGCCTGGCACACGCCCGTGTCCAGGGCCGTGTGCCTCATTCGCCGTCTCGAATCAACGCGCCTGGAATCAGACACGGGCATTCGACACGCCCGTGTTCAATCCGACACGCCCGTGTCCCAAGTGACACGGCCGTGTGGCCTGCCGTGTAGCTCCAACGACACGGCCCCAACTCCAACCCGAGAGATGACACGGCCTGGGACACGCCCGTGTCCCAAGCCGTGTGCCCCAGTCTCGACACACTCGTCGAGCAAAAGTGTCGACACTTGGGCCGAGTGTCGACACGGCCTCGACACGCCCTGCGACACGCCCGTGTCGCAGGCCGTGTGCCCCACTCTCGACACTCTGTCGAGCACAAAGTGTCGACACTTGGGCCGAGTGTCGACACGGCCTCGACACGCCCTGCGACACGCCCGTGTCGCAGGCCGTGTGCCCCACTCTCGACACTCTGTCGAGCACAAAGTGTCGACACTTGGGCCGAGTGTCGACACGGCCTCGACACGCCCTGCGACACGCCCGTGTCGCAGGCCGTGTGCCTCACTCTCGACACTTTGTCGAGCACAAAGTGTCGACACTTGGGCCGAGTGTCGACACGGCCTCGACACGCCCTGCGACACGCCCGTGTCGCAGGCCGTGTGCCTCCTGCCAGAACCCAAAAAATTTTCCAGAACAGCATACTGAACCTCTTGCAAAAACTGGGGTGTTACACTGGCCTTGCCCGCAAATTTCCCTGGCGTGCATGATGTCTTTCACGTCAGTCAGCTGCGAAAATGTGTGATGAATGGCAGGCAAGTTTTGGATTCTGTGCCTCAGTTGGAGCCGAATCTTTCTTATGCGGAGGTGCCTGTCCGTATTTTGGATTCTCAAGTTTGGACGTTGCGGAAGAAGACTATTCCGATGGTTAAAGTTTTATGGAGGAATCAAGATGTGGAAAGCGCGACTTGTGAGTTGGAGTCGGCTATGAGGGAGGCTCACCCTCATCTGTTTCCCTGATCTTGTGCTTGGTATGTTCTATTTTACTAATTATTTAGCCTTTTTCCTAGCTCTTTCTCTCTCCTCTATATAGGAGTGTTGTGAGTAAAGTTTTGAGGCGAAACTTTCTTTTAGAGGGAGTGGCTGTAACGCCCCCGGTTTTTCTGTGTTTTGTTTGATCGTTGGCTGGCGTTACGATGGCGTATTTCCGGCTTTTGCCGTTGTAGAGCGTGGTCTTAGCTCCTAGGGTTCCCTGTGTAGCCTGTTTGTAGCCTGTTAGCAAGATTCCCCAGCTAGCCGGAGTCTGTTTGATGACTCGGCTGGGCCTCTTAGGGAATGCTTGTGTTTTGGCTTCGGGAGGTGTTATCCCGGGTTTTGTTCGTCGAATGCTAATTTCAACTTCGCAGTTGTGTTCGTAGCGTGGGTTTTTAGCTGCGGCGTGAATTTCGTCTTTTTCCGAGAAGTTTCAGGTTTCGTGTTGTTTTGATGTTGAGTGTAAATAATTAGTAATATGTTGATTGTTTAATATTAAAACTGATATATATAGTCTTGGGTCAGAATTAGGGTTGGGTTCCTTTTGTTCTTTTCCTGTTTCTCTGCTTGGAAGAAGCCGTCGCCTGTACGAGAGGAAGAGTATCGCCGGCCTACCCTAGCCTTCGGACGCCGATTCCTGGAGATTTAGCGGTCGGAATTCGATTTCGAGAGTGGATCTGGACTGCCCTCGCCGGGATCTGCTTTCTTTCTGCTCCTCAGCTTGCTGCTCTACGGCCAGATCCGTGAGCGGGGGAGGCCGCCGACCGAGTTCCTGGTATTGAGGCAAGTGATGTCCCCTCATCCTTGCCAAAGCTGATCTTTGTCTTTCTTTTGAGCTAATTTTTATCTCTTTCTTGTTTAGTTCTTAGGTGTAAGCTAGGGTTTGTTCCCGATCATACTGTGGTTAGTGTAGAAAGTTCCAGTTAAATCTCAGTTTTCTGAGGGATTGTGTCTATTAGGGACGGTTTTGGTTCGGTTTAGATCGAGTAGCTTCCATTGCTGATGGATGTTGTACTCTAGAGAGAGAGATTCCTCGTTCTTGCTTTTAGTCGTTTGCTGGATCTGGCTCCTGCAGCCAGTTGGGGGTGTCGACACCGTTGTGTCGACAACGGCCAGTTGGGGTGTCGACACTGTTGTGTCGACACCGGCCAGTCTTGGTGTAACACCCCCTATCCGTCGCATAGCATATAGCAGTAGGTCCGGCCGGGGCCCGACGCCATATACCACAGACAGACCGGGTGGTTACTTATGGAAACCATCCAACCAATCTCAACGTCCTACACAGAGCATTCTAGCGGAAGCAGTTTAAATAAGTTGTAAACAAGAACCCAGCATTAGAGCACGAATGTCCACTATTACAAAATTAGGAATGTTATACAAAATACCCAAAATCGGCCTTAAGGCCTTACAGAGTGTTTCACTTGAATAATACATGATTTACAAACCTCGGCACGCAGGCCGGTCATACATGAATAAAACAGAAACATTTCTACTTGGGCCTTCGAGGGCCAGCTTCGCAAAAAGGGCTTTAGCCCGCTATTGACCGCTTGGTCCAGCTGCACCTGCAAGCAACAAACCACCGCACGGTGGCAAAACAAGGCAACGGTCAGCAATGCTGACCAAATTATAACGATCCCGCCCCCAACTCGGGGCGGCGATGCTCCTTCCCTGCATTTCATTAGCATAAGCGAGCAATTTATATAACCATAGCCATTACATCACAGGCGTTGGCTCGCACGGCCACACGCCTCGTGCACTCAGGGAACATTCTCGGTGAACCGGTCGATGTCACGTCAATTAAAGCCATTAACATTCCGGACTCACCACCGCCACTTAAACGGCCAAACCTATGAGCAATTCGTCTTCCTGGCCTGGGTCACGACAATTTAAGCCATTGACCGCCGAAGACTCCCATCTATGCCAACGGCGAGTGCCACGTAACCTTAGGTCTCTCTAACCGAACGACATAAAGCGGGTACGGTTCCATCTAACCCGTGCTCACATCGCAACGACACTTTAAGCCATTTGCGCGGGTCAAACTTCCGCCGAGTCCCATTCTACCGCAAGTCACATAACCCCGTTATGTTCAAGTTGGCTCTCAGGCCACCAAGTTGGCAAGATCTCGTATCCGCCCAGTTTTCCGGGTGCACCTTTGGGTTAGTCCCCAAGGCTCCCTGCTGCAATCTACCGCGTAGAAAACCCGAAAAACAAACCATAGCACGGAGTCTTCTCCGGCCTTATGCAATGCAACATCACCGATCCAGACCAACATGTCCGGGTAGGCTTCACACATCATGCCTACGTCCGTTCTCGGATACGGACTCTAAACGACGGGGACTTTACATATCTACCCGAAGGAATGCCTCCAATTCTCCGCAAACTCGCGAGAGCGGGCTTCCTATGCTAAGAAAGAGAGCTATTCATGCTCAAGATGAGGATCGTTACCCTTGAGTTCCTCTTTGGCGCCATTGAAAAGTAATCGGATAGAAATCACCGCACTTGCGTTGCCTCCGTGGATCCGGAGTCGGCTTGCGATTCGGAGCTCCGAAGCTCCTCCAATGGCGGATCTAGCTCTTCTTCTTCCCTTAGCTCTCCTCTCTCTCCAAGAACTTAGAAAGAGAACAAGTGAAGAAAAGTGAGGTTTTCCAAGTCAACTCACGGGTATATCCCTTCAGGAACATCCCCCAGCCGTCGGATCTCAACCTAAGGAAACGAACGGCTTTGATTCGGGGCTGAAATGCCCAATCTGGGCCGAACACGGCCTGGCACACGCCCGTGTCCAGGGCCGTGTGCCGCATTCGCCGTCAAAATCGAATCACCTGGAACCTCACACGGGTATCGAACACGCCCGTGTTCGAGCTGACACGCACGTGTTCCACCTAACACGGCCGTGAGGCGGGCCGTGTACCCCATGATTTTTCCCCCGTTTTCAACCCGAGCACTGCACGGGTTCTAGGACACGCCCGTGTCCTTGCCCGTGTCACATTGACACGCCTGGACCCCAGGCCGTGTACACGGGACATTTCGTCGAGGGAAGATCGACGACTTGATGACACGGCCTTGGACACGCCCGTGTCCTAGGCCGTGTTCCTTGTCTCGACAATCGTCGAGTGAATCTCGACGACTCCTCGGGACGATCGTCGACACGGGTCGACACGCCCTGCGACACGCCCGTGTCGCAGGCCGTGTGCCCATTCTCGACGAATCGTCGAGTATAACTCGACGACTTCACGGCTAAGTGTCGACACGCCCTGCGACACGCCCGTGTTGCAGGCCGTGTGCCTTCTGCCAGAACCCAAACTGGCCCAAAACGTCCCCCTTTGCTCCTTCGAGTTTCGGGGCGTTACAACTCTCCCCCTCTTAAAAGAATTTCGCCCACGAAATTAAATAAAGGAAAGACATGTACAAAACCAAAATTTGTACCTGAGCGGAACAACGCCGGATACTCGTCAAGCATAGTCTGCTCTCGTTCCCAAGAGAGCTCCTCACGACCGCAATTGTCCCACCGGACCTTGACCATCCTGATCTCTTTATTGCATAGCCGCTTGACCTCCGAGTCCTCAATCCGCACGGGCTTGACCTTTGTCGTTAGCCCACTATCCACCGGCACTTGATCAACCGCGATCACTTGCGTAGGCTCTTGCACCGCCTTCCGAAGCACCGAAATGTGGAATACATCGTGTAAACCACTTAGCTCCACTGAAAGCTTCAACCTATAGGCTGCTTCGCCAACTCGCTCCAGAACCTCAAACGGTCCAAGGTACCTCGGGCTTAGCTTTTTCAATCGCCGCACCCACGAGACACCCTTGAACGGCTTGATCTTTAAGTATACATAATCGCCCACAGCGAACTCCACGTTCCTGTGTTTGGCATTATAGTACTTTGCTTGCCGGTCCTGAGCACACCTCTCCCGAATGGTTCTCACCGTGTCTTATACAACTTTGGGCCGTGTGCCTCATTCGCCGTCTCAAATTGACGCGCCTGGAATCAGACACGGGCATCCGACACGCCCGTGTTCAATCTGACACGCCCGTGTCCCCAGTGACACGGCCGTGTGTCCTGCCGTGTACCAAGGCGCAGCTCCAACGACACGGCCCCAACACCAACCCGAGAGGTGACACGGCCTGGGACGCACAGGGACACGCCCGTGTCCCAAGCCGTGCTTCATATGCCCCAGTCTCGACACACTGTCGTCCAATTCAGCACAAAGTCCACACAAACAATCTGCCTCCAACTCGACACTTGGGCCGAGCTGGGGCTCGGCGTGTCGACATTCCTTTGCCGGCGTAGTGGATCTTGAATGTATAGTCGAACTCCATCCACCTACGCTGCCGCACGCCCTGCGACACGATATCAATCTTCACACCCGTGTCGCAGGCCGTGTGCCTCACTCTCGACACTTTGTCGAGCACAAAGTGTCGAGCCTTCGGTTCCACTTGGGCCGAGACACTTCAATTCCTGTCGACTCCGGCGTCCACGGCCTCAAAGTAGTGAGAGGACACGCCCTGCGCCTATAATACACGCCCGTGTCGCAGGCCGCAACAATCTTGTGCCTCACTCTGCCCGAGGAACGCCACTGAGGATAGACACTTTGTCGATTTCTCCTTAGCACAAATGAAGAAAGTGATCTTCCTCACTTTCGTACACCAAAATACACTTGGGCCGAGTGTTCATCAAATCGACACGGCCTCGACACGCCCTGCGACACGCCCGTGATCCAACTTCGCAGGCCGTGTGCCTCCTGCCAGAACCCAAAAATTTCCAGAACAGCAGACTGAACCTCTTGCAAAAACTGGGGTGTTACACGGGGCTCCAGGAAGATCTGCGGGGAACACATCAGGGTATTCCGATACCACTGAAATACAATCCAACGCGGGCTTCGGCTTTGCAACCTCCACTAGTGTAAAGAACAGTTCTGCTCCAGCACGAACCGCCTTCACCACCTGAAGAGCAGACATCAATGTCTTGCTCGACCCCTTTAAGCCCGTAAACGTCGTCTCACGACTCGCTCCCAGCTTAACTTCCTTGCTACCGCAATCTATATGGGCCTGCTGCTCCGAGAGCCAGTCCATGCCAAATATGACGTCGAACTCCACTAATGGAAGTAAAGACGCCCGCAGGTCGAACTCTTGCTCCCCAATACGAATCTTAAGATCGCAGATCCTATCCGCTCGCATCGAACACCCGTTGGGCAACAACACATCCAACTTGTCCTTCGCCATCGAAGAAGGGACTCCGATGCGTGATATAAATCCTTCAGACAAGAAGGAGTGTGAAGCTCCCGTATCGAAGAGTGCTCGTGCCGGATTTTCACAAATCAATACAAATCCTAAACAAGTAGTGGTAAGGTAACATGTGCATAACAAGCATATAAAGAAATTGACTTGCTATAAATTAAATCGTACATGTCACCACATCAGCTTGTTTAATGGCCTCCTGTTGGCCAAGATTGTAGACCCTTGGTTGGGCCGGAGCATAATGGGATGCGGTCGACTCCACCGCCTTTCCCTTCTCTTCATAAGTGGCTCCCGGCCTCCTCTCGGACTTAGGACGTCCTCTCCAACAATCACGGGCAAAATGCCCCGTCTTTCCACATGTAAAACACGCGCCCGGGGTCCGACTCGTAGTCGCCCCAGAAGCACCAGAAGGAGCTGGACCCGAAGTCCTATGCTTCTTGAAAGACCTCCGATAGCCGGACTTTGAAGTAGTCGGCACTCTGAACTCAGATTTCTTTTCACCCAAGCTTTTCTTCGCTTGTACATTTTTCATGTCCTTCTCCAAGGACCGGGCAGTATTGACCAAGGTTAAGAAACCCTGCATCATCGGCCCCGAGAGTAGCAGCCTCAACTCGTCTCTCAACCCTTCGTAGAAGCGATTAGTCTTGCGCTCCTCATCCATGATGGTGGAGCTAGCATATCGACTTAACCGAGTAAACTCGTGGAGATATTCATCCACGCTTCTCTCGCCCTGAACCAACTTCAGGAACTCATTCTCCATTGAAATCCTCTGAGTAGAAGGGAGGTATCTTGCTAAGAACAATCCCGAGAACTCTTCCATCGGAATGTCTATCAATTGTCTACCTCTCAGATGATGCAACTCCAAGCCTTCCCACCACATCCTCGCTTCACCATCCAGCAGGAACGTAGCGATGGTGGTCATTTGCCACTCCTCCGTCTCTGTCGCCATCATGACTCTCTTCACCCTAGAGAGCCAGTCTTCAGCCTGCGATGGGGTTCCCAACCCCAAGAATAACAGAGGGTTAAAGCTCATTACATGTTTTAGCTGCCTCTCAGTTGCCCTCCTTGGCACTACCGGTTCCAAAACCACTTGCTCCACCCTCCTCGGCTCAGCCTCTCGCAGAGGTTCTTGCTCCATCACGGGAGCGGGCTGCTGCGCTTGCCTTCCAGGCTGCGCATTAATCACGGCCAACACCGCGTCAGCCACCAATCGTATATTTTCAGCCGACAGAGGTGTTGCAGGAGCAACATCCGGTACACTACTAGCCTCAGAAACTCGGCGTTCTGACGGCCCAACACCACTTCTGGTCACCTATAGTGGTACAAAACACCGTTAAGCGACCAAATTGTATTGCAAACAGCAATTATAGGAACACGCAGGTTCCTCAAACACGAGTATTTTCATTCCTAAGTGGACATTCATGGGTTCTTTTACCATTATAATGATGACGCACGCAATGTGCTCACCACCCCTTAAAAAGAATTCGGCCACGAATTCAGTTTAAGCCCGACCAAAACCAGTAATCTGATACCAAATTGTAACACCCCCTATCCGTCGCATAGCATATAGCAGTAGGTCCGGCCGGGGCCCGACGTCATATACCACACACAGACCGGGTGGTTACTTATGGAAACCATCCAACCAATCTCAACGTCCTACACAGAGCATTCTAGCGGAAGCAGTTTAAATAAGTTGTAAACAAGAACCCAGCATTAGAGCACGAATGTCCACTATTACAAAATTAGGAATGTTATACAAAATACCCAAAATCGGCCTTAAGGCCTTACAGAGTGTTTCACTTGAATAATACATGATTTACAAACCTCGGCACGCAGGCCGGTCATACATGAATAAAACAGAAACATTTCTACTTGGGCCTTCGAGGGCCAGCTTCGCAAAAAGGGCTTTAGCCCGCTATTGACCGCTTGGTCCAGCTGCACCTGCAAGCAACAAACCACCGCACGGTGGCAAAACAAGGCAACGGTCAGCAATGCTGACCAAATTATAACGATCCCGCCCCCAACTCGGGGCGGCGATGCTCCTTCCCTGCATTTCATTAGCATAAGCGAGCAATTTATATAACCATAGCCATTACATCACAGGCGTTGGCTCGCACGGCCACACGCCCCGTGCACTCAGGGCACATTCTCGGTGAACCGGTCGATGTCACGTCAATTAAAGCCATTAACATTCCGGACTCACCACCGCCACTTAGACGGCCAAACCTATGAGCAATTCGTCTTCCTGGCCTGTGTCACGACAATTTAAGCCATTGACCGCCGAAGACTCCCATCTATGCCAACGGCGAGTGCCACGTAACCTTAGGTCTCTCTAACCGAACGACATAAAGCGGGTACGGTTCCATCTAACCCGTGCTCACATCGCAACGACACTTTAAGCCATTTGCGCGGGTCAAACTTCCGCCGAGTCCCATTCTACCGCAAGTCACATAACCCCGTTATGTTCAAGTTGGCTCTCAGGCCACCAAGTTGGCAAGATCTCGTATCCGCCCAGTTTTCCGGGTGCACCTTTGGGTTAGTCCCCAAGGCTCCCTGCTGCAATCTACCGCATAGAAAACCCGAAAAACAAACCATAGCACGGAGTCTTCTCCGGCCTTATGCAATGCAACATCACCGATCCAGACCAACATGTCCGGGTAGGCTTCACACATCATGCCTACGTCCGTTCTCGCATACGGACTCTAAACGACGGGGACTTTACATATCTACCCGAAGGAACGCCTCCAATTCTCCGCAAACTCGCGAGAGCGGGCTTCCTATGCTAAGAAAGAGAGCTATTCATGCTCAAGATGAGGATCGTTACCCTTGAGTTCCTCTTTGGCGCCATTGAAAAGTAATTGGATAGAAATCACCGCACTTGCGTTGCCTCCGTGGATCCGGAGTCGGCTTGCGATTCGGAGCTCCGAAGCTCCTCCAATGGCGGATCTAGCTCTTCTTCTTCCCTTAGCGCTCCTCTCTCTCCAAGAACTTAGAAAGAGAACAAGTGAAGAAAAGTGACGTTTTCCAAGTCAACTCACGAGTATATCCCTTCAGGAACATCCCCCAGCCGTCGGATCTCAACCTAAGGAAACGAACGGCTTTGAATCGGGGCGGAAATGCCCAATCTGGGCCAAACACGGCCTGGCACACGCCCGTGTCCAGGGCCGTATGCCGCATTCGCCGTCAAAATCGAATCACCTGGAACCTCACACGAGTATCGAACACGCCCGTGTTCGAGCTGACACGCCCGTGTTCCACCTGACACGGCCGTGAGGCCGGCCGTGTACCCCATGATTTTTCCCCCTGTTTTCAACCCGAGCACTACACGGGTTCTAGGACACGCCCGTGTCCTTGCCCGTGTCACATTGACACGCCTGGACCCCAGGCCGTGTACACGGGACATTTCGTCGAGGGAAGATCGACGACTTGATGACACGGCCTTGGACACGCCCGTGTCCTAGGCCGTGTTCCTTGTCTCGACAATCGTCGAGTGAATCTCGACGACTCCTCGGGACAATCGTCGACACGGGTCGACACGCCCTGCGACACGCCCGTGTCGCAGGCCGTGTGCCCATTCTCGACGAATCGTCGAGTATAACTCGACGACTTCACGGCTAAGTGTCGACACGGGTCGACACGCCCTGCGACACGCCCGTGTCGCAGGCCGTGTGCCTTCTGCCAGAACCCAAACTGGCCCAAAACGTCCCCCTTTGCTCCTTCAAGTTTCGGGGCGTTACACTTGGTGTCGACACTTGGTGTCGACACCGGCCAGTCGTGGTGTCGACACTTGGTGTCGACACCAGCAGCGGCAGTGTCGACACCTTGTGTCGACACCGGCCGCAGTGGTGTCGACACCAGCAGCGGCAGTGTGGAAACCTTGTGTCGACACCGGCCGCAGAGGTGTCGACACCCGTAGCGGCTGTGTCGACACCTTGTGTCGACACCTGCTGCAGTGGTGTCGACACTTGGTGTCGACACCAGCCGCGGCAGTGTCGACACCTTGTGTCGACACCTTGTGTCGACACCGGCCGCTGTGGTGTCGACACTTGGTGTCGACACCAGCCGCGGTAGTGTCGACACCGGCCGCTGTGGTGTCGACACTTGGTGTCGACACCAGCCGCGGCAGTGTCGACACCTTGTGTCGACACCGGCCGCTGTGGTGTCGACACTTGGTGTCGACACCGGCCGCGGTTGTGTCGACACCTTGTGTCGACACCGGCTTGTCGTGGTGTCGACACATCGTGTCGACACTGGGTGTGGCGTTTGTTTAGGGGTCATGGAGACTCGGGGTTGGTTTTGGTCAGGCGTGCAAGGCCGCGTCGGTTGGACCCGACGTTTTGCCTTGGGTTCGTGTGTTTCTTAGGACTGTTAGTGGGACTTTTCCCTAGAAGGGGGGCATTGGGTGTTCGGCTAATTTCTGCGTGCCGACTCTTGGGTCGTGGCAGGTGGTGGAGTTTTGGTGGCCTTTGGAGGGGTGGTTTTATGTGGAGAGTTGTGGCCACCGCCTTTTGCCCCAGTTTGGGTTGGTGTGTGTGGGACCCTAAAACTGCCACTGTTTGACCCCTTAGCCCTTTTTGGGTCTGATTCTGGTTATGCATTCAGACCCATGTTTTGATTACTGCCACTTACCCACGTGTTAGCACTGTTAGTCCCTTTCCTGTTTATGCTTCCTTTCTTTTGGTATATGTATATGTCTTGTTGCTGTTGCAGGTTCTCTTGGTAAGGTATATTGGTTTTATTGCTCGCACTTGGTGTGCTCTGCGGTGTTTTTGACAGCATTCTTTTCTTACTGTCATCCCCTTTTCTTTTGCTTATTTCGGTTTGCTGCCGGGTTGGTAAACCCTTCTTTTATTTGCTAACTAATCCATTGCTCTATTTACCTTTTGATTGTTTCCTTGCTAATGTGTTCTTTTCTTGAATGCCTCAGGTCCAGGTTGTAGCCAGTTCAGCGGCTAGTTCTTTTGGAGGGGCTTGTTGGTGGCCTCTAGGGTAGCTGAGATTGCTGATCCCCGTTTGTTGTGAGGTAGTTCTTTACTCTTCTGTATAGCATACATACTCGCCAGTGGATTCGTGTCAGGTTGTTGGCGCCCACTGGTGGCTTCTTGTGATGCTGAATATGAATTTAAACTGCTGTTTTTGCCTACTTGTGGTTGGTTACTTGCTTCTGAGAAGGATTTATGCTAGGTTGCATGTTAGATATTTTAAAACCTAAAAGCATTATTATATGTACCTCATGCATAACATGTTTCTAAATCAAAGACACTATTTTTCATCAGCATAAAACACTATCTTTTTATACCTACTATATTCACCTTAGGGTCGTGCACACATAAGTCGTCCCCCGGGGACACTTATGCTCATTTAGGGCATCAATTTAATTGAACCAAAGTATTTTTCTGCTGCGTATAAATATAGTTTTAGCAGTGGAGCAGCTGATCCACCGGGCCGAGGGATACGGCCATTCAACAAAACTGATTTTTCTTTCATACTTAATTAACAATTTTCCTTAAAATCTAACGTCTGGAGTTTTGCCTGAGCGTGTGCAGTTATCCCCTGCACGACGTGGCATCACGGCGCGTGTTTTCTCTTACTCTGATACGATTTTTATCGTTGAGAAAATGCGTGTTGTGACACTCTTCCTCCTCTCGGTTCATTCTCCTCCTCCGTGGCCCACCTGGCCAGCTTCCGCGCAAACTTCGGGTTTGACTCCTCCCCGTCAACTTCTCTTGCCGCCCTCTCCATCAGCTCCTCGTAGGAGAGGGGGGGGACTCTCTTCAGCTCCATCCTGAAGAACCCTTGCTGCAGGCCTAGGGTAAAAGCCATCATCAGACTATGGCCCGACATCTCCTGGACCTGAGTAACCTCCTCCTGGAACCGGTCCACGTAGCTCCCCAGGGTCTCATTTACCCCCTGCTTGATGTGGAGCAGGGTCTCTGACTCCTTCTTCCTCTTCTTCGAGGTAGTGAACCTCAGCATGAACCCCCGGCGCAGGTCCTCAAAGCAGTAAATGGAGTTGGCCGGTAGCTGGTGGAACCACTCCCTTTCCTTCTCCATGAGGGTGATAGCGAAGAGTCGGCATTTGAACCCGTCCGACATCTGCCGGATGGAGACTACATCCTCGAACCATTGAACATGCTGGACCGGGTCTCCCTTTCCGGTGTAGTAGGACATCTCGGGTTACCTGAACCCGTCTGGAACTGGAGCTGAAGAGACCAACTCGCTGAAGGGGCTGCCTCCCCCTGCTGGGCGAGCTGGCGAATCTCGCAAGACCAGCTCGCCGAACCGGCCTCGACCTGCCGAGCCGGGGAAGAGCTCGTGCCAGGGGAGCTCGCACCCCTGGCCTTCCTCGGCCACTTCCTTCCCAGCTCGCATGTCGGGGGCGTCCTCGCCCAAAGAGGGGGCGGCTGCCATCTGGACTACTGGAGTCGAGCACTTGACCCGCGTGCCGAGTGCGAACTTGACGAGGTTCAGCACCTCATTCCTGAAATCTTCAAACATCCCCACCGTGGCGAGAGGCGGGGGGCGGCGAGTTCGGCCTGTCAGATCCCTGTCCTCCTGTCATCGAACTCGCTGAAGCTTTTCTGTACTGACCAAGCTCCACGCTCACCGCACCAAAATGTTGAAACCGATTTCTCGGTCTCCTGTGGAGTTCGCCCTCGGGGAAGGGGTGGTCTCGCACCTACCTCACTCCTGCAAGCAAAACAACAAAGAAGACAAGGAAAAACCGACCCAAGGGCTCGGCGGGGAGGTCCCACCACACACCCGGAAGATCTCAGAGCTCTTTCCCTCCTTAGTCAGAGGCCGAGCTAAGGTACCCTCAGAAAGCACTTGAAACCTGGAGCAGGAAAGCACAGGAAACATGCTTTCTGGGGTACCCCTTGGGTCCTATTTATAGTTTTTAGAATCTGAACTGTCAATAACCAAAAGAACTGACCTGAAATTACCAGAAAACCCTTAGCTGGGTCTGCCAACAGCCAAACTCCACTGTTTTGAAGGGCTATGGGCAGACCAGCGGGGGCAAAACAGTAAAAAAGTACCTCACACATCCAGGCGAGCTGGGGGGGGGGGGTGGATCACATCGGCAGGTCCTGCTCGCCTGCTGTTGCCGAGCTCCGTTGTGAGGGCGCGAGCTGGGACGGTGAGCTCGCCCATCCCTTGGTCGCCATCAGTTGTCCGGGGCCAGCTCGGCGAATGCCGAGCTCGGGGTCGACGAAGGCTGATCTCTAGTCGACGAATGCCGAGCTCGGGCTCGGCTTCTCCACTGCCGAGGTCGCCCACCATCTTTTGCCCGATCTGTCTGGTTCCTGGCGACCTTGATCGCCGGACACGGGGTTGTACAGAGAGGTCTATCACGAATTGGGACGTTACATCATCTCCTCTGGAGACAACAAAATTATCTTATGTGATCTTTCTTCATATCTCTCTATTTCTCCTCTTTTGTTTTTATTGAATCATGTGATGTTCAGAAATCGGCCATGGTGGACGTCAGATTCTGTCAGATTCTGAGGATTATATTGGAAAATCGTCTATGAGGGGAATCTACACTGGGGAGGTCTATAAGTTAGGCTCGAAGACCTTCTAGTGGAGAATGGTGAGAGCCAACTCGTCCTCTGTGGGATGGTCGGTATAGAAAACTCAAGATCATATTATTCATCACTTTCGATATTGGTTCGGCATCATGGAAATCACAATCTTGTAATTGTAATCTTATTATAAATCTTCTAATGTATTGTCTAATTGAAATACACATCATGCATACTTTCATGCCATGATTAGTTGTGTGCATTTAACAGTTTGTATTGCAAACTGCTTTTCTAAAATCACAGTCCCAAATACATTGAAACGTTCACCCGCACGGATCGAATGAAACTACTTCTCAAGAATACGATCTCTATCGGATACCTCTGATGGTAACACTACTGTCCCGCGATAACTCTACCGCCAAACGATAATTGCTATAGTGCGTATTCATATTGCATAAACTTTTAAAATCTCGGTAATCCACATTAAACCATTTTCACCCCTTCGCCTCTAAGGTTGGACACAGATCTAATACTCCTCTCTCCGAAAAGCGCACTACTCTATAAAAATACAATCATTGCTGCTCTCCAAGACATGACTTGAGCCCCTCTCCAAAACACATCACCGTGTGTTACCCTCCAAGACACGTCCTTGCACACAACTCTCTAAAGTGTCACTAGCATGCATGATAATCGGACTGTGTGCTCTTTCACCATTTCCCGAATGTTCTTTATGCCATGATTCACGATTTCAAGCACAACCTCGGTAGCTATCCATCCAAATTGAAGGGATCGTCCATCGATGTTTAGCAATCGAGCAGTAATCACAGATCTACCAGTACTCAAATTTTGTCAATTGACAATCAAATGGAGATCGGCGATCAGTAAGGCGATTGTTGATCACTTTTCATGCACGGTCATAATTAGTTTAGAATAGGGTACAAAATTAGTTTTTAAGTAATAAATAAATTACATCCGTTCTAAGTAATTACCATCAATTAAATACCAGTGATAGTGCACATGACCACCAGTGCAGTTGCAGTAGTCTCCCAGCCTGGACATGAAAAAAGGAGAGCTCGAAGAACAAGGTGGAAGAGCAAAATTGAAAGCATGCAATATTCACCTCACCAATTTCTTAAATAATAGTATAGATTGTTCATCATTTTTATTTTTTAAATTCATGTAAACAATATTTGAAGGAATTCAAATCTAATCAGTGTATTGTATTGTTGATGCGCGAAAACCGATGAGGAAAGTAGAGGGTCGTCGTCGCGTGCACCAGCAGCTAACAGGGTGTGTTCAATCTCACAGGCAAGGTGATGAGGTGGAGAAGTTGATGGTTGCGGGGATAGAAGAGAGGAGAAAGCTTCTGAGTGCTCGAGAGTGGAGCAAACGCTTGTTCAAGGGTTGCGGGGATAGAGTAGAGAAAGACGTTGATCCGAGTGTGGAGATGGTTGGGAAGGTTGATCAGGAGATGTCGAACAGACGGTTACTTTGACGGTTGTGCTTGCAGGTTGATGTCGAGAGGGTTGAGCTGAGAAGAAGAGGAGGGCCGCTAGCAGTGGCAACAGCAGACATCGCCCGTCGCGGCTTAAATGCCTCTCTTGCGACGGGCTTTCCTTTGATTAATATTGAGTATTACAGCTTGAGTTACACCTTTACATGGAAAGCAAATAAAGGGTACATAAGGGGAAGCTGGGGGCTAAGGAAAGGAAGTACCACAGAAGAGGCCGCGCGGACTGAGGAATCAGGCCGGCAGGCCGCGCGGTTACATGAAGAGAGGGCGCAGACTGAGAAAGGGAGTCTGCCGGGGTTGAAGGCTTGAGCTTGTCGTTGGGAGTCCTCGAGCGTGAGGCGATGTGTCCACCCCCTGAATGAGAGGTATGATGGTCTATTTATAGGCCCGAGGAGGTAACGGCTCTCGGTAATGTTACCCCTGGTGAATCGGTAACATGTGCGAGTAGAGAATTGAGTCTGCCGAGTCCGCAACAAGCCGCGCGGTCTGGGACTGCGTTCTGGAGCTGGTTCTACTGCTTAGCGGACTGGGAAGAGTCCGCCCCTGATGTGCTGAGCGAGCCCGCGCCAAGTTGTGCGGATTGAGGAGGTTATCTGCCCGTTGTTGGGAAGGAGCGGGTGCCGAGATGCTGATGTTGAACGGAGGGCTGCATAGCGTATCCGCCGAGTCCGCGGGGGATAATCCGAGGCCGCCTCTGCTGCTGAACAGAGACGAGGCCGCCAGCTGCTAAGAAGCTAGAGATAGGCCTCATTGATATCTGTAGACTGAAGGGCGAGTCCACCCAGCCCACACGGAGAAGAGTTGGAATCCGTGAGCTTCCAGTGGTGCTGGTCGACTGGGCGACCTGGCGGACTGAAGAAGCAGATCGCCCATTCTGTTGGAGTCCGCCACCTGTTAGAAAGGCTTGCTACCCCCGAGGGCCCGACGACCTGGCGGACTGCGGGCGCAGGTCACATTTACTGGAGAGGTGGTAACAGTTATTGCTGGCTGGAGGCCTGGGGTCAGGTCGCCATTCTTGCTATTCGACGAGCTAGCGGGTTTTCGGCGCTGCTGATGGTGGGTGGCCTGGAGACAGGACTTCTGGCAATGTGGCGGTCTGGTTCGCTTGATGTGCGACCTACAGGAGTATGCCGAAGGAGACTAACTCCCGCAGAGCACGGATTGTTGCAGGTCTGGGCGGATTAGTAGCCGAGTCCGCCAAAGTTGGTCGTCACTTATAGGGATGGAGCTTGTGGCGGTTTGGTGAACAAAGTGCGCGGCCTGTAGGGGCGGACTGAGGATGCAGTCTGTGCCCCCTGCAGAACAAGGAAGCGCTGAGCGACCCTGGTGGTCAGACCGCTGAGACCACCCAAGCCGTGCGGCCTGAGCGGACAGAGAAGCATGTCTGCCCACCCGTTGACGTCGCGACCTCCAGGGAGAACCTGGAGTAGGTCGCGACTAGCGAGCTGGCTACCTTGGGAAGGATCGCCGATTTCTAGGTTAACATAATCCCCGCACTTTTTTAAGTCCCAAAGGGAACTTCGAAAAAGTAGGAGACCCACGAAAATCATGATCCATCCCAAAGATAAAGGAGGGGAAAAGGAGGGATAGAACCTGATGTCTCTCCTTAGGAATTTTCTAATGCCTATCTTCTTCTTGCAAAGGAAAAGTTAGTGTAGGCATGTACGAAAGGTACATCATGTGTGTACTTGAGTTCGCCATTGCAAAAATGAAGGAGACGTGTCTTCCACTGAGTTCTCTGCAAAACGAAGATGACAGGAAAGCATAGAAGAATAATAACTTGCAAGTATATGATGGAGGCTTGCAAGCACCTGTTATCCTCTACAAAAAGAAGAGTAAGCAATGTGCATAAAGGAAGAAATAATTTGCAAGTATCTGATGGAGTCTTGCAAGCGTTTGCTGGTTTCTGCAAAAGAGAAGTTAGAGGAAGATATGAAATTAAAGTAAGCCGCAAGTACCTGAAGGGAACTTGCTTTTATCTGCTGATCTCTGAATAGGAACTTGCTGGTATCTGCTGATCTCTGCAAGAAAAGAGTTAGAAGCAGATGTGATAGAAAAGTTAAGCAGCAAGTACCTGGACGGGTCTTGCAAGCGCCTACTAATCACTACAAAGAGAAGAGTTAGCAGCAGATTATAATATATTGAACTAAGCTGCAAGTACCTGAGTGGGACTTATGAATGCTGACTGGTTGATAAGATAAGATAAATATGATCATATGACAGAGGAGATGTCTAACGAACTCTGATGATAATTGAATAAAGATCAAATCAGAATAGTGATCTTGCTAGATTAGAGATGACATCTTTAACATGAAGTCCAGATCCATAAGAATAAGTCATCTTAATTAGACTCCAATAACATGACTTGTTAATCAAGGAGAACCAGATTCTTTGATTAATGATTGATGTCATTAACATTTGATAAGAGTAATGAAGAGCTTTGTAGATCATCATCTGATAGAGTTTTTAGCACGCAATACATATAAGTGAGAATAAGCAAAATGATTGTTGCAAATCCTTTTGATAGGTCGGATTTAACCTGCTAACCTATGAAAGAGGTAGTTGATAAAAAAGAGGTCTATATTCGGAGATGACTAAGAAAGTTTGGATGCTGCCACAGGAGATCACCCGTGGGCCTTACGCATTGCTTTCCTGAAAAAGGTCATCAGGAGTATAGTCCTACTAAGAGTGGGTTGGCCGCGCATCCTTTAGAAGGGCACAAAAGAGAAAAGCACAGGAAATCCTGAGAAGGATCGCTAGATAAACTGCTCTCATGCTTCGGGTTACAACATCGCAGATTGGTCAGGCCTGGTGCTCCAAGTGGTCTATAGCATTGCTCGCCTGTGACAAAGATCAGCGGAGTTGTGAACCCCGTGAAAGCACGGATTGAGAGTACCAAAGAGTATTCGACCATCACAGTTGTGAGATGATCGAAGAGATAAGACTACGCTTGATTGTCATTGCTTGTCAAGCAAAGTTCATCGTAACTGTAATGTATCCTTAACGAATAACAGTAGAGCTAACACATGGGACCTCCCTTGATGCACACATTGTGTTAGATACCGGCTAGGATCCGAAGTCCCGTATTCCACCGCATGAGAGTTGGATATCTCCCACTACACATATGCGTACACTCCCTGCGATATGTGGTCATCGTGGCCTTACGCCGGAGTCCAATCTCGAGGGGGCCTATAGCAAGACTCGGCGATGTCTCGGTGGTTTAGTGATCTCTTTGGCAAAGAGAAAAATAGAGGATGAAGCAATCCAAAAAAGGAACTGTGTCAGTATGAGATCCCTAATGTAAATTTTATTGAAATGCAAGAAGGAACACTTAGAAGTGCTTTGTAAAGAAAATGTTTGAAACATGAAGAGTAGAGTAAGAGTAACTGGTAATGAACGCGAGGAGCTTTGAGGATTTCTTGTTGTTCTTCTGCTCAGAATAGTCTTCCGAGCTTTCCCTCGTCATCGGCGTCAAAGGTTTCAACGGTATTGTTAACAACGAGACGAGGGTACTCGTCGATTTGGCTCACTGCTCTTGAGCAACAAGGATTGTCTGCAACTTCTTTGCCCTTTGAGGTTGTTGGATCAGGGTGATCATCTTTAGGGAGTAGGTCACTCAACTTACCCTGTCGGAGCAACCGTTGTACTAGTTGGCGAAGTGCTCGGCAGTATTCAGTTAGATGGCCTGGCTCTTTATGAAATTCGCAGTATGGATCTGTGTCTTTCGATCTTTGATCAGCTAGTCGATAAGGCCTTTTGTAATTAGCCGTATCCTTCATTACTTGACTTACTTCTTGCATGATCATGTCTAGCTCATGCTCTTGCAAGTCATCATCCTGCTATTGATGAACCGCAGCTATTTATGAAGATCGAGCTGGTAATAACAGCAATTGATCTCGAGTATGATCATGATCTGGGAAGGAATATCGATGACACTGAAATCGCCTTCCCTTCCTTGAGTGAGATGGGAAGTCTTTGCTAGGAAACCTCAGAGGTTGCTTGTGAGGTGGAGGATCATATCTTTCTCTGTTATAAGCCTGGAGATGAAGCCTGAGTTGCTCTTTTCACCTCGGATGTATGAGTTCGCTAAGACAATCAACTCTTTGTAAGTTCTTGGTGCATGGACATTGGCTTCAAACTCTAGCGGCCCTACAGGGAGACCATGGATAAGAGCCATACAATACATTTCTTGATCAACAATCTCGATGTACAAGATTTCTTTCTAGAATCGATCAACGAACTGAGACCAAGTTTCATTATGAAGCTACCTGATCTCAAAGAGGGCTTCTGCTCCGCCTTTTCTCTTTGTTGAAGTAGAGAATCTGAGCAAAAACTCCCTTCGCAGATCAGCAAAGGAAGTGATGGACTGAGGGCGCAGACCATAGAACCAATCCCTCACTTGTCCATCAAATGTTATTATAAGGAGCTTGCACTTAGTATCATCTGAGAGAGTCTTGAGAGCTACAGCTGATTCAAAGGCTTGAAGATGCTTCACTGGATCTGTCTCTCCAGTGTAGATTGGTAACCGTGGCTCTCTGAAATTAGCTAGAGTTGGTTCATGACGAACATTCTCTGAAAACGGTGACAGCTCTTCCTGTTCCCCTACAACATAAGGATAGAAAGGAGCATAAGTTACAGCTGCAAAAGGAGGTGGATAGAAGGGAAAAGCTGTTGTAGGAGGAGCAAAGGTAGGAGCTGATGGCTAAGGATGACTTCCCTGAAAGTTAAAAAATCTTGCTGGGCTTCCCCGGGCAGCTTCCCTGAAGAAGTTTTGACGAGCTGCAAATTCATCATTTTGAGGCCTCAAAGGGGCTGCAGGCCCTTGCGGAAAGGTCGGTGTGTAAGGAGGATAGACCAGCGGGTAAGCTAGAGGATAGGCTTACTGATTTTCCAATGTTGGTGTTGGATTGACTGGAGCAACTGGAGCTGCTGCAGATTGAGTGTCTAATCGCTGCGCGATTACAACAAGAGTTTGGTTGATTGCTTGAAACTGTTGGGCGAATTCACGGTGTGATTGCTCTAAGGCTTCCCAAATTGAGTCCTCACTAGGACATAGAGCAAATTTTGCGGCTGATTGATGATCTGACAAGGATAACTGTCATTGTTCACCATCTATTCGGATCTGAAGGTCGTGTGTGAACTATTGATGCGCGAAAACCGGTGAGGAAAGTAGAGGGTCGTCGTCGCGGGCACCAGCAGCTAACAGGGTGTGTTCGGTCTCACAAGCAAGGTGATGAGGTGGAGAATTTTATGGTTGCGGGGATAGAAGAGAGGAGAAAGCTTCTAAGTGCTTGAAGAGTGGAGCAAACGCTTGTTCAAGGGTTGCGGGGATAGAGGAGAGAAAGACATTGATCCTTGTGCGGAGATGGTTGGGAAGGTTGATCAGGAGCTGTCAAGTAGACGTTTACTTTGACGGTTGTGCTTACAGGCTGATGCCAAGAGGGTTGAGCTGAGAAGAAGAGGTGGGCCGCTAGCAGCGACAACAGCAGACTTCGCTCGCCGCGACTTAAATTCCTCTCTTGCGACGGACTTTCCTTTGATTAATATTGAGTATTACAGCTTGAGTTACACCTTTACATGGAATGCAAATAAAGGGTACATAGGGGGAAGCTGGCTGCTAAGGAAAGGAAGTTCCAGAGAAGAGGCCGCGCGGACTGAGGAATCAGGTCGGCAGGCCGCGCGGTTACATGAAGAGAAGGCGCAGACTGAGAATGGGAGTCCGCTGGGGTTGAAGGCTTGAGCTTGTCGTTGGGAGTCCTCGAGAGTGAGGCGATGTGTCCACCCCCTGAATGAGAGGTATGAGGGTCTATTTATAGGCCCGAGGAGGTAACGGCTCTCGATAACGTTACCCCCGGTGAATCGGTAAACTGTGTGAGTAGAGAATTGAGTCCGTCGAGTCCGCAACAGGCCGCACGGTCTGGGACTGCCTTCTAGAGCTGGTTCTACTGCTTAGCAGTCTGGGAAGAGTCCGCCCCTAATGTGCTGAGCGAGCCCACGCCACGTTGTGCGGGTTGAGGAGGTTATTTGCCTGCGCTGGGAAGGAGCAGGCGCCGGGATGCTGATGTTGAACGACAAGCTGCATAGCGAATCCGCCGAGTCCGCGGGGGATAAGCCGAGTCCGCCTCTGCTGCTGAATAGAGACGAGGCCGTCGGCTGCTAAGAAGCTAGAGATAGGGCTCATTGATATTTGCGGACTGAAGGGAGAGTCCGCCCAGCCCGCAACGAAGAAGAGTTGGAATTCACGAGCTGCTAGTGGTGTTGGTCGACTGGGCGACCTGGCGGACTGAAGAAGCAGGTCACCCATTCTACTGGAGTCCGCCACCTGTTAGAAATGCTTGCTACCCCCGAGGGCCCGACGACCTGGAGGACTGTGGGCGCAGGTCGCGTTTGCTGGAGAGGTGGAAACAGTTGTTGCTGGCTGGCGGCCTGGGGTCAGGTCGCCATTCTTGCTATTCGGCGAGCTAGCGGGTTGTCGGCGTTGCTGATGGTGGGTGGCCTGGAGGCAGGCCTTTTGGCGATGTGGCGGTCTGGTCTGCTTGATGTGCAACCTGCAGGAGCGGGCTGAAGGAGACTAACTCCCGCAGAGCATGGCTTATTGCTGGTCTGGGCGGATAAGTAGCCGAGTCCGCCAAAGTTGGTCGTCACCTGTAGGGATAGAGCTTGAGGCGGTTAGCTGAACAAAGCGTGCGGCCTGCAGGGGCGGACTGAGGAAGCAGTCTGCCACCGCTTCAGAACAAGGAAACGCTGAGCGACCCGGGCGGTTAGACCGTTGATAGGGTTAAAACTCCAAAAATAGTTACGGTCACGCGGCGACTCGGCGGTTTTATTTATGTAAAGCGGAAGTGGTTTTTTATTTAGAAAACGGGGGGCGCGTATTTATTTATTTTGGATATAAAAAGGATGATCGAGTTTTAACGAAAGGAGGCAAGTGTACCTATCGTGAGTAGTACAGGATATTCCGGGTGGAATATCGAGGTCGTATTGTTCTCGGGGTCGGTTCGATTATTTCTACACTTCCCTGGAGGGGACTATTATTTTACCGATAATTAACTTGTCGGGTTATATTTTATATATAATAAAAAGACAGAAAATGGCAGAAAGAAAATGAAAGCATGACGGTGGTGCCGATGAAGAGCTTAGCTCGATGACACCGAAAAAAATTTGAACAAAAATATACTTTAAATAAAAAGAGATCCTAAATTTCTAAATAATTAAGGCGAAGACTTGGCCGTGGAGGTTCCACTAAAATGAGCTCACCTATCTCTAGGACTATCGCTCACCTGAACATTAAGACTATTCGACCGGGCTCTCGTCCGATGAAGGATTCCTCTTAATGCCCGCATTACGCTAAGAACCCCGCTATTGGGTGGGGAACCCAATCCGGTAGAGTTGGCGTGCCTCCTCTCTCGAGGGTTAGTGCGGAACTCTCTTTGTCAAGGGGTGATCTGTCCATACGCATGTCCTCTCGGCTAGCGTATGGAAAACGAAAATAGGGCCCACACATCGATATGTGGTCCTACGCGTCGTTAACCCCAGGCAAACCATAAGTACTTTTAATTAATTAAAAAAATACGACCTTTAATTATTTAAAGCTATTTTATATGTCTCAATGCTCTTCGATACCGAGGGCTAAGAACGGTTAGCCACTCATCGGAATGTGGACGGCAGCGGTGAAAGCAATAAAGAAAGTAGTAAATGAAAGCGATAAAATGAAAGCAGAAAAATAAAGCAGGAAATAAAGCAGTAAATTGCAAGTCCTACTCAAACGAGTAGGACTGAAATGAAAGCAGTAAAGTACGAGTCCCGGCGCAAGTGCGTGGGCGGGAGAAATAAAAGCAGTAAAACGCACACACGCAAGTCCTACACAAATGAGTAGGAAAAAATAAATGCGGGTCCTACTAAACCGAGTAGGACAAAATAAATGCAACACACGCACACACTCTCTCGACATGAAAGTAAAACACACGCACTCTACTGAATTTAAAACTCACACACACAACATAAAGTAAACACACTCACACACTCTACTGGAAAGGAAATAAAAGCAATACACCATTTAGCTCTTAACGAGTAGGCGGAAATAAATGCTTACTCACACAGAAATGAATAAAAAAAAAGTAAGTTGCCAAAAATTAAAACAACTGCATTTCTACCGCTAGGATGCGGTAGAAATGCATAAAAAGTGAAAATAAAAATTAAACGAGCGAAAAAGTTTGCAAATAAACGCAAATTGAAAGAACTCGGAAAATTAAAACGAATACATTT
Organism: Platanthera guangdongensis; assembly: GCA_039583875.1. Lineage (NCBI taxonomy): Eukaryota > Viridiplantae > Streptophyta > Magnoliopsida > Asparagales > Orchidaceae > Platanthera > Platanthera guangdongensis. The sequence continues at coordinate 113,687,479 of CM077163.1, forward strand.
CTACCGCTAGAATTCGGCAGAAATGCATAAAAAGAGAGCGAAAAATTTAAAAGAGCAAAAGTTTAAAATGAAAAACTAAGTGCATGAAAAATTAAAACAATTATATAATCATTCCTATAACTCCATAAAATTGATTAAAAAGTGCAAATAAAACGAAAAGAACGAAAAAGTTTTACATCCTAAAAAGAAAAATCTAAGTTAAAAGAAATGAAAATCACCTTGAAATCATTTTTACGAGTTTATAACAATGAAATAGAAAGCTATAAAAACCTAAGTTAACAAAACTAAGTAAGAAAATTAACTAAAACATATAACTAAAAAGCTAAACTCATACACACACACACACGTATTAAAAAGACAAGAAAATAAAGCCAAAATAAGGAAAGAAATAAGATTGCATAAGAGTAGCCACATAGTTGAAGTCCAAATCCATAAAAAGAGAGAAAATCTAAAATTTTATTAAGCTAAAAACGAAGATTACAAAGCTAAGAAAATAAAGGAGAGGGGGAGAAATTTCCCTTACATAGCATTTGAATTTCATTTCAGCAGCATATCCCTATACAAAATGGTTCAAAAGAAGGAACAAGAACTCAAGCAGAACACAGTTATTTATAGGCAGAAAATTTACAAGTACACGCCCTCTAACACGGGCGTGTCGGGGGGCGTGTCGACACTATTCATGATGGCGGCCATCGATTTGACATCAAAGTGGACTTCGGGCTGGACAGGTGTCGGTCACGCAGAGGTCATGCCCCAGGTCACAAGCGTGACGGTGAGCGTGTTAAGGAGGTGGATCTGGGCGCGGGTCGCGCCGAAAGTCGTTGCACGGGTCTTGTCGGCCAGGTGGAGATGTCACGCCCCAGGTCACGGGCGTGACTCTGGGCGTGTCGATTGGTGTCGACACTCGACAAACGTCGAGCGGAAAATGTCGAGTTGAAAATCGTCGCGCTGGAAGAGGTGTCACGCCCTAGGTCACGGGCGTGACTCTAGGCGTGTTGAGGGGATCGACGAACGTCGAGCTGAAAACGTCGAGCGGGTGGACACGGGCTTGGGTCACGCCGAGTGTCGGGTGACACGGGCGTGTCGTCAGGCGTGTCAAGCTTTTCTCTTCAAAATTTGCTGATTGACGGGATTTTGACGTGTCACGCCCCAGTCACGGGCGTGACCAGGAAGTCACGGGCGTGACTTGTCAATTTTTGGCAGATTTTTGATATTTTCTGAAACATAAAATAAAATAAGTTAGTATGATATTTACAATAAAAGGAGCAATTTATTAAGCAAAAACATGAAAAAATGACGAAAAGAAATGAAAATTACTAAATTAATATACACAAAAATACGTATATTTAAAATTCATCAAATACCCTCATACTTAAGCTTTTGCTATTCCAGAGCAAAAGTTGGAGATGAACTTATAAGGAATAAAAGAAATCCTAAGTTTAGCTACCGCTTGAATTAATTAAAAAGAAATATCGAAATAAATATCCGGGGTACTAGAGTTAAATCATAGTTTATGAAAATGTTATAAATAGAGGAACAATTTCAAAAAGAATTCTAGATAAAATAAAATAGAAAACAAAAATTTATTTTTGTTAGTTTAACAAAAATGGATTGGATTTATATAAAAAAACTTTAGCTTAAAAGAAATTAAAGGAAATAATGCAATTTAAAAGTTATGCTCTCAAAAACTTTTAAATTAATTCTAGAATCATTGAAATAGGCTAAGTGGTTTTGTGGTTTATGAAGAAGGCTTGAATATTGAGATGTGGTAATTTTTTCTCGAACCTCCAATTTTTTTTTGAATGATTAGGAAAATGAAATCTTATTTTCCTAACATATAATATTTTTTTCTTTCTTCATAAATAAATAACCCAATGTATATGTGTAGGAGTAATGAATTTTATCATCTTACTCCATTACATATAATCTTTGTAAATATTGGATGCCTATGTTTACGGAATGAAATCTTATTCCTATTGACATAAGATCATTTAAGGGATAGGGGTAAACATGTCAAGTAAGACATGAAAAAAATGGAAGTGAGTTTATTTTTTCAAAAAGAAAACTAGATTTTAATAAAAAAGTTTTGAGAGCAACTTTTTTTAAAATGAACGTTCCTATTTTTCTAAAAGCATGAAGTAGAAATAATTGAAATCCATGGATGTTATTTTCTAACATAAAAAACGAGCTTATATTTATAAAATTAGAAGTGGTGGCGAAAAACAAGTTCCCTATTATAAGGAAAAGACATAAAAAATTCTTTTAAAACTTAACCCCAAACAATTAAATCTATCGAACTTTAATTAATAAACGAATAGTAAGCAAAGAATTAAAAGAATTCGCTTATAAATTGACTCGAAACAAGATTTTTGGAAAGCAAAAGGTTTAAGATAATGACATATTCGATTTATTTTGTTACATAATTAACAAAACATTTTTTTTTATTTTTTAGGGATTTTATCATTTTTTTTGCGTTTTAATTATTATCTTTTTAGGATTTTTAGAGTTATTTTCTTTTTTTGGTTTTAATATTTTTTTGTTTGGTTTTTTTTTGTTTTTTGATAAGTTATTTACAAGAAATAGGAAAGAAAGAAGTGCTATTTACAAAGAAGATAGTGGAGAAAGAGAGATTTTTACAAAAAAAGTATAAAGTAAAAAACTCGAATGCAGCCCGCGAACAAACTCTTATTTGGGTGGTTGGTTCGATGAGTCGAACGCCACGGGGAGGCAAAATGCGAGTTTTTATAAATAAGAAGAAGGGGGAAGATTTTTACAAAAACTATTTACAAAGTAAAAAGATTTTGTTTTTTTTTGTGAATTTTTTGAGTTTTATGATTTTTTTTTAAAGTTTTATGAAAATAAAAACAAGGAAAAATTTTTTAGGTTTTATTTTTTGAAATGTTTTTTGTATTTTTATGCGTTTTTGTAAAGTGTATAAATAAAGAAATACCAAAACACACACATACTTAAACTCAACATTGTCCCCAATGTTGCAATCTAAGTATGCGGAACAGATAATATACAAAATATAATATGTACAAAAAGAAAAAGAGAAGCTAGAAGCTTCCCTAAAGACGAGTCCGGGAGGCCCGGGTTGATACCCTGCAATAGTTTGAGAAAAGAAAGAAGCAATAAAAAGATATCATAAAAGCTAAAAAGATAAATTCGGCGAAAAGATTGCGGGCGGTAGGGGGGCATGTGTGTGGGGGAATCGAAGGGAGCTAATGCCTTAGCTACGTGAGTGTGATGGAAATGTGCACCACTAGCGCGCACAAGAATGGAAGCGCGCCGAAGCGAAACAAAACAAAATAAAACAAGTTAAAATAAAATAAATTAGACAAAATATATACACATTTATTATTTATTTTTTGTTTTGTGTTTTTCTGTATGTTTTTTATTTTTTTTGTTGTTTTTAGGTTAGTTTTTTAGTTTAGTTTTTTTTCGGTTTTGAGTGTTTTTTAGTTTTTAAGGTTTTTTTTTTAATAATGAAATTTTTTTTAAGTTTTGTTTTTTTTTTTCATTTTGTTTTAGATTTTTTTTTTTTCAAATTTTTTAGTTTTTTAGAGATTTTTCGATTTTTTAGTTTTATGCGTTTTGAAATTTTTTTTTGTTTTTTGCTTATAGGTTTTTCAATTTTTTTTTGTTTTATAATTTTGTAAGTTTTTTTTATTTATTATTATTATTATTTTTAATTTTTATTAGTAATAAAATTTTTGTGGACCCTTTTTGTAATTTTTCGTAGAGATATATATATAAATATGTAAAATTAATAGATTTCCAGGGTTCAAAATAACGACTCGAACACTCCCCGACAACGGCGCCAAAAACTTGATAGGGCTAAAACTCCAAAAATAGTTACGGTCACGTGTCGACCCGGCGGTTTTATTTAAGTAAAGCGGAAGTGATTTTTTATTTAGAAAACGGGGGACGCGTATTTATTAATTTTGAATATAAAAAGGATGATCGAGTTTTAACGAAAGGAGACAAGTGCACCTATCATGAGTAGTACAGGATATTCGGGTGGAATATCGAGGTCGTATTGTTCTCAGGGTCGGTTCGATTATTTCTACATTTCACTGGAGGGGACTATTATTTTACCGATAATTAACTTGTCGGGTTATATTTTATATATAATAAAAAAGCAGAAAATGGCAGAAAGAAAATGAAAGCATGAAGGTGGTGTCGATGAAGAGCTTAGCTCGATGACACCGAAAAGAATTTGAACTAAAATATACTTTAAATAAAAAGAGATCCTAAATTTCTAAATAATTAAGGCGCAGACTTGGCCGTGGAGGTTCCACTAAAATGAGCTCACCTATCTCTAGTACTATCGCTCACCTGAACATTAAGACTATTCGACCGGGCTCTCGTCCGACGAACGATTCCTCTTAATGCCCGCATTACGCTTAGAACCTCGATATTGGGTGGGGAACTCAATCCGGTAGAGTTGGCGCGCCTCCTCTCTCGAGGGTTAGTGCGGAACTCTCTTTGCCAAGTGGTCATCTGTCCATACGCACGGCCTCTCGGCTAGCATATGGAAAACGGAAATAGGGCCCACACATCGATATGTCGTCCTACGCGTCGTTAACCCCGGGCAAACAATAAGTACTTTTAATTAATTAGAAAAATACGATCTTTAATTATTTTAAGCTATTTTATATGTCCCAATGCTCTTCGATACCGAGGGCTAAGAACGGTTAGCCACTCATCGGAATGGGGACGGCAGTGGTGAAAGCAATAAAGAAAGCAGTAAATGAAAGCGATAAAATGAAAGCAAGAAAATAAAGCAGGGAATAAAGCAGTAAATTGCAAGTCCTACTCAAACGAGTAGCACTGAAATGAAAGCAGTAAAGTGCGAGTCCTGGAGCAAGTGCGTGGGAGGGAGAAATGAAAGCAGTAAAACGCACACACGCAATTCCTACTCAAATGAGTAGGAGAAAATAAATGCGGGTCCTACTAAACCGAGTAGGACAAAATAAATGCAACACACGCACACACTCTCTTGACATGAAAGTAAAACACACGCACTCTACTGAATTTAAAACTCACACACACAACATAAAGTAAACACACTCTATTGGAAAGGAAATAAAAGCAATGCGTCATTTAACTTTTAACGAGTAGGCGAAAATAAATGCTTACTCACACAGAAATGAATAAAAAAAACTAAGTTGCCTAAAAATTAAAACAACTGCATTTCTACAGCTAGGATGCGGTAGAAATGCATAAAAAGTGAAAATAAAAATTAAACGAGCGAAAAAGTTTGCAAATAAACGCAAATTGAAAGAGCTCGGAAAATTAAAACGAATACATTTCTACCGCTACAATGCGGTAGAAATGCATAAAAACAGAGCGAAAAATTTAAAAGAACAAAAGTTTAAAATGAAAAACTAAGTGCATGAAAAATTAAAACAACTATATAATCATTCCTATAACTCCGTAAAACTGATTAAAAAGTGAAAATAAAACGAAAAGAACGAAAAAGTTTTACATCCTAAAAAGAAAAATCTAAGTTAAAAGAAATGAAAATCACCTTGAAATCATTTTTACGGGTTTATAACACTGAAATAGAAAGCTATAAAAACATAAGTTAACAAAACTAAGTAAGAAAATTAACTAAAACATAAAACTAAAAAGCTAAACTCATACACACACATACACGTATTAAAAAGACAAGAAAATAAAGCCAAAACAAGGAAAGAAATAAGATTGCATAAGAGTAATCACATAGTTGAAGTCCAAATCCATAAAAAGAGAGAAAATCTACAATTTTATTAAGCTAAAAACGAAGATTACAAAGCTAAGAAAATAAAGGAGGGGGGAAGAAATTTCCCTTACATAGCATTTGGATTTCATTTCAACAGCATATCCCGATACAAAATGGTTCAAAAGAAGGAACAAGAACTCAAGCAGAACACAGCTATTTATAGGCAGAAAATTTACAAGTACACGCCCTCTGACACGGGCGTGTCGGGGGCGTGTCGACACTATTCATGATGGCGGCCGTCGATTTGACATCAAAGTGGACTTCGGGCTGTACAGGTGTCGGTCACGCAGAGGTCACGCCCCAGGTCACGGGCGTGACGGTGGGCGTGTCAAGGAGGTGGATCTGGGCGCGGGTCGCGCTGAAAGTCGTCGCGCGGGTCTTGTCGGTCAGGTGGAGATGTCACGCCCCAGGTCACGGGCGTGACTCTGGGCGTGTCGGTTGGTGTCGACACTCGACAAACGTCGAGCGAAAAATGTCGAGTTGAAAATCGTCGAGCGGGAAGACGTGTCACGCCCTAGGTCACGGGCGTGACTCTAGGCGTGTCGAGGGGGTCGACGAACGTCGAGCTGAAAACGTCGAGCGGGTGGACACGGGCTTGGGTCACGCCCCGTGTCGGGTGACACGGGCGTGTCGCCGGGCGTGTCAAGCTTTTCTCTTCAAAATTTGCTGATTGACGGGATTTTGACGTGTCACGCCCCGGTCACGGGCGTGACCAGGAAGTCACGGACGTGACTTGTCAATTTTTGGCAGATTTTTGATATTTTCTGAAACATAAAATAAAATAAGTTAGTATGATATTTACAATAAAAGCAGCAATTTATTAAGCAAAAACATGAAAAAAAGACGAAAAAAAATGAAAACGACTAAATTAATGTACACAAAAATACGTATATTTACAATTCATCAACCGCTGAGACCGCGCAAGCCGTGCGGCCTGGGCGGACAGAGTAGTCTGTCCGCCCACCCTTGGACGTCGTGACCTCTAGGGAGAACCCGGAGCAGGCCGCGTCTAGCGAGCTGGTATCTTGGGAATGATCATCAATTTCTGGGTTAACACGTATGTCAAATTTGACTGTGATTGAAGAACTATTTGATTCAATTCGGCACCTACTAGTCTTAGTAACTGAGAACGAATTTGTGGCGGGAAGTTTAGAGGACAATACCGTAGTTATTAAGGGTAAAAATTGGGGCACAAAACTAATGGTCGTGACAGGTCGTCATTCTCGAGGGCCTTTCCGTAATTTAATGCAGCATTTCCGTAATTTAATGCAGCATTTCCGTAATTTATTTTAATTTCAAAATCCTGGTAAAAAAGTATCACAATAAATTATTTGGTACAAGAGAATGAAAAAATATTTGTAGTGTTTTTAAAAGATTATTATTTTCTGAATCTCTGACTACTCATCACTCCTTATTTAACTTCTCCTGAGTTCTGAACCTCCAAATATTTCTGTCCGTAGAAAATAATTAAGTATTTGTTTTGTAATAAACTAATTCAGAGATATAAAATTCATAATAATTGAATAACTCCAAGAATTTGAAATCTCATTCATTTCAACCGTGATTCGGAATGATGCGAAGTTTTTTTGGTTACTCGTAATTTTTTAATAATCGTAATTTACTATTTCATAAAATTATATTCACAAATAAAATTTAAACAAAAATAAAAAAACTTCAAACACAGTAAATAAGAGTTCTAGTATTCGACAAATTTATTGATATTCAAAGCAATTAAGAATTAAATGAAGTAATTAGGTGGTCGTATGCTACTTGTTGTTTGTAGGTTGTGGAGAATGCAATAAGACTTCCTATTGGGGACTTTTTTTCACCGGTCAAATGATTACGATCGCATGATGCAGATTTTAATTAAAGTTCAGTTCATGCGGTCGTAACCGCCTGATCGGTGAAAATAAGTCTCATCAAACGTAGCCTAAATATTTTAAACAAGAATCATTTTTTATTAAATGGCCAGATGACAGACATCAAATTTAGCAGGATAATTGAAGTCATTTATTTTATTTCAGTAATTCCAAGGAGTAGACTATAGGCTCCGTTTGGCACGGTGGTGGTCGTAAATGTTAATGTATATTTAGGTACATAACGGGTTCAGAGGTTTAACATGTCTGATTCAGATACAGGGATATCCGATACCCGTATTAAACCAAGAGTTTGCCTATAAATCCCGAGCTGGGGGCAACGGGAAGGTAGTTCCACTTTGACCACCACCCGGGATGCTTCGAGCGACCTAACATTCTAGAAGTTGCCCTAGCCGCTCGAAAATTCCACGCGGGGTGTTCCCGCGATTTTGTCGTGATGTTGCCGTCTGTATCGAGAGGAGGTTGATCCCTTCGTTGTTTTCATGGAATTCTTCCCCGTTCCACCGCTAGTAAGGAGAAGAAAAGGAAAAGTTGTGCCCAGGTTTTCTCTCGTCGCCGCTACTTTGGGAGAAGTTGTTAAAAATTGTGAAGTGAAAGTGAGTGATTGGAGGACTTGGGCAACCTATCCGAGCGGACTATGCGGACAGGGTTGGCGGACAGCCAGGTCGGCATGGCTGTTGCAGACGGCTTGTTCTGTGGCGGCCTGGGAGGTCTGTTCGCGCGGACTAAGCGAACAGCAGCGGTGGTTTGACAGGCCAACCCATGCTCAGCAGGCAGTTGGATCCCAGAAGGTAACAAAGAGGTTAGAGACTCTATCCGCGGAGTCCGGCAAAAATCGGACTGGACTAGAGCTTGGCAGACCGGCTTGACAGAAGCCTTGGTCTTGCTCTGGTGAAGCGGTAAGTGGAAGCTACGGAGGTCGCCAGTCAGTGAGGACAGGTGCTGGAGTTCGCCGGGGCCGGCGGACTGGTTCCAGTGTCAGCCGGTAAGTGCGGACTGGCCCTTGCGGCCAGTGGTGTGGACTTGGTTGTTTCTGAACCAAGTCCAGGATTGGCTCAGTCCGGGGAGATCGCACAGTGAAGCGCAGACGGATTCTCACTCCGCCAAGCTCGGCAACAGTGCTGTGTGTCTTGGTTGCGAGTTTGGGAAATGCGGACTGAAGTTGCGTCCGCAAGGGCGTGTAGACTGGTGCTGTCTGCAGTGTGTGCAGACTGAAGCTGTGTCCGCGAGTCTGGCAGTTGCCTATCAGCGCGGAAGTGGGTGAATGGAAGGCTTGGGAAACCTATCCGCGCGGACTACGCGGACAGGGTTGGCGGACTGCTAGGTCGGCAGGGATGTTGCAGGCGGTTTGCTCTGTGGCGGCCTGGGCGGTCTGTTCGCGCGGACTACGCGGACAGCACCAGCGGTCTGACAGGCCAGTGTATGCTCAGCAGGTGGTTGACTCCCAGGAAGTAACCGAGCGGATAGGAATGCTATCCGCGGAGTCCGGCATGAAGCGGACTGAAGAACTGGAGCTCGGCAGACCGGTTTGGCAGTTGCCTTGGTCTTGCTCTAGTGAAGCGGCAAGTGGAAGCCGCGGAGACCGCCGGTCAGCGCGGACAGAAACTGGAGGTCGCCCGGTATGGCGGGCTAGATCCAGTGTCCGCCAGTAAGTGCGGACTGGCCCATGTGGCCAGTGGACTGGACTTGGTGAGTCTTGGACCAAGTCCAGGATGGCTCAGTCCGGGGAGATCGCGCAGTGGAGCGCAGGCTGGTTTCTCAGTCCACCAAGCGTAGTAGAAGTGTTGTTGCCTTGTTTGCTAGCTTGGGGAAATGCGGACTGGAGAATTGCTTGTGCAGGAGTGTGCGGACTGGAGCCAGAGTCCGCTGAGTATGGTTTAGCCTTGTGATGAGGTTATGGACTCAGGAGTTGCGGACTGGAGTCTGCTGTTAGCAGACTGGATTGGCGTGTCTGCTAAGTCCGGAGGTTCCTTGGCAATGAGGCAATGGACTTGGGATATGCGGACGGAAGTCGGGTGTCCGCTGAGTCCGGCAGGTGCCTTGATGGCGAGGCTGCGGGCTCGGGTTTTGCGGGCTGATGCCTTGTCCGCAGAATGGCGGACACGGCTGTTGTGGAGTCTGGCTGTGGTGGTCCTGGCTTGGCCTCTGGCGGCAAGGCGGGCTGGATATTGGAGTCCGGCCTTGGAGAAGCTGGGGCGGACTGGCTATCTGCACAGGAGCGGCGAACGAGAATGTGTGTTCGCGGGCTGGCAGACACACTTGTTCTAGCTGCGGGATGTGGCGGTGATCCTATCGGCTAGGGCGGTGACCATACTCATCATCGTGCCTATAAATAGGACCCATGTCACATCAGGAGTAACAGACCTACACCGAAGTAAGTGAACAGTAATTGAGCTCGCATAAGTTGCTGCGGTCTGGACCTTGGTGTCCGCGCGGATAGAGAGTTGACCCGGTTGTGCTGTGCAGGTTGTGCGGATAGCGCTGGAAAGCCAGGACTTGGCTCTGATTGCGGTCAGGGACAGTGCGGACTCTGCGGTTAAGCAACAGGCGGTAAACATCCGGTCGCGGATAGCGACCAGGCGGTCTCCTCTTTGGCAACTTGGTTCGGGGTTCAGGAAGTCGCCTGCTTCAGGCGGACTGTTCCATTCGGTGACGCAGCTTGTGCGGTCTGGCGGCTAGGCGACCTCGCGGTCAGGCGGCCTGCAGATCGGCGGGGAAGAGCTAAGCATTGGAATAAGGGGTGAGTCCGTGCGGCTTGGGTTGCGGTCTGGCGACCTGGCGGACTGAGCGGACTCCACAGCAGTAGACCGGCGGCTTGGTGGTTGAGTCCGCGAGGCTTGTTTTTGGTTCTTGTCTTTGTAACTGTCTCTGCTCTCCCGGTTTGGTTTTTTGGTGAAGCATGTCTCGCCATGTATGTCTCGCCTTGTAAAGAAGTTTGCTCTTGATCAATAAAGAAGCTTGTGCTGCATGTGTTGCTGGTTGTTACTGCTTTGTTGAGATAACCCCTGCTAACTCCACGATCCGGGAAAACTTTCAACATTATAAGTGGGCGTATCCTACTTCGGTTTGTTGAGTTTTCAACAGGGTATCCAAGGAGGCGTCTGCGGTTTGTTGAATTTTAACATGGTATCAAAGCGAGGTTGTTGGAGTGGTCACGCAGTGCTCAATGGAAGTAGTTGCTCTTCTGTAGAGGAAACCAGTGGTAGAACCATGGCAGTGGAGGATGCAAGTTGTCTTGGAATTGATCTTCTTACAGAGACGAACTGTGAACGGTGGATGTCCTGTATGAAGAGCTTTCTTCTTGGCGAGGACCTTTGGGAGGTTGTATGCAGAGCATGAAGGCAAGAGGATACTGCTGGCAATGCTGAGGCAATGAGAGCTTGGAAGGAGGCAAATGCGAAAGCGGAGTCTATTCTCAAGCAGGTGATCTCATCGGAGCTCTTGGACCACATCAGTGGATGTCGGTCGGCTGCGGAGGTTTGGACTTCCCTTGATGGGTTGTTCATGAAGGAGGTGAAGGTTGCTGCTGACGATGGTCCCTCTACTTCGTATCAGAAAGAAAGGAGTGTTTCTCCTAGGCGTGATAGGAAGAGGAAGGAAGGACCAAGGTGCTATAAATGCAAGCAGCAAGGTCATCTTCGGAAGGAGTGCAAGGTTGTCTTGCTCTCGGCGAACGTAGCTCATGTAGGGAGGAAGGAGAAGAACGTGGTTGGGATATCAACTAGTTCTGGAGTTGATCAGATGAATGTCAGTGATAGTGCAGCTATCTGGCATGAAAGACTGGGGCATGTAGGGATGGACAAGCTGAAAGCAATGGCGGAAAGAAGACTCGTAAGAGGCTTGCCTAGATTGTCATCCTATGGCGATGGTCGGGGGTGTGCGGGATGTCAGGAAAGTGGAGCATATCGCTTCATGGTTGACAAAGCACAATCCAGATGTAATGCACCATTGGCGGTTGTCCATTGTGCTCTGGTGGGACCGACCGTCACGGCCAGTCTTGGAGGCAGCAGGTTCATGCTGATATTGGTTGATGACTATTCTAGGTATACTTGGGTATACTTTATGAAGAAGAAGTCCAACATGGTACGCTTGTTTGTGGAGTTCAAGAAGCTTGTGAAAGGCCAACTTGGCCGGAGGATCAAGGTTTTGAGGACAAGTATCGGTGGTGAGTTTGACTCAACCGAGTTCTCACGCTTTTGCAGGAAGCAAGGGATCCGGATGGAGCTTTCTTGTGGACATACTTCACAGCAGGGTAGTATTGCAGCTCGGATGATCCATTGGTTAACGGAGACCTGCAAGTGTTGGCTTCAGAGTAAAGGCGTTCCGAAGGCTCTTTGGGCGGAAGGAATAGCCTGTGCTGCTCATGTCATTAACCAGATGCCTCTTAATCCGATCATAGTGAAACTCCTTATGAGCTGATGTTCGGAGTGAAGCCCTCAGTGAAACACCTTCGGGTGTTTGGATCTACCTGCTATATACACTCTCCGGATGCTCTCAAGACAAAGCTAGTCTTTGTTGGGTATGATGAGCAGAGAAGAAGATGGAGGTGTATGGATCCTGCGACGAAGAAACTCATAGTGTCGAGAGACATTGTTTTCGATGAGTTGACGCCATATTGGGGTAGCTCTTATGTGGAGCTAGAGATAAGCGGGTCAGATGGTGGGCTGAAGGAGGCTGCTGCGAAGGAAGTGGAGTTGCCTGAGTCACCAGGTGCTCCAGGTTGTTCTAGCTCTGGGGCAAAGGCGTCAGAGTCGGGAAGAAGGGGGAGCGATGCTCCAGGTTCTTCTGGCTCGAAGGCGGAGGTTTCCGGTTCAGGAAGCAGGGGGAGCGATGTTCCAGGCAATTCTTGTTCAAGAGGGGAGTCTTCTGGTTCAGGTAGCAGGGGGAGCGTTGCTCCAGGTGCTTTTGGTTCCAGTAAGGAGGCGTCTTGTTCAGGGAGCAAAGAGAGCATTGTTCCGGGTTTGCCCGGGAACGAAGCTGGTTCAATAGCAGCGGAGGTGGTTAGCCATGATCAGGTTATTCGGAGATCGAAGAGGATCAGTAAGCCACCAGCTCGATATAGCGAAGGGAACACGGCGGACTTGGTCCCATGTTTCCTTGTTAGCCCTCAGGTCGAGCAAGGTTCTTCTGGCTGTGATGACCCCACTAGAATCAAGGAGGTGTTTGACACCAAGTCTGAAGAGGTGACTTCTCTCAGAGGCAACGAGGCTTGGACTTCAGTGTCCAAGGAAGTTGGTGATACTCCTGTGATGCATGAGTGGAGGTTGAAGCTGAAGAAGGCAGAGGGAAGCATGGCTCCTTTTGGGAGATGCTGGAGGGCTCCCTCATGGTCCATGATATGCGGGGCGAGGACTATGTCTTGGACATCTCTTCGTATATGCTATCGGAAGGACCAGGTGCAAGGTTACGGGAGCTGCTGGAGTTATTCACCACTTCTCACTTCAAGGGGGAGTGTTGAATTCTGTGAAGTGAAAGTGGGTGAATGGAAGGCTTGGGAAACCTATCCGCGCGGACTACGCGGACAGGGTTGGCGGACTGCTAGGTCGGCAGGGATGTTGCAGGCGGTTTGCTCTGTGGCGGCCTGGGCAGTCTGTTCGCGCAGACTACGCGGACAGCAGCAGCGGTCTGACAGGCCAGTGTATGCTCAGCAGGCAGTTGACTCCCAGGAAGTAACCGGGCGGATAGGAATGCTATCCGCGGAGTCCGGCATGAAGCGGACTGAAGAACTGGAGCTCGGCAGACCGGTTTGGCAGTTGCCTTGGTCTTGCTCTAGTGAAGCGGCAAGTGGAAGCCGCGGAGACCGCCGGTCAGCGCGGACAGAAACTGGAGGTCGCCCGGTATGGCGGGCTAGATCCAGTGTCCGCCAGTAAGTGCGGACTGGCCCATGTGGCCAGTGGACTGGACTTGGTGAGTCTTGGACCAAGTCCAGGATGGCTCAGTCCGGGGATATCGCGCAGTGGAGCGCGGGCTGGTTTCTCAGTCCGCCAAGCGTAGTAGAAGTGTTGTTGCCTTGTTTGCTAGCTTGGGGAAATGCGGACTGGAGAATTGCTTGTGCAGGAGCGTGCGGACTGGAGCCAGAGTCCGCTGAGTCTGGTTTAGCCTTGTGATGAGGTTATGGACTCAGGAGTTGCGGACTGGAGTCTGCTGTTAGCAGACTGGATTGGCGTGTCCGCTAAGTCCGGAGGTGCCTTGGCAATGAGGCAATGGACTTGGGATATGCGGACGGAAGCCGGGTGTCCGCTGAGTCCGGCAGGTGCCTTGATGACGAGGCTGCGGGCTCGGGTTTTGCGGGCTGATGCCTTGTCCGCAGAATGGCGGACACGGCTGTTGTGGAGTCCGGCTGTGGTGGTCCTGGCTTGGCCTCTGGCGGCAAGGCGGGTTGGATATTGGAGTCCGGCCTTGGAGAAGCTGGGATGGACTGGCTATCTGCACAGGAGCGGTGAACTGGAATGTGTGTCCGCGGGCTGGCGGACACACTTGTTCTAGCTGCGGGCTGTGGCGATGATCCTATCGGCTAGGGCGGTGACCATACTCATCATCGTGCCTATAAATAGGACCCATGTCACATCAGGAGTAACAGACCTAGACCGAAGTAAGTGAACAGTAATTGAGCTCGCGTAAGTTGCTGCGGTCTGGACCTTGGTGTCCGCGCGGATAGAGAGTTGACCCGGTTGTGCTGTGCAGGTTGTGCAGATAGCGCTGGAAAGCCAGGACTTGGCTCTGATTGCGGTCAGGGACAGTGCGGACTCTGCGGTTAAGCAACAGGCGGTAAACAGCAGGTCGCGGATAGCGACCAGGAGGTCTCCTCTTTGGCAACTTGGTTCGGGGTTCAGGAAGTCGCCTGCTTCAGGCGGACTGTTCCATTCGGTGACGCAGCTTGTGCGGTCTGGCGGCTAGGCGACCTCGCGGTCAGGCGGCCTGCAGATCGGCGGGGAAGAGCTAAGCATTGGAATAAGGGGTGAGTCCGCGCGTCTTGGGTTGCGGTCTGGCGACCTGGCGGACTGAGCGGACTCCACAGCAGTAGACCGGCGGCTTGGTGGTTGAGTCCGCGCGACTTGTTTTTGGTTCTTGTCTTTGTAACTGTCTCTGCTCTCCCGGTTTGGTTTTTTGGTGAAGCATGTCTCGCCATGTATGTCTCGCCTTGTAAAGAAGTTTGCTCTTGATCAATAAAGAAGCTTGTGCTGCATGTGTTGCTGATTGTTACTGCTTTGTTGAGATAACCCCTGCTAACTACACGATCCGGGAAAACTTTCAACATTATAAGTGGGCGTATCCTCCTTCGGTTTGTTGAGTTTTCAACAGGGTATCCAAGGGGGCGTCTGCGGTTTGTTGAATTTTAACAGTTGCGTCTGCAAGGGCGTGTAGACTGGTGCTGTCTGCAGTGTGTGCAGACTGAAGCTGTATCCGCTGAGTCCGGCAGTTGCCTTTATGGCGTGGCTGTGGGCTCGGGATAAGCGGACTGGAGCTGTGTCCGCTGAGTCCGGTAGTTCCCTTGGTGGCATGGTTGTGGGCTCAGATAAGCGGACTGGAGCTGTGTCCGCGGATAGGCAGGCAGTTACTGCAGAGTTCAGCTATGGCGTTCTTCGCTTGGCCTGTGGTGACTAGGCGGACTGGTGTTACTGTCCGGCTGTAACGCCCCCACTCGTCACATGACATATAACGGTGGGTCCGGTCAGGGACCCACGCCATAGGTCACAGACAAGTGGAGGAATTACTTGTGGTGATCAAATTCTATTCGTATCCTTAACCTAATCCATTCTAGCGCAGCATTTTTAAGTAGTATAAACTCAACTCCAGGAATGTCCACTAATACATAAATTCCACATTTATATATATCCAAACCAGGAATGTATACAACCCACACACACATGGCCTTAAGGCCTTACAGGTTTCTCTTTTTACACATATACAGGTTCGTACATCGGCACGCAGTCCGGCCACACATGAAATCCAACCACGATTCTCTTGGCCTTCAAGGGCCTTAGAAGCAAGATTTCAATCCGCTCATTTCATTTCAAGCCACAACACCTGCAAGTAGACATCCACCAAAGAGCGACAAACAAAGTAACGGTGAGCTACAGCTGACCAATTATAACGACCCTACCCCATGCCCGGGGCAGCGGTTCCTTCCCCATATGCATTTGCAAGTATAATAGCTAACAATCACACACATCAAATCACAAACGCCGATCGTAGCCAGACACTTCGTGCACTCAGGGCACCTTACGGTGTACCGGAAACCTATGGTAACACCACCAACGAACGGTAATTAACTTGATGGCTGGCCGATCCTAGTCACCCCAGCACGCATGCTGGTTGCATTCCGCCCAAACCAAGCAGAGGTAGGTACCGCATGGCAAACATGAGAATTCATCCATCAGATCGACCCACTTTTATTTCGGTGTAGCAAGTCGGGCTATCGCACGCTCCCGGACACTGCCACCAATCGATCTCTCCAACATGCCCAGGTACAGGTTTTCCTTGCCCGTGCTCATATCGTCACTAGGCGCACCGTGATGCAGGTCGGCCTTCCCTTCCTGGGTAGCCGCTGTAAGACCCCCCATTTTTTTTTCCTTTTCGACTCCGGGGTCTTAGGCCCAGAACCGCCGTTTTGCGGTGACTCCTTCACGCCCTGAAGGGTCATCACCACAAAGCGCCGATTCTGCCGGCCGAATTCGATCACAAAAAAGTAGCATAAAGATGTAAATGCAAATTGCAGTCCATAGAGAATCACATGTCATAATAAAAATAACTCCCGAAGGGAGTGCCCACAGAAAAATACATCAGAGTAGCAAAATACGGGCTTATGCCCGGTACAACATATCCTCACTACAAAATCACTCATGCGGAAGCAGAAACAAAACTACTCAAGGTCGAGACTCACAGTCCCGGCTGTATGAACTCCGGAGCTAGACTGCCCCACCTCCAAGCGCACCGGTCTCTGGGGCTGCTCCTCCATGCTGGTCTCCACGATCCCCTAAATGATGCGGTTCGAAAACCGTTAGTGTAAAAGACTAAGTCCTATCATCCCCCGCCCCTTCCCCCACGGCTCATAGGCACCGAGCGGAGAGGAAGAAAGGGGAGGACTAGAAGGTGGAGAATATCAAAAGCAGATGGCAGCGGTCCTATACTAGCAATTCTATAGCATGTAAAGACAATAAGCTGAAATATGAAAAGTAACCTTCACTTATGTGAAAACACATAAGCCAAGGGGTCTTCTGCAAGGCTCCCATCGTATAAAAAGTCCCATACCAATTCATACGATGGGGTGTCGGTTATCAAACGGCAGTAAATATATATATATTATATATATATATAAATATATATATATATATATATATCCAAATTTAACCTTAATTTATAAACTTGCCCACACAAGCTTATAGACCAAGGGGTCGTTTTGCAGGTCCTAAAGTATAAGCGTCCCATTCCACTTATACTTTAGGTGTCAAGGTTAAAGGAAACGATTATGCTATGACATGCAAGTGGGTATGATGGACATGCAAGTGCAACACACACACCCGACTCTATGCACACAGACCTTTAGTTCCCCCTTTCTGGAGCCGTAACCTCCCAGGATACCTCCGTAGTGGCAGACGGAAGCGGTGGGTTGGGCCTCGCCCACCTCTAAACCAGTAAATCACTACCGGTCAGACCTATCGTACGCCTCAACGCTTGGTGCACGAAGCAGACTCCTGCGTACTCTTGCCGGCTGGCGCACCGGACTTCTGTTGGCGAAGTGCTAACCACACTTGCCGAGTCAACGTATTGGCGTCGGTGTATCGACCCTCCAATACCGAAGACCCACCAACTTAATTTCCTTTCCTGTTATGCACATGCAAATTAGCGTAATCAAGAACCGAGCCGAAGCTCCCCGGACCATCACGTCCGTCTCAAACAATCGAGTCGAAGCTCCCGGACCCAAAGTCCGCCTTTTTACCATCCGAGCCAAAGCTCCCAGCTAACATCCGGTGCCATCAGTGTTTGTGAAATGTTCAACCCTAAATACTAAGTTACTCTTTTCAGCTTGTTAAAAAAGTTTACGTTAACCCAGGACTGCCCCCGGTATTCCCTGTGAAGGGCTCTCAAGGGGCACTAGGAACTATGTTGGGATTACGCCCAGCGTTCCCTTTCGCAAGGTACTTATTTTGTTATTGGTTGATTTCCCTTACCCTTTGCTTTCTCATGTTTCGATATGCTAATCCTAGGGTGATTTGACTCAAACTCTCTCCTTGGGTAGGACGATCTTTCGTCGGACCCGAATGCGTCTAAACCCTAGGCAAAAACCACACTCTACTCACTCATCTTCCATAGATGCCACCCATTCTACTTATCCTTCCAGCAATCCATCAAGACCCATCACACGTGCTCTAATTCATATCCAAAATGATTTCCTGCAGTTTTGCTATATGCAGACCACTTAAGCAACATGACCCGTAAAAAGGGAAGTACATGAAATACTCATCCAGTACCATTATGATAATTACTAGAGGGCTAAAATGATATTTGAAGCATAAATCCAGAAATCCATAATTTTCCTAATTTGTCTGATAATTTATTTATTTAATCTAGTATCCAAAAAGCTCAAGTTTGAACATGAAGTAGTAATTTCAGACAAGCTAATGTTCCAATAAATTTATGGTAATTACAAAATGCATAATCAACTCTAATGCCTAAGTCTTCAAATTTTTCAGCAAGGTTTGGGCCCTTAAATGTAATTTCAAAGTTACCTCATAAAAAGTCAATTTAAACGATTTTACAGTAATAAAACCTCCAAAAATTCAGAGAACATTCAGGGATGATTGTGATGGCCTACAAATACCCTAGAAAAAGTTTCATAATTTAACATTTAAAAATAAGGCTATATTTGATTTTCTCATGAAATTTCAAGTTTATGGGTTAATGAACAAAGTATACTAATTAACCATCAAATATTTCCACAAAAATTCTCACATGATAATATTGAGCTAGAAATACTATGTAGCAAGTTTCATAATTGTTCAATAAGTAATGGGCTCTTGCAAGAATTATTTAGTATGTAAACAAAATAAAGAGCTTGTGAAGTAGATGCCCTAACTAGATATCCAAAAATTCTATCAAAATTAATACATGATTAGTATAGCCTAAAACTACCTCTGCCAATGTTTCATGCCCTTTCAATGGGCAGTGAGACCACAATAGCCAAATTATTAATTAGGGCAATCCTATTGGTTACAAATGAAGTGCTACAAATATTGATCATAACTCCTCAAGTAAATTATCAGAGGCTCAAAATATCCTCATTCCCTCACTACCCAAATTTGGTTAAGTTTCAAGATGTTTAGCTAACTCAAACCTACACTACAAGTTTTAGGTCCTAAGCTAGGGTTAGGGTTTTGGGGACCCTACCCTTTTCAAAATTAGCTAATATTTTTAACAGAGGGTTGTATTCATCCTAGGAACCTCCTTGCAAAAGTTGGTGTTCATCCAAGGTGTTTAGGACCCATGCCCTTCACAAGGCAAAAAGGTCCCTCCTTAGGGTTTGGCCTAGGAACTTAGGGCAAATCAATTCCACACTACCCCACATTCCATGGGGAGGTGCTAAGTGCCATAATAAGTCAGTGGCCCAAATTTCAGCCTCTATTGAGGTGATTTGGTCACTCAAATTCAGAAATGCACTTTTTGACCAAAATGCCCTTATTAAGGTATAGTTAGGGTTGGGTCAAAACCTATTCACAACATATACAAATTAGGTGAAACTCTATACAGATACCTAACATGAGCCCAGGGACCACTCACCAAAATTTGGGAGGGTTTGAAGGTAATTTGACTACTTAATTTAATTACCCTAGATTTATTAAATAAAGACAAAAACTTTAGGAAATTTGTGTCCAAAACTTCTGATCTTTGGGCAGGCCCTAGGTATAGGTAGGTTAGGTTCCCTGCCAAAATTTCAACTGATTTGGGCTAGGGATGAAGTGTGGGCACTCAATTTAATGACTGCCTAGCCCTAAGGGTATGTCCCACCAAAATGGGTGCCCTGGTCAGACCATGCACCCAAATGGGTTCACACAAATTTTAAAATAAAATAGAATCAGAGGGCTACAACTTTTGTGTTGAAAGTTTATCCACCAGAAGAACCTAAGTATTTTTAAAAATTAAAACCTTTTAATGTATAATGTGTGACAGAAATGAAATAATCCAGAAATGATTTCCTAAAGTTTATTCCCTGATGCAGCACGAATCTTGGCGCAGGGATCAACGGCATCCGGTCATCTTCTCCATTCAGCCAACGATCCCGATTGATCCCGCCTGGAGCAACTTCCAAATGCCACCGCCGGCGATCCGGCCGCCTCCCCGGCCGGCCACCGCCACCACCACCTCCGTTGAGGTGCTGGCCGTTGCCAGGCGGCGGCTTGGCCGCCGGAGGGCCGTTTTCCGGCGATCCCGAGAGGAGGATTTCCATGGAAAAAACCATGAAATTTCGAAATGGATTTGGGCTCAATTGAACCCGAACCTTGAACCTAGTGATTGCTAAGAACTATCCATGAGAGAAGGGGTGGAGGAGGACCTTCTTGGCGGCCTGAATGCGGGAAGAGCGGCGGGATGCCATTGACGACGACGGCGGCGCTCGGCTTCTGCAACAGTACAGTGGGATGGCTCGTCTCCTCCAGGTAAACGCTCGAAAATATTCCCCTTGACCCCCTGATGGTGTTTTAATGGCAATTGGGGAAGGGGGGTGGCTGGTTCTTCAATGGCCATCAACACCATTAATGGTGTTGCTCGGGTAGAGTGGAGGGGGGCTGAATCCACCCCTTGGTGGCCGGGAAACGGCTGGAATCAACTCCTCTCCCCTAGAGGAGTTGATTGCAGCCATAAATGGTGGCTGTTAGCCTCCCTTGGCCGGCCTTCCACTCTCCCCTTCCTCTTCCTCATCTTCTCTCTCCTCCATTATCATGGAGGGGAACTCCTTTCTCTCTCATAGTCACCTCTGGTTGACTGGTCAACCCCACAAGTTAAATGCAGCCCACTTGGTTATGATGGTCATGGAAGTGGGGTTAGCCTAAGGGAGAAGTGGCTTGGGCTTGGGTTAGCCCTTTTGGGCTAGGTTTGACTTGACCTAAATGAGGGTTGACCCGGGCCAATTTGACCATCTGGGTTGACCCCATTGGGTTTTTAGTGGCCCATTGGACTCCATTAAGGTCTAGGGTTACTTGAATAGGGTTGGTTGGGCATCTTGGTGGTCACATGTCTCTTGGCAAGGGCACTTTAACCATTTTAGGGCTAAAGTTGACTTGGGTCAACATGACCAACTAGGTTGACCCCTATGGGTCCTTGGTGACCCATTGGCTTCCCCTAAGGTCTAGGTAGGGTTATGTAGGGTTACCCTGCACTTTGGAGGTCACATACCCTTAGTAAGGGTACTTTGACCAGATTAGGAGCTTGAGTTGACCTGGGTCAACCTGGCCTCTAGGGCTGGCCCCAATGTGCCCTTAGTGACCCATTGACCTCACTTTAGGGTTAGGAGGGCTTAGGTGGGGTCCTCTAGGCTAGAAGTAGGTCAATTGACCCTAAGTAGGCTAGTTTGACCCATTTAGGGCTAGGGTTGAACTTGGTCAACTGAGCCTCTTTGGTTGACCCCAATGGGTCCTTTTGGCTCTAATGGGCCTCCCAAGGTATTAGAGGTGTTGTGGTAGGGTCTTGGGGTTAGGGTGTAGCCCATGGTCATCCTAAACCATTGCTCAGAGTTCTACTATTTGCAGACCATGATGATCTTCCACATTCTGTCCCCTATCTCTTGGCCCATTTCTGGCTTCCTAGACCTTGTCATGACCTAGTCATGGCCAAAATCACTCTTAGGGGTCTAGTTGGAAATGAGATGTTACAAATCCCAATAAACAAAACAAAGATTTCGTCCCCGAAATCAAGGTTGAGCCTACAGGACTTCCTACCGAAGAAAAGGAACTTGTAACATCCCATCATGACGCCGTGTTTGCTAAATTAAGTTTAAAGGGAAACCTTGATCTATGACCATTTCGCCCAGTCGGCAAACCAAGATCCCAATAAACAAGGATAAGCCCCCAATAAACAAAAGATAAGCCTCTATCTGCCTAGAGTAGCCCTTAGTAATTTAAAGCAGAAAAATAAATTAACATCTTGAGGGGTCTAAGAGGTATACCTGACTGAATAGCTCTGGGTATCTTTGTCACATCAGGTCCTGCGGCTCGCAGGTATGCTCCTCCTGGCAGTGGTTCCTCCACAGGACCTTAACTAGTGGGACCTTCTTGTGTCGCAAGACCCGTACTCCTCGGTCGTCGATCCTCACCGGCTCCAAACGAACCGACCGGTCTGAAGCTACCAGCCCTTCGGGGGTCAAAATCTGCTGCTCCGGGCGTAGCAGAGCCCTCCTCAGCGAAGAAATATGGAAGACGTCGTGCAGCGCTTCCAGCTCCGGTGGTAACTCCAGCCTGTAGGATAGGGGTCCGATCCGCTCCAGGATCCTGTAAGGGCCCATGTACCTAGGGCTGAGCTTCTTCCTCCGACCACGCACCCGCGAGACTCCATGCATGGGCCGGATCTTCAGAAACACACGGTCTCCCACCTGGAACTCCACCTACCGATGTCGGGCGTCATAATACTTAGCCTGTCTGCTCTGCGCCTCTAGCATCCTATCTCTGATCAGCCTCACCTGAGCCTCGGTGTCTTCAACAAACTCTGATCCCAACACCTTCGGATCTTCGTCCTGAACCCAAGAAAGCGGGGTCCGGAATCTCCTCCCATACAAGGCTTCGTAAGGTGCCATCCTGATGCTGGACTGGTAGCTGTTGTTATAGGAGAACTCGACCAGGGGTAAGAGTTTCTCTCACGGTTCCCCGCAGTCCAAAGTGCATAGCCTCAGAAGGTCTTCCAGCATCCGGTTGGTGCGTTCTGTCTGCCCGTCCGTTTGGGGATGAAATGCAGTGTTGAAGGTCAATCGCGTGCCTAAGTAAGCTTGCACGGATCTCCACTCCCTGGATGTGAACCGGCCATCCCAATCCGACACTATCGTCTTGGGCACCCCGTGATATCGAATGAACTGCTCCACAAATCTCCGTACTAAAACTCCCACAGCGTCGTCCTTCCTGATCGGAATGAACCTGGCTACCTTAGTCAACCGATCGACGATGACCCAAATCGAGTCATTCCCTGTTTGTGATCGGGGAAGTCCGTGAATAAAATCCATCGCGATGTCTTCGAACTTCCACTCCGGTACCGGGAGTGGTTGCAACAACCCCGCAGGGTTTTTGCACTCTGCCTTCACCAGCTGACAAGCTTCGCAGTGGGTCACAAACCGAGTAATATCCTTCTTCATGCCAGGCCAGTACATAGTCTTCTTCAAATCCGCAGTCATCTTCGTGATGCCCGGGTGCACCGAGTATCTGCTGTGGTGGGCTTCCGCCATGATATCCTCCCGGACCTCGCCTCCTCCCGGTATATAAGTCCGACCTCTGAAGCATACCACGCCGTCCCTCATCGTATAATCTCATGCTGTACCATTCTCCAAGGACCGGAATATCGGCTCCAGATCGACATCTCGCCTCTGTCCCTCTCTGACTCCGTCCCGGATATCATCTGTAGCACTCACCGCTGCTAAATACTCCGTGTAAAGCTCGGGGTCCTCGGATGACACCAGTGTGATGTGCATATCCTCCAATCTCCTGGCCAACTCCATAGACATAACCTGAGTCCCGACTGCGGAAGTGGCAGCTCTCCGACTCAATGCGTCCGCCACCACGTTTGCCTTCCCTGGATGGTAGTGCATCTCATACTGATAATATGGAAGGAACTCCACCCAGCGCCTCTGCTTGATGTTCAGTTCCTTCTGCGTGTCCACGTATTTCAGGTTCTTGTGGTCGGAATAGATATCGCAGTGGACTCCGTAAAGGTAATGGCGCCAGACCTTAAAAGCAAAAACGACCGCCCCCATCTCATGGTCGTGCACCGGATAGTTCTGCTCGTGCTTCTTCAACTGGCAAGATGCATATGCAATCACCTGGCCCTTCTGCATCAGTACAGCTCCCATACCCTGGTAGGAAGCATCAGTGTAGACCTGAAATCCCTCCCTCCCCGAGGGGAGAGTAAGAATGGGAGCCGAGGTTAGCCGATCCTTCAGCTCCTGGAAAGCTATCTGGCATTGCGGGGTCCACACGAACGGTACCTCCTTCTTCGTCAAGGATGTGAGCGGGAAGGCGATTCGAGAGAATCCCTCCACGAACTTCCGGTAATAACCGGCAAGTCCTAGAAAACTCCGTACGTCGGTGGCTGTCTTCAGCTGCGGCCAATCCCGAATAGCCTGAATCTTTGCCAGATCCACTGCCAATCCGGCTCCACTGATGATGTGGCCTAAGAAGCCCACCTCCTTCAGCCAGAACTGACATTTACTAAACTTCGCATATAGGTGATTCTCCCGCAGTCTCTGCAGGGTCAGTGTCAGATGGCGGGTGTGCTCCTCCTCCGTCCTCGAGTAAATGAGGATGTCATCGATGAACACAATGACAAACACATCCAGATATTCCTTGAAGACTTGGTTCATGAGGGTCATGAACGCTGATGGTGCGTTGGTGAGTCCGAAGGGCATCACCGTAAACTCGTATAAAACATATCAGCTGCTAAAAGCAGTCTTCTGAATGTCCTCCTCCCGAATCCGAAGCTGGTAGTATCCCGACCTCAAATCTAATTTCGAGAAAAACTGCTCTCCCTGCAGCTGGTCGAACAGCTCGTCTATCCTTGGCAGTGGATAGGTGTTCCAGACCGTCAGCCGATTTAGTGCTCGATAGTCGATGCACAATCTGAGGGTCCCATCTTTCTTCTTGACGAACAATACCGGGGCTCCCCAAGGTGAAGAGCTTGGCCGGACAAATCCGGCTTCCACTAACTCCTGAAGCTGGCTCCGGAACTCCGTCAACTCCTTTGGGGCCATCCGGTAGGGTGCCTTGGATGCTGGCTTGGCCCCCGGCACAAGCTGTATCTGGAAGTCCTGCTCCCTGCGCGGGGGTAACCCGGGTAACTTCTCCGGAAAGACGTCCTCAAACTCCCGCACCACCGGAATATTCGATAAAGAACTCGTGGCCTCCGCCATCTCAAACAACACCTCGTAGACCTCCACCCCCTGTAAATAGGCCTTGACGGCCTGTACTGAAGATAAGGGTATACGTAAGGCAGGTCTTATACCTTCGATGATGATGGTAGACTCCCCGTGCCTCACGGTGATCCTCTTCGCTTGACAATCGATCTGAGCATGGTTCCACTGTAGCCAAATCATGCACAGGATCAGCTCGAAGACTGGCATCCTCAGGACCATTGCCGAAACTTCGAACGACTTTCCACCAATCTCCGCCTCCATACTACAGTGGGCTGAGGTGAGTATCTCCGATCCGTCGGGTAGACGCACTCTACTCAATCGGCCTGTGAACCGTTCCACTCCTTCCAGCCCTTCCAGAAAGGCCTCCGACACAAACGAGTGCGAGGCACCCGTGTCGAACAGAGTATAGGCGGGCTTGCCGCTGATGAAGACTATACCTGTGATGATTAAAGGTCTTAGTATTTTATAACACATTTTCTTTCCTATTTATTCTACCTAGGGCAGTACTCATTTGTTGGGCAATTGAGAACGGAAATTAAATTTACACAACTTAACATCTTAGCTTACCTGTGATGACCCGCTCTGGGTTTCGAGGCTGTGCTAAGTCCAAGGCATATACTTGCTCCCTTTCCTGTCTTCGGTGTCCTCCCTGATAACCACGTCCTCGGCCGCGTCCTCGAACTCCGAAATGCTGGGCAGGTGGGCCACCCTGTGGTGCTGGAGGTGGTGCCCCCCTCATGGGGCAATTTCTCCGGAGGTGTCCCACCTGATGACAATGGAAGCACTCCGGCGGGGGATACGCCATACCCCCGGGTCTCGGCATCTCCTGTATCCGGAGAGGTTGAGGGGCCAAAACCACCTGCTCTCTCGGCTCCTGCCTCACCTCCTGACGAGGCTGCTCCTCTGCCCTTCTCCCGTCTGGTATGGTGCCTCGCCGCTAATCATTTCGGGCCCTCCGACCCTGATCCTCCGCTTGCCGCTTCCGGCCCCGAGTGGCGTGCCAATCGGCCTCAATCCTCTTCGCCATCTCCAAAATCCGGGAGATAGGCCCGTCAGAGACAAACAGCAAGGCCTCCCTCAACTCCTCTTTTAGGCCCTTGTAAAATCTCTTGACGTAACCTGCTTCGTCCAGCTGGTAAGAGCCCGCATATCGGGCCAAATGATCGAACTCTCGGTGGTACTCCACCACCGTCCTGGTGCCCTGCCTCAGCTGCAAGAACCGCTCCTCCAACTCGTCCCTGGCCGACTGCGGAACAAAGTGCTCCAGCAGCGTGGCCCTGAATTCCTCCCAAGTGATTTCTGCAATCTCCCTATCAGCAAATGTCGTGTCCAACAGCGTCTTCCACCACCTCTTAGCATGGGACTCCAAGCAAGATACTACCAGGGCCACCCTCTCCTCCCAAGGGCATCATATCCCAGTCAACATCTCATACATAACATCCAGCCACTCCTCTGTCCGCACTGCCGACTCTTTCCCCAAGTATGATGGGGGAGAGAGTCCTCGGAAGGTGCTCATCCAGTTGGCCCCTGGGTTTGGCTGCTGTGCTGGAGCCTGCTGAGCCCGAAAGGCCTCAAGGATAGCTGTAAGGGTCTGCCCCATGTCTGACTGAAGGAAGGGTGTGGGGACCATGGGAGGTGGTGCAATATCTGGGGTCTGCTGAGCTCCACCTTGTGGGGTGGGCTGAGCTGGGGGCTGCAAAACGAACTACATTAGTAGATAATCGACTCAATGCCTAATGAAAGTGGACAATTTACATGTGATCCCCATATGGGCACACCACTGCTTCCGCTGCTTAGTTTGTCCCCAAACTAAATCCGCACGGGGGTGACCCAGGGTTGTGGACTGCTACTTTTCAACCGAGGTCAGCTTTGATACCACTTGTAAGACCCCCCCTTTTTTTTCCTTTTCGACTCCGGGGTCTTAGGCCCAGAACCGCCGTTTTGCGGTGACTCCTTCACGCCCTGAAGGGTCATCACCACAAAGCGCCGATTCTGCCTGCCGAATTCGATCACAGAAAAGTAGCATAAAGATGTAAATGCAAATTGCACTCCACAGAGAATCACATGTCATAATAAAAATAACTCCACGAAGGGAGTGTCCACAAAAAAATACATCAGAGTAGCAAAATACGGGCTTATGCCCGGTACAACATATCCTCACTACAAAATCACTCATGCGGAAGCAGAAAAAAAAACTACTCAAGGTCGAGACTCACAGTCCCGGCTGTATGAACTCCGGAGCTAGACTGCCCCACCTCCAAGCGCACCGGTCTCTGGGGCTGCTACTCCATGCTTGTCTCCACGATCCCCTAAATGATGCGGTTTGAAAACCGTTAGTCTAAAAGACTAAGTCCTATCATCCCCCGCCCCTTCCCCCACGGCTCCTAGGCACCGAGCGGAGAGGAAGAAAGGGGAGGACTAGAAGGTGGAGAATATCAAAAGCAGATGGCAGCGGTCCTATACTAGCAATTCTATAGCATGTAAAGACAATAAACTGAAATATGAAAAGTAACCTTCACTTATGTGAAAACACATATGCCAAGGGGTCTTCTGCAAGGCTCCCATCGTATAAAAAGTCCCATACCAATTCATACGATGGGGTGTCGGTTATCAAACGACAGTAAATATATATATATATATATCCAAATTTAACCTTAATTTATAAACTTGCCCACACAAGCTTATAGACCAAGGGGTCGTTTTGCAGGTCCTAAAGTATAAGCGTCCCATTCCACTTATACTTTAGGTGTCAAGGTTAAAGGAAACGATTATACTATGACATGCAAGTGGGTATGATGGACATGCAAGTGCAACACACACACCCGACTATGTGCACACAGACCTTTAGTTCCCCCTTTCTGGAGCCGTAACCTCCCAGGATACCTCCGTAGTGGCAGACGGAAGCGGTGGGTTGGGCCTCGCCCACCTCTAAACCAGTAAAGCACTACCGGTCAGACCTATCGTATGCCTCAACGCTTGGTGCACGAAGCGGACTCCTGCGTACTCTTGCCGGCTGGCGCACCGGACTTCTGTTGGCGAAGTGCTAACCACACTTGCCGAGTCAACGTATTGGCGTCGGTGCATCGACCCTCCAATACCGAAGACCCACCACCTTAATTTCCTTTCCTGTTATGCACATGCAAATTAGCGTAATCAAGAACCGAGCCGAAGCTCCCCGGACCATCACGTCCGTCTCAAACAATCGAGCCGAAGCTCCCCGGACCCAAAGTCCACCTTTTAACCATCCGAGCCGAAGCTCCCAGCTAACATCCGGTGCCATCAGTGTTTGTGAAATGTGCAACCCTAAATACTAAGTTACTCTTTTCAGCTTGTTAAAACAGTTTACGTTAACCCAGGACTGCCCCCGGTATTTCCTGTGAAGGGCTCTCAAGGGGCACTAGGAACTGTGTTGGGATTACGCCCAGCGTTCCCTTTCGCAAGGTACTTATTTTGTTATTGGTTGATTTCCCTTACCCTTTGCTTTCTCATGTTCCGATATGCTAATCCTAGGGTGATTTGACTCCAACTCTCTCCTTGGGTAGGACGATCTTTCGTCGGACCCAAACGCCTCTAAACCCTAGGCAAAAACCACACTCTACTCACTCATCTTCCATAGATGCCACCCATTCTACTTATCCTTCCAGCAATCCATCAAGACCCATCATACGTGCTCTAATTCATATCCAAAATGATTTCCTGCAGTTTTGCTATATGCAGACCACTAAAGCAACATGACCCGTAAAAAAGGGAAGTACATGAAATACTCATCTAGTACCCCTATGATAATTACTAGAGGGCTAAAATGATATTTGAAGCATAAATACAGAAATCCATAATTTTCCTAATTTGTCTGATAATTTATTTATTTAATCTAGTATCCAAAAAGCCCAAGTTTGAGCATAAAGTAGCAATTTTAGACAAGATAATGTTCCAATAAATTTATGGTAATTACAAAATGCATAATAAACTCTAAGGACTAAGTATTCAAATTTTTCAGCAAGGTTTGGGCTCTTAAATTTAATTTCAAAGTTACCTCATAAAAAGTCAATTTAAAAGATTTTACAGTAATAAAACCTCCAAAACTTCAGAGAAAATTCAGGGATGATTGGCATGGCCTACAAATACCATAGAAAAAGTTTCATAATTTATCATTTAAAAATAAGGCTATATTTGATTTTCTCATGAAATTTCAAGTTTATGGGTTAATGAACAAAGTATACTAATTAACCATCAACTATTTCCACAAAAATTCCCACATGCTAATATTGAGCTAGAAACACTATGTAGCAAGTTTCAGAATTTTTCAATAAGTAATGGGCTCTTGCAAGAATTATTTAGTATGTAACCAAAATAAAGCGCTTGTGAAGTAGATGCCCTAACTAGATATCCAAAAATTCTATCAAAATTCATACATGATTAGTATAGCCTAAAACTACCTCTGCCAATGTTTCATGCCCTTTCAATGAGCAGTGAGACCACAATAGCCAAATTATTAATTAGGGCAATCCTATTGGTTACAAATGAAGTGCAACAAATATTGAACAAAACTCCTCAAGTAAATTATCAGAGGCTCAAAATATCCTCATTCCCTCACTACCCAAATTTGGTTAAGTTTCAAGATGTTTAGCTAACTCAAACCTACACTACAAGTTTTAGGTCCTAAGATAGGGTTAGGGTTTTGGGGACACTACCCTTTTCAAAATTAGCTAATATTTTTAACAGAGGGTTTTATACATCCTAGGAACCTCCTTGCAAACTTTGGTGTTCATCCAAGGTGTTTAGGACCCATGCCCTTCACAAGGCAAAAAGGTCCCTCCTTAGGGTTTGGCCTAGGAACTTAGTGCAAATCAATTCCACACTACCCCACATTCCATGGGGAGGTGCTAAGTGCCATAATAAGTCAGTGGCCCAAATTTCAGCCTCTGTTGAGGTGATTTGGTCACTCAAAATCAGAAATGCACTTTTTGACCAAAATGCCCTTATTAAGGTATAGTTAGGGTTGGGTCAAAACCTATTCACAACATATCCAAATTAGGTGAAACTCTATACAGATACCTAACATGAGCCCAGGGACCACTCACCAAAATTTGGGAGGGTTTGGAGGTAATTTGACTACTTAATTTAATTACCATAGCTTTATTAAATAAAGACAAAAACTTTAGGAAATTTGTGTCCAAAAATTCTGATCTTTGGGAAGGCCCTAGGTATAGGTAGGTTAGGTTCCCTGCCAAAATTTCAACTGATTTGGGCTAGGGATGAAGTGTGGGCACTCAATTTAATGACTGTCTAGCCCTAAGGGTATGTCCCACCAAAATGGGTGCCCTGGTCAGACCATGCACCCAAATGGGTTCAAACAAATTTTAAAATACAATAGACTCAGAGGGCTACAACGTTTGTGTTGAAAGTTTTTCCACCAGAAGAACCTAGGTATTTTTAAAAATTAAAACCTTTTAATGTATAATGTGTGACAGAAATGAAATAATCCAGAAATGATTTCCTAAAGTTTATTCCCTGATACAGCACGAATCTTGGCGCAGGGATCAACGGCATCCGGTCATCTTCTCCATTCAGCCAACGATCCCAATTGATCCCGCCTGGAGCAACTTCCAAACGCCACCGCCGGCGATCCGGCCGCCTCCCCGGCCGGCCACCGCCACCACCACCTCCGTTGAGGTGGTGGCCGTTGCCAAGCGGCAGCTTGGCCGCCGGAGGGCCGTTTTCCGGCGATCCCGAGAGGAGGATTTCCATGGAAAAAACCATGAAATTTCGAAATGGATTCGGGCTCTATTGAGCCCGAACCTTGAACCTAGTGATTGCTAAGAACTATCCATGAGAGAAGGGGTGGAGGAGGACCTTCTTGGCGGCCTGAATGCGGGAAGAGCGGCGGGATGCCATTGACGACGGCGGCGGCGCTCGGCTTCTGCAACAGTATAGTGGGATGGCTCGTCTCCTCCAGGTAAACGCTCGAAAATATTCCCCTTGGCCCCCTGATGGTGTTTAAATGGCAATTGGGGAAGGGGGGTGGCTGGTTCTTCAATGGCCATCAACACCATTAATGGTGTCGCTCGGGTAGAGTGGAGGGGGGCTGAATCCACCCCTTGGTGGCCGGGAAACGGCTGGAATCAACTCCTCTACCCTAGAGGAGTTGATTGCAGCCATAAATGGTGGCTGTTAGCCTCACTTGGCCGGCCTTCCACTCTCCCCTTCCTCTTCCTCATCTTCTCTCTCCTCCATTATCATGGAGGGGAGCTCCTTTCTCTCTCCTAGTCACCTCTGGTTGACTGGTCAACCCCACAAGTTAAATGCAGCCCACTTGGTTATGATGGTCATGGAAATGGGGTTAGCCTAAGGGAGAAGTGGCTTGGGCTTGGGTTAGCCCTTTTGGGCTAGGTTTGACTTGACCTAAATGAGGGTTGACCCGGGCCAATTTGACCATCTGGGTTGACCCCATTGGGTTTTTAGTGGCCCATTGGACTCCCTTAAGGTCTAGGGTTACTTGAATAGGGTTGGTTGGGCATCTTGGTGGTCACATGTCCCTTGGCAAGGGCACTTTGACCATTTTAGGGCTAGAGTTGACTTGGGTCAACATGACCAACTAGGTTGACCCCTATGGGTCCTTGGTGACCCATTGGCTTCCCCTAAGGTCTAGGTAGGGTTATGTAGGGTTACCCTGCACTTTGGAGGTCACATACCCTTAGTAAGGGTACTTTGACCAGATTAGGAGCTTGAGTTGACCTGGGTCAACCTGGCCTCTAGGGCTGGCCCCAATG
Source organism: Platanthera guangdongensis (assembly GCA_039583875.1). Classification (NCBI taxonomy): domain Eukaryota; kingdom Viridiplantae; phylum Streptophyta; class Magnoliopsida; order Asparagales; family Orchidaceae; genus Platanthera; species Platanthera guangdongensis. The sequence continues at coordinate 113,718,994 of CM077163.1, forward strand.
TGCCCTTAGTGACCCATTGACCTCACTTTAGGGTTAGGAGGGCTTAGGTGCGGTCCTCTAGGCTAGAAGTAGGTCAATTGACCCTAAGTAGGCTAGTTTGACCCATTTAGGGCTAGGGTTGACCTTGGTCAACTGAGCCTCTTTGGTTGACCCCAATGGGTCCTTTTGGCTCTAATGGGCCTCCCAAGGTATTAGGGGTGTTGTGGTAGGGTCTTGGGGTTAGGGTGTAGCCCATGGTCATCCTAAACCATTGCTCAGAGTTCTACTATTTGCAGACCATGATGATCTTCCACATTCTGTCCCCTATCTCTTGGCCCATTTCTGGCTTCCTAGACCTTGTCATGACCTAGTCATGGCCAAAATCACTCTTAGGGGTCTAGTTGGAAATGAGATGTTACAGCCGCAGCTTTCCGCTCTCGCAGAGCAAACGAGCACACGCAGCGCTCACATCACAAGGAGCTTACGCAAAGCATCCAAGATCATATCCATGACTAGCTCACGCATTAGCATACCATCCACACATAACATTCATTCATCCAAGACACAAAGCACATAGCATCTTTGGAAACCCACAGAGTCTTCTCCGGTTTACACATGATCATCACTAATCCAGACTAACGGTCCAGATGGGCTTCACACAGCATGCCTATGCCGTACTCCACAATTCCGGCTCTAGATGCAGACTCAACCACGGAATCACTTCGCGAATCCACCTTTTGGTGGAGGATTCCACGCATATGTATAAAGAGAGGACTTCGATGTCCAAGAAGGAGATCGTTACCCTTGAAGATCGCTTCGGTGCCATGAAGTAGCCGGACGGAAGTCACCGCCTTGACTTAGGCTTCACGAATCCGCTCTTGGATCTTCGCTCCTCACTCCGCAGCTCCTCCAGCAGCTGGCTTTTCTTCCTCCTTCCTTCCATTGCACTCCCCCCTTCTTTCTCTCTCTTGAAATGAGAAGAAGAAGAAGAAGATGAAGAGGAAGGGTTAAAATCCCCTTTTCCCCGGCCTTAGCAACACATGGACAGAGCCTCTCCATTGGATCCAAGAATAGGGAATCAAATGGCTCATAATTATCCAGAAAAGCATGAACACGCCCTGACACGCCCGTGTCACAGGTCGTGTCCCTTAAGCAGCAGGCAACCGACTCAATCCAGCCAGTACACGGCCGTAGGACACGCCCGTGTCACGGGCCGTGTCCCCTGAGACTCCTTCAGACACGGCCGTGGCTGTGGTCGTGTTCATCAGGCTGCACAACCTCAAAATCACCCGAGACTCACACAGCCCTGGGACACGCCCGTGTTGTAACGCCCCGAATTTTGTGTGTGAGTCGGTCGCGGAAAAAGAGTTTTTGGTGCCTGTAGGGGTACACGGCCTAGGACACGGGCGTGTCCAAGGCCGTGTCTGGCTTGTGATTTTTGGCCGTTTCCAACCCGAGAAGGACACGGCCAGGAACACGGCCGGATGACACGGGCGTGTCATCCGACACAGGCGTGTGCCAACCCGTATCCCTACCCGTGTCCTGATGGGTCGTGTCCGTTGCCGTGGCGGTTATGCGTGACACGCCCACGAACACGGGCGTGTCGAGGAACCCGACACGCCCCCTGGCGTGTCAGGTCAGACACGGGCGTGTCTTGGCCCGTGTGCATTTCTCAGTTCGATGACACCCCATCGTGCCTGGATCGAGGCACACGACCTTGGACACGGCCGTGTGCCAAGCCGTGTGCGGCCCAGGTCTGGGGAATTTTGTGCAGATCCGAGCCGTTCATTTTCTTTAATTAGGATCGAATGGCCCAGATGAGATCCTGCTCTGTTAAGGCCGGGAATAGGGAGTTATTCCCTCATTTTTCTCTCCAAAGTTCTCCCCTTCCAAAGTGAGAGAGGAGAGGAAGAAGAAGGAGGTTTCCGGCCGCCGGCGGAGCATCGGAGCACCGTTTCGAAATCGGAGAGCGGATCCGTGGAGGGAAGGTCATTGCGTAGAGTTCTAACCGCGTAGTTTTTCCATGGCGCCAAAACGGACTACAAGGGTAACGATTCTCAACTCGAGCGCTTGAATCTCTTTCTTTCTGCATAGGGAATCCCGCTCCCGCGAGTATGCGGTGAGTGCGTGGTGTTCCTTGGGTTGACGGGAATAGTCCCCCTTGTGTTGCATGTAGAGCCCGGAATCGTAAGTACGGGCATAGGCATTGTGTGTGAAGCCTACCCGGACGTGTTTTGTCTGGATCGGTGATGTTGCATTTGATATGGTTTTGCCGGAGAAGACTCCGTGCTTTGGGTTTTTTTTTTTTGGGTTTCTACGCGGTAGATTGCAGCAGGGATCCTTGGAGGTTAGCTTCAAGGCGCACCCGGAAAACTGAGCGGAAACGTGTTCTGCTAACTTGGCGGTCTGGGAACCGGCCTCGATCATAACTGGGTTATGAGATTGTTTTGGAAAATTTGGGATCCGAGAGAAGCTTGGCCCGCGCAAAGTTCCTTAAATTGGACATGCGGCGTGAGCAACGGGCAAGTGGAATTGGACCTAGGCTATGTGGTTCGGTGCGAGAGACCCGAAGACGGGGACTGGCCGTTGGCATAGTCGGAGCCTTAGACGGTGGTCAGAAAGGCTAAATGCTCACATGTTGTTGCCATCCTAGGGATGGTGGTGAATGCACTGATTTGTCAGGGTTCACCATGAATGTGCCCTGAGTGCACGGGGTGTTTGGCCGTGTGAGCCTACACCTGTGGCGAATTATTATTGCGATATATATATATTGTTGGGCTAATGTTTTGCAGGGAAAGAGCACCGCCGTCCCGAGTAAGGGGCGGGGTCGTTATAATTTGGTCGGCTTTTAGCTGACCGTTGCTTTATTTGCCACCGTGCGGTGGTATGTGCTTGCAGGTGCTGCGGAGCCGAGCGCCAAATAGCGGGCTGGAGCCCATGTTGCTGTGCTGGCCCTAGAAGGCCGTAGAATAGTTGTTTTTACATTTCTCATGTGTGGCCGGCCTGCGAGCTCCACTCCCGATGTATGTAAGACATGTTATATTTATGAACATTTGTAAGGCCATAAGACCATGTACCTGTTTCAGTGTATTTGGGGAAATACATTCGTTCTTGTAGTTGTAAATGTGGACATTCATATTTGATGGATTTAAGTTTGGGTTCTTCAACTTTAAAAACTTCCGCTAGAATGCTCTGTGGTTAGGACGGGTAGTCTTAATTGGTTGGTTTGATTATTCACTTGGTAACCCTTCCGACTGTCTGTGGTATATGGCGTCGGGTTCCAGCTGGACCTTCTGTTATATGTCATGCGACAGATGGGGGTGTTACAATTTGGTATCAGACTTCTGGTTACGGTCAAGCTTAAATGAATTCGTGGGCGAATTCTTTTAAGGGGTGGTGAGCACATGTGTGCGTCATCGTTATAACATTAAAAAGAACCCATGAATGTCCACTTAGGAATGAAAAATACTCGTGGTTGAGGAACCTACGCGTTCCTATAATTGCTTTTTGCAATTTTGTTTGGTCACTTATTGGTGTTTTGTATGACTATAGGTGACCGGGAGTGGCGTAGAGCCGACAGAACATCTGGTTTCTGAGGCTAACCAATTATATTGCACCCATGCCCGGTGGCGCGCTTGATACCCCTCTTTCGTTAGCTAACAATCAAACCATAAGAAGGATCGTTGAAGTGGTGCTCGCTGTGACTAGTGCACAGCAAGGAAGCAATGTGCAACTTGATGGCTCTTGTCCCCGAGATGCTGGTTGACTTCCGCCCAAACCAATGTCGGGTGGTGTGTTGAATCAAATGACATTTAGGAGGCCATCAGGTCAGCCGTTGAATATGTGCTTGGTGCAGGGTACGCACTCAGTTGATGAGTATTTGCAGGCATTCCTTTTGATAAGCCGCTACCCATGCTTTGAGTTGGAGAACGAGAGGCTATAGTCGATAGATTCTATAGTGGTCTACGTGACGAACTACGAATTCCACTTCTAGGACCAAAACTAATGGGATTCCGAGCCTTGCTCTCGTAGAGCAAAGAGTCGGCCAGATCTTTGGAAGTGGAAATGGGAAAAATTCACCAGATACCAGTGAGTAGGGTATCGAACTCTGCAATTCCTATGAGGGGTGCATCTTGCAAAATGATGAAGAAGAAGTCTTCTCCGGTTAGATCATCGACTAGCAAGGTTGCTTACAACTGTCATACTTGTGGAAAGAAAGGACACTTTGCCCGAGAATGTTGGGATGGTGCTCAGAAGATTAAGGAAGCTATGTCAGGAGCAGGTTACCCTTGAGGATCGCTTCTCTGGTACTAAGAAACCACAGTTCAAAGGGCCAAGTTCAAAGTCCGATGTCCGCAGTTGGAATGAGAAGAAGAAGAAGAAGAAGAAGCTGAAGACTTCGAACTCAGTTAAAATCCCCTTCTTCTGGTGCGTCGGGAGCAACTACAAGTCGAGTCCCAAGAGCTTGCTATATCTGCGAAAAAGTGGGACATTTTGCACGTGAGTGTTGGAGTGGACGTGCAAAGTCCGAAAGGAAGTCTGAAGAGTACAAGCTTGGTCAGCAAGAGGACAGAAAGCAAGCAGACGGGTGACAGGTAAGGTTTAAAATTCTAGCATTTAGCTTTAGACACTTGTAGTCTTTGTGCATGTTAACCTAGAACCGCTTGTGCTAAGGGCGTGCGTTGTTCTGAATTTCGTTTATCCGGCGCGAGCACCGTTCGTTAAAGGGGCTTTGTGTCTCCGTTTGCCCAAAGGAACGGCCTGTATTACGTGTCGGAATATATCTTCCGATGGCAAAAGTCTTAATGGATGTGTTGTTGACTAGTAGTGCTCGATGCGCGCAGATAGTGGGCGTCGAACTCAAATCTGTTGCGTTTGCGGGACAGGTATGAATTGTGAGTCAAAAGTTTGATTTGCAGGCGTTGTTTCTACCGCTAGGAGAGTTCAACGTGATCTTTAGCATGGTCAGGCTCTCAGAGGGCGTGCAGCAGACATACGTTGATCGAAGTCACACGGCCGTGCTAGTGGGTCAGTTGAGAGCTAGTCATGAGGTGACTTTCGCGGGCATGAAGGGGTCGGGTAAGATTTTGATGTCAGCCCTTCAGGTGTTCCCGGCAGTGGCTGGGTTTGGTCTGGGGCAGATTTAAAACTGTATATCTTCTTCTTCTTCACTCTAGTGTAGACTTCGACGCCTAAACCTAGTTTGGGCAACATCCCAGTTGTGTCCGAATATCCTGATGTGTTTCCAGATGATCTCCCAGGAGCCAAGGGTAACCTCCTCAGTGGGAGATAGACTTTACTATAGAGCTGGTACCGGGTGCCAAACCGGTGTCATGCTCCCCCTATCGGATAGCCCCAAGAGAAATGGCAGAGTTGAAGGTGCAACCGCAGGAGTTGCTAGAGCAAGGTTATGTGCGTCCAAGTTTGTCGCCTTGGAGCGCACCAGTTCTCTTTGTTAAGAAGAAAGATGGGAGCTTGTAAGGAGGCTTTGTATCGATTATCGGGAATTGAACAAACTTACGGAGAAGAACAAATATCCAATCCCGAGGATTGACGATCTATTTGATCAGTTGGTTGGGTCAATCTGCTCTGTATATTCGAAGTTAGATTTGAAGTCTGGTTACTGGGCGGGATCAGTTGAGCTGGTGGATAAGGGAGAGCGACATTCCAAAGACAGCATTCAGTACGCGGTTTGGGCATTACGAGTTCACGGTTATGCCGTTTGGGTTGACGAATGCTCCATCCGCGTTTATGGATCTGATGAATAGGACGTTCAGAGAATACTTGGATCAGTTTGTGATAGTATTCATCGATGATATCCTGGTGTATACAGGGAAGGAACCACTCGCGGTGCGAGGAGGATCGTTATAATTACAAGCATTTACACATGTTTTCTGTGTTGGAGACATTGAGGAAAAGTCAGTTGTATGCAAAGTTCTCCAAGTGTGAGTTCTGGTTATCCTCGATAGCGTTCCTTGGTCATGTTGTCAGTGGAGAAGGAATAGCTGTGGATCCGGCGAAGATAGTGGCGATACGGGAGTGGCCTACTTTGACTACAGTGGCAGAGGTCCGGAGTTTTCTGGGGCTTGCTGGCTACTACAGGCGCTTTGCAGTTAACAAGAACTTCTCGCGGATAGCACTACCACTCACGACGTTGACAAGGAAGGATCAGAAGTTTGTGTGGTCTTCGGAGTGCGAACAGGCTTTTGTAGAGTTGAAGAGGCGGTTAACCACGACGCCTATTTTATGTTCAGGTGGGGGCCAAGTGGTACCGAAGGGTTCGAGATTTGGGAGGAGAGAACATAGAACTCATGATGCTAGGAATGTATTCAGGCAGTGGTTTGGGCTGTGTTCTGCTACAGCATGGGAGAGTGATAGCTTATGGTTCACGACAATTGAAGGTTCACGAGAGGAATTATCCGGTCCACGACTTAGAGTTAGCGGCCGTGATTTTTGCTCTAAAGCTTTGGAGGCACTATCTGTACGGTGTGAAGGTAGATATTTACACCGATCATAAGAGTTTGAAGTACCTATTGGATCAAAAGGATCTGAACATGAGGCAGAGGAGGTGGATGGAGTTCTTAGGGGACTACACCTTCAAGAGGGGGGGGGGGGTACACTATGTGACCAAAACCTGGGAAGGGAAATGTAGTGGCGGATGCGTTGAGTCGTAAGATTCCCGCACGAGCCAACTGGTTATCAGTGCATGATGAGAGATTGGTCCAAGACTTTATAGTTGGAGGCATTGGAGATATCTTGTGTTGACAAGCAATCTAGTGCCAAACTTCTCCACTAACCGAGGCGAAACTGTTTTGCCCAAAGCCTTACACAGAGGCCTACACTGCAGTGTGACCTAGCAATTAAGGATAGAGTTCGGCGGGCTTTGGTTCAGGATAGCAGCATGCCTTTATAATAAGCAAATCCTAGATGGACCTACAAGTTGGATGGGTCAATATATTCCCAGTAAGAGAGGAGTTGTGGTTGAAGATGGATCCAAACTGTTGCTAAGCTTCTTGAAGGACGGTCGTCTATGCGTTCCTAGTGCGGATAATATTCGGGAGGAGTTGATGTATGAGGCTCTCTCTCTCCAACTCATCATACCAATCTTCTTGTGTTGATACTCAATCCACCCGGGAAGCACGAAGATGTATAGAGACATGAAAACTTTTTCAACCAAATTATTCTGGTCAATCTTTTCAACCGGGTTTGAAGAAGGATGCCTATTTATGGCGCTTTATGTGGCCAAGTGCCGTACTTGTGCATTAGTGAAGGCGGAATGTCAGAAGCCCGGAGGTTTCTTGAAATCACTTCCTATCCCAGAATGGAAGTTTGACGATATATCTATGGATTCTTAAGTGTGCACTGTTTGCCGAAGTCGCAGAAAGGAAATGATGCCATTTGGGTGGTCGTAGATAGATTGACAAAGGTGTCGCACTTTATCCCAATGAGAAAAGAAGATCCAGTAGAAAGGTTAGCCAAACTCTACGTGGATAATATTGTACGACTGCATGGTGTGCCTCGCAGTATTGTTAGTGATCGTGATGGACGCTTCACGTCAAATGACTGGAGGTTGGTGCATTCCTTTGGTCTGTTGGGTACTAAGCTATTTTGTAACTTTTCTGTTCAGCACAGCCTTTCACCCGCAGACAGATGGCCAAACCGAGAGAGTCAACAGGACTATGGAGGACATGCTTCGCATGTGCGTCCTAGATTTCGGGAAGAATTGGGAGGATCACTTGTACATGGTGGAGTATGCTTACAACAATAGTTTTCAGGCAAGCATTGGAATGGCGCCTTTCAAAGCTTTGTACGGGAGGAAGTGTCGTACACCGTTGTCTTGGTTGGAGACTTTTGCAGGCGAATCAAAGTTGTATAAACGTCAAGCGGTGGAAGCTCTTCTATGCCACTTCAATGATATGGACAATTCAAGAAAGGCTGAAGATTGCTCAGGATAGACAGTCAAAGTATTACAATGACTCTTCTTCCCAGGTGTCGAACATAGAAATGTGGAGTTCAATGTTGGCGACATGGTATATTTAAAGATCAAGCCGTTCAAGGGTGTATCGCGGGTTCGACGCTTGAAGAAGCTGAGTCCGAGATACCTTGGTAACTCAAACAAACACCATTTGAAATCCTGGAGCGTGTTGGCGAGGCGGCGTATAGGTTGAAGCTGTCGATCTCCCCCGGAGTTGAGTGGGCTGCATGACGTATTCCACCATAATTATCGGTGTTGCGTAAGGCAGTGCAAGAGCCTTCGCAGATCGTTGCAGACAATCGGGTACCGGTTGATTATGAGTTAACAACAAGGGTCAGACCAGTACGAATTGAAATTTATATTTATCAAAAAGACGTTGCGGTCAAACGACTCCGCAACAAGGAGGTCAGATTACAAATGGTTAAAGTCCGTTGGGATAATTGCGGTTCTTTTACGTGAGGAGCTTTCTTGCACTTTGGCCTTTACACCAGCGAGAGCAAGCTATGTTGGAGGAATACCCCGAGTTATTCCACTCAGGTATCATTTAGCTTTCGTGTACCTTTGCTTAATTTCGGGACGAAATTCCTTAAGTGGGGGAGATTTGTAACGCCCCGAATTTTGTGTGTGAGTCGGTCGCGGAAAAAGAGTTTTTGGTGCCTGTAGGGGTACACGGCCTAGGACACGGGCGTGTCCAAGGCCGTGTCTGGCTTGTGATTTTTGGCCGTTTCCAACCCGAGAAGGACACGGCCAGGAACACGGCCGGATGACACGGGCGTGTCATCCGACACGGGCGTGTGCCAACCCGTGTCCCTACCCGTGTCCTGATGGGTCGTGTCCGTTGCCGTGGCGGTTATGCGTGACACGCCCACGAATAACATTAACACGGGACTATACGTGCTTACATCGAGGAACCCGACACGGGCGTGTCAGGTCAGACACGGGCGTGTCTTGGCCCGTGTGCATTTCTCAGTTCGATGATCGTGCCTGGATCGAGGCACACGGCCTTGGACACGGCCGTGTGCCAAGCCGTGTGCGGCCCAGGTCTGGGGAATTTTGTGCAGATCCGAGCCGTTCATTAACACCCTTCTTTAATTAGGATCCAATGGCCCAGATGAGATCCTGCTCTGTTAAGGCCGGGAATAGGGAGTTATTCCCTCATTTTTCTCTCCAAAGTTCTCCCCTTCCAAAGTGAGAGAGGAGAGGAAGAAGAAGGACCTTCTGGTTTCCGGCCGCCGGCGGAGCATCGGAGCATTTCTTCCGAAATATCTTTCGAAATCGGAGAGCGGATCCGTGGAGGGAAGGTCATTGCGTAGAGTTCTAACCGCGTAGTTTTTCCATGGCGCCAAAACGGACTACAAGGGTAACGATTCTCAACTCGAGCGCTTGAATCTCTTTCTTTTATGGTTTCTGCATGTTTAGGGAATCCCGCTGCCACCCTTGTGCGAGTATGCGGTGAGTGCGTGGTGTTCCTTGGGGTTGACGGGAATAGTCCCCCTTGTGTTGCATGTATCTTGAGCCCGGAATCGTAAGTACGACTTTTGGCTTTCATCATAGGCATTGCCCTTGTGTGCTCATCCAAGCATTGCTACCCGGACGTGTTGGAGCTTGTCTGGATCGGTGATGTTGCATTTGATATGGTTTTGCCGGAGAAGACTCCGTGCTTTGGGAATTTTGTTTTTTTGGTTTCTACGCGGTAGATTGCAGCAGGGATCCTTGGAGGTTAGCTTCAAGGCGCACCCTTAGGGAAAACTGAGCGGAAACGTGTTCTGCTAACTTGGCCTTCTCAGTCTGGGAACCTTATAGGCCTCGATCATAACTGGGTCCCCCTATGAGATTGTTTTGGTATTCTTATCCATATCAAAAATTTGGGATCCGAGAGAAGCTTGGCCCGCGCAAAGTTCCTTAAATTGGACATGCGGCGTGAGCAACGGGCAAGTGGAATTGGTTTTACCTAGGCTATGTGGTTCGGTGCACAACGAGAGATGTGTCCCGAAGAACAACACGGGTTCTTGAGTTGCTTGCTGATTTTGCCGTTGGCATAGACAAATCGGAGCCTTAGAAAAACGGTGGTCAGAAAGGCTAAATGCTCACATGTTGTAGCCTGCCATCCAGTGTAGGGATGTTCTACAGTGGTGAATGCACTGATTTGTCAGGGTTCACCATGAATGTGCCCTGAGTGCACGGGGTGTTTGGCCGTGCGAGCCTACACCTGTGGCGAATTATTATTGCGATATATATATATTGTTGGGCTAATGTTTTGCAGGGAAAGAGCACCGCCGTCCCGAGTAAGGGGCGGGGTCGTTATAACTGGCTTTTGGTCGGCTTTTAGCTGACCGTTGCTTCCCACCTGGAGAAGATTTGCCACCGTGCGGTGGTATGTGCTTGCAGGTGCTCATTACCTCGGAGCCGAGCGCCAGGTAAATAGCGGGCTGGAGCCCATGTTGCTGTGCTGGCCCTAGAAGGCCGTAGAATAGTTGTTTTTACATTTCTCAAAGACATGTGTGGCCGGCCTGCGAGCCGATGTATGTAAGACATGATTCTTATATTTATGAACATTTGTAAGGCCATAAGACCATGTACCTGTTTCAGTGTATTTGGGGCCTACTACTTCAGACGTTCTTGTAGCCTTTTTGTAAATGTGGACATTCATATTTGATGGATTTAAGTTTGGGTTCTTCAACTTTAAAAACTTCCGCTTGGATGTAGAATGCTCTGTGGAACTTTAGGACGGGTAGTCTTAATTGGTTGGTTTGATTATTCACTTGGTAACCCTTCCGACTGTCTGTGATTCTGTATATGGCGTCGGGTTCCAGCTGGAAATTCAATCACCTTCTGTTATATGTCATGAAACCGACATCCTGATGGGACTAGGTGTTACACGTGTCTCAGGCCGTGTGCCCATGACACGGCACCAGACACACCCCAGCGCAAAGTCGTCGGGCTGAGTTCGTCGACCGCGCTGACACGCCCTGTGACATGCTCGTGTCACAGGCCGTGTACCCCTACTCGACGATCGCCACTCGATGATCGACGCTCTACGATCGACGTTCGACGATCGACAAGAAAAATCGTCGAACCGAGGGGACACGCCCCCTGCATGCCCGTGTTACAGGGCGTGACCACCCAAACACTTCATCGACCAGACACCCCACTCTGGCACGACACGCCCTGGGACACGCCCGTGTCCTAGGCCGTATCACCCCACCTGGAAACCAAATCTATTTTTGGGGTGTTACAATCCTCCCCTCCCTCAAAGAATTAAATCCTCGAAATTTGTCTCACTCCAAGTAGCCACAACAAAAGTGCTCAACAGAACAAACACATCATTCGGACAATAGCACAATCAAACCAAAGAACAACACAGTCATATATCCATCTAACCCACCATTTCCCATTATGGCACATATCATATGTCACAGATACAGATACATAACATTCACATACACACATAGACGACAGGCCACACTTATTTCCGCTCATCCGTATTATTTTGCAGATAGCGTTTAAATTCTTCGGTAAAGGCCAAATTGAAAATACGAGGTTGAACTTCACCAAGTGCACTTTGCGGCTCTTGCACTTCCATATTATGCAATCGAGGCTGCATCCTGGATGCAGATGACTCGGGTACTGCTTTACCCTTATCTTCATAAGACGCACCCGTCGTTTTCTCACTTCGAGGAGGGCCGCTTCGACAGTTAGAGGCTATATGCCCCCGTTTTTCGCATTTAAAACGGGTACGTGTCTCAACACGTCTTTGTCCATACATTGCTTCTAACGCAACATTCGAAGAGGTTTGTTCCGCGGGCTTGAATATCTTCTTCTCTCGTTTCTGAAAATCCAATTGTTCCGACTGCGGCACTTTGAATTCTGGCTTCTCCACCGCCAGTCTCCTCGTTTCTTGCACTCGCTTCATATCCTTCTCCAATGCACGGGCTGTGTCTACCAATGCTTGGAAGCCTTGGCTCACCGAACTCGGGAGTGCCAACCTTAACTCATCCTGAAGGCCCTCATAAAATCGATTCGTCTTTCGGGCTTCCTCGGTGAAAGTAGATCTCGCATACCGCCCCAGTATGGTAAAGTCATGCAGGTATGTATCAATATCTGTCTCACCCTGCACCAGACGTAAAAACTCATTCTCCATAGCAAGCCGCTGGGACATTGGCATGTACTTGGCTAAAAACAAGCAGGAGAATTCTTCCATGGACACCTCTGCTAACCATCGACTGGCCAAGTAATGCACCTCCATCTCATCCCACCATAATCTCGTGTCTCCTTCCAACAGAAAAGTGGAGAAAGTCACTTTCCGCTCCTCTGCCAATCTTCCGCCTGCGTTGGAGTAACCGTTCCGCCAAACGTGGGTAGATGAAACTCCATAAATATTTTCAACTGCTCATCAACAGACTCGTGCCGAATACCAAGCTGCACATATACCACTGCAGGCCTTGTAGGTTGTGTCTGCAATACTGCGAGCACTGTTTCCGTCACCACCCGAATGGTCTCCGCCAAAGGAGGCGTAGGCGCTTCAGCCGGTGCTACACTCACATCAGACTGCTGGGGCTCAGATGGCCCAGCTCCACTCCTCGCCACCTATCAATGTACAGAACATAATTAATAATTCATATCATAACGGTACTTATACATTGACTACACACTCACGCACGTCACGTGCATGAAATACATTCCTAGTGGACATTCGTGAGTTCAATTCTGTTCTCTCCTCCCAAACAATCTAAACATGGCTCTGATACCACTTTGTAACGCCCCCACTCGTCACATGGCATATAACGGTGGGTCCGCCCAGGGCCCTACGCCATAGGTCACAGACAAGTGGTGGAATTACTTGTGGTGATCAAATTCTATTCGTATCCTTAACACAATCCATTATAGCGCAACATTTTTAAGTTGTATGAACTCAACTCCAGGAATGTCCACTAATATATAAATTCCAAATTTATATATATCCAAACCAGGAATGTATATAACCCACACACACATGGCCTTAAGGCCTTACAGGTTTCTCTTTTTACACATATACATGTTCGTACATCGGCACGCAGGCCGGCCACACATGAAATCCAACCACGATTCTCTTGGCCTTCAAGGGCCTTAGCAGCAAGCTTTCAATCCGCTCATTTCATTTCAAGCCGCAACACCTGCAAGTAGACATCCACCAAAGAGTAGCAAACAAAGTAACGGTCAGCTACAGCTAACCAATTATAACGACCTTACCCCATGCCCGGGGCAGCGGTTCCTTCCCTGTATGCATTTGCAAGTATAATAGCTAACAATCACACACATCAAATCACAAACGCCGACCGCAGCCAGACGCTTAGTGCACTCAGGGCACCTTACGGTGTACCGGAAACCCGTGGTAACACCACCAATGAACGGTAATTAACTTGATGGCTGGCCGGTCCTAGTCGCCCCAGCACACATGCTGGTTGCATTCCGCCCAAACCAAGCAGAGGTAGGTACCGCATGGCAAACATGAGCATTCATCCATCAGATCGACCCTCTTTTATTTCGGTGTAGCAAGTCGGGCTATCGCACGCTCCCGAACACTGCCACCAATCGATCTCACCAACATGCCCAGGTACAGGTTAGCCTTGCCTGTGCTCATATCGTCACTAGGTGCACCGTGACGCGGGTCGGCCTTCCCTTCTTGGGTAGCCGCAGCTTTCTGCTCTCGTAGAGCAAACGAGCACTCGCAGCGCTCACATCACAAGGAGCTTACGCAAAGTATCCAAGATCATATCCATGGCTAGCTCACGCATGAGCATACCATCCACACGTAGCATTCATTCATCCAAGACACAAAGCATATAGCATCTTTGCAAACCTACAGAGTCTTCTCCGGTTTACCCATGATCATCACCAATCCAGACTAACGGTCCAGATGGGCTTCACACAGCATGACTATGCCTTACTCCACAATTCCGGCTCTAGATGCAGACTCAACCACGGAATCACTTCACGAATCTAACTTTTAGTGGAGGATTCCACGCATATGCATAAAAAGAGGACTTCGATGTCCAAGAAGGAGATCGTTACCCTTGAAGATCGCTTCGGTGCCATGAAGTAGCAGGACGAAAGTCACCGTCTTGACTTAGCCTTCACGAATCCGCTCTCGGATCTTCGCTCCGCACTCCGCAGCTCCTCCAGCAGCTGGCTTTTCTTCCTCCTTCCTTCCCTTGCACTCCCAACTTCTTTTCTTTCTCTCTCTTGAAATGAGAAGAAGAAGAAGAAGAAGAAGATGAAGAGGAAGGGTTAAAATCCCCTTTTCCCCTGCCTTAGCAACACATGGACAGAGCCTATCCATTGGATCCAGGAATAGGGAATCAAACGACTCATAATTGTCCAGAAAAGCATGAACACGGCCTGACACGCCCTGTGACACGCCCGTGTCATAGGCCGTGTCCCTTAAGCGGCAGGCAACCGACTCAATCCAGCCAGTACACGGTCGTGGGACACGCCCGTGTCACGGGCCGTATCCCCTGACACGTGTAACACCCCGAAGTCAAGAGGATCATTTTGAGCAAAATCGGGTTCAGGCATGGGTGACACGGCCTGGGACACGGGCATGTCCCAGGGCGTGTCAGTTGACACGGCCTGCGACACGGGCATGTCGTAGGGCGTGTCGAGGTTGTGTCGACGATCGGACTTGGTGTCGACGATTTTCGCTTGACATCGTCGAGAGGGGCACACGGCCCAGGACACGGCCGTGTCGGATGCCGTGTCGTATGCTCGACGAGTGTTACGCGACGATCGTCGAGTATCGAGTTCTAGTGAGGACACGGCCTGTGACACGGGCGTGTCACAGGGCATGTCAGTGGGCGTCGAACTCAACTCGACGTCTCGGGTTAGGGCGTGTTTGCGGGACACGGGTGTGTCCTGGTGCACACGGCCAGGAACACGGGCGTGTGCCAAGCCGTGTGCCAGGCCGTGTGAAGTCTCGGGTTGATTTGGGATTATTTCTGTTGAGGAACACGGCCTCAGACACGGGCGTGTCTGAGGGCGTGTCGGGTACACGGCACGTGACACGGGCGTGTCACACGGCCGTGTACTGGTTGGATTGAGTCGGTTGTCTGCCGCTTAGGGGGACACGGCCTATGACACGGGCGTGTCACAGGGCGTGTCAGGCCGTGTTCAGGGTTTTCTGGCCAGATCTGAGCCATTTGTTTCCCTCTTCCTGGATCCAGTGGCTGGGCTTTGTCCAGGTGTTGGGAAGGCCGAAAAAAGGGGATTTAAAACCCTCTTTTATTATCTTCTTCTTCTTCATCTTCATTCCAAGAGAGAGAAAGAAGAAAGGCCTAAGGGAGAGAGAAGGGAGGAGTCTTCCAGCTGCTGTAGGAGCTGCGGAGTGCGGAGCGAAGATCCGAGAGCGGATTCGTGAAGGCAGAGCCGAGGCGGTGATTTCCATCCGGCTACTTCATGGCACCGAAGCGATCTTCAAGGGTAACGATCTCCTTCTTGGACATCGAAGTCCTTTCTCTATACATGTGCTTGGAATCCTCCACCAAGAGGTGGATCGCGGAAGTGATTCCTTTGTTGTGTCTGCATTTAGAGCCGGAAATATAGAGTACGGCGTAGGCATGCTGTGTGAAGCCCATCTGGACCGGTAGTCTGGATTGGTGATGTTCATGGGTAAACCGGAGAAGACTCCGTGGCTTTGATGATGTGCAAAACGGATTTCTGTTGTGATGAATGTATGGATGTGATGATTGTAAAGAGGCTTTGGTGAAGCTCCTGGATATGAGATGATCAATTGGTAACACGCCTGGTTAGTGCGAGATAAGCCCGGCTTGCTACACCACATAGTGTGGGTCGGTCTGCTCTGTTTGTGATGCTGTGAGGATGGACCTCTGAGTGTCTTGGGCGGGATGTCGCCAGCCTGCGAGCTGGTGGACTAGGGCCGGTCAACCAACAAGTTAAAACCTCGAGAGACAGCGGTGTACGACGGTGGATTCCGGTACGCCAAGAAGTTGCCCTGAGTGCACGGAGCGTTGGTGGACTCCAGCGTTTGTGATGTGATGTGTTTGTTAGTGGAATAAAGAGAATGATCGAGCTATGATGTGATTTGGTGATGTTTGTTGATGCTTGATGAGAAAGGAAGCACTGTATACAGGGAAGGAACCACTACCCCGGGTAGGGGGTAGGGTCGTTATAATGGGTCAGCAATGCTGACCGTTACTTTGTTTTCTGTGTTGGTTTGGATGATGAATTGCAGGTGCTGCGGTTTGGAAAGAATAAGTGGATTGGCTAGCCTGGTGTAGTCCTTGAGAGCTATATGAAGAATCATGGTTGGAGTTCATGTGTGGCCGGCCTGCGTGCCGATGTACGAAACCATTGATGTGAAAGAGGAACTTGTAAGGCCATAAGGCCAGGGTGTGTGAGTTGTATACATTCCTGGTGTTTTTATATAAATGTGGCATTTATATATGGGTGGACATTCTGGTTTGAGTTCATGTTAACAAGAAAAATGCTGCGCTAGAATGGAATGAGTTAAGGACACGCATAGATTTGCTTTCCACACGTGATTCCTTCGCTTGTCTGTGCTATATGGCGTGGGGCCCCGGCCGGACCCACCGTTATATGTCATGTGACAGGTGGGGGCGTTACAAAGTGGTATCAGAGCCAGGTTGAGATTGTTTGGGAGGAGAGAACATAATTGAACTCATGAATGTCCACTAGGAATGTATGTCATGCACATGATGTGCGTGCGTGTGTAGTCACTGTACCAGTACCGTTATGATTTGGAAGAGTTTAATGGTGTTCTGTACATTGATAGGTGGCGAGGGATGGAGCTGGGCCGTCTGAGCCCCAGCGGTCGGATGAGAGTGCAGCACCCGTGGAAGCGCCGATGCCTCCCTCGGCAGAGGCCATACGGGTGGTGGTGGAGACAGTGCTTGCAGTGTTACAAGAACAACCAACTGGACAGGCAAGACCTGGTGGAAGACAAGAGCATGCTGCCGAGGTGGTGGAAGTGCAAGCGAGTGACGACGCATTGTCACGTTTTATGCACTTTCATCCACCTACGTTTGGTGGAGCGCTCTCACCAACGCAGGCAGAAGATTGGTTGGCAAGAGTAAAAAGGATCCTAACCGCAATCAGGACGGTCGAAGAACAGAAAGTGATGTTGGCCACTTTTCTGTTGGAAAGAGATGCGAGATTGTGGTGGGATGAAATTGAAGTGCACCACTTGGCAGGTCGCGGTTTAATGGAAGTTTCAATGGAGGAATTCGCCCAACTATTTTTAGCCAAGTATGTGCCAGTGTCGCAGAGGATTGCGATGGAAAATGAGTTTCTCCGTTTGGTGCAGGGTGAGCGAGATATTGATACCTACCTGCATGAGTTTACAAGATTGGGGAGATATGCAGGATCTACCTTTGCGGAGGAAGAGCGAAAGACGAATCGGTTTTATGGAGGATTGCGGGATGAATTGAGGTTGGCACTTCCGAGTTCGGTGAGTCAAGGCTTTCAGGCGTTGGTCGATACAGCTCGTGCCTTGGAGAAGGATATGAAGCGAGTACGAGAGAATAAGAGACTGACAAGGGAACAGTCAGAGTTTAAAATGTCACCACCAGATCAATCGGAGTTTCGCCGACAAGAGAAGAAAAGATTTAGGCCGGTGGACGTAGCTCCGTCGACTGTTTCTTCGGGGGCGACGTATGGGCCAGGACGTGTGGATACACGTATATGTTATAAATGTGGGCAGCAAGGACACATCGCAAAATTCTGTTGGAATGTCCCTCCAGGGAGTGAGAAAAAGACAGGTGCGTCATATGAAGAAAAAGGGAAAGCAGTGGCCGAATCATCTGCACCCCGGACGCTGAGCGGAAGTGAACTGTGATGTGAATGTGTCAACTATGTTTCTCTATCAGGTGTGATGAATAATCGCTGATGTGCATCACTTTTGACTGAATCGGGAATCGGATCTTGATGAATCATCCATAGTGATGTCTGTACATCATAAATAGTTGTAGATCTCTATAATAGTTTGGTGTACTTGTGCTTGTGACGACATAAATCAAATATGTTGTTTTGTTTTGAGGTTTTATGTGGCTGAATGTGCACAAGTGGAGTTAGGGATGTTTGTTGTGTTGTCTGTTTGTTAGTGTGTGCGGAGGCTATGATTTTGTGATGTTGTGACCAATGGGCTGTTTGGAGTCAAATTTCGAGGACAAAATTATTTGAAGGGGGGGAGGATTGTAACACCCCGAAGTCAAGAGGATCATTTTGAGCAAAATCGGGTTCAGGAATGGGTGACACGGCCTGGGACACAGGCGTGTCCCAGGGCGTGTCAGTTGACACGGCCTGCGACACGGGCGTGTCGCAGGGTGTGTCGAGGTTGTGTCGACGATCGGACTTGGTGTCGACGATTTTCGCTCGACATCGTCGAGAGGGGCACACGGCCCAGGACACGGCCGTGTCGGATGCCGTGTCGTATGCTCGACGAGTGTTACGCGACGATCGTCGAGTATCGAGTTCTAGTGAGGACACGGCCTGTGACATGGGCGTGTCACAGGGCGTGTCAGTGGGCGTCGAACTCAACTCGACGTCTCGGGTTAGGGCGTGTTTGCGGGACACGGGTGTGTCCAGGTGCACACGGCCAGGAACACGGGCGTGTGCCAAGCCGTGTGCCAGGCCGTGTGAAGTCTCGGGTTGATTTGGGATTATTTCTGTTGAGGAACACAGCCTCAGACACGGGCGTGTCTGAGGGCGTGTCGGGTACACAGCACGTGACACGGGCGTGTCACACGGCCGTGTACTGGTTGGATTGAGTCGGTTGTCTGCCGCTTAGGGGGACACGGCCTGTGACACGGGCGTGTCACAGGGCGTGTCAGGCCGTGTTCAGGGTTTTCTGGCCAGATCTGAGCCGTTTGTTTCCCTCTTCCTGGATCCAGTGGCTGGGCTTTGTCCAGGTGTTGGGAAGGCCGAAAAAAGGGGATTTAAAACCCTCTTTTATTATCTTCTTCTTCTTCATCTTCATTCCAAGAGAGAGAAAGAAGAAAGGCCTAAGGGAGAGAGAAGGGAGGAGTCTTCCAGCTGCTGTAGGAGCTGCGGAGTGCGGAGCGAAGATCCGAGAGCGGATTCGTGAAGGCAGAGCCGAGGCGGTGATTTCCATCCGGCTACTTCATGGCACCGAAGCGATCTTCAAGGGTAACGATCTCCTTCTTGGACATCAAAGTCCTTTCTCTATACATGTGCTTGGAATCCTCCACCAAGAGGTGGATCGCGGAAGTGATTCCTTTGTTGTGTCTGCATTTAGAGCCGGAAATATAGAGTACGGCGTAGGCATGCTGTGTGAAGCCCATCTCGACCAGTAGTCTGGATTGGTGATGTTCGTGGGTAAACCGGAGAAGACTCCGTGGCTTTGATGATGTGCAAAACGGATTTCTGTTGTGATGAATGTATGGATGTGATGATTGTAAGGAGGCTTTGGTGAAGCTCCTGGATATGAGATGATCAATTGGTAACACGCCTGGTTAGTGCGAGATAAACCCGGCTTGCTACACCACATAGTGTGGGTCGGTCTGCTCTGTTTGTGATGCTGTGAGGATGGACCTCTGAGTGGCTTGGGCGGGATGTCTCCAGCCTGCGAGCTGGTGGACTAGGGCCGGTCAACCAACAAGTTAAAACCTCGAGAGACAGCGGTGTACGACGGTGGATTCCGGTACGCCAAGAAGGTGCCCTGAGTGCACGGAGCGTTGGTGGACTCCAGCATTTGTGATGTGATGTGTTTGTTAGTGGAATAAAGAGAATGATCGAGCTATGATGTGATTTGGTGATGTTTGTTGATGCTTGATGAGAAAGGAAGCACTGTATACAGGGAAGGAACCACTACCCCGGGTAGGGGGTAGGGTCGTTATAATGGGTCAGCAATGCTGACCGTTACTTTGTTTTCTGTGTTGGTTTGGATGATGAATTGCAGGTGCTGTGGTTTGGAAAGAATAAGTGGATTGGCTAGCCTGGTGTAGTCCTTGAGAGCTATATGAAGAATCATGGTTGGAGTTCATGTGTGGCCGGCCTGCGTGCCGATGTACGAAACCATTGATGTGAAAGAGGAACTTGTAAGGCCATAAGGCCAGGGTGTGTGAGTTGTATACATTCCTGGTGTTTTTATATAAATGTGGCATTTATATATGGGTGGACATTCTGGTTTGAGTTCATGTTAACAAGAAAAATGCTGCGCTAGAATGGAATGAGTTAAAGACACGCATAGATTTGATTTCCACACGTGATTCCTTCGCTTGTCTGTGCTATATGGCGTGGGGCCCCGGCCGGACCCACCGTTATATGTCATGTGACAGGTGGGGGCATTACAACACGCCTTCAAACACGCCCGTGGCCGTGGTCGTGTTCATCAGGCTGCACAACCTCAAAATCACCCGAGACTCTTATGGCCCTGGGACACACCCGTGTCTCAGGCCGTGTGCCCATGACACGGCACTAGACACGCACCAGCGCAAAGTCGTCGGGCTGAGTTCATCGACCGCGCTGACACGACCTGCGATATGCTCGTGTCACAGGACGTGTACCCCTACTCAACGATCGCCGCTCGATGATCGACGCTCGACGATCGACGTTTGACGATCGACAAGCAAAATCATCGAACTGAGGGGACACGCCCCCTGTCACGCCCGTGTTACAGGGTGTGATCACCCAAACACTTCGTCGACCAGACACCCCACTCTAGCACGACACGCCCTGGGACACGCCCGTGTCCCAGGCCGTGTCACCCCACCTGAAACCCAAATCTATTTTTGGGGTGTTACAATCCTCCCCTCCCTCAAAGAATTTTGTCCTCGAAATTTGTCTCACTCCAAGTAGCCACAACAAAAGTGCTCAACAGAACAAACACATCATTCAGACGCAGCGCTCACATCACAAGAAGCTTACGCAAAGCATCCAAGATCATATCCATGGCTAGCTCATGCATGAGCATACCATCCACACATAACATTCATTCATCCAAGACACAAAGCATATAACATATTTGCAAACCTACGGAGTCTTCGCCGGTTTACCCATGATCATCACCAATCCAGACTAACGGTCCAGATGGGCTTCACACAGCATGCCTATGCCGTACTCCACAATTCCGGCTCTAGATGCAGACTCAACCACAGAATCACTTCGCGAATCCACCTTTTGGTGGAGGATTCCACGCATATGCATAAAGAGAGGACTTCGATGTCCAAGAAGGAGATCGTTACCCTTGAAGATCACTTCAGTGCCATGAAGTAGCCGGATGGAAGTCACCGCCTTAACTTAGCCTTCACGAATCCGCTCTCGGATCTTCGCTCTGCACTCCGCATCTCCTCCAGCAGCTGGCTTGTAACATCCCATGTTACTTTTAGGCCCCTTCACTTAGATTGGGTTAGGCATGGGGTGAGTGATAGGGATTTAGCTAGGCTTGACACTATGTAGTGGATTGTAGCCATGTGGGGCCCACTAAAGGGCCAAAGTCAAACTAGGTCAAACTAGCCTAAATAGGAACCATAACCACACCATGACCAAACCACATTGCCCTAACCCCAAAAACAATCTAAGTGGACTCTAGGGCATGCCATTGGGTCAACCCTTTGACCCTAGTTGACTACAGTCAACCATGGCCCTAATTTGGTCAAACCTATACCTATAGGCCCAATAAGCCTAAGTGGGGCACCCCCCTTGGCCCAACCCAAGTTGGGTGGTGCCACTAGGCTCATGACCATCAAGTGGGGTCAGCCCACTCAACTTGGTTGACCAAGTCAACTCAAGTCAACCAAGTCCACCCATTTAGCCTAAAAGAGAGAAATGAACCCAAGCCCATTCCCATTGGGCTAAGCCCATCCAAATAGCCCAAGGCCAACCCAAATGGTCAAAGACAACTCCTAACCCCCAAAATCAGGAGAGAGAGTACATGCAAAGGGGTAAAAAAGGAATTTGGAAGGGAATGAAGAGAAGGATGGCCACATGGACAGACATGCAGCTGCTATCCAGCTGCCTAAACCTGCTGGCCGGCCTCCTCAGATAATTCCAGAGGAATTTAGAGCATGGTGACCACTTGGCACCCTGGGTGGAGCAACCAAAGCTCAACCCGACCATTAGCTTCAGAGAGAGGAGAGGAGTGGAAATCGACTACTGGATCGAAGAAAATGGTGGAGAATCGGGATTTTGAGCAGGAGATCGCCGGAGCTATAGAACCATGGCCAACCACCGCCAACTTCGCCGCCGTGCCGCCATTCAGGTCCATTTCACATCACCTCTACCCATGCGAGATTTCTAGATCTTTAGGGAGAGTTATCAGGCACAATTTTCCGAGTGAGGAAATGGCAAATTGATGGGCCCGCGAACAGACTCTTACTGTGGTTGGTTCGGTGAGTCGATCGCCGCGGGCTTGCTCGGGTAGGCAAGTGCACCTATCGCAAGTAGTACTCGATATTCGGGGGAATACCGAGGTCGTATTGTTCTCGGGGTCGTGTTGACTATTCTTACTCCTACGGGAGGACTATTATTTTACTGAAAGTAAGGTGGATTTTTTTAGTAAAGTAAAGACGGAAAAGCAAAGGAGCGAAAAAACGATTTAGAAAATATTCGATGAAGGGTTAACGCTCGGCATCGAATCAGATTAAGACTAAAACAATTTTTAATAATTATAGGACTTAGTTTTCAATTTAATAAAAGACAACTTGGCCGTGGAGGTTCCACAAATGTGAGCGCACTTATCTCTAGGAATATTGCTCACCTGAACATTAAGACTATTCGACCGAACGTTAGTCCGACGAAGGATTCCTCTTAACGCCCGCTTTACGCTAAGAACCCCGCTATTGGGTGGGGAACCCAATCCGGTAGAATTACGCTTGTCCTCTCTCCAGGGTATGCACGCAACTCTATTTACCCAGGGGTAATCGGTCCATATGCACGGCCTCTCGGCTAGCTAGCATATGGACTATGAAAATAGGGCCCACACATCGATATGTGGTCCTACGGGTCGTAAACCCGGGGTAAACCTTAAGTCCTTAAATTAAAATGAAAATAAAGAGCTTCAATTATTAGAAATCATTTTAAATGTCCCAAGCTCTTCGATGCCGAGGCTAATAACGATTAGCCACACATCGGTATGGGGACGGCTTATAATTTAGTGAGCCGCAAGTTCGAAATTAAACGCTAAACGATTATAAGAAGGGGACATAAGAAAAATAACAAACATTTAGAAAACTGAAAAGTTAACTAAAACAAGAACTCACGCACACTCCAAATTATAAATTAAACAGAAACTAAGTTACACATAAAAGAAATTTGCATAATTGAAATTTGCGAGTCCCACTCAAACGAGTGGGGGCGGGAAATAAAAGCTGAAAATTGCAAGTCCTACTCAAACGAGTAGGACTGAAATGAAAGTGAGTCATACTCAGATGAGTAGGAGAAAATTAATGCGATTATAGTGCTTTCTCAAATATTTACAGGGAAATAAAATCCGTCCATTTAACTCAAGTGAGTAGGCGGAAAAATAAAGAAAGAAAATTACAAGTCCTACTCGAACGAGTAGGCAGGAAATAAAGTCCGTCCATTTAACTCAAGTGAGTAGGCGGAAAAATAAAGAAAGAAAATTACAAGTCCTACTCAAATGAGTAGGACTGAAAATGAAAACGATGCGCCATTTAACTCTTAACGAGTATGAAGGATCAAGCGCATACCCAACTGCACCAAAAGCCCGTACTGTTGGAGAGGGCGCTACTTAATTTCTTAAATAAGTAGCAAAGCGCCACGGGTCAAGTGAAGGAACGCCGGACCCAACAATCCCCCCCCCCGGCGTCCAGCACAACCCGTCGGCTCAGAGGTGGAGTTACCACATGGCCCACATGGCTCAGAGGTGGGGTTACCACATGGCCCACACGGCTCAGAGGTGGGGTTACCACATGTCCACGGTTTCACGGCTCAGAGGTGGGGTTACCACATGTCCACGGTTGCCTGACCCGTCGGACCCACACAGGTAGAAGGGAAAAATCAGGATTTAATAGCGCTCCCCCGGTCTTGAACCCGTGACCTGCTCTGATACCAATTGAAGGATCAAGCGCATACCCAACTGCACCAAAAGCCCGGACTGTTGGAGAGGGCGCTACCTAATTTCTTAAATAAGTAGCAAAGCGCCACGGGTCAAGTGAAGGAACGCCGGACCCAACAGAGTAGGCGGAAATAAATGCACACAAACACACACACTCCATATGAATTTCAAGAAAGCAATAAAGCTAACACCTACACTCACACACTCTACAAAATTTGAACAAAGCATTAAAATAAAGCATTAAAATTTAACACCTACACTCACACACTCTACACAATTTGAATCAAAGCATCAAAACATTTATTCTCATACACTCACACACACAAATTAAAAGCAAAATGAAAGTTGCCTAAAAATTAAAACTTTTACTTTTTCATGCTTAGGTTTTGCCAAAAACAAATAAAAAGAAGAAATTACAATTTTAGAAGACAAAAGTTTTTCAAAACATATTAAAAACCAAAGTTCTTGGAAAAATAAAATTTCAACTTTTTCATTCCTAGGATTTCATAAAAGTGCTAAAAAAGTTGAAATGAAAAGAGAAAGAACAAAAAGGGTTTTCATCCTAAAATAAAGCTAAGTAAAAAAAATCAAAAATACTTTAGTAACTCTTTTACACATTCATAAGAGTGAAGATGTTGAAAACATTAAAAGAAGACATGAAGAAAAAGAGAAAAAGCTAATTCATCATTTCATAAATTTCTAACAAAACCTATCATGAGACAAATTAAAAGCATGTAAAGTAAATAAGTTACACTCATACACACACACACATTTCATAAATGAAGAACAAAGATGAAACCAAGGATAAAAAGGAGAAGGAAAGTGGGCACAAGTGTTCATTCCAAAGCCAAATATGAAGAGAAAATCTAACATTTTTATTGATTAAAGGAAACTATTACAAACTATTACAAGAGCTAAAGCTAAAGCAAAAACAAACATGAAAGAAAGGAGGGAGAAATCTCCTTACATAGCTCTAGAATCACGGATGCAGCCCACAAAAAGACACTAAAATGGCCCAAAAATCTGAACCCTTGGACCTTACAGAAATGGGCAATTTATAGGCAAAAAATTCTAAGTACACGCCCTCCGTCACGGGCGTGTAGGGGGGGGGGGGGGGCGTGTCAGTACTATTCATGAAGGTGGCCGTCGATTGGACAGGAAAGTTGACTTCGGACTGAGTTCGCGGCAGTCACGCCCCAGGTCAAGGGCGTGACTCTGGGCGTGTCGGGGAGGTAGAACCGGGCGCGGGTTGCGCCGAAAGTCTTCAGCAGCATCTTGTCGGGCTAGCTGGAAAGGTCACGCCCCAGGTCACGGGCGTGACTCTGGGCGTGTCAGTTGGTGTCGACACTCGACGAATGTCGAGCGGAAAGTGTCGAGTTGAAATCGTTGAGCTGAGATTGAGTCACGCCCTAGGTCACGGGCGTGACTCTGGGCGTGACGCGGGTTCGACGATTGTTGAACAGAATTCATCGAGTGGAGGGGACACGGGCTGCTGTCACGCCCCGTGTCGGGTGACACGGGCGTAACGCAAGGCGTGTCGAGCTTTTCTCTTCAGAATTTATTCGATTTCACGAGAAATGCAATGTCACGGCCCGGTCACGGGCGTGACCAAATTGTCACGGGCGTGTACTGCCCAATTTTGGCAGATTTGGAAATTTTTCTGCAAAATAAAATAAAACAAGTTAGTAATAAATTTACAAGAATAGGAGCATTTTATTGAACAAAAATAGGTAAAAACGACGAAAATAAATGAAAATGACTAAATTAATGTGCACAAAAATACGTATATTTACAATTCATCAAATACCCCCATACTTAGGCTTTTGCTATTCCAGAGCAAAAGTTTGAGGTGAATCTATAAGGAATAAAAAAAAACTCTAAGTTTAGCTATCGCTTAATCAATTATAAGAGAGATCGAAATAAATATACGGGGTGTAAGAGTTAAGTCCTAAAATTATGTAGATGATTTAAATAGCGCAAAAGTTTTGGGCAAAAGACTTCTTGATGTAATCAAATAGAAGGCAACATTTGTAATGGTTAGATTAACGAAAATAGTTTGGAATTATAAGAACTCTAGCTTATACGAGTGCTACTGGAAATAATACAATTTACTAATTATGCTCCCAAAAAGATTTTTGAATTAATTCTAGAATCGTGTAATTGGCTAAGGGGGTAGTGGGTTTATGAAGAGGGTTTTGATATTTGAGGTGAGGTAATTTTTTCTCGAACCTCCATTTTTTTTTCTTTTGGATTATTAGGAAAACGAAATCTTATTTTCCTAATATAATTTTTGTTTTTCAACTTCATAAGAATAAAAATAACTCAATGTATATTTGTAGGAGTAATGAATTTTATCCTCTTACTCCATATATAATCTTTTAAAATTATTGGGTGCCTATGTTTACGGAACGAAATCTTATTCCCATTGACATAAGATCTTTTAAGGATAGAAATTTTTCATGCTAAGTAGGTCATGAAAAGTAAGGGGAGAAAGGAAAACTAGATTTTAATCCTAAAAATTTTTGAGAGCAACCTTAATAATTTGTACGTTCCAATTTTTTTTTAGAAAGCTAAAAGTAAGTATAATTGAATTCTATAGTCGTTATTTCCTAACATAATATACGTGCTCCTATCAATGAAAAATTAGAAGTAGTGCCTAAAACGAGTTCGCTATTTTTAACAAAGCATAAAGAATTCTTTAAAACTTAACCCCGCGTATTTAAATTTTTCAGTCAATAATTAACAAACGGGTAGTGAATAAAGAATTAATCAAATTCGCATATAAATAAACTAAAAACGGAATTTTTGGATAGCAGGAAAGTTAAGGATGAAATATTTGATTTATTTGTTTCAAAACATTTTTTTTTATTTTTATGGTTTTTATCATCATTTTTTTGTTTTTCATTTATTATCTTTTTTTGTATTTTTGTTTTTCTCAAAATTTTTTTGAATTTTGTTTTGACCTATTATCTTTTTTTGTATTTTTTAAGAGAATTTTCATTATATGTACAAAATCAAGGGAGAAAAAGAGAGGTTTTTACAAGAATGAGGAAGGGGGGAGAGAGAAAAGAGTATGTACAAAAAATGAAAAAAATATTTACAAAGTGAAACTAAATATTATTGTTTTTTTTGTTTTGTTATATATATTTTTTAATTTGTTTTTGAGTTTTTGGAAAAAAGAAAGAAAGAGAAATTTTTTTTTGGATTTTTCATTTAAATTTTTTTTTCATTTTAAGATGTTTTTTAATTTTTTTTTGGTTTTTGTTTTGTTGTTATATGTATTTTTTTTGTATTTTTGAAATGCAGAAAAAATTGAAGTGCAGAAAGTAAAGCACGAAAATACCCCCATACTTAAGTCCAACATTGTCCCCAATGTTGTAACGTAAGTATGCGGAACAAAAATTAAAATGCGATATGTACAAAAGTAAAGAGAGGGGGGGGGGGGGTAGAAACGTCCCTGAAACGCGTTCGGGGAAGTCCAATCAGAAACCCTGCATTTATTAGAAAAAAACAGTAAAGGTAATAAGGAAAGAGCGAAAAAGATAAGCGAGGGGTGCCTCCCAGAAGCGCTTTGTTTATAGTCGTGTAGCTTGACTATTTTGGCGGAGTTATAGATCTAGGAGGGTTATGGTTTCGTAATGCTCAATCACTGGGTCGCCCGCGATGTATAACTTAAGCCGATGACCGTTTACTTTAAACGAACCTCTTTCCGGGTGGGAGACGAGTACGGTCCCATATGGAAAGACTTCTTCAACTAAGAAGGGACCGAACCATCTAGATTTTAGTTTACCCGAAAAAAGCTTAAGACGTGAATTATAAAGAAGGACAAGATCGCCCGGAGAAAATATTTTTGGGGACTTTAAATTTCGATCGTGATATAACTTAGAACGCTCCTTATAGAATTTATTGCTCTCGTAAGCGTTCGCACGCCATTCATCGAGCTCGTTTAGTTGCAGTTTTCTATTCTGAGCGGCTAAGTTGGAGTCAAGGTTTAAGAGTTTTAAAGCCCAAAGAGCGCGATGCTCTAATTATACGGGTAAATGGCACGCTTTGCCGTAGACTAACCGAACGGTGTACAACCAATTGCGGTTTTGTATGCCGTCCGATACGCGCACAACGCATCGTCGAGTTTAACAGACCAATCTTTCCTATTTAGTGAAACGGTTTTTTCTAAAATTCGCTTAATCTCTCGATTTACTACCTCAACTTGGCCACTTGTTTGCGGGTGGTAGGGGGTGGCAAGCTTGTGCGTGACTCCGTATTTAGCTAACGTCTTATCCATAAGAGCGTTACAGAAATGCGTTCCCCTATCACTAACAATTGCGCGAGGCGTGCCGAAGCGAGAAAATAGTTTTTTAAGAAATGTAACGACGACTCGCGCATCGTTGGTGGGGAGAGCTTGCGCTTCTGCCCACCTTGATACGTAGTCGACCGCCACTAAAATATACATATTTTTGAAAGATGGAGGTAGGGGGCCTACAAAATCTATGCCCCATAAATCGAAGACTTCGCACTCTAAAAACATATTTTGGGGCATCTCGTCGCGACGAGAGATGTTACCCGACCGCTGACAGCTATCGCATGCACGCACAAAATTATGCGCGTCTTTGAAGAGAGTGGCCAAAAGTAGCCCGCCTCTAGCGCCTTCCGAGCGGTCCGGTTGGCTTGATAATGCCCACCGGCTGGACCCTCGTGGCAGTGCTTAAGAATTTGCAAGCACTCCACACCCGCAACGCATCTTCGGACCGCTTGGTCCGCGTAGATACGAAAAAGAAATGGGTCCTCCCAAAAGAAAATTTTCAAGTCAGAAAAGAATTTCTTCTTTTGATGACTTGAAAACTCTTTTGGAAGCACCCGCGCTACTAAGTAATTTGCAAAATCTATGAACCAGGGCGAAGAGGACGAAGAAGTAATGGCAAGGAGGCATTCCTCGGGGAATCTGTCATTTATTTCAGATTCGACGAGCGCTTCCGCACCCGGATTTTCTAAACAGGAGAGGTGGTCTGCCGCTAGATTTTCCGCTCCCCGCTTATCTCGGATCTCCAAATCAAACTCTTGTAGGAGGAGAATCCATCGAAGAAGGCGGGGCTTCACATCATTTTTAGCTAATAAATATTTAAGCGCGGAGTGATCGGTAAAAACGATAACTTTAGATAGCGTTATATACGAGCGAAACTTATCGAAAGCGAAAACGACGGCTAAGAGTTCCTTTTCCGTTGTCGTGTAATTTACTTGTGTGGAAGTGAGCGTCTTGCTAGCGTAATAAATAGGATGAAAATGTTTTTCTACGCGTTGGCCAAGAACGGCACCTAAGGCAATATCACTAGCGTCGCACATAATTTCGAACGGAAGGGACCAATTAGGGGCCACTAATATTGGTGAAGTGATAAGTTTTTGTTTTATTAAATTAAAGGCGGACTCGCATTCGCTACTAAAGATGAAACGTGATTCCTTTTCCAAGAGGTGAGTTAGCGGCTTTGTTATTTTTGAAAAGTCTTGAATGAAGCATCGATAAAAGCCCGCATGGCCTAAGAAACTCCTAATAGATTTTACGTTTGTTGGATGAGGAAGTTTTTCTATAATTTCTATCTTGGCCTTATCCACCTCTATCCCCTTAGACGAAATCATATGGCCGAGGACCAAACCTCCTCGAACCATAAAGTTGCATTTTTCCCAATTTAAAACAAGACTTGTGTCCTCGCACCGTTGAAGGACACGATCTAAATTGTGAAGGCAATCGGGAAAAGAGCGTCCGAAAACAGAAAAGTCATCCATAAAGACTTCCATAATGTCTTCTACTAGCTCGCCAAAGATCGCTAGCATACATCTTTGGAATGTAGCCGGCACATTGCAGAGGCCAAATGGCATTCTTCGATATGCGAAGGTGCCAAACGGGCAAGTAAAAGTTGTTTTCTCTTGATCATCGGGGGAAATGGGGATTTGGAAAAACCCCGATAAACCATCAAGAAAACAATAATACGGATGACCGGATAAACGCTCTAAAATCTGGTCCAAAAATGGCAGAGGGAAATGGTCCTTGCGGGTGGCATCATTAAGTTTTCTATAATTGATGCACACTCGCCAACCCGTAACAGTACGAGTTGGGACGAGCTCGTTATGCTCATTCGCCACTACGGTAAGGCCGCCCTTCTTGGGCACGACATGCACGGGACTAACCCATGCACTGTCCGAAATATGGTAGATAATCCCCGCATCTAATAACTTAATAATTTCGGCTTTAACAACGTCTTTCATGTTTGGGTTAAGACGACACTGCGGCTGAATCGTTTTGCGGCAATTATCGTTAAGGAAAATCTTATGGGTGCAAAAGTAGGGGCTAATCCCCTTTAAGTCAGAGATTTGCCACGCAATTGCGTGGCGATGTTTAAATAAAACTTCCAATAAATCGGAAGTCTCCGAATCACTCAAGTCCGAAGAAATGATAACGGGAAGCGTATCGCCTTTTCCCAAAAATGCGTATTTGAGTGATGCAGGTAAGGGTTTGAGGTCTAGGATGGGCGGTTCTTCTAGGGAGGTTTTAATGCCTATGTCTTTCTTACCAATTAGTTCGAAAGGCAAGTCTAAAGAAGTATCCTCATCGCATTTAAAATTTTCGAGCGCATAAATATCGTTGTTTAAAAATACGGACTCGAAAACGGGAGAAGAACGATCTCCAAAAAAAGTATCTAAAGAGTAGCAGAAATCGTCGCTCGATGACAAATTGTCCATCGAGGGATTAATAGAGAAAGTAATCGGATCATCGCCTACTCGGAGGAGATGGCTACCATTACTAACATCTATTAGTGCGCGGGAGGTGGCGAGAAAAGGGCGACCGAGTATTATTGGTACTTCGGCGTCCTCCTCGATATCTAAGATGACGAAGTCTACCGGGAAGGTAAACTTGTCGACTCGGACAAGGACGTCCTCCACTACCCAGATAGGGAACTTAACCGAGCGATCTGCTAATTGGATGCGCATATTCGTAGGACTAGGAGTACCCAAACCTAAACGTGAAAAGAGCGAGAACGACATCAGATTAATGCTAGCCTCTAAATCAGCTAAGGCGTACTTTACTAATATATCGCCAAAAAGGCACGGGATGGAAAACCGTCCTGGGTCATTTTGTTTTGTGGGCAATTTATTAGTAAGGGCCGCCGAGCAGACGGCGTTGAGAGATACATGCGAAATATCCTCTAATTTGCGTTTATTAGAAAGTAATTCTTTTAAAAATTTTGCATATTTGGGCATTTGCGAGATAGCCTCGCAAAAAGGAACATTTATATGAATTTGTTTTAATAATAAAATAAATTTTTTATATTGCGCGTCCTTACGCTCGTTATCTAACTTATGCGGATATGGAAGGGCCTTGTTTAAAATAATTTTTTTCTTTTATAATTGGTAAAGGCGGCGTAAGCGAAGAAAGGGGAAGAGGGGTCGGAGGTGAAATATGTACCTGAGGGTCGGTCCGTTTTGGATCGACCACCTCCTTTCCGCTACGGAGGGTTATAGCGTTGGCGTTCTCCCGCGGATTGGGCTCCGTGTTTCTCGGCAGTGCCCCGAGCGCGCGCTCGGACATCATCCTCGCCAGCTGTCCAACCTGCTGTTCGAGTGTTTTTAGCGATCCGGTAATGTTCCGAATATTTGACTCGTTGGACGCAATATACTTCGAAAAATTTTCCTCCATCGGGGAGGGTTTCGGAAGAGGAGGAGGAGGAGGAAGAAATCCAGGCGCATAAGAAATAGGGGGACGCTGAGCATTATTCGGGTTGCTCCACGAGAAGTTGGGGTGATTCCTCCAACCCGGATTATAGTTATTACTATAAGGGTTGTTGTTGGGGTTGAAGGGAGGACGACCCGAAGTTCCCATGAAGTCCACGAACTCTTCAGCTACGCAGACATTAGGGGGAATAAAACAAGGCAGAGTGGAGGAGGCAGCAGACATCTCCGCCACCTGCTTTATTAACCTTTCAACTTGAAGGGTCAAGAGAGCAGTGGCATCCACTTCAAAAAGACCAGCCGCCGGCTTTGGGTATCCCCGCGGGACGTTCCATTGATAGGCGTTCATAGCCATCTCTTCGAATAAAGCCTGGGCGGCCTCGGGGGTTTTGTTATTTAGAGTACCCCCGGCAGCCGCGTCAATCATTTGACGCGTCTGAAAATTCAGCCCATTATAAAAAATTTGAACTTGCAACCACGTTGGTAGCGCGTGGTGCGGGCAACGGCGGATGAATTCCTTAAACCGTTCCCAAGTCTCGTATAGAGACTCAGGATCGTTTTGCACAAACGAAGAAATGTCCGCCCGCAACTTTGCAGTTTTTGCGGGCGGAAAGTACTTCGTTAGGAACCGTTCCGTCAACTCAGCCCACGTGGTGATACATCCTCGCGGGAGGGCATTCAACCACGCCTTGGCTTTGGACTTAAGGGAAAAAGGAAATAAGCGCAAACGAATGGCGTCATCAGTGACGCCATTAATCTTGAAGGTGTCGCATATCTCCAAGAAATTGGACAAGTGAACATTCGGGTCCTCATCCGGCATTCCATCGAACTGCACGGCGTTTTGGACCATTTGAATGACACTTGAATTTATTTCAAAATTATTATTCGCCACCGCAGGGCAAACAATACTCGACCCAGAATCATCCAGGTTAGGCCGGGCGTAATAAGACATAGTACGCTCGACCGCCGGGGGAAGGTTAGGCGCGGCCATAACTACAACAGTGGGTTCTCCGATAGATTCCTCGGGATCTAAAGAAGGATTTCGGCGTTGAGATCGGATACGTGCAAGAGAGCGTTCGATCTCAGCGTCGAAGTCAAAATCTTCAGACTCGGAGGGTTGTCCACGGGTCATACACCCAAATAAAAATAAAACAAAATAAACTTCTTTTTTGTTTTAAAATAAAGTTTTTAGTTTTTTTATAGAAAATAAGTAAAAGTAATAGACTCCGGAATTCGAAATAGCAACTCGAAAAGAGACTCCCCGGCAACGGCGCTAAAAACTTGATGGGCCCGCGAACAGACTCTTACTGTGGTTGGTTCGGTGATTCGATCGCCGCGGGCTTGCTCGGGTAGGCAAGTGCACCTATCGCAAGTAGTACTCGATATTCGGGGGAATACCGAGGTCGTATTGTTCTCGGGGTCGTGTTGACTATTCTTACTCCTCCGAGAGGACTATTATTTTACTGAAAGTAAGGTGGATTTTTTTAGTAAAGTAAAGACGGAAAAGCAAAGGAGAGAAAAAATGATTTAGAAAATATTCGATGAAGGGTTAACGCTCGACATCGAATCAGATTAAGACTAAAACAATTTTTAATAATTATAGGACTTAGTTTTCAATTTAATAAAAGGCAACTTGGCCGTGGAGGTTCCACAAATGTGAGCGCACTTATCTCTAGGAATATTGCTCACCTGAACGTTAAGACTATTCGACCGAACGTTAGTCCGACGAAGGATTCCTCTTAACACCCGCTTTACGCTAAGAACCCCGCTATTGGGTGGGGAACCCAATCTAGTAGAATTACGCTTGTCCTCTCTCCAGGGTATGCACGCAACTCTATTTACCCAGGGGTGATCGGTCCATATGCACGGCCTCTCGGCTAGCTAGCATATGGACTACGGAAATAGGGCCCACACATCGATATGTGGTCCTACGCGTCGTAAACCCGGGGTAAACCTTAAGTCCTTAAATTAAAATGAAAATAAAGAGCTTTAATTATTAGAAATCATTTTAAATGTCCCAAGCTCTTCGATGCCGAGGCTAATAGCGATTAGCCACACATCGGTATGGGGACGGCTTATAATTTAGTGAGGCGCAAGTTCGAAATTAAACGCTAAACGATTATAAGAAGGGGACATAAGAAAAATAACAAACATTTAGAAAACTGAAAAGTTAGCTAAAACAAGAACTCACGCACACTCCAAATTATAAATTAAACAGAAACTAAGTTACACATAAAAGAAATTTGCATAATTGAAATTTGCGAGTCCCACTCAAACGAGTGGGGGCGGGAAATAAAAGCTGAAAATTGCAAGTCCTACTCAAACGAGTAGGACTGAAATGAAAGCGAGTCCTACTCAAATGAGTAGGAGAAAATTAATGCGATTACAGTGCTTTCTCAAATATTTATAGGGAAATAAAATCAGTCCATTTAACTCAAGTGAGTAGGCGGAAAAATAAAGAAAGAAAATTACAAGTCCTACTCAAACGAGTAGGCGGGAAATAAAGTCCGTCCATTTAACTCAAGTGAGTAGGCGGAAAAATAAAGAAAGAAAATTACAAGTCCTACTCAAATGAGTAGGACTGAAAATGAAAACGATGCGCCATTTAACTCTTAACGAGTAGGCGGAAATAAATGCACACAAACACACACACTCCATATGAATTTCAAGAAAGCAATAAAGCTAACACCTACACTCACACACTCTACAAAATTTGAACAAAGCATTAAAATTTAACACCTACACTCACACACTCTACACAATTTGAATCAAAGCATCAAAACATTTATTCTCATACACTCACACACACAAATTAAAAGCAAAATGAAAGTTGCCTAAAAATTAAAACTTTTACTTTTTAATGCTTAGGTTTTGCCAAAAACAAATAAAAAGAAGAAATTACAATTTTAGAAGACAAAAGTTTTTCAAAACATATTAAAAACCAAAGTTCTTGGAAAAATAAAATTTCAACTTTTTCATTCCTAGGATTTCATAAAAGTGCTAAAAAAGTTGAAATGAAATGAGAAAGAACAAAAAGGGTTTTCATCCTAAAATAAAGCTAAGTAAAAAAAATCAAAAATACTTTAGTAACTCTTTTACACATTCATAAGAGTGAAGATGTTGAAAACATTAAAAGAAGACATGAAGAAAAAGAGAAAAAGCTAATTCATCATTTCATAAATTTCTAATAAAACCTATCATGAGACAAATTAAAAGCATGTAAAGTAAATAAGTTACACTCATACACACACACACACACATTTCATAAATGAAGAACAAAGATGAAACCAAGGATAAAAAGGAGAAGGAAAGTGGGCACAAGTGTTCATTCCAAAGCCAAATATGAAGAGAAAATCTAACATTTTTATTGATTAAAGGAAACTATTACAAACTATTACAAGAGCTAAAGCTAAAGCAAAAACAAACATGAAAGAAAGGAGGGAGAAATCTCCTTACATAGCTCTAGAATCACGGATGCAGCCCACAAAAAGACACTAAAATGACCCAAAAATCTGAACCCTTGGACCTTACAGAAATGGGCAATTTATAGGCAAAAAATTATAAGTACACGCCCTCCATCACGGGCGTGTAGGGGGGGCGTGTCAGTACTATTCATGAAGGCGGCCGTCGATTGGACAGGAAAGTTGACTTCGGACTGAGTTCGCGGCAGTCACGCCTCAGGTCACGGGCGTGACTCTGGGCGTGACACGGGTTCGACGATCGTTGAACAGAATTCATCGAGTGGAGGGGACACGGGCTGCTGTCACGCCCCGTGTCGGGTGACACGGGCGTGACACAAGGCGTGTCGAGCTTTTCTCTTCAGAATTTGTTCGATTTCATGGGAAATGCAATGTCACGGCCCGGTCACGGGCGTGACCAAATTGTCATGGGCGTGTATGCCCAATTTTGGCAGATTTGGAAATTTTTCTGCAAAATAAAATAAAACAAGTTAGAAATAAATTTACAAGAATAGGAGCATTTTATTGAACAAAAATAAGTAAAAACGACGAAAATAAATGAAAATGACTAAATTAATGTGGACAAAAATACGTATATTTACAATTCATCACAAATTTTCCGAATTTTATTTCTTGCTCGGATTCGCCGGAGGAGCCAATTCCGGTGGCCTCATCGTCGGAAACCGCTATCCGCCACCTCAGTGAAGGTGGTGGCGACATTCGCCGGCGGTGGTGGTGGCTCATCTGGCCGGGAACAGCCAGCAAGGGTGCCCAGCCAGAATCGATCTCAGCCGTTGGCTGTTTGGGGACGATGAACCGATCCCGTCAATAGGTGCTTTAAGATTCGTGCTGTAACATCCCATTTCCAACTAGACCCCTAAGTGTGGTTATTGGCCATGACTAGGTCATGACCAAACCCTAGGAAGCCCAAGAAGACCAAGGAAACCTAAGAATGTGGCTGAGACCACTATGGTGTGCAAATAGTAAATTCCTGAACCTTTGTTTAAGATAACCATGGGGCATCACCAAGACTTCAAGACCCCACCATGTTCTCAACAAACCATGGTAGGATCCATTAGATCAATAAGGACCCATGGATGGCAGTCAAAAGGGTTAAGTTGACCCAAGTCAACCCTAACCCTAAATGGGTCAAACCAACCTACTTAGGGTCAATTGACCATCCCCAAGCCAAGTGGGCCGCACCCAAGCCCACCTAACCCTAGAGTGAGGTCAAAGGGTCATCTAGGACCCATTGGGGTCCACCCAAGAGGCTGAGTTGACCAAAGTCAACTCTAACCCTAAATGGGTCAACCTAGCCTACATTGGGTCAAACTGGCCTACACAAGGGCCAATTGAAGTTCCCTTAGCCAAGTGGACCCCACACATACCTTCATAACCATAGTGAGAGGCCAACGGGTCACCAAGGACCCATTGGGGCCAACCAAAAAGGCTAAGTTGACCAAAGTCAACTCTAGCCCTAAAGTAGTCAAGGTACCCTATTTAAGGGTCAAGTTACCTCCAAAGGGCCAATACAATCCTACCTAGGCCTTAGGGGAGGTCAATGAGTCACTAAGGACCCATTTGGGCCAACCTCAAAGACCAAATTGACCTAAGTCAACCGTAGCCTAGGTTTGGGTCAAGCTAGCCCAAATGGGCTAACTCAAGCTCAAGCCCAACTCACTTAGGCTAACCATATTTTGGTGGATGAAATAAACATGTGGGCTGCCAATATGAGATTTACCAGCGACCTTAGTGACTAGGAGAGAGAGAGAGAGAGAGAGAGAGAATCTCAAAATTAAAGAATAATTTAGGAGAGAGAAAGGGGTATTTAAGGGTGTTTAAGGGAAATGAGCCACTTGGACCCATGCCACCAGCCCCCACATGGGCTGGCCGACCCATTGAGTCATGAGAAGGAGCTGGAATGGAGTGGGACCCACCCATGCATGCTTGGTGACAAAAACAAGGCAAACCCACCACCTTGCACTTAGGAATTATCACCCTCCCCTCCATACTTCATCCTCTCACTCTCTCCCTCTCCCATTTCAGTTTCACCACTCTCAGAACGAGTAGAGCAGCAGCAGAGATAGAGAGAAACCAAGCTTTGGCCGTGAAAACCAAGGGAGAAGCGCCGCCACCGCCGCCATGGTTCCCCGCCGCTCCTCACGTTGCAAGGCCGCCGGGAAGGTCCTCCCTCACCTCTCTCTTCATGCTTAGATCTTAGGAATACCTAGGTTATGGTTCGGGGTCGAATGAGCCCGAGCCCAACACTCATTTTTTCAGCCATTAATGGCGGTTTTGAAACTCTCGGGTGAGGTGGCGCCGCCACCTCCGGCCGCCCTAGCCGCCGGAAAAGCTCGCCCCCACCACCGTGAGGGGAGAGGAGAAGTTGGCCGGTGGAGGCGCCGCCGGAGGCGGCCGGGAAAAGCCCCGTGAAACTCGGGCTGGCATGCAGGCGGTTTGGGGAAGAAATACAGCAGCCGTCGGATTTGCTTTAGGATTAGTGTCATGCAACATTTGAAATTCTGGATTATTTAATTTGTGAATAGTATATTTTGTGTCCTTTTTATATCCGAATTGTGCATGTCATATTTAGGGCCCGTACAGCCATTTTCATAAAACGTTCTCAACATGAAATTTGTAGGTCTTGGAGTAACCTTTAATTTGATATATTACACATAATTTTTGGTTAAGGCTACTGCCCTATAGAGCCATTTTCCTAGGGCTGGTCCTAGAGTAGGGCAGAAATTAAAATGGGTGCCCTTCCCAAACCCTAAGTCCAAATGGGCTGAAATTTTGGGAATGTGGCCAAATTAGGTATAGCTAGGCCCTACCCAAAAATGGGAATTTTTGGGGAAAATAAGTATATAGTTTTAGCCCAAATATGATAAATTAAATTTTGTTGATATTTAGAGCATATCAACTCCAAAATGCCCCATATGTTGGTGGCCTGCCCTTAGTAGTATATTAGACCTATGGTAGAAATATTAGACAATTTAACCCTCTGCATATTGAGATATCTCACATGCAAGATCAAAAAATTAAATGGCCTTGGGCTGCAAATAGCAAAATGCAGAAATTTGAAAGTGATGCCCAAGCCCATCCAGAGGCCCATATGACTTGAGATTTTGGTAAGTAACTGGTTTAGGGCATATTTAGGCCCTGCCCAAAAATTGGGATTTATTGTAATTAAAATTATGGTGAAATTACCAAATTACCCCTAGGTTTGTTTAGGTGATTCTTGGGTTAATTCAACTCTAAAATGCCCCAAATTTTGGTGGCTTGTCCTTCAGGACATTATAAATATATGTTTTAAATTTCATCAAGTTTGGACCAATGTATGGTGGGTAATCCCACATGCAAATGATGAACATGCTTAGGCTTGGTGTGCCAATAGTAATTTTTGAAATTTTGAGTATTAGGCCCATTTGGATCATGCTAAATTCATGTAATTAATTTCAGTGGCCTATTAGGATGAGTTTTACCCCTCATTGAAATAATGGGATTTTTGGAATCAAAAATCCCATTATTTGGAATTATTGAATTAATAGGACTTTTGAAGAATAAATGTTGAAATTAGGTTTGTCACTTAGTTATTTCCCCAAATTTTGTCAAGAATAATATCATGACATGTTTAACTCCTAAAAAATTTTATGTCTCTGTTTGAGGAATATTGATAAGAGGAATGTGGAAATTACATTTTTGCCCTTATTTCATTTAATTTAGAATTATTGCAAATACTCAGTAGAAAATTATGAAAAAATTATTGATGACATATCTGAGTATAAATAGCCTTGATTAAGTTTCTCAGCATTTTTGGATGAACCACAAATTTTTAGATCTTCATAATGGCATTTTGGTAAATTATTTAGAAATAAAAGTTAATAGCCATTGTTACTTGAAAACTAGTGAAATTCTGTTTGTGACACTCTTTTAATATTATGAGCTTGCTGGAAATTTCTTAGAATTTTTGGAAATGAATTCCTCATACCTCCTTTGAAAAATATCTAATAGGTGAATTTTGAATTATTTAGGAGATAAATAGAAAAATTGAAGAGAAAATTATAAAACTTGGCTGACAGTATTATTTTACAATTCTACAACTTATGAAAAATTCCTTGGGTCAGTGGGATCATAATTTAAGATACTTCATGATCAACTTGGCAATAATTGGCATTTGTAAGAATTTATTTAAATAGGAGGTTAATTGAGAAAAATATAATATTCTGGAAATAAATTATTTAGGTCATGATAGGACTCCGGTAATAATTCTAGGTCATTCAGATGAAAATTTGAAGGACATCCTATCACGAACATCACTTAGTATAGGTTGGTCTGCAAATAGTAATTTGGGGAAAAGTCGTATTAGGATCAGAGTTGGATTAGTGTAGAGTTAGTCGAGCTGGATGGATTGGAATGAAAGTAGATGAGTCACCAGAGAAAGTTCTAAGGAGTGCGGGAATCGAGTTGATGTGTGTTAGAAGATAAGCGAGTTCGACGAAAGATCGTCGTGCCCGCGAGAGTGAAAGGTCTAAACTACCTTAGGATTAGCCTATCGGAATATGAGAAGGTAATGGGTAAAGGAAATCAACCAATAATATTAATAAGTACCTTGCGAAAGGGAACGCTGGGCGTAATCCCAACACAGTTCCTAGTGCCCCTTGAGAGCCCTTCACAGGGAATACCGGGGGCAGTCCTGGGTTAACGTAAACCTTAAAGAACAAATCAAAAGAGTAATTTAGTAAATAGGGTTTCACACTGCACTCACTAGTTGGGCAAGTATTGGAAATGGTTAAGTCGTCCCGAGGTGTTCAAAGGGGCGCCATCCCGCGGTGTTCAAAGGGATGAGATTTGGAATAAGAGACGGACGTTTCGGTCCGGCGAGCTTTGGCTCGGTTGATACTTGTGACAGACGGGATGGTCCGGGGAGCTTTGGCTCGGTTGATACTTGTGACGGACGGGATGGTCCGGGGAGCTTTGGCTCGGTTCTGATACGATAAACTTGCATGTGCATAAATCTAGTGGCGGGGCATGCGGTACTGGTCGTTCGTCACACCGATGGCAGTACGGTGCACCAGGTGGTTGTGAGAGTTAGAGGGGCCAGTGGGTTGTTTTACACTGCGGTCTGGAGGACGACCCCCGATAACGCACATCCAACCCAACAAGACTGACGGGTTGTCAGCAAAGTACGTACGCGAGACTCTAGAGTGCACCTTGGACGTGTACAGAGGCGTATGAGAGGGGTCTAAGGCTTGGTAGTGTGCATACCGGCCTAGAAGCGGAGACGCCCGCTCCGCTGCTGCCGTAGCCACAGCGGTGGTACCCGAGAGTGATGCTAGCTCTCAAAAAGTGGGAACTAAAGGTCTGTGATCACAGAGTCGTTGTGTGTGTGTTGCACTTACATGTCCATCATACCCACCTGCATGTCATAGCATAATCGATTCATTTAACCCTGACACCTAAAGTATAAGTGGTATGGGACGCTTATACATTAGGCCCTGCAAAATGACCCCTTGATCTATAAGCTTGTGTGGGCAAGTTTATAAATTAAGGTTATTTCAATATTTATATGCTGCTTGTGATAACCGACACCCCAACGTATAAAGTGGTATGGGACATTTTATACGATGGGAGCCTTGTAGAAGATCCCTTGGCTTATGTGTATTCACATAAGTGAAGGTTATATTCCTTTCTTACTTTACTCATTATAACCTGATTATAAATTGCTAGCTAGGTCCCCCTGTCACCTGTTTTTGATTTCTCTCCTCTTTCACGTCCTTTCCTTTCTTCCTCCCCGCTCGGTGCCTAGGAGCATGGGGGAAGGGGTGGGGGACGATAGGGCTTAGTCTTTTAGACTAATGATTTTCGAACCACATCATATTAGGGGATCGTGGAGCCGAGTATGGAGGAGCAGCCCAGGAGACCGGTGCAGTTGGAGATAGGGCAGTCTAGCTCAGGAGTACAGCCAGCTGGGACCGTGAGTTCCGACTTCTAGTAGTTGTTTTGTTTTGCTTCCGCATGAGAGATCTGTAGTGAGGATATTGATGTACCGGGCTTCAGCCCTTTTTATTTCTGTACACTTTACTATTCTATGGACACTCCCTTCGTGGAGATTTTTATATATATATGTGATATGCCGTGGACTTGTCTTCTCTTGTACTGCTACTTTAGCGTCAGCTGCGATCGATTTGGCCGGCAGGATCGGCGTCTTGTAGTGTCGACCTTCCCGGGTGCGAAGGTGTCACCGCAAGGCGGCGGTTCTGGGCCTAAGACCCCGAGGTTTTAAAGGAAAAAAAAAAGAGGGGTCTTACAAGTGGTATCAGAGCAAACCTCGATCCAAAAGTAACAGTCCACAACCCCTGGGTCACCCCCGCACGAGTTTAGTTTGGGGACAAACTAAGCAGCGGAAGCAGTGGTATGCCCATGTGGGGATCACATATATAATTGTCCATTTTAGTTAAGGTTGAAAAAGTTCTGACGATAAATTTTGTGACGCAACCTCCAGTACTGCCTACACAGATTCCAGAAGTTGCACCACCGCCGCCGGTTCCCACTCAATTCCTACAGTCTAACATGGGACAGACTCTGACGGCTATCCTGGAAGCCTTTAGGAACCAACAGGCCCCGGCTCCGCAGCCTATTCCGGGAGCCAACTGACTCAGCATCTTTTGAGGACTCTCTCCCCCGTCCTACTTGGGGACAGAGGGGGTAGTTCGGACAGAGGAATGGCTAGACATCATGGAGGAGATGCTGACAGGGATACAGAGCCTTTAGGAGGAGAGGGTGCCACTGGTTGTTTCCTGCTTGGAGTCCCATGCCAAGCGGTGGTGGAAGACAGTTCTGGAGACTACCTTTGCTGATAGGGAGGCTGCCGAGGTTACGTGGGAGGAGTTCAGGCTCATGCTGTTGGAGCACTTTATTCCGCAGTCGGCCCGAGATGAGCTGGAGGACCGCTTCTTGCAGTTGAAGCAAGGTTCCAGGATGGTGGTGGAATACCATCGAGAATTCAACCATCTGGCCCGTTTTGCAGACTCCTACCGGCTAGATGAGGCAGCGTACACCAAGAGGTTCTACAAAGGTTTACGGGAAGACATGAGGGATGCACTTCTTTTCGTTTCGGACGGGCCTATCACTCGTATTCTGGAGATGGCAAAAAAAAAGGTTAGAGGCAGATTGGCTCAACACCGGAGGCCGGAAACGGCCAACGGAGGATCAGAGCCGGGGAGCCCGAAACCATCAGCGGCGAGGTCGTGCGCCAGAGGTACAGAAGGTGGAGGATCAGCCTCGACAGGAGGTGAGGCAGGAGCCGAGGGGGCAGGTGACGATGGCCCCTCAGCCTATTCAGATGAGAGATGTGCAGAGACCGAGAGGTGGGGCTTACACTCCGCCGGAATGTTACCACTACCACCAGGTGGGGCACATCAAGAGAAACTGTCCCGTGAGAGGGATGCCTCCACCAGCACCGCAGATTGCCCCACCGACTCAGTATTTTGGAGGCCGAGGACGTGGCCAAGGACACAGATATCAGTTTAGAGATCGCAGGCCGAGAGGACAGCAGATTTATGTACTGGACCTGGCTCAACCCAGGAACCCAGAGCAAGTTATTACAGTTACGACCAAAAGTTTTCTTTTTTTTACTTAACTACTTTTCTTCCTAGAAAAGTAGTTTCATGAACTTGAATTATTAAAGACTAGGCAGTAAAACCAGAAAATAGAACTCTAAGCAAATATTCAATCTCAGGCATCGTCTTCATTTGCGGCAAGCCCGCACACACTCTCTTCGACACGGGTGCTTCGCACTCGTTTGTGTCGGAGACCTTTATCCAAGGGTTAGGAGGCGTGGAGAGGATCACCGCCCAGATGTTACGGATACGGCTACCTGATGGGTTGGAGCTGTTCGCATCATCCCATTGCAACCTGGAGGCATGGATAGGCGGAAAACCCTTCGAAGCTCCAGCGACAATTTTGTTACTGCCTCCAAGCCCAGACATATGGGCAAACAGAGCGCACAAACCGGGCACTGGAGGACCAGCTGAGACTGTGTATTGTGGACCGTGGAGAGCCCTGGGAGAGGATGTTGCCCCTAGTGGAGTTTTCGTACAATAACAGTCATCAGTCTATTATACAGATGGCTCCATATGAGGCGTTGTATGGGCAGAAATGTAGGACTCCATTGTCTTGGATACAAGACGAGGGTCCAAAGATTGTGGGCACGGACTTTATCGAGGATACTGAGGTGCAGGTATGACTGATACGGGATAGAATGCTGGAGGCGCAGAGCAGGCAGGCGAAGTATTATGACGCTCGACATCGTCTAGCGGAATTTCAGGCAAGGGATCGGGTGTTCTTGAAGATCCAGCCGATGCATGGGGTTTCACGAGTACGTGGTCGGCGGAAGAAGCTTAGCCCGAGGTACATGGGGTCGTTCAAGATCCTGGAGCGGATCGGTCCATTAGCTTACCGACTGGAGCTGTCACCGGAGCTGGCCGGCTTGCATGACGTCTTTCACGTGTCTTCACTCAAGAGGGCTCTACTACGCCCTGAGTTGCAGATTACGGCCACTGATGGGCCGGTAGCTTCGGATCGATCTGTACATTTGGAGCTGATACGGATCGAAGACCAGGGGATACGAGTCTTGCGCCGCAAGAAGATCCCGCTAGTCAAGGTCCTGTGGAGGAACCACAGATGAGAGGAGCATACTTGGGAGCCACAGGACCTGATGCAGGAAAGGTATCCAGAGCTATTTAGTCA
The DNA here is from genome assembly GCA_039583875.1 of Platanthera guangdongensis. Taxonomy (NCBI): domain Eukaryota; kingdom Viridiplantae; phylum Streptophyta; class Magnoliopsida; order Asparagales; family Orchidaceae; genus Platanthera; species Platanthera guangdongensis. Next base: position 113,762,921 of record CM077163.1, read on the forward strand.
GGTATACCTCACAACCTCTCAACATGTTCATTTTACTTTCCTTTTTTTTTAAACTAGTAAGGCTGCCCTAGGAAGAGTAGGGGCTAATCTTTTGTTTATTGGGATCTTGACTTTGCCAATTGGGCGAATTGGTCGTATATTTAGGTTTTTCCCTTTGAACCCCGCTTAGCAACCATGACGTAGAAATGTAATCTTCCACTTCTTATGGGATGTTACAAGTTTCTTTTCTTCGGTAGAAATCCCCGTAGGCCTAACCTGGATTTCGGGGACGAAATCTTTGTTTTGTTTATTGGGATTTGTAACATCCCATTTCCAACTAGACCCCTAAGTGTGGTTATTGGCCATGACTAGGTCATGACCAAACCCTAGGAAGCCCAAGAAGACCAAGGAAACCTAAGAATGTGGCTGAGACCACTATGGTGTGCAAATAGTAAATTCCTGAACCTTTGTTTAAGATAACCATGGGGCATCACCAAGACTTCAAGACCCCACCATGTTCTCAACAAACCATGGTAGGATCCATTAGATCAATAAGGACCCATGGATGGCAGTCAAAAGGGTTAAGTTGACCCAAGTCAACCCTAACCCTAAATGGGTCAAACCAACCTACTTAGGGTCAATTGACCATCCCCAAGCCAAGTGGGCCGCACCCAAGCCCACCTAACCCTAGAGTGAGGTCAAAGGGTCACCTAGGACCCATTGGGGTCCACCCAAGAGGCTGAGTTGACCAAAGTCAACTCTAACCCTAAATGGGTCAACCTAGCCTACATTGGGTCAAACTGGCCTACACAAGGGCCAATTGAAGTTCCCTTAGCCAAGTGGACCCCACACATACCTTCATAACCATAGTGAGAGGCCAACGGGTCACCAAGGACCCATTGGGGCCAACCAAAAAGGCTAAGTTGACCAAAGTCAACTCTAGCCCTAAAGTAGTCAAGGTACCCTATTTAAGGGTCAAGTGACCTCCAAAGGGCCAATACAATCCTACCTAGGCCTTAGGGGAGGTCAATGAGTCACTAAGGACCCATTTGGGCCAACCTCAAAGACCAAATTGACCTAAGTCAACCGTAGCCTAGGTTTGGGTCAAGCTAGCCCAAATGGGCTAACTCAAGCTCAAGCCCAACTCACTTGGGCTAACCATATTTTGGTGGATGAAATAAACATGTGGGCTGCCAATATGAGATTTACCAGCGACCTTAGTGACTAGGAGAGAGAGAGAGAGAGAGAGAGAGAGAATCTCAAAATTAAAGAATAATTTAGGAGAGAGAAAGGGGTATTTAAGGGTGTTTAAGGGAAATGAGCCACTTGGACCCATGCCACCAGCCCCCACATGGGCTGGCCGACCCATTGAGTCATGAGAAGGAGCTGGAATGGAGTGGGACCCACCCATGCATGCTTGGTGACAAAAACAAGGCAAACCCACCACCTTGCACTTAGGAATTATCACCCTCCCCTCCATACTTCATCCTCTCACTCTCTCCCTCTCCCATTTCAGTTTCACCACTCTCAGAACGAGTAGAGCAGCAGCAGAGATAGAGAGAAACCAAGCTTTGGCCGTGAAAACCAAGGGAGAAGCGCCGCCACCGCCGCCATGGTTCCCCGCCGCTCCTCACGTTGCAAGGCCGCCGGGAAGGTCCTCCCTCACCTCTCTCTTCATGCTTAGATCTTAGGAATACCTAGGTTATGGTTCGGGGTCGAATGAGCCCGATCCCAACACTCATTTTTTCAGCCATTAATGGCGGTTTTGAAACTCTCGGGTGAGGTGGCACCGCCACCTCCGGCCGCCCTAGCCGCCGGAAAAGCTCGCCCCCACCACCGTGAGGGGAGAGGAGAAGTTGGCCGGTGGAGGCGCCGCCGGAGGCGGCCGGGAAAAGCCCCGTGAAACTCGGGCTGGCATGCAGGCGGTTTGGGGAAGAAATACAGCAACCGTCGGATTTGCTTTAGGATTAGTGCCATGCAACATTTGAAATTCTGGATTATTTAATTTGTGAATAGTGTATTTTGTGTCCTTTTTATATCCGAATTGTGCATGTCATATTTAGGGCCCGTACAGCCATTTTCATAAAAAGTTCTCAACATGCAATTTGTAGGTCTTGGAGTCACCTTTAATTTGATATATTACACATAATTTTTGGTTAAGGCTACTGCCCTATAGAGCCATTTTCCTAGGGCTGGTCCTAGAGTAGGGCAGAAATTAAAATGGGTGCCCTTCCCAAACCCTAAGTCCAAATGGGCTGAAATTTTGGGCATGTGGCAAAATTAGGTATAGCTAGGCCCTACCCAAAAATGGGAATTTTTGGGGAAAATAAGTATATAGTGTTAGCCCAAATATGATAAATTAAATTTTGTTGATATTTAGAGCATATCAACTCCAAAATGCCCCATATGTTGGTGGCCTGCCCTTAGTAGTATATTAGACCTATGGTAGAAATATTAGACAATTTAACCCTCTGCATATTGAGATATCTCACATGCAAGATCAAAAAATTAAATGGCCTTGGGCTGCAAATAGCAAAATGCAGAAATTTGAAAGTGATGCCCAAGCCCATCCAGAGGCCCATATGACTTGCAATTTTGGTAAGTAACTGGTTTAGGGCATATTTAGGCCCTGCCCAAAAATTGGGATTTATTGTAATTAAAATTATGGTGAAATTACCAAATTACCCCTAGGTTTGTTTAGGTGATTTTTGGGTTAATTCAACTCTAAAATGCCCCAAATTTTGGTGGCTTGTCCTTCAGGACATTATAAATATATGTTTTAAATTTCATCAAGTTTGGACCACATGCAAATGATGAACATGCTTAGGCTTGGTGTGCCAATAGTAATTTTTGAAATTTTGAGTATTAGGCCCATTTGGATCATGCTAAATTCATGTAATTAATTTCAGTGGCCTATTAGGATGAGTTTTACCCCTCATTGAAATAATGGGATTTTTGGAATCAAAAATCCCATTATTTGGAATTATTGAATTAATAGGACTTTTGAAGAATAAATGTTGAAATTAGGTTTGTCACTTAGTTATTTCCCCAAATTTTGTCAAGAATAATATCATGACATGTTTAACTCCTAAAAAATTTTATGTCTCTGTTTGAGAAATATTGATAAGAGGAATGTGGAAATTACATTTTTGCCCTTATTTCATTTAATTTAGAATTATTGCAAATACTCAGTAGAAAATTATGAAAAAATTATTTATGACATATCTGAGTATAAATAGCCTTGATTAAGTTTCTCAGCATTTTTGGATGAACCACAAATGTTTAGATCTTCATAATGGCATTTTGGTAAATTATTTAGAAATAAAAGTTAATAGCCATTGTTACTTGAAAACTAGTGAAATTCTGTTTGTGGCACTCTTTTAATATTATGAGCTTGCTGGAAATTTCTTAGAATTTTTGGAAATGAATTCCTCATACCTCCTTTGAAAAATATCTAATAGGTGAATTTTGAATTATTTAGGAGATAAATAGAAAAATTGAAGAGAAAATTATAAAACTTGGCTGACAGTATTATTTTACAATTCTACAACTTATGAAAAATTCCTTGGGTCAGTGGGATCATAATTTAAGATACTTCATGATCAACTTGGCAATAATTGGCATTTGTAAGAATTTATTTAAATAGGAGGTTAATTGAGAAAAATATAATATTCTGGAAATAAATTATTTAGGTCATGATAGGACTCCGGTAATAATTCTAGGTCATTCGGATGAAAATTTGAAGGACATCCTATCACGAACATCACTTAGTATAGGTTGGTCTGCAAATAGTAATTTGGGGAAAAGTCGTATTAGGATCAGAGTTGGATTAGTGTAGAGTTAGTCGAGCTGGATGGATTGGAATGAAAGTAGATGAGTCACCAGAGAAAGTTCTAAGGAGTGCGGGAATCGAGTTGATGTGTGTTAGAAGATAAGCGAGTTCGACGAAAGATCGTCGTGCCCGCGAGAGTGAAAGGTCTAAACTACCTTAGGATTAGCCTATCGGAATATGAGAAGGTAATGAGTAAAGGAAATCAACCAATAATATTAATAAGTACCTTGCGAAAGGGAACGCTGGGCGTAATCCCAACACAGTTCCTAGTGCCCCTTGAGAGCCCTTCACAGGGAATACCGGGGGCAGTCCTGGGTTAACGTAAACCTTAAAGAACAAATCAAAAGAGTAATTTAGTAAATAGGGTTTCACACTGCACTCACTAGTTGGGCAAGTATTGGAAATGGTTAAGTCGTCCCGAGGTGTTCAAAGGGGCGCCATCCCGCGGTGTTCAAAGGGATGAGATTTGGAATAAGAGACGGACGTTTCGGTCCGGCGAGCTTTGGCTCGGTTGATACTTGTGACGGACGGGATGGTCCGGGGAGCTTTGGCTCGGTTGATACTTGTGACGGACGGGATGGTCCGGGGAGCTTTGGCTCGGTTCTGATACGATAAACTTGCATGTGCATAAATCTAGTGGCGGGGCATGCGGTACTGGTCGTTCGTCACACCGATGGCAGTACGGTGCACCAGGTGGTTGTGAGAGTTAGAGGGGCCAGTGGGTTGTTTTACACTGCGGTCTGGAGGACGACCCCCGATAACGCACATCCGACCCAACAAGACTGACGGGTTGTCAGCAAAGTACGTATGCGAGACTCTAGAGTGCACCTTGGACGTGTACAGAGGCGTATGAGAGGGGTCTAAGGCTTGGTAGTGTGCATACCGGCCTAGAAGCGGAGACGCCCGCTCCGCTGCTGCCGTAGCCACAGCGGTGGTACCCGAGAGTGATGCTAGCTCTCAAAAAGTGGGAACTAAAGGTCTGTGATCACAGAGTCGTTGTGTGTGTGTTGCACTTGCATGTCCATCATACCCACCTGCATGTCATAGCATAATCGATTCATTTAACCCTGACACCTAAAGTATAAGTGGTATGGGACGCTTATACATTAGGCCCTGCAAAACGACCCCTTGATCTATAAGCTTGTGTGGGCAAGTTTATAAATTAAGGTTATTTCAATATTTATATGCTGCTTGTGATAACCGACACCCCAACGTATAAAGTGGTATGGGACATTTTATACGATGGGAGCCTTTTAGAAGATACCTTGGCTTATGTGTATTCACATAAGTGAAGGTTATATTCCTTTCTTTCTTTACTCATTATAACCTGATTATAAATTGCTAGCTAGGTCCCCCTGTCACCTGTTTTTGATTTCTCTCCTCTTTCACGTCCTTTCCTTTCTTCCTCCCCGCTCGGTGCCTAGGAGCATGGGGGAAGGGATGGGGGACGATAGGGCTTAGTCTTTTAGACTAATGGTTTTCGAACCACATCATATTAGGGGATTGTGGAGCCGAGTATGGAGGAGCAGCCCAGGAGACCGGTGCAGTTGGAGATAGGGCAGTCTAGCTCAGGAGTACAGCCAGCTGGGACCGTGAGTTCCGACTTCTAGTAGTTATTTTGTTTTGCTTCCGCATGAGAGATCTGTAGTGAGGATATTGATGTACCGGGCTTCAGCCCTTTTTATTTCTGTACACTTTACTATTCTATGGACACTCCCTTCGTGGAGATTTTTATATATATATGTGATATGCTGTGGACTTGTCTTCTCTTGTACTGCTACTTTAGCGTCAGCTGCGATCGATTTGGCCGGCAGGATCGGCGTCTTGTAGTGTCGACCTTCCCGGGTGCGAAGGTGTCACCGCAAGGCGGCGGTTCTGGGCCTAAGACCCCGAGGTTTTAAAGGAAAAAAAAGAGGGGTCTTACACGTGCGGCCGATTGATTTAAATCAAATTAGAAACTATAGTATTAATTAAATAATTGTCACATAAATTCAGTCATGTTGCAAGCTACATTTAGGCATCTTAGAGGAATTTTTAAATCTGATACTCAACATGAAAATTGTAGGTCTTGCGGTTACCTTTAATTTGATATGTTACACATAAATTTTGGTTAAGTTCACTGCCCTATAGAGCCATTTTCCTAGGTCTGGTCCTAGGGTAGGTCAGAAAATAAATTGCGTGCCCTTACCAAACCCTACGTCCAAATGGACTGAAATTTTGGGCATGTGGATTAATTAGGCATATCTAGTCCCTCCCCCAAAATGGGAATTTTTGGGAAAAATATTTCTATAGTTTTAGTTAGAATATGATAAACCAATTTATGTTGATTTTTGGAGCATACCAACTCTAATATGCCCCAAATTTTGGTGGCCTGCCCTTATGGGTATATTAGACCTATGGTAGAAATATTAGTCAATTTAGCCCCCTACATGTTGAGATATCTCACTTGCAAGATCTGAAAAGGTGAATGGTCTTGAGCTGCAAATAACAAAAATGCAGAAATTGGAAGAGATGCCCAAGCCCATCCAGAGGCCCAAATGATCTGGGATTTTGGAAAGTAACTAGTTTAGGGCATACGTAGGCCCTGCCCAAAAATGGGATTAATTGGAATTAAAATTAGGGGGAAATTACTAAAATACCCCTAGGCTTGTTTAGGTGATTCTTGGAGTAGTTCAACTCCAAAAGGCCCCAATTTTTGGTGGCATGTCCATGGGGAAATTATTAAGGCATGGTTAATTTTCAGCCCATATGGACCACAGCAAGTTAGGTAAACCCACTTGCATGTGTTGGCTTATATTAGGCTTGATGTGCATTTAGCCTAAAGTAAAATAATGTGTATTCAGCCAATTTGGAACATTTAAAAATCATGGTTTTCATTATGGAGATACAAGAAGGTGTAATACACCTCTCATGGTAAGGGTTGAATTTTTGGGAACAAAAATCCCATTATTTTGAATTTTAGGTAATTTGGCCTTTTTAGGAAATAAATTTGAAATAGGCTTAACCACACCCTAAAATGCTAAATTTCTGTTGAGGACTAAGGAGTGACATAATAAACACTAGAAATAATTTATATCTCTGTTGGATGAAGTTTAAATAATTTAAGGAACAAAATGACCATTTTACCCTTATAGAACTTTGTGTATAAATGATGGATATATTCATTTGAAAAATCTGAGAAATTTCATATTACTGTAATTGTATATTTTTTACCTTGTGTAATTATTTCAGAATTTTTGGAGTGACCAATAATGTACTTAGGCCCCATAATGGCATTTTGGTAAATAACTCAAATTGATTGTGGATAGGCCATTTTAACCTAGATGTAAATAAAAATCTGGACATAATATTATTTCATTATTATCAAGGCTTTGTGATTTAATTAGAATTTTTGAAATAATATTTTGTGTACTTTGGAAAATGCTAGATTTATGGATTTAGTATTAAATATAAATTAATTATAAATCTGAGTTAAAAAGGCATGAAAATTTTGGTAGGCCCATTAATTGTCATATTATATACCTGGAAGAATCCCTAGGACAATAGGTTTAATATTGACAATACTTCATGTGCAAATCGACTAGGAATCTCATTTAAAGAAATTAATTTAATGGTGTAAGTAATTGGAAAATTATGGAAATTCATCCTAGTCATCATGTAAGTCCATACCATCCTAGGATAAATTATTTGAGGCATATGGTTAGAGGAATTGGAAGTTCCATTTTGGGGTGGTATTAGGTCATGGGCTGCGTATAACATAAATGAGTTAGAGTATAAGGACCATCGGGGGATAGATCGACGTTGAGCTAGAGATTGAAGTTGGTGAATAACCCTGGTGGGTAGTATTGTTAGTGACGAGAGTAAAAGTGCAAGTCCTTAGGTAGTAACTGGAGTGGAGGCCAACGGAAGTCCGTCTGTTTTTCCGGTAATATCTTAAGTCATTAGTATTGTTCCAGAGTAACAATGAGAGCTGGGGTGAATTAAGGGTAGTCATCAACTAAAGTAAATATACTTGTGAAAGGGAACTTTGGGCGTAATCCCATCATAGTTCCTAGTGCCCCCGAGAGCCCTTCACCGGGTATACCCTGGGCAGTCCTGGGATTCACCTTAAATCATTATGTATAATAATCCGTAGACAAGAGTAGTCTAATAGGTTAGGACATTATGGTTTATTCTCACCCGTGATGGGTTGGAGGGATACTTGTGTAATATGCTCACCCGTGATGGGTTGGAGGGATTGTGCTAAATGCTCACCCGTGTAGGGTTTGAGAGATTCAGGACGGGTTGGTCCTGCGAGATGAAGGCTCAGGATGAAATACTTGCATGTGCATAAATATAGTGGCGGGGCATGCGGTACTGGCCGTTCGTCACACCGATGGCAGTACGGTGCACCAGGCGGTTGTGAGGGTTAGAGGGGCCAGTGGGTTGTTTTACACGGCGGTCTGGAGGACGATCCCCGATAACGCACATCCGACCCGACAAGACTAATGGGTTTTCAGCAAAGTACATACGCGAGACTCTAGAGTGCACCTTGGACGTGTACAGAGGTGTATGAGAGTGGTCTAAGGTTTGGTAATGTGCATACCGGCCTAGAAGTGGAGACGCCCGCTCTGCTGCTGCCGTAGCCACAGCGGTGGTACCCGAGAGTGATGATAGCTCTCAAAAAGTGGGAACTAAAGGTCTGTGATCACAGAGTCGTTGTGTGTGAGTTGCACTTGCCTGTACATAAATTGCATCATAACATTCATTCATATTAGGGCATACGCTTCATAGATCCTTATATATAAATTAGTATGGGCTCTTTTATATGATAAGTTAAATTTCCTAGAAATCCTAACTTATATATTTGTATGGGCATTTATATAAGTTAGGGTACTTTTGTGATGGTAGATAGCTTTACCTTTCAGCTTTACTTTACTTTTCTGCTCTTTACTTCCTTTACTAGTACTGCACTGTACTTACTTGTACTATATACTTAGAACTGCTATAGTAGAATAATAATATCCATTATAACTGCTAGTTAGTTCTTGTCACCTGTTTCCACCTTTCCTACCCCTTGTTGTCCTCCGCTTCGTCCTGCCGCTCGGTGCCTAGGTGTTGCGGGGCGAGGTGCGGAGGAAAAGACTTAGTCTTTTTGACTAATGGTCGGTGACCATATTATTTTAGGAGCCCGTGGAGATGGAGCACCAGCACGATGAGGAGACAGGACTTGAGGAGCAGATACTGCTACCGTAGGCTACTACCACTACTACGTGTCCTCAGGTGGGATGAGATCTGATGTATTAGTTTATCTTCCGCTTTGATTTGAGAGAGAGTTGATATGATGTACTGGGCATAAGCCCTCATTACTCTTTCTTTTTTGTACTCTTGTGGACTATGTTTTGTACTTTTCATTTCATATATATGATATGTACTCTGTGACTTGTGGACTAGTAGATTTGTTACACTGCTATACTTCTATTTCTCATATTGGCCTACAGGTTATGTGATCGTAATAGCCAGCAGGATCGGCGTGTTGCGGTGTCGACTAACCTGTGCGTTAGTGCCACCATAATACGGCAGTTCTGGGCATAAGACCCGGTAGCCCTCCTTGGTAAGGGGGAGGGGAGTCTTACAAACTGGTATCACTTGAACAAACGATCATATGAGAAGGAAGTCCACAACACAGGACCACCCCCGCCCGAGCATTAGTTTTCGGACAAACTATGCAGCGGAAGTAGTGGTGTGCCCATGTGTAAAAGTCACATAAAACAGTCCACTAAGTACAATGAGTTAGGCCAGTTCTATTTTAACGTTACCTTTATGCAACCTCCACAGGTCACCGTGCCGCAAAATGTGGCTCCTCCCCCTCCAGCTGCCACTCCATTCCTACAGACGGATATGGGGCAGACTTTGACGACGATTCTGGATGCCTTCAAATCCCAGCAAGTCCCAGCTCCACAGCCAAATCTGGGGTTGAGCTGGCTAAGTGCCTTCTAGAGCCTGTCCCCACCGATGTACCGTGGGACAGAGGATGCGGTAAAGGCGGAGGAATGGCTGGAGGCCATACACGAGATTTTAGCAGGTATCAGCTGCCCGGTCGGCGAGGAAGTACCTCTAGCCACCTCTGCACTAAAGGCTCATGCGAAGAGATGGTGGAAATCAGTGCAGGAGTCTACATATGCAGACTGGGAGCTGTCAGACATATCGTGGGAGGAGTTTGACGATGTATTTTTGGATCACTTCGTCTCTGCTATGGATAGAGATGCTTTGGAGGAGAGGTTTCTGAACCTTAGGCAGGGGACTAGATCGGTGATCGAGTATCAGAGAGAGTTCTCTCATCTGGCCAGGTTCGCAGGGATTCAGGATACTGATGATAGGAGGTATGCCAAGATGTTCTACCGGGGCCTCAGGGACAATTTGAGGCAGGCCTTGCTGTTCATTTCTCATGGCACCTCAAGACAGATCATCGAGATGGCAAAGAAGCTGGAGGCTGACCAGCTGATGGTGCAAGGCAGAGGAAAGAGAGCATATGATGGGTCGACATCAGGAGAGAGCAGTAGGGGATCTCAGAGAGGCAGGACTATCAGATACAAGAAGGGTGAGGGACGTCGTCGTCCCAACTTCAGGCAGGAGCAGGGGCCTCCTCCAGCATTAGCTCCCCCACCTCTATAGGTGCATGATCCGAGGAGACAAGATGACCATGGCCACCGGCAGGTAGTTTGTTATAGATGCCGCCAGCCCGAGCACATTAGGTCGGAGTGTCCGCATCGATTCCATCCTCCTCCTCCACCTCCAGTGGCCCCAGTATAGCAGGGCCGAGGCCGAGGCCGAGGAAGAGGCCGAGGTCGGGGATATCATGGCAGGGGATGCAATCAGGAGCAGATATATGCCTTGGACCTCACGGAGCAGAGAAACCCCGAGGAGGTTATCACAGGTACTTAAGATTATTATTAAATTCCTTGAGTTTTCAATTATATAGTACCTGGAACTATAGAGTAACAATTAATTTTAACTTAAACAAACCTCAGGCATAGTTATGATCAGTGGCAAGCCCGCACATACCCTCTTTGACACGGGTGCTTCACACTCATTCGTATCTGAGGCCTTCATAGACGGACTTGAAGGCGTGAAAAGATTTTCGGGACTAGAGATGAGGGTGCGTCTACCCGATGGGTCAGAACTGCGGACCACTGCCCATTGTGATATGGAGGTCGAGATTGGCGGCAAGGCATTTGAGGCGCCAGCAACTATTCTGAAGCTGCAGGACTTCGATTTGATTTTGGGCATGACATGGTTACATCAGAACCATACTCAGATAGATTGCCCATCAAGGAGGATCACACTAAGGCATGGCGACTCCAATGTTATCATCGAAGGTATTAAGCCTATCTCCCACCTATTGCTATCTTCTGTACAGGCTGTGAAGGCCTACGAGCAGGGAGAGGAGGTTTACCGTATCTGCTTTGAGATGGTGGGAGTAGAGACTTCTATTTCAGATATTTCGATGGTCCGGGATTTCTCCGACGTGTTCCCGGAGAAATTGCCCGGGCTACCACCAGCCAGAGACTTGGATTTTAGGATTCAGCTAGTACCGAAAGCGAGGCCAGTGTCCCGGGCACCTTACAGGATGGCTCCTAGAGATTTGGCAGAGTTCAGGACTCAAATTCAAGAGCTAGTTGATTCGGGATTTGTGCGGCCCAGTTCATCGCCGTGGGGAGCGCCAGTTCTCTTTGTGAAGAAGAAGGACGGGTCATTGTGACTATGCATAGATTACCGGTAGCTGAACCGATTAACGGTCTGCAATACTTACCCACTGCATCGGATAGATGAGGTATTTGATCAGCTGCAGGGAGCCTTCTGGTTCTCTAAGCTAGATTTACGATGCAGTTACTACCAGCTCCGCATCCGGGAAGAGGACATGTTGGGTACATTGGAATATATGTACCTGATTTGAAGAAGCCTCACCCTACTCAATGATATACATCAATGTGTATTTGATGTGCTTTGAGTTTTTGTGTACAGGTTACGTAATTGCAGGGAAAGCATAAAAGTTTCTAAGTCCATGTGTCGACACCTAGAGGTGAAGTGTCGACACTTATGAAGGCTTGTGTCGACACCTAGAGAAGCTGTGTCGACACTTGGAGTAATTGTGTCGATAGTAGGAAGGCAGAGTCGACACCAGAAGAAAAGTGTCGACACATACATGCAGTGTCGACACACAGTGAAGAATTGTGTACATAATCAATGTCGACACTCATAGGCAGTGTCGACACCCAAAGAAACTTTGTCGACAACAAAAGTGTCGACACCAGGAGGCTGTGTCGACACTCAGCAAACTTCAACAAAGTTAAATTACTTGTGTCGACACAAAGGAGATGTGTCGACACTTAGCAAAGTTTCAACACATGAAGACATGTGTCGACACAAAGGAGATGTGTTGACACTCAGCAAAGTTTCAACACATGAAGGCATGTGTCGACACAAAGGAGATGTGTCGACACTCAGCAAAGTTTCAACACATGAAGGCATGTGTCGACACAAAGGAGATGTGTCGACACTCAGCAAAGTTTCAACACATGAAGGCATGTGTCGACACAAAGAAGATGTGTCGACACTTAGCAAGTTTCAACACAAGAAGATGTGTCGACACAAAGGAGTTGTATCGACACACAGCAGAATTCAACTAAGTATTAAAGAAGAAGTACTTGTGTCGACACACAGAATCAATGTCGACACATTCAACAGAAGGCTTGTGTTGACACACAGGATCAGTGTGGACACATTCTGAAGAAGCAGTGTCGAGAAGCTGTTACAACAACATAAGGAGTTGTGTCGACACCATCAAGGCTAGTGTCGACACTTAGTCTACTTGTGTCGACACTTAGTCTATTTGTGTCCACACATAATGACTATCTGTCTCGATACTTTCAGACAGTGATAGAGATTTCAAGAAGTGACTGGATGACTTGACAACTGCCATTTCAACCGGTCAACTGCAACTGTCAGAGCCGTTAGAAGGTTGTTAGAAACCGGATCAGCTGGTCACCATGGAGAAAGATTATATAAAGGACTTTCTCCTTCAACAATTAGAAGTGGAATCAAGAGAGGAATCACAAGTGAGAAGAATTACAATTGATCAAGAGATCTGACAACAAAAAGAAGACCTTCAACATAAGATCTAAGAAGTTGGAGAGAGAGAGAGCTCCTTCTAAGAAGAGCAGCTGCTAAACCGGGCTGCTAAGTAAGATTCAGATTGAAATCTGAATCTCAAGACAACAGTTGATTGAAGATCATCTATATAGGAGATTCAACCCTACTGTGTTCTAATTCAAGAAGATTTGAAGAAAGCCAAGGGTGGTTGATCTCTGCCTAGTTCTTCCAAGAACTCATCAAGAAGCCAGTCAACTCATCTCTCTCTTTCAGAGTTATGGTTAAATACTTTGTAAACTTTATTTTTTGTAGGATCCTAAGGGATCTGAACTATAAGCCTATTTTATAAAGGCTGAGGTAGGGCTTTTGTGCCTGAGTGTAGGAGATTCTATTCTCTGAGTATAGGCCTTGATTGAAGGCTGAGGTAGGGTTGTTTAGCCCGAGTATACGTCTTGGTGAAGACTGAGTGGTAGGGCTTTGTGCCTGAGTTGTAGGAGTGGGGACACTCTGAGTTGTAGGAACCTATTTGGGGTTCTGAGTTGTAGATCTGAGGATCTGAGGAGAAGTGCTGAAGTTAGGCCGAATCTAGTACACTACTAGATAGGCGGAGGGGGAAAGTGGATGTACCCAGACCTTGGGGAACCACTATAAATCCTGTGTGCACTCTGTGTATGGTTGATTGTATGGTTGCTGTGTTGTGATAATTATAGAATTACATTTACTGTACAGTATTTCTGCCTTAAAATTAAAAAGATAAAGGTCACCTATTCACCCCCTCTAGGTGATTAGGCACTATTTCTTTCAAGTAGTATCAGAGCGAGATTACACAAAAAGGACATAACAGTCTGAGTAAGATCCTGTAGGCAGAATCAGAATAAACAAGATTCAAGAAAATGGGTTCTAGTGAGAATTACAAAGAGCTGGGGTCCATGAAATTGCCAATCTGTAGAAAAGAGATTTTTGACATTTGGAAAGAGAGGGTTAGACTCTTTATGGAAGCATCTGACCCAAGAATATACATCATAGTCAAAGAAGGGCCATATATGCCAATGAAGATATCCATTCTAGATGCAAATCAGAAAACTCCTAAGGACTATTCAGAAATGACCAAAGATGAAATCATTCTAGCTACTATGGACAAGAGGGCCCAGAATATTATTGTTAGTGCAATTGATGATGCAACATTTCAGAATTTAATTCATTGTAAAACTTCTAAAGAAATGTGGGACACATTAATAGTCTATATGGAGGGATCAGAAGAAGTAAGACAAGACAGGAAGTCTTTGTTAAATCAGGAATATGAAAGCTTCAGACAAGGAAAGTCTCATAGCATTACTGAATGCTACAAGAAGTTCTATAGGATAGTAAATGAATTGATGTCCTATGGAAGAGAATTCAGCAACTATGAGATGAATGACAAGTTCTTAAGATCCCTGACTAAGGACTGGGATACCAAGATTTGTGCCATTAGGGAAATGGCCAAATTAGCTGATATACCTCCTCCAACTTTGTTTGGAAAACTGTTATCTTATGAGATGCAGTTATTGGCTAGAAAGGAGGAAGAGAAGACTACTGGAGTGGAGTACAAGGAAAGATTTATGGCCTTCAATACTGAAGCCTCTAGGAAGTATAGAAGCAAGTCTCCATCTCCACCTCAAATAGTTGTTGAGGCTGTGACAGATAATTCAGAAAGCAAGAATTCAGATAGCAGTGAAAGTGATGAAGATTTTGCAGCTTTCACTAGGCATTTTCAAAAGTTTCTGAAGAAGAAGCAGTGGAGGTCGAAGCCTTCCACTTCTCAGCCAAAAGATGACTATTATCAGAAAAGAAAGTCATCAAGGAATGACAGAAGATAATCCAAGCCAAGCAAAACTACATCTTCAAAGATTGTGTGCTATTGCTGCAATAGACAAGGACATGTAGTGGCTGACTGTCCTGAAAAGAGGAAGGAGTCAACTGACAGAAAGAAGACACAGTTTAAGGGCAAAAAGGAAAAGTCCTTTGTTGCCAAGAAAGACAAAAATTTGACTGATCAGTCATCCTCAGAAACAGAATTAGAAGCTGAAGTCTATATAGGACTGTTTGCTGAAGAGGAAGAAGATGAGTTCATGCAGTTAATGAATTCAATTTATGAGCATGAGGACAATCAGTGCAAAGGGCTGATGGCCTTATCTGAAGGAGACAAAATCCAGGATCAGCCTGGACCAAGTAAGGTACAAAGTTGTTCTTCCAGTTCAATTTCTTGTACTGAGTCAGAATCAGATACATCTGCATCAAGTGATGTGGGTGGGTCTGAATCTGAAAGAGATATTCATCAGTTAATTGATGAATATAGGGACTTGTTGCAGGCCTTGAAGAAAAGCAAAACCTTAGCCAAAACTCAGGCAAAGGAGATTGATAGTCTTAAATTGGCTGCTGCTGATTCAGACAAGTTATTTGATCAGAAACTGAATGAAATAGCCAGGCTGAAGAACATTAATGTTATTCAGATGGTTACTATTATATTTAAGAATGATCAAATTAGAAATCTGGAGGCTAGACTTCAGAAGGAGAGAGAGATTGTAGCAAGTTTTTCTAAACCAAAATCTATTTTACCTTTGATAGATGAGTTTGTACCTCATAAGGGTAAAATTGGATTGGGGTTTACAAAACCTGCCTGGACAGTTAAGTACAAATATAAGGGCAAAGCCCCAGCACTAAACAAGAAGGCTACAGTAGATAATCCAGCCAGGGTTGTACCCAAACAAAGGTACAACAGGTTTGAGTGCTGATGTTGTGGCAAGATAGGCCACTTTGCCATAGATTGTTGGCACAATTCAAGTGTCATGGAGAGTAGCAAACTACCTGCTAGAAGAGCTACAGGTAGTTTTGTTAAAAGTCAAACTAACCTGCACCAAGGACCCAAGAAATATTTGGGTTCTAAGGTTAAGTAATCTGTTTTGTAGGTGAGTCCAAGTGGCCATGCCCCTATATGGTACTTGGACAGTGGATGTTCCAGGCACATGACTGGAACTAGGGGATTGCTGAAGGACTATACACCAATCAAGGATGGCCCTAAAGTTACCTTTGGTGGTTCAGAAAAAGGATTCATCAAAGGCTTTGGTAACATTTCTAGTAACCAAATTATAATTACTCAAGTGGCTTATGTAAACGGTTTGAAACATAACCTCATTAGTATAAGTCAGCTGAGTGATTTAGGATATGACATCTCATTTGTCAAGGATGGTTGTCATATCAAAAGGTCAAGTGATCAAAAGATCATTTTGACAGGATATAGGAAGAGAAATGTCTATTGTCTTGACTTTGCATGTGAGAACAATGTTTCTCCTATTTGTCTTGTAGCTGATGAGAAAGTCTCACATTATATTAAATGGCACAAGAGGCTGGCTCATCTTAACTATAAGATAATTGGCCAACTCTTTATTAAAGAGTTAGTGAGGAATGGTCCTCAGGTTAAGTGTATAAAGGATGGGATATGCTCAGCTTGTCAAAAAGGCAAGCAGACCAAATCCATCTTTCATAGCCTTGAGAACAAAGATGCTGTGAGGTGTCTATATCTCTTGTATATGGATCTTTTTGGTCCTATGCCAGTTCACAGCCTAGGTAGGAAGGTCTACACATTTGTGGTTGTAGATGACTATTCAAGGTATTCCTGGGTGTTCTTCATTAGACAAAAATCTGAAACTCCAAGTATCTTATATAGTTTTGTTAAACAAATTCAGAATGAATTGGATAGTACAGTAGTCAAAATTAGAAGTGACCATGGTACTGAATTTCAGTCTGACAATATGACAAAACTATGTGAAGAATTTGGAATTTTTCAGGAATTTTCCTCACCAAGAACACCTCAGTAAAATGGTATTGCTGAAAGGAAAAATATAACCCTGATAGAGGCTAGTAGAACCATATTGAGTGACACATCTCTCCCAGAATATTTTTGGGCTAAGGCAGTAAACACTGCTTGTCATGTGATCAATAGGGCTACTATCACCAAGAGCCACAAGAAGACCCCCTATGAGATTGTGAAGGACAGAAAACCAAATTTATCCTATTTCAGGATCTTTGGTTGCAAGTGCTATATTCTTAACAATGGTAAGTCTTATCTAACCAAGTTTGCTGCCAAATCCCAAGAGGGGATCTTTGTTGGGTACAACAATAATAGTAAGGCTTATAGTGTAACGCCCCGAAACTCAAGGGAGAAAAAGGGGGACATTTTGGGCCAGTTTGGGTTCTGGCAGCAGGCACACGGCCTGGGACACGGGCGTGTCCCAGGGCGTGTCGACCCGTGTCGACACTTAGCCACGAAGTCGTCGAGATTCTCTCGACGATTCGTTGAGACTGGGCACACGGCCTGCGATACGGGCGTGTCGATCCGTGTCGACACTTAGCCGCGGAGTCGTCGAGATTCTCTTGACGATTCGTTGAGACATGACACACGGCCTGCGACACGGGCGTGTCGCAGGGCGTGTCGACCCGTGTCGACGATCGTCTCGGGGAGTCAACGAGATTCACTCGACGATTCGTCGAGACAAGGCACACGGCCTAGGACACGGGCGTGTCCAAGGCCGTGTCATCAGATCGACGATTTTCGCTCGACGAAATGTCGAGACCGTGTACACGACCTGGGGTCCAGGCGTGCCAAGGTGACACGGGTAAGGACACGGGAGTGTCCTAGAACCCGTGCAGTGCTCGGGTTGATTTTGGGGAAAAATCATGGGGTACACGGCCGGCCACACGGCCGTGTGAGGTGGAACACGGGCGTGTCAGCTCGAACACGGGCGTGTTCGATACCCGTGTGAGGTTCCAGGAGATTCGATTATGACGGCGAATGAGGCACACGGCCCTGGACACGGGCGTGTGCCAGGCCGTGTTCGGTCCAGATTGGGCATTTCAGCCCCGAATCAAAGCCGTTCGTTTCCTTATTTTGAGATCCAACGGCTGGGGGTTGTTCCTGAAGGGATATACCCGGGTTTGGGCTTTCAAAACCCTTACTTTTTCTTAAGTGTTCTCTTTCTAAAGCCTTAGAGAGAGAGGAGAGCCAAGGGAAGAAGAAGGAGCTAGATCCCGCCATTGGAGGAGCTTCGGAGCTCCGAATTGCGAGCCGACTCCGGATCCACGGAGGCAACGCTAGTGCGGTAGTTTTCATCCGATTACTTTTCCATGGCGCCAAGGAAGAACGCAAGGGTAACGATCCTCATCTTGAGCATGAGTAGCTCTCTTTCTTTGCATAGGAAGCCCGCTCTCGCGAGTTTGCGGAGAGTTGGAGGCGTTCCTTCGGGTAGATATGTGAAGTCCCCGTTGTTTAGAGTCCGTAAGCGAGAACTGACATAGGCTTGATGTGTGAAGCCTACCCGGACATGTTGGTCTGGATCGGTGATGTTGCATTGCATAATGGCGGAGAAGACTCCGTGCTATTGGTTGTTTTTCAGGTTTTCTATGCGGTAGATTGCAGTAGGGAGCCTTGGGGACTAACCCAAAGGTGCACCCGGAAAACTGGGCGGATACGAGATCTTGCCAACTTGGTGGCTTGAGAGCCAACTTGAACATAACCGGGTTATGTGACTTGTGATGGAAATGGGACTCGGCGGAAGTTTGACCCGCGCAAATGGCTTAAATTATCGTTGCGATGTGAGCACGGGTTAGATGGAACCATACCCGTTCTATGTCATTCGGTTAAAGACACCTAAAGGCACGTGGCACTTACCGTTGGCATAGAGTAGGGTCTTCGGCGGTCAATTACTTAAATTGTCGTGACCCAGGCCAGGAAGACAAATTGCTCATAGGTTTGGCCGTCCAAGTGGCGGTGGTGAGTCCGGAATGTCTATGGCTTTAATTGACGTGACATCGACCGGTTCACCGAGAATTTGCCCTGAGAGCACGGGGCGTGTGGCCGTGCGAGCCAACGCCTGTGATGTATTGGCTATTGATATAAATTGCTCGCTTATGCTAATGAAATGCAGGGAAGGAGCATCGCCGCCCCGAGCTGGGGGTGGGATCGTTATAATTTGGTCAGCATTGCTGACCGTTGCCTTGTTTTGCCACCGTGCGGTGGTTTGTTGCTTGCAGGTGCAGCTGGACCAAGCCGTCAATAGCGGGCTAAAGCCCTTTTTGCGAAGCCGGCCCTCGAAGGCCCAAATGGAAGTGTTTACTGTTTTATTCATGTATGACCGGCCTGCGTGCCGTGGTTTGTAAAACATGTAATATTCAAGTGAAACATTTTGTAAGGCCTTAAGGCTTGTTTCGGGTATTTGTATAACATTCCTATTTTGTATTAGTGGACATTCGTGGTTTGATGCTGGGTTCTTGTTTACAACTTTTATAAACTGCTTCCGCTAGAATGCTCTGTGTAGGACGTTGAGATTGGTTGGATGGTTTCCATAAGTAACCACCCGGTCTGTCTGTGGCATACGGCGTCGGGCCCCGGCCGGACCTACTGCTTTATGCTATGTAACGGATAGGGGGTGTTACAATTTGGTATCAGACTACTGGTTTTGGTTGGGCTTAAACTGAATTCGTGGGCGAATTCTTTTTAAGGGGTGGTGAGCACATTGTGTGCGTCATCGTAATAACAGTAAAAAGAACCCATGAATGTCCACTTAGGAATGAAAATACTCGTGTTTGAGGAACCTGCGAGTTCCTATAATTGCTGTTTGCAATTTATGTGGTCGCTTAACGGTGTTTTGTACCACTATAGGTGACCAGAAGTGGTGTTGGGCCGTCAGAACGCCGAGTTTCTGAGGCTAGTAGTGCACCGGATGTTGCTCCTGCAACACCTCTGTCGGCTAAAAATATTCGATTGGTGGCTGAAGCGGTGTTGGCCGTGATAAATGCGCAGCCTGCAAGGCAAGCGCAGCAGCCCGCTCCTGTTATGGAGCAAGAACCTCTGCAAGAGGCTGAGCCGAGGAGGGTGGAGCAAGTGGTTGTAGAACCGGTGGTGCCAAGGAGGGCAACTGAGAGGCAGCTAAAGCATGTAATGAGCTTTAACCCTCCGTTATTCTCGGGGTTGGGAACCCCATCTCAGGCTGAAGACTGGCTCTCCAGGGTGAAGAGAGTCATAACAGCGATGGAGACGGAGGAGTGGCAAATGACCACCATCGCTACGTTCGTTTTGGACGGTGAAGCGAGAATGTGGTGGGAAGGATTGGAGCTGCATCATTTGAGAGGTAGACAACTGATAGACGTTCCGATGGAAGAGTTCTCGGGATTGTTCTTAGCAAGATACCTCCCTTCTACTCAGAGGATTTCGATGGAGAATGAGTTCCTGAAGTTGGTGCAGGGTGAGAGGAGCGTGGATGAATATCTCCACGAGTTTACTCGTCTGAGTCGTTATGCTAGTTCCACCATCATGGACGAGGAGCGTAAGACTAATCGATTCTACGAAGGCTTGAGAGATGAGTTGAGATTATTACTCTCGGGGCCGATGACGCAGGGTTTCTTAACCTTGGTCAACACTGCCCGGTCCTTGGAGAAGGACATGAAGAACGTACAAGCAAAGAAAAGCTTGGGTGAGAAGAAATCTGAGTTCAAAGTGCCGACTACTTCAAAGTACGGCTATCGGAGGTCTTTCAAGAAGCATAGGACTTCGGGTCCAGCTCCTTCTGGTGCTTCTGGGGCCATTACGAGTCGGACCCCGGGCGCGTGTTTTACATGTGGAAAGACGGGGCATTTTGCCCGTGATTGTTGGAGCGGACGTCCTAAGTCCGAGAGGAGGCCGGGAGCTACTTATGAAGAGAAGGTAAAGGCGGTGGAGTCGACCGCATCCCATTATGCTCCGACCCAACCAAGGGTCTACAATCTTGGCCAACAGGAGGCCATTAAACAAGCTGATGTGGTGACAGGTACGGTTTAATTTATAGCAAGTCAATTTCTTTAAATACTTGTTATGCACGTGTTACATTACCACTGCTTGTTTAGGATTTGTATTGATTTGTGAAAATCCGGCACGAGCACTCTTCGATACGGGAGCTTCACACTCCTTCTTGTCCGAAGGATTTATATCACGCATCGGAAGCCCTTCTTCGATGGCGAAGGATAAGTTGGATGTATTGTTGCCCAATGGGTGTTCGATGCGAGCGGATAGGATCTGCGATGTTAATGTTCGTATTGGGGAGCAGGAGTTCGACCTGCGGGCGTCTTTACTTCCGTTAGTGGAGTTCGACATCATATTTGGCATGGACTGGCTCTCGGAGCAGCAGGCCCATATAGATTGCGCTAGCAAGGAAGTTAAGCTGGGAGCGAGTCGTGAGACGACTTTTACGGGCTTAAAGGGGTCGAGTAAGACGTTGATGTCTGCTCTTCAGGTGGTGAAGGCGGTTCGTGCTGGAGCAGAACTGTTCGTTACACTAGTGGAGGTTGCAAAGCCGAAGCCCGCGTTGGATTGTATTTCAGTGGTATCGGAATACCCTGATGTGTTCCCCGCAGATCTTCCTGGAGCCCCGCCTCAGCGGGAGATAGATTTTACGATCGAGCTAGTGCCAGGTGCAAAGCCTGTGTCACGATCTCCTTATCGGCTAGCGCCTAAGGAAATGGCGGAGCTGAAAGTTCAACTGCAAGAGTTGTTGGAGCAAGGGTATGTGCGCCCGAGTTCTTCGCCTTGGAGCGCACCGGTCCTCTTTGTTAAGAAGAAGGACGGAAGCTTGAGGCTATGCATTGATTATCGGGAGCTAAACAAGCTGACGGAGAAGAACAAGTACCCGATCCCCCGGATTGATGATCTTTTTGATCAGTTAGTCGGGTCGACGGTGTACTCGAAGTTAGATCTCAAGGCTGAGTACTATTAGCTGCGGATAAGGGAGAGTGATATCCCGAAGACAACGTTTAGTACGAGATGCGGGCATTATGA
Source organism: Platanthera guangdongensis (assembly GCA_039583875.1). Taxonomy (NCBI): domain Eukaryota; kingdom Viridiplantae; phylum Streptophyta; class Magnoliopsida; order Asparagales; family Orchidaceae; genus Platanthera; species Platanthera guangdongensis. The sequence goes on from CM077163.1 coordinate 113,784,706, forward strand.
GTTTACGGTCATGCCGTTTGGGCTGACTAATGCGCCGTCAGTGTTCATGGATTTGATGAACAGGACGTTCAGGAAGTACTTGGACCATTTCGTGATCGTCTTCATCGACGATATTTTGGTGTACTCGCAAAGTGAGGAAGATCACTTCAAGCATCTTCATTTGGTGTTGGAGACGCTAAGGAGAAATCAGTTGTATGCCAAGTTCTCGAAGTGCGAGTTTTGGCTATCCTCAGTGGCGTTCCTCGGGCATATAGTAAGTGGAGAGGGTATTGCTGTGGATCCGGCGAAGATTGTTGCGATACGGGAGTGGCCTGAGCTTGCTACTGTAGCGGAAGTTCGGAGTTTTCTGGGGCTTGCCGGCTATTATAGGCGCTTCGTAGAGAAATTCTCGCGGATAGCGTTACCTCTCACTACTTTGACGAGGAATGAGCATAAGTTCGTTTGGACGCCGGAGTGCGCGCGAGCTTTTGAGGAGTTGAAGTGTCGGTTGACCACGGCGCCTGTGCTGAGTTCGCCATGTGGGACCGAAGACTATGAGATTTATAGCGATGCTTCGGGCAGCGGTTTGGGTTATATGCTACTGCAACACGAAAGTGTAATAGCTTATGGCTCGAGACAGCTAAAAGTGCATGAGAGGAATTATCCGGTCTATGACTTGGAGTTAGCGGCCGTGATTTTTGCCTTGAAGCTGTGGAGACACTACTTGTACGGTGTGAAGATTGATATCTACACCGATCACAAGAGCCTGAAGTATCTTATTGATCAGAAGGATCTGAATATGCGGCAGCGTAGATGGATGGAGTTCCTGGGGGACTATACATTTAAGAACCACTACGTGCCTGGCAAAGGGAATGTGGTTGCATACGCGTTGAGTCGCCGAGCCCCAGCTCAAGCCAATTGGCTATCAGTGCACGATGAGCGGTTGGTGCGAGAGTTGGAGGCGTTGGAGATTGTCTGTGTGGACAGGCAATCAAGTGCTGAAGCAGTTTTGAATTGGACTGAAGTCCAATATGACCTGGCTGATCGTATTCGGCAGGCTTTGGATATGGATGCTCATATGAAGAAATTCATGGTAGAGGCTCTGGATGGGTCAAATTCCCAATTCGTCGTGGAGGACGGGTTGCTTTGGAAAGACGGTCGTTTGTGCGTCTCAAGTGTGGGCAATTTGCGGGTGGAGTTATTGTACGAGGCACACCATACCAAGTACTCGATTCACCCGGGGAGCACGAAGATGTACCGCGATGTAAAGAAACGGTTTTGGTGGCCGGGTTTAAAGAAGGATGTGGTGTTATACGTAGCGAAGTGCCAAACTTGCGCCTTGGTAAAGGCGGAGTGCCAAAAGCCGGGAGGATTTCTTAAGTCCTTGCCTATTCCGGAGTGGAAATTTGACGACATCCCAATGGACTTTGTGCACGGTTTGCCAAGGTCGCAGAAGGGAAACGACGTCATTTGGGTGGTTGTTGATCGATTAACGAAGGTGTCGCATTTTATTCCGCATAGGAAGGATGATCCGGTGGAGAAGCTGGCAAAGCTCTATGTGGATAACATAGTACGGCTTCATGGTGTGCCCTGCAGCATCATGAGTGACCGAGATGGGCGGTTCACGTCCAACGATTGGAGGCTTGTGCAGAAAATGTTGGGAACAAAGCTGAAATTTAGCACAGCCTTCCATCCGCAAACGGATGGGCAGACCGAGAGGGTCAATAGAACCATGGAAGACATGCTTCGCATGTGTGTCTTGGATTTTGGAAAGCAATGGGAAGACCACCTTTATTTGGTGGAGTTCGCCTACAACAATAGCTACCAAGCGAGTATTCAGATGGCGCCTTTCGAGGCCCTATATGGTAGAAGATGTCGCACGCCGTTGTCTTGGTTAGAAATGGGTGAGTCAAGGTTGTATAAGCGATCAGAAGTGGATGATGCTACTTCTTTGGTGAGAACCATTCGGGAGAGGTTGCTTATCGCTCAGGACCGGCAAGCAAAGTACTATAATGCCAAGCACAGGAACGTGGAGTTCGCTGTGGGCGATTATGTATACTTAAAAATCAAGCCGTTCAAGGGTGTCTCGCGGGTGCGGCGATTGAAAAAGCTAAGCCCAAGATACCTTGGACCATTTGAGGTTCTGGAGAGAGTTGGTGAAGCGGCCTATAGGTTGAAGCTTTCAGTGGAGCTTAGTGGTTTACATGATGTATTCCATATTTCGGTACTCCGGAAGGCGGTACAAGAGCCTACGCAAGTGATCGCGGTCGATCAAGTGCCGGTGGATAGTGGGCTAACGACAAAGGTCAAGCCCGTGCGGATTGAGGACTCGGAGGTCAAGCAGCTACGCAATAAAGAGATCAGGATGGTCAAGGTCCGGTGGGACAATTGCGGTCGTGAGGAGCTCTCTTGGGAGCGAGAGCAGACTATGCTTGACGAGTATCCGGAGTTGTTCCGCTCAGGTACAAAATTTTGATTTTGTACATGTCTTTCCTTTATGTAATTTCGTGGGCGAAATTCTTTTAAGAGGGGGAGAGTTGTAACGCCCCGAAACTCAAGGGAGAAAAAGGGGGACATTTTGGGCCAGTTTGGGTTCTGGCAGCAGGCACACGGCCTGGGACACGGGCGTGTCCCAGGGCGTGTCGACCCGTGTCGACACTTAGCCGCGAAGTCGTCGAGATTCTCTCGACGATTCGTTGAGACTGGGCACACGGGCGTGTCGCAGGGCGTGTCAACCCGTGTCGACACTTAGCCGCGGAGTCGTCGAGATTCTCTCGACGATTCGTTGAGACATGGCACACGGCCTGCGACACGGGCGTGTCGCAGGGCGTGTCGACCCGTGTCGACGATCGTCCCGGGGAGTCGACGAGATTCACTCGACGATTCGTCGAGACAAGGCACACGGCCTAGGACACGGGCGTGTCCAAGGCCGTGTCATCAGATCGATGATTTTCGCTCGATGAAATGTCGAGACCGTGTACACGGCCTGTGGTCCAGGCGTGTCAAGGTGACATGGGTAAGGACACGGGCGTGTCCTAGAACCCGTGCAGTGCTCGGGTTGATTTTGGGGAAAAATCATGGGGTACACGGCCGGCCACACGGCCGTGTGAGGTGGAACACGGGCGTGTCAGCTCGAACACGGGCGTGTTCGATAACCGTGTGAGGTTCCAGGAGATTCGATTTTGACGGCGAATGAGGCACACGGCCCTGGACACGGGCGTGTGCCAGGCCGTGTTCGGTCCAGATTGGGCATTTCAGCCCCGAATCAAAGCCGTTCGTTTCCTTATTTTGAGATCCAACAGCTGGGGGTTGTTCCTGAAGGGATATACCCGGGTTTGGGCTTTCAAAACCCTTACTTTTTCTTAAGTGTTCTCTTTCTAAAGCCTTAGAGAGAGAGGAGAGACAAAGGAAGAAGAAGGAGCTAGATCCCTCCATTGGAGGAGCTTCGGAGCTCCGAATCGCGAGCCGACTCCGGATCCACGGAGGTAACGCTAGTGCGGTAGTTTTCATCCGATTACTTTTTCATGGCGCCAAGGAGGAACGCAAGGGTAACGATCCTCATCTTGAGCATGATTAGCTCTCTTTCTTTGCATAGGAAGCCCGCTCTCGCGAGTTTGCGGAGAGTTGTAGGCGTTCCTTCGGGTAGATATGTGAAGTCCCCGTTGTTTAGAGTCCGTAAGCGAGAACGGACATAGGCATGATGTGTGAAGCCTACCCGGACATGTTGGTCTGGATCGGTGATGTTGCATTGCATAATGCCGGAGAAGACTCCGTACTATTGGTTGTTTTTCGGGTTTTCTACGCGGTAGATTGCAGTAGGGAGCCTTGGGGACTAACCCAAAGGTGCACCCGGAAAACTGGGAGGATACGAGATCTTGCCAACTTGGTGGCTTGAGAGCCAACTTGAACATAACCGGGTTATGTGACTTGTGATGGAAATGGGACTCGGCGGAAGTTTGACCCGCGCAAATGGCTTAAATTGTCGTTGCGATGTGAGCACGGGTTAGATGGAACCGTACCCGTTCTATGTCGTTCGGTTAAAGAGACCTAAAGGCACGTGGCACTTACCGTTGGCATAGAGTAGGGTCTTCGGCGGTCAATGGCTTAAATTGTCGTGACCCAGGCCAGGAAGACAAATTGCTCATAGGTTTGGCCGTCCAAGTGGCGGTGGTGAGTCCGGAATGTCTATGGCTTTAATTGACGTGACATCGACCGGTTCACCGAGAATGTGCCCTGAGAGCACGGGGCGTGTGGCCGTGCGAGCCAACGCCTGTGATGTATTGGCTATTGATATAAATTGCTCGCTTATGATAATGAAATGCAGGGAAGGAGCATCGCCGCCCCGAGCTGGGGGCGGGATCGTTATAATTTGGTCAGCATTGCTGACCGTTGCCTTGTTTTGCCACCGTGCGGTGGTTTGTTGCTTGCAGGTGCAGCTGGACCAAGCGGTCAATAGCGGGCTAAAGCCCTTTTTGCGAAGCCGGCCCTCGAAGGCCCAAATGGAAGTGTTTACTGTTTTATTCATGTATGACCGGCCTGCGTGTCGTGGTTTGTAAAACATGTAATATTCAAGTGAAACATTTTGTAAGGCCTTAAGGCTTGTTTCGGGTATTTGTATAACATTCCTATTTTGTATTAGTGGACATTCGTGCTTTGATGCTGGGTTCTTGTTTACAACTTTTATAAACTGCTTCCGCTAGAATGCTCTGTGTAGGACGTTGAGATTGGTTGGATGGTTTCCATAAGTAACCACCCGGTCTGTCTGTGGCATACGGCGTCGGGCCCCGGCCGGACCTACTGCTTTATGCTATGTGACGGATAGGGGGTGTTACATATAGGGTCTACAACTTGATTACTCAAGTTATAGAAGAGTCTGTTCATGTAGTTTTTGATGAAGCTAGACTCATTAACAATGAATTGCCAAGAAGTGTTTGCAGCTCTATAGGTGTAATTAAGAAGATGGACAAGCTTACCTTAATAGAAGGTTCTTCTGCAAGTCAGCAAGTAGAAGATGGTGGCTGTTGTCCAGGGGGAGTACAAGATACTCCTGATGCTGAAGAAGACCAAGAGATGCAGCTAAATGAAGAGACTGAAGGTGTACAACCTGAAGACAGGCTGCCTCTAGCAAATAGGCATTTAAAGGATCATCCAGCCAATCAAATAATTGGAGATCCCAGACAAGGGGTGCAAACATGGAGCAGGAATCTAAGTACAGTTCTTTACTCCAGTTTTCTATCCCAAGTAGAGCCAAAGAAGTTTGAAGAAGCAATCCTAGACCCTCATTGGATTGAGGCCATGCAAGAGGAGCTGAATCAATTCAAAAGATGCAAGGTCTGGGAGCTAGTTCCTAAACCCAAGGACCACAACATTATTGGAACTAAGTGGATCTTTAGGAACAAGTTGGATGAGAATGGAATCATCGTAAAGAATAAAGCTAGACTTGTTGCAAATGGATATATGCAGGAAGAAGGTATTGATTTTGATCAAATCTTTGCTCCAGTAGCAAGACTGAAAGCAATAAGGATGTTACTTGCCTATGCAACATATCAAGGATTTAAGGTATATCAAATGGATGTTAAATCAGCTTTTCTGAATGGAAATCTGAAGGAAGAAGTCTATGTAGAGCAGCCAACAGGTTTTGTTGATTCTCTTAAACCTGATTATGTTTATAGACTTAGGAAAGCTTTGTATGGGTTAAAACAAGCGCCAAGGGCTTGGTATGAAACCCTGTTTAGTTTCCTCATTGAGAATAAATTCTCAAGGGGGAAAATAGATAAGACTCTATTCCTTAGGGAATCCAGAGGCAAGATTATCTTAGTCCAAATCTATGTAGATGACATAATATTTGGGTCTACAGAAAGTAGTCTTTGCAGAAAATTTGCAAAACTTATGCAAGGACAATTTGAAATGAGCAGTATGGGGGAACTTAAGTTCTTCTTGGGTCTCCAAGTTAGACAGACTGAAGATGGCTTGTCCATATGCCAGTTTAAGTTCACCCTAGAGTTGATAAGGAAGTATGGTATGGAATCATCCACTACCATGAAAACTCCTGTGTGGTCAAGCATGTCTCTAAGCAAAGATGATGCAGGGAAACCTGTAGATGAAACTTTGTATAGAGGGATAGTTGGCTCCCTACTGTATTTGACTGCTAGTAGACCAGATATCATGTATGCTATATGTGTCTGTGCTAGGTACCAAGCTTGCCCTAAAGAATCTCATCTGACAGCAGTCAAAAGGATTTTGAGATATCTTAAGGGCACACCTTATCTAGGCATTTGGTACCCTAGGAATGAAGATTTTGTACTGACAGGTTATTCAGATGCAGATTTTGCAGGATGCAAGGAAGATAGGAAGAGTACTACAGGAACCTGTCAATTTCTAGGTGGAAGGCTGGTGTCATGGAGTAGTAAGAAGCAGACCAGTGTGGCCATCTCCATAGCTGAGTCAGAGTATGTTGCTGCAGGAAGCTGCTGTGCACAACTACTATGGATTCAACACCAGCTAGAAGATTATGGTATTCAAGTAAGTAGGACACCTTTATTTTGTGATTCTACTAGTGCCATTTCTATTGCAAATAATCCTGTCTCCCATAGTAGGACTAAGCACATAGAAATTAAATACCATTTTCTAAGAGAACATGTGGAAAAAGAAGACATTTCCCTAGAGTATGTTAAGACAGATAATCAGTTAGCTGATATGTTTACTAAGCCCTTAGATGAAACCAAATTCAATAAGTTTAAAATTGAATTAGGAATGATAAACTTAGAATAGTTTACAAAAATTGGCTAAGTAAAATAGTGTCGATACACAGAGTTGTCTGTGTCGACACATAGAAGTGGTGTCGACATTTCAGAGAAATGGTGTCGACACATCTAGGAAATCTGTGTCGACACTTCAGAGAATTGGTGTCGACACATGCAAAGTAGGTGTCGACACATCCAGGGTGGTGTCGACACTTAGGATTTACACAGAATTCGTCGAGTAGAGTCTCGACTAAGTGTCGAGCTAAGATATATAAGTGTCGACATATATATTCTATCGGCTATACTTGTGTCGACACATAGTTGTCGAGACATTAGAAGTAAGTGTCGACACTTTTCAACAGTTGTTGGGTACATTGGTCAAATGTACCTGATTTGAAGAAGCCTCACCCAACTCAATGATATACATCATAATGTATTTGATGTATGTTGAGTTTACTTGTGCAGGTTATGTAATCACTGGACTGAAGCAAAAAGTTTCTAAGTCTATGTGTCGACACCTAGAGGGAAAGTGTCGACACTTAAGAAGACTTGTGTCGACACCCAGACAAGCAGTGTCGACACTTGGAGTCATTGTGTCGACACCTGGGATGCAGAGTCGACACCAGACAGAAAGTGTCGACACTTAGAGCTGTGTCGACACTTAGTGAAGGAAAGTGCAGACAGAAAGTGTCGACACAAGGAGCTGTGTCGACACCCAGTGAAGCTGTGTCTACACCAGAAAGTGTCGACACTTGGAGCTGTGTCGACACTCAGCAAAAGTCTGCAGAGTCGAAGTACAAGTGTCGACACTCAGCACAATGTGTCGACACTCAACAGAAGAGTCAACACTTGAAGTATGTGTCGACACCCAGCACAATGTGTCGACACACAACCAGGAGTCAACACATGAAGTAAGTGTCGACACCCAGCACAATGTGTCGACACTCAGCTAAAGACTCTACACTTGAAGAAAGTGTCGACACAAGGAGCTGTGTCGACACTTATCAAAGATCAGAAAGATCAACAAAAATATTCTAAGTACAAGTGTCGACACTAAGGGAATGTGTCGACACTAAGGGAATGTGTCGACACTCAGCTGAAGTCTCAACAAGAAGAAGGTGTGTCGACACAAGGAGCTGTGTCGACACTCAGCAAGTATCGACATTGAAGTCTATGTGTCGACACCAAGAAGCAGTGTCGACACTTGACAGATTCAACACAAGAAGTTGTGTCGACACAAAGGATATGTGTCGACACTTAGAAGAATTCAGCAAAAGCTAGAAGAACAAGTACTTGTGTCGACACTCAATTTCAGTGTCGACACATGCAGAAGAATCTGTGTCGAGACATACAAGTTGTGTCGACACCTTGTAGACTTGTGTCGACACTTACACAACATGTGTCGACACTTGGACTATAAGTGTCGACACTTAAAGACAGAAAGTCTCGACACTTACAGACAGTTAGAGATTTTCAAGAAATGACTGGATGACTTGACAGCTGCCGTTCCAGCCGGTCTACAGCACCTGTCAGAGATATCAGAAGTCAGTTATGGACCGGACCAGCCGGTTACCATGAAGAAGGCCTATAAATAGGCACCTATAGTTTACAGAAAGTGGTTGTTCAGCAGTTGTTCAGATTGTTGTTCAAAGAATTGAAGTGCATCACATTATTGAAGAACAAGTGGTACACAGAGTATCAACACAAGAAGATCTTGCAGTCCAAGTGCAGATCTAAGAAGTTGGAGAGAGAGGGCTCCATCCAAGAAATCAGCCTCTGGAACTAGGCTGAGAAGAAGGATTCAGATTCAATTCTGGATCTTAAGTGGTAGAGGTCAAGGAACAACTGCAGGAGGATTCAGTCTTATTCAGTTCTACTCAAGAAGCTTTGAAGAAAGCTAAGTCAGAGTGAATCCAGCTGAGTTCTTCCAAGAACTCATCAAGAAACTCTCAACTCCCCTCTTTTATTTCTGAGTTGTAGAGTTAATATCTGTAATACATTTTTAACTTGTAGGATCCCTTAGATCTGAGTGAATTGTAAGCCTATAACTATAAAGGCTGAGGGTAGGGCTTGTGAGCCTGAGTGTAGGAGATTGAGATCTCTGAGTGTAGGCCTTGGTTGGCTGAGTGTAGGCCTTGATTGGCTGAGTGTAGGCTTTGGGATAAAGCTGAGTTGTAAGGCTTTGGGCCTGAGGTGTAGGAACCAATTTGGGTTCTGAGACAGTGGAGGAGTTTGGCCGAATCTAGTACACTGCTAGATAGGCGAAGGGGGAAAGTGGATGTACCCAAAGATTGGGGAACCAGTATAAAACCTTGTGTATGCTGTGCTGTGATTGTGCTGTGACTGTGTATGCTGTGTTATTGCTGTGCAAAAGTAAAGTAGATTTTGTGATAGAACTGTTTGCTGCCATTAAAGTGTAAAAATGATTAGGTCACCTATTCACCCCCCCTCTAGGTGTTTAGGTACCATATCTTTCAAGTGGTATCAAAGCGAGGTTCCTCAAAAAGGACTAACAGTCTAAGGAGATCCTGTTTGGCAGATTCAGTGTAAGGCAAATCACAGTTTCAAGAAATTCAAGAAAATCAAGAAACATGGGTTCCTCTGAGAATCACAAGGAATTGGGTTCCATGAAATTACCCATATGTAGGAAAGAGATCTTTGGGATCTGGAAGGAAAGGGTAAGGCTATTTATGGAGGCCTCAGACCCTAGAATCTACATCACAGTAAAGGAAGGGCCTTATGTGCCCATGAAGATTTCAGTTTTAGATGCAAATCAGAGAACTCCAAAGGATTTCTCTGAGATGACTAAGGATGAGATTGTCCTAGCTACCATGGACAAGAGGGCACAAAACATAATAGTGAGTGCCATTGATGATGCAACATTTCAGAATCTTATACACTGTAAGACAGCCAAGGAAATGTGGGACACTCTTATAGTGTATATGGAAGGATCTGAAGAAGTCAGACAAGATAGAAAATCCTTGCTAAATCAGGAGTATGGGAGCTTTAGACAAGGTAAAGGTGATAGCATAACTGAGTGCTACAAGAAGTTCTACAGAATAGTTAATGAACTCATGTCTTATGGAAGAGAGTTCAGTAACTATGAACTAAATGATAAGTTCTTAAGGTCTCTAACAAAAGATTGGGACACAAAGATCTGTGCCATTAGAGAAATGGCTAAGTTGGGGGAAATTCCTCCTCCTACACTGTTTGGCAAGTTGTTGTCATATGAAATGCAATTGACAGTAAGGAAGGAGGAGGAGAAATCAACAAGGACTGAGCACAAGGAAAGATCAGTTGCTTTCAAGACAGAAGTTCCCAGAAAGTGCAGGAATAAGTCATCAACTCCACCTCCAGAGGTAGTTGAATCAGAATCAGATGAGTCAGTCAGCACAAAGACTGAGAGCAGTGATAGTGATGAAGACTTTGCTGCCTTCACTAGACACTTTCAGAAATTCTTGAAGAAGAAACAGTGGAGGTCAAGACCTTCTTCTTCAAAGGGAAAGGAAGTCTTTTATCAGGAGAAAAAGCCTTCAAAGAAAGACAGGAAGAGGACAAAGTCAAGAAAGGCAACTGGATCTAAGATAGTGTGCTATTGCTGCAATAGACAGGGCCATGTTATTGCAGATTGTCCTGAGAAGAGAAAGGAATCTGGTGACAGGAAAAAGGCTCACTTCAAAGGCAAGAAAGAGAAGTCTTTTGTTGCCAAGAAGGAGAAGACTCTATCTGATATCTCTTCTTCAAAAACTGAGTCTGAGGCTGAAGCCTACATAGGGCTGTTTGCTGAAGAAGAAGAGGAAGAATTCATGCAGATCATGAAGTCTATTTATGAACAAGAAGACAGTCATTGCCAAGGGCTAATGGCTTTGACAGAGAGTGCCAAAATCCTGGAGCAGCCAGGACCCAGTCAGGTACAAAGTTCAAGTTTAAATTCAGTTTCTTGTTCTAGTTCAGATTCAGATTCTTCTTCATCAAGTGATGAAAGTGTATCTGAGTCTGAGGGTGATATTCATCAGCTTATAGATGAATATAAGGTGCTGTTGCAGGCTTACAAGAAAAGCAAGACCCTAGCCAAAAGTCAGGCAAAGGAAATTGCTATTCTTAAAGCTGCAGCAACAGATTTTGAGAAGTCTTTTGATCAAAAACTGAATGAGATAGCCATGTTGAAGCACATAACAGTGATTCAAATGGGTACTATATCATTTAAAAATGATCAAATTAAGAGTCTGGAGATCAATCTTCAGAAGGAGAAGGACTTAGTTGCTAGGTTTTCTAAACCTAAGTCAGTGTTACCTTTAATTGATGACTTTATTCATCATAAAGGCAAGGCTGGGCTGGGCTTTACTAGACCTGCAAGGACTGAGCAGTCCAAGTCTAAGTCCAAGGGCAAAGCCCCAACAATCAACAAGCCTGCTTTAGACAAGACAGCCAAGGCAGTACCTAAGCAAAGGTACAATAAGTTTGAATGTTGGTGCTGTGGCAAAGTTGGCCATTTTGCAGTGGACTGTTGGCACAATGCTAGTGCCAAAGTGAGTACCAAACTACCTGTTGGAAAGCCAGTGGGTAGCTTTGTCAGATTGCAGACTAACAAGTACCAAGGACCCAAGAATTCTTTGGGTTCTAAGGTTCATTAATCTGTTTTGTAGGTGAGTCCAAGTGGCCATACCCCTACATGGTACTTGGACAGTGGATGTTCCAGACATATGACTGGAACAAGAAGATTACTAAAGGACTACATTCCAGTAAAAGATGGTCCAAAAGTAACCTTTGGTGGTTCTGAAAAAGGAATCATCAAAGGATTTGGTAACATTTCTACAAACTTAGTTACCATTACTCAAGTGGCTTATGTTAAAGGGTTGAAACACAACCTAATAAGTATAAGTCAATTAAGTGATGTAGGGTATGACATCTCATTTGTTAAAAATGGTTGTCATATCAAGAGGTCAAGTGATCAAGAGATCATTTTGATAGGTTATAGGAAGAGGAATGTCTACTGCCTAGACATTATGGTTGAGAACAAAGGTTCTCCAGTTTGTCTTGTAGCTGATGAGACAGTCTCTCATTGTGTTAAATGGAACAAGAGGCTTGCCCATCTTAACTACAAGACTATTAGCAAACTCTTTAGCAAAGAGTTAGTGAGGAATGGTCCTCAAGTTAAGTGTGTTAAAGATGGTATTTGCTCAGCTTGTCAAAAGGGCAAGCAGACTAAATCCACCTTTAGAAGCATAGAAAACAAAGATGCTGTGAGGTGTTTATACCTCTTGCATATGGATCTCTTTGGTCCAATGCCAGTTCACAGCCTAGGTAGGAAGGTCTATACCTTTGTAGTTGTAGATGACTACTCAAGATTTTCCTGGGTGTTCTTCTTAAGGCAGAAATCTGAAACACCTAGTGTCTTCTATAGCTTTGTCAAGCAAATTCAGAATGAATTAAATAGTACAGTGGTCAAAATTAGAAGTGACCATGGTACTGAATTTCAGTCTGATAGCATGACAAAACTGTGTGAAGACTTTGGGATATTTCAAGAATTCTCTTCACCTAGAACACCTCAGGAAAATGGCATTGCTGAGAGGAAGAATAGAACCTTGATAGAGGCTGGTAGAACCCTACTAAGTGATACAACACTGCCAGAATATTTCTGGGCTGAAGCAGTTAACACTGCATGCCATGTTATAAATAGGGCTACCATCACTAAAAGGCTTAACAAGACCCCCTATGAAGTTGTGAAAGGCAGGAAACCAAACCTATCCTATTTTAGGATCTTTGGTTGCAAATGCTTCATACTTAACAATGGGAGGTCTTACTTAACTAAGTTTGCTGCCAAGTCCCAAGAGGGAATTTTTGTTGGGTACAGCAATAACAGTAAGGCTTATAGAGTCTACAACTTGACTACTCAAGTTGTAGAAGAATCTGTGCATGTAGTTTTTGATGAGACTAAACTTATTAATAATGAGTTGTCTAGCAGTGTATGCAGCCCCACAGGTTTGACAAAGAAAATGGACAAGCTTACTATAGAAGAAGTGCCTGCTGCAAGACAGCAAGTAGAAGAAAGTAGCTGTTGTCCAGGGGGAGAACTACATGTGCCAATTGCTGAAGAAATCCAAGATATACCGCATGATGCAGATGCTGAAGTGGTTCAACCAGAAGTTAGGATGCCTCCAGCCCACAGGCATCTTAGAGATCATCCAGTAGAGCTGATTATTGGAGATCCAAGACAAGGAGTTCAAACCAGGAGTAGAAACATGAATGCAGCAATCTACTCCAGCTTTCTGTCACAAGTTGAACCTAAGAAGTTTGAAGAAGCAATACAAGATCCACAATGGACTGAAGCAATGCAAGAAGAGCTTAATCAGTTCAAGAGGTGCAAGGTCTGGGAATTAGTTCCTAAACCTAAAGACCACAATGTGATAGGAACTAAGTGGATCTACAGGAATAAGATGGATGAACAAGGGGTCATCATTAAGAATAAGGCTAGACTGGTTGCTAAAGGATATAGGCAAGAAGAAGGTATAGATTTTGATCAAACCTTTGCTCCAGTAGCCAGACTGGAAGCCATAAGAATGTTCTTGGCCTATGCAACCTATCAAGGATTCAAGGTGTACCAAATGGATGTCAAGTCAGCATTCCTAAATGGTAATCTTAAAGAAGAAGTCTATGTGGAGCAACCTTCAGGTTTTGTTGATCCAACTCTACCTCATCATGTCTATAGACTTAGGAAAGCTTTATATGGGTTAAAGCAAGCCCCTAGGGCTTGGTATGAAACCCTATCTAGTTTCCTCATTGAGAACAAGTTCTCAAGGGGGAAAATAGATAAGACTCTATTCCTTAGGGAATCTAGAGGCAAAGTAATTCTAGTCCAAATATATGTAGATGACATTATATTTGGGTCTACTGAAAGCAGCCTTTGCAAAAAGTTTGCAAAACTTATGCAAGGTCAGTTTGAGATGAGTAGTATGGGAGAGCTGAAGTTTTTCTTGGGTCTCCAAGTTAAACAGACTGAAAGTGGTTTATCCATATGTCAGTCCAAGTTCACCCTAGAACTCATAAGGAAGTATGGTATGGATTCATCCAGCACCATGAAGACTCCTATGGGGTCAAGTATGTCTCTTAGCAAGGATGATGCAGGGAAACCTGTAGATGAAACATTGTATAGAGGGATAGTTGGCTCCCTATTATACTTGACTGCTAGTAGACCTGACATCATGTATGCTACATGTGTTTGTGCCAGGTATCAAGCCTGCCCTAAAGAGTCTCATTTGACAGCAGTCAAAATAATATTGAGATATCTAAAGGGCACTCCCTATCTAGGCCTCTGGTACCCTAGGAATGGAGATTTTGATCTAACAGGTTATTCAGATGCAGACTTTGCAGGATGCAAAGAGGATAGAAAGAGCACTACTGGAACCTGTCAATTCCTAGGTGGGAGACTAATTTCATGGAGTAGCAAGAAGCAAACCAGTGTGGCTATCTCCACAGCAGAGTCAGAGTATGTAGCTGCAGGAAGTTGCTGTGCTCAACTTCTGTGGATACAACATCAGCTAGAGGACTATGGATTTCAGGTAAGTAGAACTCCACTTTTCTGTGATTCTACAAGTGCTATTTCAATAGCTAATAACCCTGTATCACATAGTAGAACTAAACATATTGAAATTAAATATCATTTTCTTAGGGAACATGTAGAAAGAGAAGATATTTTACTTGAATATGTTAAAACAGATAATCAGATAGCTGATATGTTTACTAAGCCCCTAGAAGAAGCTAAGTTCAATAGATTCAAAATTGAACTAGAAATGATAAACTTAGAGTAAGTTTATAGAATTAAAATTGACTAAGTAAAAAGGTGTCGATACATAGACAAGTCTATGTCGACACAGAATAGTGGTGTCGACACTTCAGGAAAAAGGTGTCGACACATCTAGGATGTTGGTGTCGACACTTCAAAATATTAGTGTCGACACATGACAAGTAGGTGTCGACACATCCAATATGGTGTCGACACTTATGTTTTACTCAGAATTTTCTAAGTAAAGTCTCGACAATGTGTCGAGTTATGTTGTGTCGACACATAACCAAGTGTCGACACATAAAATCTGTTGACTAAACTTGTGTCGACACATGTGTGTCGAGACATTATAAGTCAGTGTCGACACTTATATCCAGTGTCGACACATTTTAAGTTAGCTGTCCCACCTGTTCATCTTCAAAATTAGAAAGGTATAAATAGGGTTCTGTCTTTGTTTGTCGACACGCTTTCAAAGTTTCGAGATCAAAACTTCTGTGTCGACACCTCTCTTTTCTAAAGACAAATTCTACAAACCCTAATGGCTCCTAAGCTTGAGGAGAACGTTAACGAAGGTTATGAGCTTGTGCGCGGCGCGTTCGACGATGCTGATCCAGAACTCAAGGCGGTTGTAACCCTAGTCGCCGATTCTGGACTAGAATATCTAGTGTCAGAACCTACAAAGATTTGGAAGAAGGAGGTACTTGAATTCCTTAATGGAGACGCAGTAGATGACTCTGGATACAGAATCAAATCCAGAGTTCATGGAACTAAGGTCAAGGTTTCACCAAAGAGTCTGAGGAAGGTACTCCAGCTACCAAAAACTCAAGATGAAGAAGAGGTTACTGCTTCAAAGACCAGGGAAGCTTTAACCTGGTGTGGTCTTGATCCTAAGATGAAGATAGGATCTGTATTCAACAGGAAAGGCATGAATAATCAAGGAAAGTTCATGTCTGAGATTGTGGGAAAAGTCTTACTCAGCAAGCCTGGAGGGCATGACAGAGTGTCTGCCCATATGTTTGGCATCATGACAAGGATACTCTTCACTCTGAAAACAGATTGGTCTATGGTGGTTTATGAGAAGATCAAGGAGAACTTGAAGAAGCCCAATCTGGGCAGGATCATTAGTCTCTACCTAGCTGGTACCATACCAGAGGTAATGAATACTGCTGCAGGCAGCAAGATAAACCACATGAGGAAAATGGATCAAAGGATCTTTTCGAGATGGGACAGGGTGTTGTCCAAGGAAATACCAACCCCAGAGAAGGTAGTTACTGTGAAGGAGTCTCCTCCAAAGAAGAAAAGGAAGACAGCTCCTGTGGAACAACTGTCCACAAGCAGTTCAGGTAGTGAAGAACATGTTGTTTTCACTCCTGATGATCAAGAGGAAGAGGCTGTAGTGAAATCTCCTGCTGCTCAAGAGGCTGCTGAGATCCAGGGGGAGCTGCCTAAAGCTAGCCCTATCCACAAGGATCACAGCCAGGGGGAGCCTCCAGTTGTAGAAGAACCATCTACACTGGACAGTGAGCAAGCCACCATCATCATACAAGAGGTACTCACTGACCTAAATACTTTAGAATATCTTATAGAAGATGCTGATTTGTCTGATGTTCCTCAGCAAACTCAACTGCATAGTCAAGAACCGGATGTTGTTATCAAAGACACATCTGCTGTTCCAGAAATTCCTGATCCAGAAGTTGAAGAGCAAAGAATGTCTCTAGCTCAATCACCTCAAGAGTTCACCATGGAAGATTTATTTCTAAATCTAGATCAAGCTAATTTTGACATGGACAAAGAAGCTGCTGGAAGAGATACTGCTGCTGCTGAGGGGGAGCAAGTACAAGATCTGGAAGAGCCTATTAGGCTGGAAACTGAGAAGGCACCTGATGTGCAAGCTGACAAACCTCCAAGACCTAAGGATAGGGTTGACATAGCCAGCACTTCTGCCTCTGAAGATGAGGAGAGTGCTAGGGCTAAGAAGAAGAAACTGTATGTTTTTAAAAGGAGAAGTCAGAGTTATAAGAAAGCTCTGCAATCTATAGCCCCACAGCCTATAGTTCAACAAGCTCCAACTGTTAATTATAGTGCTTTACTGATTGCACTACAGATTAAAATGGATGAACAAAGAAAAGCTATTGAAGCTTATGTAGATGAAGGGCACAAAGCTTTACAGTTTGATCTTGCCCAAGATATAAAGTCTATAAGGTTTGAAATGAACCTTAACAAGAAGGAGATGAATGAATGCTTCCACAAAGGTGGAAATGCAGTGGTGTATTTGGCAACACACCAGGAGAAAATCAAAGCCCAAGTTGATGATATAGCATTGAAACAAGGATATGTTCTTGAGAATCAGTTAAGAATGAATGACAATTTGACTGCCGCCCATAATGCTATAGTCACTGAGTTGAAGACCAAGGCTGCTGAACCTTCTACATCAACTAATGCTGCTAAAGCTGACTTTGACAAAGCCTTTCAAGAGGAAATTTCTGCTGTGAAGACTGCAATCCAAGCCTCCCAGAAAGCTATCTCTGAACAACTTCAAAAGCTGAAACCATTCTTTAAAGAGGGAATCAGATACTTGGATAGCCAAATCAGATTCCAAAAGGATGATGTCAGAGATCACATGGCTAGAGAAGTCATAAAGGGGGAGAGAGTGTTAGTCAAGGCAAGTTCTGATCATGCAAAATGGATATCAAATTCAATCAGGGCTACACTTGGATACCCTCCTCTGTGTGATGACCAAGATGTTGCTGAATCAGGCATTAACCCTGCTTATTTTGGAGGTGAGCCACCAGAAGTAGCTCAAGTCATTTATCCACCTCCAGACTTTGAAATGATTCAAGCAGATGTGAGCACCATGTACAGCCCACCTGAGGGCAAGGACAATATCCATATTGAAAAGGTTGTTCAACCTATTACTGAAGCCATGCAAGAGGCATTACAGAAGGAAGAAGAGACAAGGTTGTCCAAAAAGAGATTTAGGGAACAAGCAGAATAAAGGACAGATTTTGAACATTGGAGCCCTACCTCTAGGAATATAATTTTAACTGCCTGGAAAGCTGCCAAGGACAATACTCATGACAGGAACAAGTGGTTCTCTGAAGCAGAATGGAGAAAACATGAGATCAGGCAGGAAGCAATAGTTCAGTATAGAAGAAAGGCAAAGATGGGAAAGCTACCTCCTACTGCAGTGGAGCCTAGCAAGTACTTTCCTAAGCCATATCACTATTTTGAGAGGCAGAAGATCAAAGCTGAAGAGCTTAAGAAGAAGGACTTGAAGGGAAAGAAGCATGCTGATGCTGAAACTGTTGATGCACCTGTCAAAGCTCAAGTCCAAGCTGGCAAAGGCATAGTAATTAAGGAGCCAGAGCAGAAATAGCTTAAGAGTTTTCTTGAAGTTTATGTTGTAATCTTTTGGATGTAACACATTTAGTAAACTTCTGAAAATGTATAAGACAGATATTAGAACAATATATGATTCATATATTTCATGTTTGTTCTGTGAATGTGTCTATTTCTTATTTGTTCTGTGCTGATGAATGTGTATACATGTGTGATTTAATACATGTTATGTTTACTCTGCTGAATATAACCTGCTTTACATCATTTTGTAATTTTTATTATGAATGGTGTATATCATTGACTAAGGGTTATGACTTCTCCAAATAGGGGGAGATTGTTGGGTACATTGGTCAAATGTACCTGATTTGAAGAAGTCTCACCCAACTCAATGATATACATCATAATGTATTTGATGTATGTCGAGTTTACTTGTGCAGGTTATGTAATCACTGGACTGAAGCAAAAAGTTTCTAAGTCCATGTGTCGACACTTAGAGGGAAAGTGTCGACACTTAAGAAGAATTGTGTCGACACCCAGACAAGCAGTGTCGACACTTGGAGTCATTGTGTCGACACCTGGGATGCAGAGTCGACACCAGACAGAAAGTGTCGACACTTGGAGCTGTGTCGACACTTAGTGAAGGAAAGTGCAGACAGAAAGTGTCGACACAAGGAGCTGTGTCGACACCCAGTGAAGCTGTGTCTACACCAGAAAGTGTCGACACTTGGAGCTGTGTCGACACTCAGCAAAAGTCTGCAGAGACTAAGTACAAGTGTCGACACTCAGCATAATGTGTCGACACTCAACAGAAGAGTCAACACTTGAAGTATGTGTCGACACCCAACACAATGTGTCGACACACAACCAGGAGTCAACACATGAAGTAAGTGTCGACACCCAGCACAATGTGTCAACACTCAGCTAAAGACTCTACACTTGAAGAAAGTGTCGACACAAGGAGCTGTGTCGACACTTAGCAAAGATCAGAAAGATCAACAAAAATATTCTAAGTACTAGTGTCGACACTAAGGGAATGTGTCGACACTCAGCTGAAGTCTCAACAAGAAGAAGGTGTGTCGACACAAGGAGCTGTGTCGACACTCAGCAAGTATCGACATTGAAGACTATGTGTCGACACCAAGAAGCAGTGTCGACACTTGACAGATTCAACACAAGAAGTTGTGTCGACACAAAGGAGATGTGTCGACACTTAGAAGAATTCAGCAAAAGCTAGAAGAACAAGTACTTGTGTCGACACTCAATTTTAGTGTCGACACATGCAGAAGAATCTATGTCGAGACATACAAGGAGTTGTGTCGACACCTTGTAGACTTGTGTCGACACTTACACAACATGTGTCGACACTTGGACTATAAGTGTCGACACTTAAAGACAGAAAGTCTCGACACTTACAGACAGTTAGAGATTTTCAAGAAATGACTGGATGACTTGACAGCTGCCGTTCCAGCCGGTCTACAACACCTGTCAGAGATATCAGAAGTCAGTTATGGACTGGACCAGCCGGTTACCATGAAGAAGGCCTATAAATAGGCACCTATAGTTTACAGAAAGTGGTTGTTCAATAGTTGTTCAGATTGTTGTTCAAAGAATTGAAGTGCATCACATTATTGAAGAACAAGTGGTACACAGAGTATCAACACAAGAAGATCTTGCAGTCCAAGTGCAGATCTAAGAAGTTGGAGAGAGAGGGCTCCATCCAAGAAATCAGCCTCTGGAACTAGGCTGAGAAGAAGGATTCAGATTCAATTCTGGATCTTAAGTGGCAGAGGTCAAGGAACAACTGCAGGAGGATTCAGTCTTATTCAGTTCTACTCAAGAAGCTTTGAAGAAAGCTAAGTCAGAGTGAATCCAGCTGAGTTCTTCCAAGAACTCATCAAGAAACTCTCAACTCCCCTCTTTTATTTATGAGTTGTAGAGTTAATATCTGTAATACATTTTTAACTTGTAGGATCCCTTGGATCTGAGTGAATTGTAAGCCTATAACTATAAAGGCTGAGGGTAGGGCTTGTGAGCCTGAGTGTAGGAGATTGAGATCTCTGAGTGTAGGCCTTGGTTGGCTGAGTGTAGGCCATGATTGACTGAGTGTAGGCTTTGGGATAAAGCTGAGTTGTAAGGCATTGGGCCTGAGGTGTAGGAACCAATTTGGGTTCTGAGACAGTAGAGGAGTTTGGCCGAATCTAGTACACTGCTAGATAGGCTAAGGGGGAAAGTGGATGTACCCAAAGATTGGGGAACCACTATAAAACCTTGTGTATGCTGTGCTGTGATTGTGCTGTGACTATATATGCTGTGTTATTGCTGTGCAAAAGTAAAGTAGATTTTGTGATAGAACTGTTTGCTGCCATTAAAGTGTAAAAAGGATTAGGTCACCTATTCACCCCCCTCTAGGTGTTTAGGTACCATATCTTTCAACAGTGTCGACACATTTTAAGTATTTTGACGCGCCTTTTCATCTTCAATTTTAGAAAGGTATAAATAGGTCTTCACCATTGTTTGTCGACATGCTCACCTTAGTTTCGAGACCAAACTTGTGTATCGACATCTCTCTTCTCTAAATTCAAAATTTCTTCAAACCCTAATGGCGCCCAAGCTAGAAGAGAACATTAATGAAGGTTATGAGCTCGTGCGACACACCTTTGATGACGCGGAACCAGAAATCTAAGGTGTGGTAACCCTAATTGCAGAGACTGGATTACAGTATCTTGTATCAGAACCAATCAAGATTTGGAAGAATGAGGTCCTTGAATTCTTGAGTACAACTACTCTTGATGAATTTGGACTCAAGATTAAGTCCAAAGTTCATGGGGCAAAAGTCAAGATTACCCTGAAAAGTCTAAGAAAGATTCTACATCTCCCTAGAACTAAAGAAGACGAAGATGTACCTGCATCAAAGACAAGGGAAGCACTGGAATGGTGTGGTTTAGATTCAAGCCTGAAAATTGGATCAGTTTTCAATAGAAAAGACATGAACATGCAGGGCAAGTTCTTATCTGAAATAGTGGGCAAGGTGATACTGAGCAAGCCTGGTGGGCATGATAGGATATCAGCTCACATGTTCAGTTTGATGACAAGGATAATTTTCAAACTTAATACTGATTGGTCAGCAGTAATGTTTGAAAAGATAAAAGAGAGTCTGAAAAAACCCAATCTGGGTAGAATTCTGAGTTTATACTTAGCTGGAAGTATTCCTGAAGTGATGAACCAAGCTGCAGGTTTAAAGATAAACCACATGAGGAGAATGGATGTTAGAATTTTCTCAAGGTAGGATAGAGTATTGACAAAAGAAATGCCTACACCAGAGAAGGAAACACCTCAGAAGAAAGCCATTGTGGCTCCAAAATCCTCAAGTAGCTCAGAGGAGCAGGTGGCTTTTAGTTCTGATGATGGAGAAGATGACAATGCTGGAAAGTCACCAGCAAGACAAGAAGATGTTCAAAGGCAGGGGGTGCTACCATCAGCTAGACCTATTCACCTGGATCCACTCCAGGGGGAGCCTCTACATGTGGATGAGCCAACCCAATTAGAGAGTGAAAGGGCTACCCAAACAATATTAGAGGTAATCACTGAAGTTAATCAATTAAATTTCAATATTGAGGATGAAGTTCTGACTGAATCATTACTTGATGTTGATCAGCATACACAGTCACATAGTCAACCACAAGATGTTGTCATGGAGGACACATCATTTGCTGATAAAGTAGAATCAGTTGCTCCAGAGATAAGAGATTCTCCTGTACAACCTCAACATGAGTTCACATTAGAAGTGCTGTTCCCAGATTTACTACATACAAATTTTGAGGGAGAGAAACCAGCTGTTGAGGAGGAGCAGGTAGACCTTGAGGAGGAGCATGAAAGATCACAGGGGGAGACTGCTAGGAAAGAAACTGAAGAGCAAAGGAATGCTGAGGAACTACCAAGGACTAAGAAGGATTTACCTCCTAGTCCTAAGGACAGGGTAGACATTGCCAGTACATCTGATTCTGAAGATGAAGAGGCTGCTAGAGCCAAGAAAAGGAAGTTCCAGGTCTTCAAGAGAAGAAGCCAGACCTACAAGAAAGCGCTGCAAACCATAGTTCCACAACAAGCCCCAACAGCTGATTATAATTCACTGATGGTGGCTTCACAGATTAAGCTAGATGAGCAAAGGAAGGCTTTACAAACTTATATGGATGACGGCTATAAATCACTTCAAATTGATCCGGCTCAAGACATAAAATCTATAAGATTTGAAGTGAATCAAAATAAGAAAGAAATGACTGACTGTTTCCATAAAGGAGGAAATGCAGTGGTCTATCTGGCTACTCATCAAGAGAACATTAAAAAACTGATTGATGACTTGGCAGTAAAACAAGGATATGTCCTGGAAAATCAGCTTAGAATGAATGATAATCTGACTGCTTCTCATAATGCCATTGTCACTGAAATGAAAAATATAGCTACTGCCCAGACTGCTGTAACTGCTACTGCCAAAGAAGACTTTGATAAGCAACTACAAGAGAGCCTCACTGCTGTTAAAACTGCCATTGAAGATTCTCAGAAGGCAATTACTGACAAGCTACAAAGGTTAAAACCTTTTTATAAAGATGGAGTTAACTATTTAAATGCTCAAATCAGATTTCAAAAGGATGATCTTAGAGATCATATAGAAAGAGAAGTCATAAAGGGGGAGAGGGTGTTAGTCAAAGCAGGCTCTGATCATGCAAAATGGATTTCAAACTCCATCAGAGCTACCCTTGGATATCCACACTTGTGTGATGATGAGAATGTGGCAGAGTCTGGAATAAATCCTGCTTATTTTGGAGGAGAGCAAGCTGAAGTAGCTCAGGTGATCTACCCTCCTACTGATTTTGACATGATACATCAGGAGGTACAATCTATGTATAGTCCTCCTGAGGGTAATCAAAATGTTATTCTTGAGAAAGTAGTACAGCCTGTGCCAGAGGCAATATTAAAAGAGCAAGAGGCATTACTAAAAGAGCAAGAAGCCCAATTATCTAAGAAGAGGTTCAGAGAACAAGCTGAATTAAGGCCAGACTTTGAGCAATGTAGCACAACCTCTAGGAATATCATATTAACTGCTTGGAAGGCTGCAAAAGATAATTTTCTAGAGAGGGGCAAATGGTATTCTGACCAAGAGTGGAAAAAGCATGAAGCTAGGCAAGAGGCCATAGTACAATACAGAAGGAAGGCTAAATTAGGGAAGCTACCTCCTAATGCACAGGAGCCTAGCAAGTATTTCCCTAAGCCTTATCATTATTTTGAGAGACAGAAGATAAGGGCTGAAGAACAGAAAAAGAATGATCTTAAAGGGAAGAAGCCTGCTGATGACAATGATGCTCCAGTTCAAGCAAAGATTCAATCTGGAAAGGGCATTGTTATCAAGGAGTCAGAACAACCATAGATTAGGATTTTCTTAAGTTTACAACTATGTAATCTTTTACATTAAAATCAATGTAAACTTTTGATTAATGAGACTGTTGGAAGTTATAACAAAATAATGTTTGATCTGTTACAATTATATTCTGTAATTATTGTTTATACATGTTTTGTTAAGTATTTACCCTGTCATATAATACTGTTTTACATCATACTGAGAATTTGTTATGTATGGTGTATATCATTGACTAAGGGTTATGACTTCTCCAAATAGGGGGAGATTGTTGGGTACATTGGAATATATGTACCTGATTTGAAGAAGCCTCACCCTACTCAATGATATACATCAAAGTGTATTTGATGTGCTTTGAGTTTTTGTGTGCAGGTTAAGTAATTGCAGGGAAAGCATAAAAGTTTCTAAGTCCATGTGTCGACACCTAGAGGTGAAGTGTCGACACTTATGAAGGCTTGTGTCGACACCTAGAGAAGCTGTGTCGACACTTGGAGTAATTGTGTCGACACCAGGAAGGCAGAGTCGACACCAGAAGAAAAGTGTCGACATATACAGGCAGTGTCGACACAGAGTGAAGAATTGTCTACATAATCAGTGTCGACACTCAGAGGCAGTGTCGACACCCAGAGAAACTTTGTCGACAACAAAAGTGTCGACACTAGGAGGCTGTGTCGACACTCAGCAAACTTCAACAAAGTTAAAGTACTTGTGTCGACACAAAGGAGATGTGTCGACACTCAGCAAAGTTTCAACACATGAAGACATGTGTCGACACAAAGGAGATGTGTCGACACTCAGCAAAGTTTCAACACATGAAGGCATGTGTCGACACAAAGGAGATGTGTCGACACTCAGCAAATTTTCAACACATGAAGGCATGTGTCGACACAAAGGAGATGTGTCGATACTCAGCAAAGTTTCAACACATGAAGGCATGTGTCGACTCAAAGAAGATGTGTCGACACTTAGCAAGTTTCAACACAAGAAGATGTGTCGACACAAAGGAGTTGTGTCGACACACAACAGAATTCAACTAAGTATTAAAGAAGAAGTACTTGTGTCGACACACAGAATCAGTGTCAACACATTCAATAGAAGGCTTGTGTCGACACACAGGATCAGTGTCGACACATTCTGAAGAAGCAGTGTCGAGAAGCTGTTACAACAACACAAGGAGTTGTGTCGACACCATCAAGGCTAGTGTCGACACTTAGACTACTTGTGTCGACACTTAGTCTATTTGTGTCGACACATAATGACTATCTGTCTCGACACTTTCAGACAATGACAGAGATTTCAAGAAGTGACTGGATGACTTGACAGCTGCCATTTCAACCGGTCAACTGCAACTGTTAGAGCCGTCAGAAGGTTGTTAGAAACCGGATCAGCCAGTCACCATGGAGAAAGCTTATATAAAGGACTTTCTCCTTAAATAATTAGAAGTGGAATCAAGAGAGGAATCATAAGTGAGAAGAATTACAATTGATCAAGAGATCTGAAAACAAAAAGAAGACCTTCAACAGAAGATCTAAGAAGTTGGAGAGAGAGAGAGCTCCTTCTAAGAAGAGCAGCTGCTGAACCGGGCTGCTAAGTAAGATTCAGATTGAAATCTGAATCTCAAGACAGCAGTTGATTGAAGATCATCTGCACAGGAGATTTAACCCTACTGTGTTCTAATTCAAGAAGCTTTGAAGAAAGCCAAGGGTGGTTGATCTCTGCCTAGTTCTTCCAAGAACTCATCAAGAAGCCAGTCAACTCATCTCTCTCTTTTAGAGTTGTGGTTAAATACTTTGTAAACTTTATTTTCTGTAGGATCCTAAGGGATCTGAGTTGTAAGCCTATTTTATAAAAGCTGAGGTAGGGCTTTTGTGCCTGAGTGTAGGAGATTCTATTCTCTGAGTATAGGCATTGATTGAAGGCTGAGATAGGGCTGTTTAGCCTGAGTGTAGGTCTTGGTGAAGACTGAGTGGTAGGGCTTTGTGCCTGAGTTGTAGGAGTGGGGACACTCTGTGTTGTAGGAACCTGTTTGAGGTTCTGAGTTGTAAGATCTGAGGATCTGAGGAGAAGTGCTGAAGTTAGGCCGAATCTAGTACACTACTAGATAGGCGGAGGGGGATAGTGGATGTACCCAGACCTTGGGGAACCACTATAAATCCTGTGTGCACTCTGTGTATGGTTGATTGTATGGTTACTGTGTTGTGATAATTGTAGAATTGCATTTACTGTTCAGTATTTCTGCCTTAAAATTTAAAAGATAAAGGTCACCTATTCACCCCCCCTCTAGGTGATTAGGCACTATTTCTTTCAGGACATAACGAAGACGACATTCAGTTCACGCTATGGATTATACGAGTTCACGGTGATGCCTTTTGGGCTCACGAATGCCCCTGCCGCATTCATGAGTCTAATGAACCGTGTATTCGAGCCCTTCTTAGATCGCTTCGTGATTGTATTCATCGACGACATTTTGATATATTCTCGGACTTAGGAAGAGCATACATAGCATTTGACACAGGTCTTGCAGAGGCTGAGGGAGTCCCAGATGTATGTAAAGTTTTCAAAGTGCCAGTTTTGGCTACAGTAGGTGGCTTTCCTGGGGCACACTATCAGTGGGGCTGGACTAGTAGTGGATCCAGCCAAAATAGAGACAGTGAGGGATTGGCCACGGTCGAAGACAGCATCCGACATTCGCAGTTTCTTGGGGCTAGCAAGGTATTATCGTAAGTTCGTGGAGGGGTTCTCGAGGATAGCACTCCCCCTCACGTCCTTGACGAAGAAGGATGCAGATTTTGTTTGGTCAGAGAAGTGCGATACAGCTTTTCAGGAGCTGAAGGACCGACTCATCTCATCCCCTATTCTTGCGCTTCCATCCGGGAGTGAAGGATTTTAGATCTACACAGATGCCTCTTACCAGGGGATGGGTGCTGTCCTGATGCAGCATGGACATGTTATTGCTTATGCTTCAAGACAGTTGAAGAAGCATGAGCACAACTATCCGGTACATGACTTAGAGCTCGAGGTTGTGGTATTCACCCGAAAGATGTGGAGATATTATTTATATGGGATTCATTGTGATATTTATTCAGATCACAGGAATCTTAAATATATCAATATGCAGAAGGACTTGAACCTGCGACAGAGGAGATGGCTGAAATTCCTCCACGACTATGATTATAAGATCCACTATCATCCGGGGAAAGCAAACACAGTAGCAGATGCTTTGAGTAGTAGGGCCGACACTTCTAGACCGGAGCCTCGATTGATGTCTATAGAGCTGCTATGGATGATGGAAGACATGCACATTACCATGGTATCTGAGACCGAACCAGTGGTATATCGAGAGTATTTGAGCTCAGTGATCAGTGGTGATGATATACGGGAGCGCATCCGAACACATCAGAGGTTGGATGCTGCATTACAACCAATTTTCAGTGCCCTGGAAAGGGGCAAGGTTGAGGACAACATGCTACAAGATGATCTTCTTCAATTCCGTGGATGCATTTACATACCAGCAGGCGGCAGTATCCGGGATGACATACTCAGAGAGGCTCATTGCTCCAGATATTCAGTTAGTCCCGGCATCACCAAGATGTGGGCAGATTTGCGGAGGTCTATGTATTGGCATGGGATGAAGAGGGAGATCACCCATTTTATGACATTTTGCGAGACTTGTCAGTGCGTGAAGGCGCAATGTAAGAGCCCAGGAGGTTTGCTACAGCCACTGCCAGTCCCAGAGTGGAAGTTTGAGGACATTGCTATGGATTTTGTGCATGGACTACCTCGCTCCCACTCTGGGCATGATTCTATATGGGTCATAGTGGACAGACTGACCAAGGTAGCGTGCTTTATTCCAGTCTGGAAGGATGCTCCAGTTGTAGTTTTGGTGAGACTATTTGTGGAGCAGTTTGTCAGATACCATGGCATTCCCAGGACGATTGTTTCGGACCGTGATGGTCGGTTCACTTCGAGCGAGTGGAGGGTCGTGCATGCTTACTTGGGCTCTCGGTTTACTTTTAGTACCGCCTTCCACCCGCAGACCGACGGACAGACTGAGCGGACCATCCGGACCATGGAGGATCTACTCCGACTGTGCATATTGGATACAGGGAAGCCTTGGGAGAGGCTACTACCACTGATCGAATTCTCCTACAATAACGGCCACCATGCTAGCATCAAGATGGCTCCTTATGAGGCACTTTATGGGAGGAAATGCCGGACACCGCTATCATGGGTTCAGGATGTGGATACCAATGCTCTTGGATCTGATTATATAAAGGATACTGAGGCTCAGGTACATTTGATCATGGATCGACTGCTAGAGGCCCAGAGCAGACATGCCAAGTATTATGATGCTCGGCACCGGAAGGTGGAGTTCCAGGTTGGAGACAGGGTTTTCTTGAAGATACGTCCAGTACACGGTGTCTCTCGGGTGAGGAGGCACAATAAGCTCAATCCTCGATACATGGAGCCATACATGATCCTAGAGCGGATCAGCCCCTTAGCTTACCGACTGCAGCTGCCACCGGAGTTGGGTGCCCTACACGACATTTTCCATGTCTCTTCCTTGCGAAGAGCTCTCGTACGGCTAGAGCAGTATGTTACTACTATAGCCAGTCCGATAGCGCCAGATAGATCTGTCAGACTGGAGCCGATTCGGATTGATGATGCAGATGTGAGGGTGTTGCGGAAGAAGAAGGTCCCTCTTGTGAAAGTGTTGTGGTCCCATCTTGGACAGGAGGAGCACACCTGGGAGCCGAGGGATCTAATGCTAGAGCGACACCCGCAGCTGTTCACTTCAGGTATACTTTAGTTTATAAATTTAAAATTTCTTATAATTCTTGTAAGTAGAACCTCGTAGACCCGAACTTAAATTTCGGGGGCGAAATTATTTTCTTGTTTATTGGGATTTATAACATCCCATGTTACTTTTAGGCTCCTTCACTTAGATTGGGTTAGGCATGGGGTGAGTGATAGGGATTTAGCTAGGCTTGACCCTAGGTAGTGGATTGTAGCCACGTGGGGCCCACTAAAGGGCCAAAGTCAAACTTGGTCAAACTAGCCAAAATAGGAACCCTAACCACACCATGACCCCACCACATTGCCCTAACCCCAAAAACAATCTAAGTGGACCTTAGGGCATGCCATTGGGTCAACCCTTTGATCCTAGTTGACCACAGTCAACCATGACCCTAATTTGGTCAAACCTATACCTATAGGCTCAATAAGCCTAAGTGGGGCACCCCCCTTGGCCCAACCCAAGTTGGGTGGTGCCACTAGGCTCATGACCATCAAGTGGGGTCAGCCCACTCAACTTGGTTGACCAAGTCAACTCAAGTCAACCAAGTCCACCCATTTAGCCTAAAAGAGAGAAATGAACCCAAGCCCATTCCCATTGGGCTAAGCCCATCCAAATCAGCCCAAGGCCAACCCAAATGGTCAAAGACAACTCCTAACCCCCAAAATCAGGAGAGAGAGAGAGTACATGCAAAGGGGTAGAAAAGGAATTTGGAAGGGAATGAAGAGAAGGATGGCCACATGGACACACATGCAGCTGCTGTCCAGCTACCTAAACCTGCTGGCCGGCCTCCTCAGATAATTCCAGAGGAATTTAGAGCATGTTGACCACTTGACACCATGGGTGAAGCAACCAAAGCTCAACCCGACCCCCCCTTGGGATTATCTCTCCATACACCCCCTCTCAGCCCAAATCACCCCCACCATTAGCTTCAGAGAGAGGAGAGGAGTGGAAATCAACTACTGGATCGAGGCAAACGGTGGAGAATCAGGATTATGAGCAGGAGATCGCCGGAGCTGTAGAACCATGGCCAACCGGCGCCAACCTCTCCGCCGTGCCGCCATTCAGGTCCGTTTCACCTCACCTCTACCCGTGCTAGATTTCTAGATCTTTAGGGAGAGTTATCAGGCTCAATTGAGCCCGATACCATATGAGGAAATGGCAAATTTTCCGAGTTTTATTTCTTGCTCGTGTTCGCCGGAGGAGCCAATTCCGGTGGCCTCATCGCCGGAAACCGCTAGCCGCCACCTCAGTGAAGGTGGTGGCGACATTCGCTGGCAGTGGTGGTGGCTCAGCTGGCCGAGAACAGCCAGCAAAGGTGCCCAGCCAGAATCGATCTCAGCCGTTGACTGTTTGGGTACGATGAACCGATCCCGTCGATAGGTGCTTTAGGATTCGTGCGGCCGATTGATTTAAATCAAATTAGAAACTATAGTATTAATTAAATAATTGCCACATAAATTCAGTCATTTTGCAAGCTAAAGTTAGGCCTCTTAGATGCATTTTTAGATTTGATACTCAACATGAAAATTGTAGGTATTGATGTTACCGTTAATTTGATATGTTACTCATAAATGTTGGTTAAGTATACTGCCCTATAGAGCCATTTTCCTAGGGCTGGTCCTAGGGTAGGTCAGAAAATAAAATGAGTGCCCTGACCAAACCCTAAGTCCAAATGGACTGAAATTTGGGCATGTGGCTTAATTAGGCATATCTAGTCCCTCCCCAAAAATGGGAATTTTTGGGGAAAATAATTCTATAGGTTTAGTCAGAATATGATAAACCAAATTATGTTGATTTTTGGAGCATACCAACTCTAATATGCCCCAAATTTTGGTGGCCTACCCTTAGGGGTATATTAGACCTAAGGTAGAAATATTAGTCAATTTATCTCTCTACATGTTGAGATATCTCACTTGCAAGATCTGAAAAGGTGAATGGTCTTGGGCTGCAAATAACAAAAATGCAGAAATTGGAAGAGATGCCCAAGCCCATCCAGAGGCCCAAATGATCTGGGATTTTGGGACGTAACTGGTTTAGGGCATAAGTAGGCCCTGCCAAAAAATGGGATTAATTGGAATTAAAATTAGGGGGAAATTACTAAAATACCCCTAGGCTTGTTTAGGTGATTCTTGGAGTAGTTCAACTCCAAAAGGCCCCAATTTTTGGTGGCATGTCCATGGGAAAATTATTAAGGCATGGTTAAACTTTCAGCCCATATGGACCACAGCAAGTTAGGTAAACCCACTTGCATGATAGGCTTGGTGTGCATTTAGCCTAAAGTGAAATAATGTGTATTCAGCCAATTTGGAACATTTAAAAATCATGGTTTTCATTATTGAGATACATGAAGGTGTAATACACCTCTAATGGTAAGGGTTGAAGTTTTGGGAACAAAAATCCCATTATTTTGAATTTTAGGAAATTTGGCCTTTTTAGGAAATAAATTTAAAATAGGCTTAACCACACCCTAAAATGCTAAAGTTCTGTTGAGGACTAAGGAGTGACATAATAAACACTAGAAATAATTTATATCTCTGTTGGATGAAGTTTAAGTAATTTAAGGAACAAAATGACCATTTTACCCTTATAGAACTTTGTGTATAAATGATGGATATATTCATTTGAAAAATCTGAGAAATTTCATATTGCTGTAATTATATATTTTGTACCTTGTGTAATTATTTCAGAATTTTTGGAGTGACCAATAATGTACTTAGGCCCCATAATGGCATTTTGGTAAATAACTCAAATTGATCATGGATAGGCCATTTTAACCTAGATGTAAATGAAAATCTGGACATAATAGTATTTCATTATTATCAAGGCTCTGTGAGTTAATTAGAATTTTTGAAATAATATTTTGTGTACTTCCTTTGGAAAATGCTAGATTTGTGGATTTAGTATTAAATAGAAATTAATTATAAATCTGAGTTGAAAAGGCATGAAAATTTTGGTAGGCCCATTAATTGTCATATTATATACCTGGAAGAATCCCTAGGACAATAGGTTTAATATTGACAATACTTCATGTGCAAATCGTCTAGGAATCTCATTTAAAGAAATTAATTTAATGGTGTAAGTAATTGGAAAATTATGGAAATTCATCTTAGTCATCATGTAGGTCCATACCATCCTAGGAATAAATGATTTGAGGCATATGGTCAGAGGAATTGGAAGTTCCATTTCATCTTATTCAGAATCTGTGTCGAGACATACAAGGAGTTGTGTCGACACCTTGTAGACTTGTGTCGACACTTACACAACATGTGTCGACACTTGGACTATAAGTGTCGACACTTAAAGACAGAAAGTCTCGACACTTACAGACAGTTAGAGATTTTCAAGAAATGACTGGATGACTTGACAGCTGCCGTTCCAGCCGGTCTACAGCACCTGTCTGAGATATCAGAAGTCAGTTATGGACCGGACCAGCCGGTTACCATGAAGAAGGCCTATAAATAGGCACCTACAGTTTACAGAAAGTGGTTGTTCAATAGTTGTTCAGATTGTTGTTCAAAGAATTGAAGTGCATCACATTATTGAAGAACAAGTGGTACACAGAGTATCAACACAAGAAGATCTTGCAGTCCAAGTGCAGATCTAAGAAGTTGGAGAGAGAGGGCTCCATCCAAGAAATCAGCCTCTGGAACTAGGCTGAGAAGAAGGATTCAGATTCAATTCTGGATCTTAAGTGGCAGAGGTCAAGGAACAACTGTAGGAGGATTCAGTCTTATTCAGTTCTACTCAAGAAGCTTTGAAGAAAGCTAAGTCAGAGTGAATCCAGCTGAGTTCTTCCAAGAACTCATCAAGAAACTCTCAACTCCCCTCTTTTATTTCTGAGTTGTAGAGTTAATATCTGTAATACATTTTTAACTTGTAGGATCCCTTGGATCTGAGTGAATTATAAGCCTATAACTATAAAGGCTGAGGGTAGGGCTTGTGAGCCTGAGTGTAGGAGATTGAGATCTCTGAGTGTAGGCCTTGGTTGACTGAGTGTAGGCCTTGATTGGCTGAGTGTAGGCTTTGGGATAAAGCTGAGTTGTAAGGCTTTGGGCCTGAGGTGTAGGAACCAATTTTGGTTCTGAGACAGTGGAGGAGTTTGGCCGAATCTAGTACACTGCTAGATAGGCGAAGGGGGAAAGTGGATGTACCCAAAGATTGGGGAACCACTATAAAACCTTGTGTATGCTGTGCTGTGATTGTGCTGTGACTGTGTATGCTGTGTTATTGCTGTGCAAAAGTAAAGTAGATTTTGTGATAGAACTGTTTGCTGCCATTAAAGTGTAAAAAGGATTAGGTCACCTATTCACCCCCCTCTAGGTGTTTAGGTACCATATCTTTCAACAGTGTCGACACATTTTAAGTATTTTGACGCGCCTTTTCATCTTCAATTTTAGAAAGGTATAAATAGGTCTTCACCATTGTTTGTCGACACGCTCACCTTAGTTTCGAGACCAAACTTGTGTGTCGACATCTCTCTTCTCTAAATTCAAAATTTCTTCAAACCCTAATGGCGCCCAAGCTAGAAGAGAACATTAATGAAGGTTATGAGCTCGTGCGACATGCCTTTGATGACGCGGAACCAGAAATCTAAGGTGTGGTAACCCTAATTGCAGAGACTGGATTACAGTATCTTGTATCAGAACCAATCAAGATTTGGAAGAATGAGGTCCTTGAATTCTTGAGTACAACTACTCTTGATGAATTTGGACTCAAGATTAAGTCCAAAGTTCATGGGGCAAAAGTCAAGATTACCCTGAAAAGTCTAAGAAAGATTCTACATCTCCCTAGAACTAAAGAAGACGAAGATGTACCTGCATCAAAGACAAGGGAAGCACTGGAATGGTGTGGTTTAGATTCAAGCCTGAAAATTGGATCAGTTTTCAATAGAAAAGACATGAACATGCAGGGCAAGTTCTTATCTGAAATAGTGTGCAAGGTGATACTGAGCAAGCCTGGTGGGCATGATAGGATATCAGCTCACATGTTCAGTTTGATGACAAGGATAATTTTCAAACTTAATACTGATTGGTCAGCAGTAATGTTTGAAAAGATAAAAGAGAGTCTGAAAAAACCCAATCTGGGTAGAATTCTGAGTTTATACTTACCTGGAAGTATTCCTGAAGTGATGAACCAAGCTACAGGTTCAAAGATAAACCACATGAGGAGAATGAATGTTAGAATTTTCTCAAGGTAGGATAGAGTATTGACAAAAGAAATGCCTACACCAGAGAAGGAAACACCTCAGAAGAAAGCCATTGTGGCTCCAAAATCCTCAAGTAGCTCAGAGGAGCAGGTGGCTTTTAGTTCTGATGATGGAGAAGATGACAATGCTGGAAAGTCACCAGCAAGACAAGAAGATGTTCAAAGGCAGGGGGTGCTACCATCAGCTAGACCTATTCACCTGGATCCACTCCAGGGGGAGCCTCTACATGTGGATGAGCCAACCCAATTAGAGAGTGAAAGGGCTACCCAAATAATATTAGAGGTAATCACTGAAGTTAATCAATTAAATTTCAATATTGAGGATGAAGTTCTGACTGAATCATTACTTGATGTTGATCAGCATACACAGTCACATAGTCAACCACAAGATGTTGTCATGGAGGACACATCATTTGCTGATAAAGTAGAATCAGTTGCTCTAGAGATAAGAGATTCTCCTGTACAACCTCAACATGAGTTCACATTAGAAGTGCTGTTCCCAGATTTACTACATACAAATTTTGAGGGAGAGAAACCAGCTGTTGAGGAGGAGCAGGTAGACCTTGAGGAGGAGCATGAAAGATCACAGGGGGAGACTGCTAGGAAAGAAACTGAAGAGCAAAGGAATGCTGAGGAACTACCAAGGACTAAGAAGGATTTACCTCCTAGTCCTAAGGACAGGGTAGACATTGCCAGTACATCTGATTCTGAAGATGAAGAGGCTGCTAGAGCCAAGAAAAGGAAGTTCCAGGTCTTCAAGAGAAGAAGCCAGACCTACAAGAAAGCGCTGCAAACCATAGTTCCACAACAAGCCCCAACAGCTGATTATAATTCACTGATGGTGGCTTCACAGATTAAGCTAGATGAGCAAAGGAAGGCTTTACAAACTTATATGGATGACGGCTATAAATCACTTCAATTTGATCTGGCTCAAGACATAAAATCTATAAGATTTGAAGTGAATCAAAATAAGAAAGAAATGACTGACTGTTTCCATAAAGGAGGAAATGCAGTGGTCTATCTGGCTACTCATCAAGAGAACATTAAAAAACTGATTGATGACTTGGCAGTAAAACAAGAATATGTCCTCGAAAATCAGCTTAGAATGAATGATAATCTGACTGCTTCTCATAATGCCATTGTCATTGAAATGAAAAATATAGCTACTGCCCAGACTGCTGTAATTGCTACTGCCAAAGAAGCCTTTGATAAGCAACTACAAGAGAGCCTCACTGCTGTTAAAACTGCCATTGAAGATTCTCAGAAGGCAATTACTGACAAGCTACAAAGGTTAAAACCTTTTTATAAAGATGGAGTTAACTATTTAAATGCTCAAATCAGATTTCAAAAGGATGATCTTAGAGATCATATAGAAAGAGAAGTCATAAAGGTGGAGAGGGTGTTAGTCAAAGCAGGCTCTGATCATGCAAAATGGATTTCAAACTCCATCAGAGCTACCCTTGGATATCCACCCTTGTGTGATGATGATAATGTGGCAGAGTCTGGAATAAATCCTGCTTATTTTGGAGGAGAGCAAGCTGAAGTAGCTCAGGTGATCTACCCTCCTACTGATTTTAACATGATACATCAGGAGGTACAGTCTATGTATAGTCCTCCTGAGGGTAATCAGAATGTTATTCTTGAGAAAGTAGTATAGCCTGTGCCAGAGGCAATATTAAAAGAGCAAGAGGCATTACTAAAAGAGCAAGAAGCCCAATTATCTAAGAAGAGGTTCAGAGAGCAAGCTGAATTAAGGCCAGACTTTGAGCAATGTAGCACAACCTCTAGGAATATCATATTAACTGCTTGGAAGGCTGCAAAAGATAATTTTCTAGAGAGGGGCAAATGGTATTCTGACCAAGAGTGGAAAAAGCATGAAGCTAGGCAAGAGGCCATAGTACAATACAGAAGGAAGGCTAAATTAGGGAAACTACCTCCTAATGCACAGGAGCCTAGCAAGTATTTCCCTAAGCCTTATCATTATTTTGAGAGACAGAAGATAAGGGCTGAAGAACAGAAAAAGAATGATCTTAAAGGGAAGAAGCCTGCTGATGACAATGATGCTCCAGTTCAAGCAAAGATTCAATCTGGAAAGGGCATTGTTATCAAGGAGTCAGAACAGCCATAGATTAGGATTTTCTTAAGTTTACAACTATGTAATCTTTTACATTAAAATCAATGTAAACTTTTGATTAATGAGACTGTTGGAAGTTATAACAAAATAATGTTTGATCTGTTACAATTGTATTCTGTAATTATTGTTTATACATGTTTTGTTAAGTATTTACCCTGTCATATAATACTGTTTTACATCATACTGAGAATTTGTTATGTATGGTGTATATCATTGACTAAGGGTTATGACTTCTCCAAATAGGGGGAGATTGTTGGGTACATTGGAATATATGTACCTGATTTGAAGAAGCCTCACCCTACTCAATGATATACATCAAAGTGTATTTGATGTGCTTTGAGTTTTTGTGTGCAGGTTAAGTAATTGCAGGGAAAGCATAAAAGTTTCTAAGTCCATGTGTCGACACCTAGAGGTGAAGTGTCGACACTTATGAAGGCTTGTGTCGACACCTAGAGAAGCTGTGTCGACACTTGGAGTAATTGTGTCGACACCAGGAAGGCAGAGTCGACACCAGAAGAAAAGTGTCGACATATACAGGCAGTGTCGACACAGAGTGAAGAATTGTCTACATAATCAGTGTCGACACTCAGAGGCAGTGTCGACACCCAGAGAAACTTTGTCGACAGCAAAAGTGTCGACACTAGGAGGCTGTGTCGACACTCAGCAAACTTCAACAAAGTTAAAGTACTTGTGTCGACACAAAGGAGATGTGTCGACACTCAGCAAAGTTTCAACACATGAAGACATGTGTCGACACAAAGGAGATGTGTCGACACTCAGCAAAGTTTCAACACATGAAGGCATGTGTCGACACAAAGGAGATGTGTCGACACTCAGCAAATTTTCAACACATGAAGGCATGTGTCGACACAAAGGAGATGTGTCGACACTCAGCAAAGTTTCAACACATGAAGGCATGTGTCGACTCAAAGAAGATGTGTCGACACTTAGCAAGTTTCAACACAAGAAGATGTGTCGACACAAAGGAGTTGTGTCGACACACAACAGAATTCAACTAAGTATTAAAGAAGAAGTACTTGTGTCGACACACAGAATCAGTGTCAACACATTCAACAGAAGGCTTGTGTCGACACACAGGATCAGTGTCGACACATTCTGAAGAAGCAGTGTCGAGAAGCTGTTACAACAACACAAGGAGTTATGTCGACACCATCAAGGCTAGTGTCGACACTTAGTCTACTTGTGTCGACACTTAGTCTATTTGTGTCGACACATAATGACTATCTGTCTCGACACTTTCAGACAATGACAGAGATTTCAAGAAGTGACTGGATGACTTGACAGCTGCCATTTCAACCGGTCAACTGCAACTGTTAGAGCCGTCAGAAGGTTGTTACAAACCGGATCAGCCAGTCACCATGGAGAAAGCTTATATAAAGGACTTTCTCCTTCAACAATTAGAAGTGGAATCAAGAGAGGAATCATAAGTGAGAAGAATTACAATTGATCAAGAGATCTGAAAACAAAAAGAAGACCTTCAACAGAAGATCTAAGAAGTTGGAGAGAGAGAGCTCCTTCTAAGAAGAGCAGCTGCTGAACCGGGCTGCTAAGTAAGATTCAGATTGAAATCTGAATCTCAAGACAGCAGTTGATTGAAGATCATCTGCACAGGAGATTTAACCCTACTGTGTTCTAATTCAAGAAGCTTTGAAGAAAGCCAAGGGTGGTTGATCTCTGCCTAGTTCTTCCAAGAACTCATCAAGAAGCCAGTCAACTCATCTCTCTCTTTTAGAGTTGTGGTTAAATACTTTGTAAACTTTATTTTCTGTAGGATCCTAAGGGATCTGAGCTGTAAGCCTATTTTATAAAGGCTGAGGTAGGGCTTTTGTGCCTGAGTGTAGGAGATTCTATTCTCTGAGTATAGGCATTGATTGAAGGCTGAGGTAGGGCTGTTTAGCCTGAGTGTAGGTCTTGGTGAAGACTGAGTGGTAGGGCTTTGTGCCTGAGTTGTAGGAGTGGGGACACTCTGTGTTGTAGGAACCTGTTTGAGGTTTTGAGTTGTAAGATCTGAGGATCTGAGGAGAAGTGCTGAAGTTAGGCCGAATCTAGTACACTACTAGATAGGCGGAGGGGGAAAGTGGATGTACCCAGACCTTGGGGAACCACTATAAATCCTGTGTGCACTCTGTGTATGGTTGATTGTATGGTTACTGTGTTGTGATAATTGTAGAATTGCATTTACTGTTCAGTATTTCTGCCTTAAAATTTAAAAGATAAAGGTCACCTATTCACCCCCCCTCTAGGTGATTAGGCACTATTTCTTTCAGGACATAACGAAGATGACATTCAGTTCACGCTATGGATTATACGAGTTCACGGTGATGCCTTTTGGGCTCACGAATGCCCCTGCCGCATTCATGAGTCTAATGAACCGTATATTCGAGCCCTTCTTAGACCGCTTCGTGATTGTATTCATCGACGACATTTTGATATATTCTCGGACTTAGGAAGAGCATACATAACATTTGACACAGGTCTTGCAGAGGCTGAGGGAGTCCCAGATGTATGTAAAGTTTTCAAAGTGCCAGTTTTGGCTACAGTAGGTGGCTTTCCTGGGGCACACTATCAGTGGGGCTGGATTAGTAGTGGATCCAGCCAAAATAGAGACAATGAGGGATTGGCCACGGTTGAAGACAGCATCCGACATTCGCAGTTTCTTGGGGCTAGCAAGGTATTATCGTAAGTTCGTGGAGGGGTTCTCGAGGATAGCACTCCCCCTCACGTCCTTGACGAAGAAGGATGCAGATTTTGTTTGGTCAGAGCAGTGCGATACAACTTTTCAGGAGCTGAATGACCGACTCATCTCATCCCCTATTCTTGCGCTTCCATCCGGGAGTGAAGGATTTTAGATCTACACAGATGCCTCTTACCAGGGGATGGGTGCTGTCCTGATGCAGCATGGACATGTTATTGCTTATGTTTCAAGATAGTTGAAGAAGCATGAGCACAACTATCCGGTACATGACTTAGAGCTCGAGGCTGTGGTATTCACCCGAAAGATGTGGAGACATTATTTATACGGGATTCATTGTGATATTTATTCAGATCACAGGAATCTTAAATATATCAATATGCAGAAGGACTTGAACCTGCGACAGAGGAGATGGCTGAAATTCCTCCGCGACTATGATTATAAGATCCACTATCATCTGGGGAAAGCAAACACAGTAGCAGATGCTTTGAGTAGTAGGGCCGACACTTCTGGACCGGAGCCTCGGTTGATGTCTATAGAGCTGCTACGGATGATGGAAGACATGCACATTACCATGGTATCTGAGACCGAACCAGTGGTATATCGAGAGTATTTGAGCTCAGTGATCAGTGGTGATGATATACGGGAGCGCATCCGAACACATCAGAGGCTGGATGCTGCATTACAACCAATTTTCAGTGCCCTGGAAAGGGGCAAGGTTGAGGACTACATGCTACAGGATGATCTTCTTCAATTCCGTGGATGCATTTACATACCAGCAGGCGGCAGTATCCGGGATGACATACTCAGAGAGGCTCATTGCTCCAGATATTCAGTGCATCCTGGCATCACCAAGATGTGGGTAGATTTGCGGAGGTCTATGTATTGGCATGGGATGAAGAGGGAGATCACCCATTTTATGACATTTTGCGAGACTTGTCAGCGCGTGAAGGCGCAATGTAAGAGCCCAGGAGGTTTGCTACAGCCACTGCCAGTCCCAGAGTGGAAGTTTGAGGACATTGCTATGGATTTTGTGCATGGACTACCTCGCTCCCACTCTAGGCATGATTCTATATGGGTCATAGTAGACAGACTGACCAAGGTAGCGCGCTTTATTCCAGTCTGGAAGGATGCTCCAGTTGCAATTTTGGTGAGACTATTTGTGGAGCAGTTTGTCAGATACCATGGCATTCCCAGGACGATTGTTTCGGACCGTGATGGTCGGTTCACTTCGAGCGAGTGGAGGGTCGTGCATGCTTACTTGGGCTCTCGGCTTACTTTTAGTACCGCCTTCCACCCGCAGACCGACAGACAGACTGAGCGGACCATCCGGACCATGGAGGATCTACTCCGACTGTGCATATTGGATACATGGAAGCCTTGGGAGAGGCTACTACCACTGATCGAATTCTCCTACAATAACAGCCACCATGCTAGCATCAGGATGGCTCCTTATGAGGCACTTTATGGGAGGAAATGCCGGACACCGCTATCATGGGTTCAGGATGTGGATACCAATGCTCTTGGATCTGATTATATAAAGGATACTGAGGCTCAGGTACATTTGATCATGGATCGACTGCTAGAGGCCCAGAGCAGACATGCCAAGTATTATGATGCTCGGCACCGGAAGGTGGAGTTCCAGGTTGGAGACAGGGTTTTCTTGAAGATACGTCCAGTACACGGTGTCTCTCAGGTGAGGAGGCACAAGAAGCTCAATCCTCGATACATGGGGCCATACATGATCCTGGAGCGGATCAACCCCTTAGCTTACCGACTGCAGCTGCCACCGGAGTTGGGTGCCCTACACGACATTTTCCATGTCTCTTCCTTGCGAAGAGCTCTCGTACGGCTAGAGCAGTATGTTACTACTACAGCCGGTCCGATAGCGCCAGATAGATCTGTCAGACTGGAGCCGATTCAGATTGATGATGCAGATGTGAGTGTGTTGCGGAAGAAGAAGACCCCTCTTGTGAAAGTGTTGTGGTCCTATCTTGGACAGGAGGAGCACACCTGGGAGCCGAGGGATCTAATGCTAGAGCGACACCCGGAGCTGTTCACTTCAGGTATACTTTAGTTTATAAATTTAAAATTTCTTATAATTCTTGTAAGTAGAACCCCGTAGACCCGAACTTAAATTTCGGGGGCGAAATTATTTTCTTGTTTATTGGGATTTATAACATCCCATGTTACTTTTAGGCTCCTTCACTTAGATTGGGTTAGGCATGGGGTGAGTGATAGGGATTTAGCTAGGCTTGACCCTAGGTAGTGGATTGTAGCCACGTGGGGCCCACTAAAGGGCCAAAGTCAAACTTGGTCAAACTAGCCAAAATAGGAACCCTAACCACACCATGACCCTACCACATTGCCCTAACCCCAAAAACAATCTAAGTGGACCTTAGGGCATGCCATTGGGTCAACCCTTTGATCCTAGTTGACCACAGTCAACCATGACCCTAATTTGGTCAAACCTATACCTATAGGCTCAATAAGCCTAAGTGGGGCACCCCCCTTGGCCCAACCCAAGTTGGGTGGTGCCACTAGACTCATGACCATCAAGTGGGGTCAGCCCACTCAACTTGGTTGACCAAGTCAACTCAAGTCAACCAAGTCCACCCATTTAGCCTAAAAGAGAGAAATGAACCCAAGCCCATTCCCATTGGGCTAAGCCCATCCAAATCAGCCCAAGGCCAACCCAAATGGTCAAAGACAACTCCTAACCCCCAAAATCAGGAGAGAGAGAGAGTACATGCAAAGGGGTAGAAAAGGAATTTGGAAGGGAATGAAGAGAAGGATGGCCACATGGACACACATGCAGCTGCTGTCCAGCTACCTAAACCTGCTGGCCGGCCTCCTCAGATAATTCCAGAGGAATTTAGAGCATGTTGACCACTTGACACCATGGGTGAAGCAACCAAAGCTCAACTCGACCCCCCCTTGGGATTATCTCTCCATACACCCCCTCTCAGCCCAAATCACCCCCACCATTAGCTTCAGAGAGAGGAGAGGAGTGGAAATCAACTACTGGATCGAGGCAAACAGTGGAGAATCGGGATTATGAGCAGGAGATCGCCGGAGCTATAGAACCATGGCCAACCGGCGCCAACCTCTCCGCCGTGCCGCCATTCAGGTCCGTTTCACCTCACCTCTACCCGTGCTAGATTTCTAGATCTTTAGGGAGAGTTATCGGGCTCAATTGAGCCCGATACCATATGAGGAAATGGCAAATTTTCTGAGTTTTATTTCTTGCTCGTGTTCGCCGGAGGAGCCAATTCCGGTGGCCTCATCGCCGGAAACCGCTAGCCGCCACCTCAGTGAAGGTGGTGGCGACATTCGCTGGCAGTGGTGGTGGCTCAGCTGGCCGAGAACAGCCAGCAAAGGTGCCCAGCCAGAATCGATCTCAGCCGTTGACTGTTTGGGTACGATGAACCGATCCCGTCGATAGGTGCTTTAGGATTCGTGCGGCCGATTGATTTAAATCAAATTAGAAACTATAGTATTAATTAAATAATTGCCACATAAATTCAGTCATTTTGCAAGCAAAAGTTAGGCCTCTTAGATGCATTTTTAGATTTGATACTCAACATGAAAATTGTAGGTATTGATGTTACCGTTAATTTGATATGTTACTCATAAATGTTGGTTAAGTATACTGCCCTATAGAGCCATTTTCCTAGGGCTGGTCCTAGGGTAGGTCAGAAAATAAAATGAGTGCCCTGACCAAACCCTAAGTCCAAATGGACTGAAATTTGGGCATATCTAGTCCCTCCCCAAAAATGGGAATTTTTGGGGAAAATAATTCTATAGGTTTAGTCAGAATATGATAAACCAAATTATGTTGATTTTTGGAGCATACCAACTCTAATATGCCCCAAATTTTGGTGGCCTACCCTTAGGGGTATATTAGACCTATGGTAGAAATATTAGTCAATTTATCCCTCTGCATGTTGAGATATCTCACTTGCAAGATCTGAAAAGGTGAATGGTCTTGGACTGCAAATAACAAAAATGCAGAAATTGGAAGAGATGCCCAAGCCCATCCAGAGGCCCAAATGATCTGGGATTTTGGGACGTAACTGGTTTAGGGCATAAGTAGGCCCTGCCAAAAATGGGATTAATTGGAATTAAAATTAGGGGAAATTACTAAAATACCCCTAGGCTTGTTTAGGTGATTCTTGGAGTAGTTCAACTCCAAAAGGCCCCAATTTTTGGTGGCATGTCCATGGGAAAATTATTAAGGCATGGTTATACTTTCAGCCCATATGGACCACAGCAAGTTAGGTAAACCCACTTGCATGATAGGCTTGGTGTGCATTTAGCCTAAAGTGAAATAATGTGTATTCAGCCAATTTGGAACATTTAAAAATCATGGTTTTCATTATTGAGATACATGAAGGTGTAATACACCTCTAATGGTAAGGGTTGAAGTTTTGGGAACAAAAATCCCATTATTTTGAATTTTAGGAAATTTGGCCTTTTTAGGAAATAAATTTAAAATAGGCTTAACCACACCCTAAAATGCTAAAGTTCTGTTGAGGACTAAGGAGTGACATAATAAACACTAGAAATAATTTATATCTCTGTTGGATGAAGTTTAAGTAATTTAAGGAACAAAATGACCATTTTACCCTTATAGAACTTTGTGTATAAATGATGGATATATTCATTTGAAAAATCTGAGAAATTTCATATTGCTGTAATTATATATTTTGTACCTTGTGTAATTATTTCAGAATTTTTGGAGTGACCAATAATGTACTTAGGCCCCATAATGGCATTTTGGTAAATAACTCAAATTGATCATGGATAGGCCATTTTAACCTAGATGTAAATGAAAATCTGGACATAATAGTATTTCATTATTATCAAGGCTCTGTGAGTTAATTAGAATTTTTGAAATAATATTTTGTGTACTTCCTTTGGAAAATGCTAGATTTGTGGATTTAGTATTAAATAGAAATTAATTATAAATCTGAGTTGAAAAGGCATGAAAATTTTGGTAGGCTCATTAATTGTCATATTATATACCTGGAAGAATCCCTAGGACAATAGGTTTAATATTGACAATACTTCATGTGCAAATCGTCTAGGAATCTCATTTAAAGAAATTAATTTAATGGTGTAAGTAATTGGAAAATTATGGAAATTCATCTTAGTCATCATGTAGGTCCATACTATCCTAGGATAAATGATTTGAGGCATATGGTCAGAGGAATTGGAAGTTCCATTTCAGGGTGGTATTAGGTCATGGGCTGCGTATATCATAAATGAGTTAGAGTATAAGGACCACCGGGGGATAGATCGACGTTGAGCTAGAGATTAAAGTTGGTGAATAACCCTGGTGGCTAGTATTGTTAGTGACAAGAGAAAAAGTGCAAGTCCTTAGGTAGTAACTGGAGTGGAGGCCGACGGAAGTCCGTCGGTTTTTCCGGTAATATCTTAAGTCATTAGGATTGTTCCAGAGCAACAATGAGAGCTGAGGTGAATTAAGGGTAGTCATCATGTAAAGTAAATATCCATGCAAAAGGGAAATTTGGGCGTAATCATATCGTAGTTCCTAGTGCCCCCTAGAGCCCTTCACTGGGTATACACTGGGCAGTCCTGGGATTCACCTTAAATCATTATGTATAATAATCCGTAGACAAGAGTAGTCTAATAGGTTAGGACATTATGGTTTATTCTCACCCGTGATGGGTTGGAGGGATGTGGAAGCCAAAATTTGAATTCGACAAATGTTCGCAAAATAAGGGCGTAGCCGACACCTACTTAGCCCAAGCTCCGACCTCCGACTAGTCGTGAAGGACTAGAAAACTGGCCCAAAGCCGCAGCAGGGGGGTCCCACCGCTTACCCGGAAGATCACTGAGAGCTTCCCCTCCAAAGACAAAAGCTGGGCTTGGAGCTCCTCAGAAAGCACAGAAGATGATGACACAAATCCCCGGGAGTGAAAAAAGTCTCTTTCTGAAGAACCCCTATGGGCCAATTTATAGATTTCTGAATCTGAACTGCCAATAACCAAACTGCACTGGTCTGAAATTACCAGGGTACCCCTGGCTGGGTCTGGCAACAGCCAAACTCCGCTGTTCTGAGGAGCTATATGCAGACCACTAAGGGTAAAAGGGTAAAAAAGCCCGGGGTAGAAGAGTAAAATCCCCTGTTGACATGGAAATATAAAAACGGCTTCTTTTCTTCCTGGCGAGTGGAAGAGCACCTATTGGAGAGACGGACCCTTCTGCCCATCTCGCCGGAATCCTTTG
Organism: Platanthera guangdongensis; assembly: GCA_039583875.1. NCBI lineage: Eukaryota > Viridiplantae > Streptophyta > Magnoliopsida > Asparagales > Orchidaceae > Platanthera > Platanthera guangdongensis. The sequence goes on from CM077163.1 coordinate 113,829,065, forward strand.
TCATGAGGTCATCTCGCCGCGGGAGGTCTTCTCGCGCCCCTAAGCGGGAAGTCTCGCTTATTGAAGGGACCGCTCATCTCGCCAGACGCGAGTGGACCCCCCCATGGTCCCACTCGCCTATCTGTCCTTCTTGCCTGCCCCGAGTATCCGCATCTTGAGGGTCTCTCACAAGCCCGAGGTTGTACACGATCCCCGCTCTTTTCGAGGTTATCTTAAGCTCGGAAAGAATGTCCAACCGAGGCTCATTATTTAAAGCGCATTAAAAAATGTATTTATGAGGAATCTTTTAAGAGGCCCCCACCGGGGCCTATAAATATAGGATTCTGACTCCGCACACCGGATACCCCACTTTGCACATCCTTCTTCCTCAGCTCCAATCCTTCGTCATGACGCGCAGCCAGATCCTCCGTGAACGTCTCGCACTGGTGCAAGAGCAGCACAAGGCCAACATGGCTACTTTTACTTCATCATTAGTTCGCCCTCTACCCCCATCGTCTCGCCTAAAAAAGATGAAGGCAGGTGGTCCGTCATCTGCCGCCGTGGATCTGTCTCGCATTGTTCCGGAAACCGACCCCACTCCTCATACATCTTCCAGGGAGAAAGAGGTGGGTACTCGCTTCTGCCTCTGTCATTTTTGCAACGTGTGTTTTCTCTTTTGCTGATTGGTTTTTTCACGGAGCTCTCGTGGTTTTGCAGCACCCGGAGAGCCCGCGAAACAGTTCTGCTGTCCACCGCGAGGATTACGACTCGCAGCCATCTTCTACTCCCCAACTACTCCCAGCGAGAGGAGGGACGACCCCTCCCTGGTCGCTGGGACCTCTCGCCTTCCTGGTAAAAGACCTTCTCTCGCGCTTTTGAATCCTCTTCGCTATTCTCACACCCTTCTGCGAGTGCCTCTTCTACCCTGCCTCTGCACTCATTGCGCAGATTCTCGGGCCAACTCGCCTGCTGAGGAGCAACCAAAGCGACTCTCCGTATCGCCTCCTCCACTTGTAGATGGAATTGAAGATTACCTGGGCGACCCTTCTAACCTAGCGGAAATGAAGCGCAAGACAGCCGAGCTATTTCGGAAGCACGCGCGCATCATCCATTCCTTGGTGCAGGACAGGCAAGCTGCGGAGAGGCGTATCGAATGGCTGGAGAATGAATGCGCTCGTCTATCATCCGAGGACAATGCCGAGCTAGATGTTGATGGCACCAACCCTGACACCATCATTAATGAGACTGATATGCAGCTCCGTCTCGCGCGTTGTGGGCTTGAGTCCATTTGCGCCTTCCACTCGCGCAGTAGACCTCCCTGCGCGGGAGCTCGCGGTGGCCACTGGCAATGGAACCCGTATTAAAGGACGTCCGTCTCGCCGTTTCTCTTTTCTTCTTCATTTGAATGTTGTAATGATAGCAGTCTTGTAGCGTCGTCTTGCCAAAAACATCAAGAAACTCGGTGCCCGCCGTACGCGGGACGATCTCTGAATATATATTTTTATTGCTGGTTCTCTTTATTTCTTTTCTAACTCTCTATTTTTATATAATAAAAGTTATTTTTAATTTATTTTCTGTGATTGCGATGGATCGCGCCGATCGAGGTTTAGGAGAGAGAAACAACCGCAGACTCTTCCCCTTCCGTTATACTTTTTCCCGCCCATGAATCATTGCTCTGTATCCGCTATAAATACACCTGACCCGAGATCAGAAAGACACCGCACTCTTCACTTCTGCCGCTTCCCAAGCTCTTACTTCTTTGATTCTTTCGACTCGCCGGTCCCTTTCGCCCTTCTCTCTTGGTTCTCTCGCCAACTCTTTTTTCTTCTTCATCTCGCCGAAGACCGTCTCGCCACCAAAGATGGCCAAGAAGAAAGTTGAGGAAGGTGAGGGGCGCAGTCGCTGCGGGAAGAGGTTCTCAGACCAAGACTTCCCGCTCGGCCGACTCGCTCCGGAAGACTACCGTGGATTCGTCCGCGAGTACCTGGGGGACGGCGTCGAGTCGCGTCCCCCCAAAGTCGGCGAGTCCATCAACACTTACTACCCGGGAGAACTCGCCTTCCCCGTCTCGCACTTTTAGGCGGGGTTGAGGTTGCCTCTTTTGCCTGAGGTAAAATAGGTCTTTAAATACTTTGGCGTCGTCCCGGCGTAATTCAACCCTAACTCTATCTTGGTGTTGGTTGCTTTCGCCTGCTATATACACCGGGAGCACATCGAATTCAGCTTGACGGTCTTCCACAAGCTCTTTATCTACCACGCCAACGCTGATGGCATCCCGTACTTCACCGGGCAGGGGTTCAAAGTGTGCGAGACGCCCAATAAGAATAACCACTGGCTCACCCGATTTGTCTTCATCCGGGGAGATCGCGCTGATTTTGGCGGCATCCCTCTCGCGACGGTGTCTTCGCCAGAAAGCTTTTACGCCACCCCACAGGTCAGTGGCCCAGAGAAGCTGCTATGTGAATACCTCGTCGGCAAGAACTTCGAGGTCAGCTTCTTGCGGCGAGGCCTCGACTCTCTTCCTCCAGTGCTCCCCAGTGAAGGTATTCCCGCTCCTTCGTATCGCATCTCGCTATTCGCCGTCTCGCCGTAAAATAACCCTTGCCTGTCTTTAGGGGAGCGAATCATTCCAGCCCTCCCTCCTTACAAGAGCAACATCCATCCAGCAAAGGGCCTCGATCTCGCCAATGCGGCGGACAAGGCGACGAGAGAGTCCTTGGCGCCCATCCCCCCGAAGAGGCCCACAGGCAACACGACCCCCTCTCGCTCCAGCCCCCCTAGAAAAAAGATGAAAAAAGCTATAGTGATCTCCAAGGAACAGAAGAAAGCTCCCCAAGGGAGCCCCATTTCTGTAGGGGAATCTCCACCGCCCCTTTCTCCTAATCACCAGGCCGTCTCGCCTACTCGCGAGACGGTACTCCTTAATCAAACGGCTGTCATCCCCAGTCAGTCGGTTGCTGCCTCCAACCTGCCTGCTACGGCATCCAACCCGCAAGTTGTTCTTCCCGACCAGGCGGCTGCCACCTCCTCTCGCGAAGGAGACTCCTCCAGCCGTCCCGCCCCCTCTTCCCACATAAACTATAACCTGGGTCCCGTGGTCCACGATGCCGCCGGAAACCCAGTTTTGCTGTGGGGGCAGGATGCCAACCGCGTGTCCATCTCCACTCTACTTCCTTCTTGGAAGGAGCAAGAGGTCCACACCAGCCATGCCTTCGTCGTGGGGTATGGCCTCTACGGCGGTCTTGACGCCGTCTCGCCTGGAAGCGAGTCCACCAGGGATCTCGTGCTGAAGATTTCCAACCACCAAATGCGAGCCTTGGAGTTCTTGCACCGCTCCTCTCGCCACCTAATTTATATCAACGCAAAATGGAAAGCCAGTGAGGAGAGCCTGGAGGCGGAGCGAGAGAAGTCCGACGGTCACACGAAAAGGCTATCTGAAGCCGAGTCCCTCCTCGCGAAGGCCCAAGGCGGTGTGGTAAGCCTTAGACTTTTTCCTTAGGTTTCTTTTTTAATCATTCTTGGCTAACTGATGGGTCGTCTTGCAGGATGCCGAGACGGCGGAGCAATTGCGCTCACGCGTGACGGCTTTGTAGGAAGAGGTCAGGGAATTAAAAGCTGGGAACGCGCGTCTTCAGGCTGACGTCGCATCGTCGTCTCGCCGCGAGCCCTTCCAGACGCCTCCGCCGCACTATTCTCATGAGGAAGTCGAGGAGTAGTATCGAGACGCTGGCGTTCGGGCGGCAGAGCTGGTGTTGCAGATGATGAAGGACCTAGGGGTTATGAAGGACGATTCTGAAACAGTGACCGCTCGCGACTTGGTTCCCGAGCTCTACAGCGAGGAGAGCGATGATTCTTCATCTGGCGAGGAGGACTGATGTGCCGATTCAAAGATCCAGAATCCCTCTCGCCTTCTCTTTTTGCTGCTACTTGTAAAACTTATCAATTTTTTGTGATTAGAAATCTGACCTTTATAACGAACTGTTTTTTGGTCAAATGCATATTTTGTCCTTTTACCACTTGTACGCTTTTTCTCTGCTTGCCTTCGCTTGCGAGGCGATGTTGTTTTGTCATCTCGCCGACTTACCTCTACCCTCTTTTCTTTGCTTTGTTTTGCTCACTGCGAGACGATCCCCTGACGTGCTTACGTCAGCGAGACGGTGCTGTCCTGGCTCTCTACCTTGCTGGAGAGTTGGCTTTTCAAAGCGCGCGAGTCATCGTTTCTTTTCTTTGTGCGTAAAATTTGACTGGTACAATCTTCTCGCCTTGCTTTTAGGTACTTCTCACGCGAGTGGCTCTTGATGATGCAACCCGTACTCTGATTATTTAGAGCGAGCCTTCTATCTTTGTGCGAGTGCTTACTCGCCAATGCGAGACCATCCTTGTAACTGCCGGCTGTGAGTGTCTCCACTCATACTGCCTCAACTTTTACCCTAGTTTATTTCCTTCCCCTAAGTTTAAGCTGGGGTGTTGTTTTAAGGAGCTTTTCCCAACTATTTTGTCATCGAATGAGTTTACTTCCTTGCTAGCTTGGTGAGCTCGGGCAACAAGTCCACCGAGGACCGGTCCAAGCTCGAAGTGATGTAGAATGTCCTAGGTTTAGACCTGTTCCCAAACTTTGGACCCAACCTTCAAGACCAAACCTATCCCCCACAGGCGAGCCTTCAGACCTGTCAGCTAGATGAAAGCCTGCGCAGCAGGTCTACCTGGGGCCGAGCCGAGCTCGGGGTGTCGATGAAGTTTCCTCAATCCAAACCTATCCCCCACAGGCGAGCATTCGGACCTGCCAGCTAGATGAGAGCCTGCGCAGCGAGTCTACCTGGGACCGAGCCGAGCTCGGGGTGCCGATGAAGTTCTCAAACCAAACCTATCCCCGACAGGTGAGCCTTCGGACCTGCCAGCTAGATGAGAGCCTATGCAGCGGGTCTACCTGGGGCCGAGCCGAGCTCGGGATGCCGATGACGTTTCCTCAATACAAACCTATCCCCCACAGGCGAGCCTTCGGACCTGCCAGCTAGATGAGAGCCTGCGCAGCGGGTCTACCTGGGGCCGAGCCGAGCTCGGGGTGCCGATGACGTTTCCTCAATCCAAACCTATCCCCCATAGGCTAGCCTTCATACCTGCCATCTAGATGAGAGCCTGCGCAGCGGGTCTACCTGGGGCCGAGCTGAGCTCGAGGTGCTGATGAAGTTCTCAAACCAAACCTATCCCCCACAGGCGAGCATTCGGACCTGCCAGCTTGATGAGAGCCTGCGTAGCGGGTCTACCTGGGGCCGAGCCGAGTTCGGGGTGCCGATGACGTTTCCTCAATCCAAACCTATCCCCCACAGGCGAGCCTTCGGGCCTGCCATCTAGATGAGAGCCTGCGTAGCGGGTCTACCTAGGGCCGAGCCGAGCTCGGGGTTCCGATGATGTTTCCTCAATCCAAACATATCCCCCACATGCGAGCCTTCGGACCTGCCAGCTAGATGAGAGCCTGCGCAGCGGGTCTAGCTGTGGCCGAGCCGAGCTCGGGGTGCCGATGAAGTTCTCAAACCATACCTATCCCCCACAGGCGAGCCTTCGGACCTGCCAGCAAGATGAGAGCCTGCACAGCGGGTCTACCTGGGGCCGAGCCGAGCTCGGGGTGCCGATGAAGTTTCCATCTTCCTGTCATTAGGACTTCACAATAGACAATAAACAGGAAGTAGTTTGAGAAATATATTATATTGATCATGCTTTGAGTACACATCTTCTGCTCACCCTTCTCATGGGTAGAAGCGTTTCAAGTCATCCCCACTCCAGGAGTGGCTCAAGGTCCTACCCTCCTCATCCTGGAGGTAGTAACCTCCTGCTCTCAGTACTCTCTACAATATAGGGCCCCTCCCAGTTTGAATTGAGCTTTCCCACTGGGGCAGACCTCCCTGCCGCATCAAATTTCTTTAATACCAGATCTCCTGTAACACCCCCTATCCGTCGCATAGCATATAATAGTATGTCCGGCCGGGGCCCGAGGCCGTATGTCACAGACAGACCGGGTGGTTACTTATGGAAACCATCCAACCAATCTCAATGTCCTACACAGAGTATTCTAGCGGAAGAAGTTTAGAAAAGTTGTAAATAAGAACCCAGCACTAAAGCATGAATGTCCACTAATACAAAATAGGAATGTTATACATATACCAACACAAGCCTTAAGGTCTTACAAAATGTTTCACTTGATATTACATGATTTACAAACCACGACACGCAGGCCGGTCATACATGAATAAAACAGTAAACACTTCCAATTAGGCCTTCGAGGGACGGCTTTGCACTTGGGCTTTAGCCCGCTATTGACCGCTTGGTCCAGCAGCACCTGCAAGAAACAAACCACCGCACGGTGGCAAAACAAGGCAACGGTCAGCAATGCTGACCAAATTATAACGATCCCGCCACCAACTCGGGGCGGCGATGCTCCTTCCCTGCATTTCATTAGCATAAGCGAGCAATATAAAACAATATTCATTTCATCACATACGTTGGCTCGCACGGCCACACGCCCCGTGCTCTCAGGGCACATTCTCGGTGAACCGGTCGATGTCACGTCAATTAAAGCCATAGACATTCCGGACTCACCGCCGCCACTTTGACGGCCAAACCTATGAGCAATTTGTCTTCCTGTCCTGGGTCACGACAATTTAAGCCATTGACCGCCGAAGACCCTAATCTATGCCAACGGCAAGTGCCACGTACCCTTAGGTCTCTTTAACCGAACGATATAGAACAGGTACGGTTCCATCTAACTCGTGCTCACGTCGCAACGATAATTTAAGCCATTTGCGCGGGTCAAACTTCCACCGAGTCCCATTTCCATCACAATTCACATAACCCAGTTATGTTCAAGTTGGCTCTCAGGCCACCAAGTTGGCAAGATCACACATCCGCCTAGTTTTTCGGGTGCACCTTTGGGTTAATCCCCAAGGCTCCCTGCTGCAATCTACCGTGTAGAAAACCCGAAAAACAACCAATAACACGGAGTCTTCTCCGACATTTATGCAATGCAACATCACCGATCCAGACCAACATGTCCGGGTAGGCTTCACACAACATGCCTATGTCCGTTCTCTCTTACGGACTCTATACAACGGGGACTTCACATATCTACCCGAAGGAACGCCTCCAACTCTCCGCAAACTCGCGAGAGCGGGTTTCCTATGCAAAGGAGAGCTACTCATGCTCAAGAAGAGAATCGTTACCCTTGCGTTCTTATTTGGCGCCATGGAAAAATAAGCGGATGAAAAGCACTGCACTAGCTTTGCCTCCGTGGATCCGGAGTCGGCTCGCGATTTGGAGCTTCGAAACTCCTCCAATGGCCGGATCTAGCTCCTTCTTCCTTCCTTGGCACTCCTCTCTCTCTAAGGTTTTAGAAAGATATCCACTCATGAAAAGTGAGGGTTTCTAAGTCCAATCCCAGGTATATCCCTTCAGGAACAACCCCCAGCCGTTGGATCATCAATTAAAGAAATATTGAAATGCTTTGATTCGGGACTGAAATGCCCAATCTGGACCGCACACGGCCTAGCACACACCCGTGTCCAGGGCCGTGTGCCTCATTCGCCGTCAAACTCGGCTCGCCTGGAACCACACATGGGTATCAAACACGCCCGTGTTCGATCTGACACGCCCGTGTTCGATCTGACACGCCCGTGTTCCACCTAACACGGCCGTGTGGCCGGCCGTGTATCCCCATCATTTTTCCCCGAAAACAACCCGAGCACTGCACGGTTTCTAGGTAACTCCCGTGTCCTTGCTCGTGTCACCTCAACACGCTTGGGCTCCAGGCCGTATACACGGTCTCGACACTCGACACTTCGTCGAGCGAAGATCGTCGACCTGATGACACGGCCTTGGACACGCCCGTGTCCTAGGCCGTGTGCCTTGTCTCGACACAATGTCGAGAGCAAAGTGTCGACTTCCCGGGATGAGTGTCGACACGGGTCGACACGCCCTGCGAAACGCCCGTGTCACAGGCCGTGTGCCATGTCTCGACACTTCGTCGAATGCAGAGTGTCGACTTCGCGGGCTAAGTGTCGACACAGGTCGACACGCCCTGCGACACGCCCGTGTCACATGCCATGTGCCCAGTCTCGACACAATGTCGAGCTCAAAATGTCGACTTCCTGGCTGAGTGTCGACACAAGCTTGATACGCCCTGGGACACGCCCGTGTCCCAGGCCGTGTGCCTGCAGCCAGAACCCAAAACTGGCCCAAAACGTCCCCCGTCACTCCTTTGAGTTTCGGGGCGTTACAACTCTCCCCCTCTTAAAAGAATTTCGTCCTCAAAATTATATAAAGGAAAGACATGTACAAAACTAAAATTTGTACCTGAGCGGAACAACTCCGGATACTCGTCAAGCATAGTCTACTCTCGTCCCAAGAGAGCTCCTCTCGACTGAAATTGTCCCACTGGACCTTGACCATCCTGATCTCTTTATTGTGTAGCCGCTTGACCTCCGAGTCCTCAATCTGCACGGGATTGACCTTTGTCGTTAGCCCACTGTCCACCGGCACTTGATCAACCGCGATCACTAGCACAGGCTCTTGCACCGCCTTCCGAAGTACCAAAATATATAATACATCATGTAAACCACTAAGCTCCACTGAAAGCTTCAACCGATAGGCCGCTTCACCAACTCGCTCCGGAACCTGAAACGGCCCAAGGTACCTCGGGCTTAGCTTTTTCAATCGCCGCACCCGCGAGACACCCTTGAACGGCTTGATCTTTAAGTACACATAGTCGCCGGAAATAGTGGAAATGCCGGAAATGAGGTGAGCTTCCTCCCCTCTCCCTTGGTGATAGATCTGTAGTTATCTAGGTGAGATGTCCACTCAAAAGAGTCTAGACTTGCGAGATGGAGATTTCTCTAGGAAGAGGCCGTCCTACGGCTTGTGCTCTAAAGCTAGTTGTGTCTTCAACCTCTCAAACCTTCTATGCGAAGATGGGGAATGGATTCGCAAAGAGTAAAGGCCTCATAAGGGTGAATAAGGGTGGAGGAATTTCTGTAGGTGATTTTGGAGGATCGACTTGAGGAGGAAGATGAACCGATGTCGTTCATTCCTCTTTAAGATGCGTGCAGAATCTGTATTCTGCGCGTAGTAATCTTGGCCATTTTGTGATGTGATATGTCCATATATGGGCTTTAGAATAAACATGAAAGTTTAATCCCTTGGAAATACCTTTCCAACGAGTGGTTGCACGTCTTCATGCGAAGTGTGTAGCCACAGGAAAGTCTGAACGAACATGACGTCCGATAAATCCTCCATGCAGAAATTGTGTCCTATACGCAGCCGACTTCAAGGCTGATTTCAAGTTTGATACTTTTGAATCTGGGTTGTGGTCTGAACATAAAGGTTGTAGCCCATGGAAAGACCTTTCCATCGAGGGGTTACACGTCTTCACCGGTTTCCTATAGCTTCAGGAATCTCCGGTTAAAGTTGCTGTCCGGATTTATTCTGCACTTAAATTCTTGGGTTTTATATAATATGAATTTGGATTCTGTGGGATTGATGTTGCAAATTGACTCAATATTTGTTGGAGTTACCATGGTGATCTAGAAGTGGTCAAACATGTAATCTCACTGCCAACGCGATATGAGCCTGCAGGGTCGCACATAAGAGATGTGGAGAAGTTGGATGATTGACTGTGTTGGTAAAGGTTACCAATCACCGACCTGAATGGGGTTATGGGCAAAGCGTTGCCTTAAAGGATCGTCGGGTTGGGCAAATGTTGCCTTGGAGGATTGGTAAGAATAGTCGACCGAGGGTCGACGATAGTCGACCTCGGGTCGACGATCGTCGACCGCGGGTCGACGAGTATCGTCGACCGCAGATCGATGATTAACGTCAACCCACGTTCGACGTGAATCGTCGAGTATTGTACTCTGATTCTCGCCGACTGATACTCGCCGACTGATTCTCGCCGATCCTAGGTGATTCTCGCCGATTGATTCTCACTGAATCTGCTAGGTGATTCTCGCCGATTCTGGAACCCTAATTTTCGGGGTGGTCTGCGGATAGAGATATTCCTAAGTCTGTTTATGCCTTTGGTATAAATAGATACTTAGGGTTTTCAGGAATGAGCTCTGATCGAATCAGATGCGATTGTCGACCCTTTGACTGAGACGAAAGCGACGGAAGTGTTCCTCCGTTCTTCGTTCGTTCCGCCGATCCCGAATCCCTCCGACGGAAGTGTTCCGCCGCCGTGCTCGCTCCTTCGACATCCTCCTCTCCGGCGATTGTCGCTGGTGTTGCTATCCTTGGCGCGGACCTAGCAGTCCGTGGAAAAGCAAGGTGTGGTCATTCTCCTTCCCGATTATCCGTGCGATAGAAAAGTCAGTGTTCTCCCGCTCGTGTGGATTTCTGCAGAGACGTGGACATCATTCCACGTAGAACTCGCCACCAGCAAGAACACGAAGCTTGGAGCATATCCGTTGAGTTGTGACTCAACGCCACCGAGGTAATTTTTGCCTAGTTGTATGTTAACTTCTTGATTCAACTACCATGGCCCGATCCCATCTCTTTTGGGTTTTTCTTGATGTTTTTATTCTTTCGCTGCGTGCACAAGTGTTGTGCCATCCTCATAGAGAAACCCATCAGTGGTATCAGAGCTAGGTTGCGGCCATGATTGTTGTATTGGAAGTTTTGTTATTCCAGTGCGTGTAAACCTAGGGATTTAGAAGTGTTCTAAATGTCTAGATTTAGTCTTGGTATCCCGCCAAGAACGTCTGGGATTTCGTGGAAATTTCTAATTGTTAGAAATTGTAGTCTCCTTAGCAGTAACCATCCCTCGAGATTGTTTTGGATTTTGAATCCAACATAGAGAGATGAGCTTGTCTACTGCTTTAAGTTGAGTTGTATTTGCTTTTGTCAAATGCATGTAAATCTGAGGATTTGGAAGTTTCCGGATGTTCAGATTTAGCCCTTCCTTCTATCAAATGTTGATGGTGTCAGGTTGTGCACATAAGGAATGTATGTGGTTTTAGAAAAATTGTTTTTCTTTGGATGTGCACATTGATCAAATATTGATCATGGTTAACTGTTAACCTATAATCAAAATCCCTTCATCAAATATTAAGTGTTCGGATTCCTTTCGATGGATGACACTCTTCCTGCCTCGATCGATGAAGTGTGGGCTTGCCAAAGCAAGGTGCATTAATCTATCTTGGTAAGGGTGCGAGCGGATAATTGTGATATCCCACTGTCGACATCGGGTCCAACTTAACTAGGTGACCTCAAAGGTTGAGTGCCTAGAGGCATAGGGTTGGCATGCACCATATGATGGATGCGAGTAAGGATTTATTCACCAACCATACAAGAATTGCATGAGGATGCAATTGGCAAGCATTGACTACCTAAATAACCGCATTGTGAGAGGAAAGCCAAAGCTGACTCATTGTGTTGGTGAAATACGGATCTTGTCCTGTAACGTCCCGAATCGCTCTAGGCCCCTAGTGTGTGTGTTTTGAGTCAGGAGGGTTGACTCGAGTCCTGAGAAGTGCCGGGAATTGGACTGCACTTGTGGTGACATGGAGAAATCAGTGTAAAAAGACATGGGTAGCGATACGGGTAGCGACACGGGCGTGTCCCTACCCGTGTGCGTCGAGTTGAGCTCGACGAGCCGTGTCGAGGCTGACGAGCTGTGTCGACACCAAGTGACACGGGTAGTGACACGGCCGTGTCCCTACCCGTGTGCATCGAGTTGAGCTCGACGAGCCGTGTCGAGACTGACGAGCTGTGTCGACACCAAGTGACACGGGTAGTGACACGGCCGTGTCCCTACCCGTGTGCGTCAAGTTGAGCTCGACGAGCCGTGTCGAGATCGTCGAACTGTGTCGACACCAGGTGATACGGGTAGTGACACGGCCGTGTCCCTACCCGTGTGTGTCGAGATGATCTCGACGAAGCGTGTCGAGATCGTCGAGATGCGTCGAGATAGTCGAGCGGGGGACACGGGTAGTGATACGGGCGTGTCCCTACCCGTGTGCGTCGAGTTGAGCTCGACGAGAAGTGTCGAGATGCAACCCGAGAAGTACATGGCCAATGACACGGCCATGCACACGGCCGTGTCATGGGGACACGGGTCAGGACACGGGCGTGTCCCTACCCGTGTCAAACATTGAACCGACATGGAAACTGCCACGGCCGTTTCGCGGAAGCGGGACACGGGTACGGACACGGCCGTGTCCCTACCCGTGTCATGTTTTGTTTATAAGGGGTAGAGGAAACCCTAGCAGTTTTCACTCTCATTTCACCCCCTATCTCCTGTGAGAACTCCTGGTGAGAGGAAAACCGCTGGAGCAAGTTCTACCGGAGGAGATTCGCCATCGCCGTGAAAGAGAAGATGCCGCCGAGGAGAACTACGCGATCCATGGCAAGAAATGGTGGTACCGCTGGAGCCAATGTGAGTTTCCTACCCTCTCCCTTGGTGCTAGATCTATAGTTATGTATTAGAAGAGACATCGACTCAAGAGAGTCTTGATGGAGAGGAGAAGATTTCTAGGTTAGGCCATGTTAGAACTTGTGTTCTATACTTTAGATCTCTTCAACCCTTCCCCCTTTCTTCAATATGACGATGGGTGGATGGTCTCATGAGGAGATTATGGCCTTTGAGGTTGAATAAGGGAGGAGAATATTTCTGGAAAATTTAGGAACGATCGCCTTGAGGAGGAAGACGAACCGATGCCGTTCATTTTCCTTTAAGATGCGCGCAGAATCTGTATTCTGCGCGCAGCAATCTTCTAGGCCATTTTCCCGATGGATATGGCCAGATCTGGGCTTTCGGCTAAACACAAAAGTTGAAGCCCTTGGAAAGACCTTTCCAACGAATGGTTGCACGACTTCTGGCGAAGTCGGTAGCCACGGGAAAGTCCACACAAAAATGGTGTTCAACAAATCCCGTATGCAGAAACTGTGTTCTGAATGCAGCAGACTTCAAGTCCGATTTCAGATGGGATAACGTCAAATCTGGGTTGAGGTCTATATACAAGAGTTGTAGACCTCGAAAATACCTTTCCATCGAGGGGTTACGCGACTTCACCGGATTCATGTAGCCTCGGGAATCTCCGGTTGAAGTTGCTGTCCAGACTATTCCTGCACTTTAAAATCTGGGTTTATAACATTTGGATTTGGATTCGGAGAAACTAATATTACAGGTAACCCTGAGGCTTGGATAAACTCTTATGAATAATTAATTCAGTTGCATAAATGATGAAGATTATTAATCGGATTCCATGTGATCGAATTGTAAGATAGTATACTTGAATGATTTGACTTGTTAGAAGTTAGTAGATTCTTATACATGTGCATCTTGATATATTGTGTTGAAATCACCTGATATGACATATAGAAGGATAACTCATGGCCATGTGAATGTTGAATAGTGGATTGAATTTGGTAGTCCAATACTTAGAGCGTCGCCTTCCTATGAGTAGTATTGTGTAAGTTTGTAAGTGCGGTGTTGACCGCCACTTGTTTTGGTTGTGCTGAGATAAGGAGTGGATGGATGGTTGGGCTGTGCCCTCGTGTTTACTTCCGAGGCCCCTTCCATGACATGTTGATGTGGAATTTGCATGTGGTGTGAGTCGACACGCGGTGTCGTAATCCTGTGTTAAGGATAGTGTGACAGGTCTACGGGCTCACCAGTCGTCACACCGACGGGAGTTGGCAGTTAGACTTGGTCGGTTTGGGCTGTGTCCTCGGTGTTCACGTCCCGAGGCCCCTCCGGCCATGTGAACGGTTGGGCTGTGTCCTCGTGCTTTCTTCCGAGGCCCCTTCCGGGTCACGCAAGGCCAGTTCGGGCTGTGTTCTTGGTGCTCATCTACCCAAGACCCCGCTGGGCCATAGTACGCATGGGCTCCGCTGTTGTGTTCTTAGCGTTGAGGCGTACGGAGGCCTAGGTGAAGTAATGTGATACCCGCCTAGTAGTAGAAGTGCCCGTTCTACTGTCACCGCCTGGACACGGCGGCTGATGCCTGAGAGGTTAGCTACCTGCTCGAAAAGTGGGAACTATAGTCCGTGTCGACATAGCAGTTGCATGGGTGTGCATGGGTGAGTCATTGCATAGCATTCATAGCATTTCATATCTTTGCACAACAAGATCCTCATCGTATAAGTTTGTATGGGCACTCTTATACGATGAGTTACTTTTATGTAACCCGATCCTTAACTTATAAGTTTGTATGAGCATTCTTATAAGTTAAGTTACTTTCCTGCAGTAACTTATACTTGCTAGTTTAGTGTAGCTCTTACATAAATGCTGATTATGATACTGTTACTCTTACACTACTGACACCTGCTTGTACTTCCTTTACTTGCATACTTGTTATATACTATACTCTTGTTCCTTTTCTCCGCCCGGTGCCGAGGAGTCGCCGGGGGAGCGGATGTGAAACCACTTAGTCGTTTCGACTAACGGTTGCTACGTCTCCCTTTTTAGGAGGTCACGCCGCAGGTGGAGCAGCCGCAGACTACGCAGCAGGACAGCCAGGCCAGGATGACAGGGCCTGAGGTGACGGTGCCATCGATACCGTCAGTTACTGATGTTAGTATTTGATACTCTGATGTAGCCCGTTTGGGCAATGTTTAGCTGTACTCTGATATATGGTAGAAGCATGTTTTAGCTTCTCCTTATTGATGTATTTGGACATTATAACTTAGTGTGGATTTGACTTCTGGTTGTTTATTTATTTGGTTGCGTTGACATGTTATATTGATATTGTTGTAGCCGGCGGAATAGGCGTCTTGTGGTACAGGTTAGCCCGTGTGCTAATGCTACCGCAAGGCGGCTGTTCCGGGCATAAGACTCCCCCTTCGTGCCGTGTTTTGGGATCCGGGTAGGGGGAGTTTTACAATTGGTATCAGTTTGCCACGATCCTCAACTAAGGAAGTCATTCAACAATGGTGCCACCCCCGTTTGGTTAGTCGGTTTGTGGACAAACTCACTTAGCGGAAGCAGTGGTGTGCCCATATGTAATTCACATTGAGTTTGTCCAACTTTGACCTTGAGTTTAGCCAACCTGACCACAAATTTGTCGTCTACGTTTAGGTTCCACTGCATGTTGAGCCGATGGGGGGTACTCCTACCCCTCCCATACCCACTCAGTTCCAACAGTCTGAGTTGGGGCAAACACTCACCGCCATTCTTGATGCTTTTAAAGCACAGCAGGCTCCGGTGCAACAACAGGCCCCGAGCTCCAACTGGCTGAGCACCTTCCGGGCTCTCTCCCCTCCTGTCTACCTTGGGGCGGAGTCAGCTGTACGTACAGAGGAATGGCTAGAGACGATACAGGAGTTGTTGGCTGGTATCCGTTGCCCGGCCAACATGGCAGTGACATTGGCAGTGTCCGTCTTGGACTTCCATGCGAAGAGGTGGTGGAAGTCCCTCATGGGATCTACCTTCCAAGGCCGGATCTACACAGAGATAAGTTGGAGTGAATTCTCGGAGGTTTTCTTGGAGCACTTTATCCCTACGTCGGGCCGAGATGAGCTTGAGCAGAGGTTCCTTCTATTAAAGCAGGGATCAAAGACGGTTATGGAATACCAGCGGGAATTCCAGCATCTCGCAAGGTTTGCGGATTCTTACGAGTTGGATGACAGAGGCTATGCCAAGCGCTTCTACAAGGGGCTGCGAGATCCCCTAAGGCAGTCCCTTTTATTTATAGCGGATGGTAGCTTGGCGGAGATCATTGATATGGCAAAAAGATTGGAGGCGGACCACATGGGATGTAGTAAGAGGCCTGCGGAGGACGTGATGGAAGCCGGCCCAAGTAATAGAAGGAGACGAGACTTCAGAGGAGGAAGAGGTTATCAAAGAGGTGGAGGGCGTGTCCACCGAAACTATAGGGTGGAGCATCCAGTTCCGCAGCCGCCTGCGTTGCCTCCACCCCCACAGCCTCAGCGATTTCAACAACCTGAAGGGCGTCGTGGTCTGGTGTGCTTCGAATGCAACCAGCTGAGCCACATCCGGCGTTTTTGCCCGCAGCTATATGGGAACGCCCCTCCTGCTCTCCCTCCTGCTCTCCCTCCTGCTCTCCCTCCACCAGCTCCACGAGGACGGGGATACATGCGTGGTCGAGGACGAGGACCGCCAAGAGGTAACCCCGGTCCTGCTAGGGATCAGGTGTACGCACTTGACATGGCACAGGAACGGAACCCCCAAGAGGTGATTGCAGGTATAATTTAATTAGTTTACATATTTGCAGGGTCTAACTTGAATTGATTAGAACTTACTAGCCACTAGCAATAAGTTTTGGTTGTTGGTACTTAGGCAACGTGATTATTGGCGGGAAGACAGCCTATGCGCTGTTCGATACCGGTGCCTCACACTCATTTGTGTCCGAGGATTTCATAAAAGACGTGGAGGATGTACAGTACTTCACTGGCATAGCCCGACGTGTACGCCTTCCGGATGGCTCGGAGATGATCGCAACTGCCAAGTGCGAGTTTGAGTTATTTATTGATGGGAAGGCCTTTGATACGCCGGCCACGATTCTGAGAATGCCGGAGTTTGACATCATTTTGGGCATGGTATGGCTGGATTGGCACATCGCGAGGATCGACTGCGCGGAGAAGCAGATCTATTTGAGACATGGAGACTCTGACGTCATCTTCCAAGGTATTGGCTTCACACCTCGCATGATGTTATCTTCCGTCCAGGTTGTAAAAGCTCATAGGAAGGGGGACGAGGTCTTCATGATCTGGTTCGAGTTGAAGGAGGAAGCGTTGGAATTAAAGGATGTACGGGTTGTGCGGGATTTTCCCGAGGTATTTCCTGAGAAGCTACCAGGATTACCTCCGCATAGAGAGGTTGAGTTCTAGATCAATCTAGTACCAGGTGCCAAGCCTATGTCCAAGGCTCCGTACAGAATGGCCCCAAAAGAACTCACGGAGTTTAGAGTTCAATTGCAAGAACTAGTGGATTCAGGGTTCGTTCGCCCTAGTTCATCACCATGGGGAGCCCCTGTGCTGTTCGTAAAGAAGAAGGATGGAACCCTGCGATTGTGTATAGATTATCGTGAACTCAATTGGTTGACGGTGCGGAACACTTATCCACTACCTCAGATCGATGAGTTGTTCGATCAACTAGTGGGAGCACATTGGTTTTCTAAACTGGATTTGCGCTCTGGATACTATCAGTTGAGGATACAAGAAGGGGACATCCAGAAAACGGCCTTCAGTTCGAGATATGGTTTGTATGAGTTCACAGTAATGCCGTTTGGGCTCACAAATGCCCCTTCGGCCTTCATGAGTTTGATGAACAAGGTGTTTGAACCGTATTTGGACATCTTCGTCATTGTTTTCATCGACGACATCTTGGTCTACTCAAAGACGGAGGAGGAGCATGTCCAGCACCTGACCTTGGTTTTGAAGAAATTGAAGGAGCATGCCTTGTATGCCAAGTTTAGCAAGTGTGAATTCTGGCTTAAGGAGGTAGCCTTCTTGGGGCATGTGATCAGTGGAGCAGGATTAGCGGTGGATCCAGCAAAGGTGCGAGCCGTGAAGGAGTGGTCGCCCTTGAAGTCGGCGGCCGATGTACGAAGCTTTCTTGGACTTGCTGGCTACTACCGCAAGTTCGTGAAAGGATTTTCCAAGATTGCCCTTCCTCTTACCTCCTTGACGAAGAAGGGTGTGCCATTTGAGTGGACACCTAAATGTGAAGCAGCATTTCAAGAGTTGAAGGATAGGCTTACCTCCGCCCCCATCCTTGCACTTCCGTCGGGGAAGGAAGGATTTCAGGTTTACACGGACGCATCATATCAAGGGATGGGTGCGGTGCTGATGCAGCACGGGCATGTAATCGCTTATGCTTCAAGGCAGTTAAAGAGACATGAAGTTAATTACCTGGTTCATGATTTGGAGCTGGGAGCAGTGGTGTTCGCTTTGAAGGTCTGGAGGCATTACCTATATGGCGTACACTGCGAGATCTTTTCCGATCACAAGAACTTGAAGTATGTCCACACTCAGAAGGAGTTGAACATGAGACAACGACGGTGGTTGGAATTTCTATGCGACTATGAGTTCACCATGAACTACCACCCCGGGAAAGCAAACTCGGTAGCCGATGCCTTGAGTAGAAAAGCGCCAGGCTCTAGCCCAGAGTCTCGATTGATGAGTATGGAGTTGGCTCGGGTGATCGAGGAGATGGAAATTACTCTAGTATTCAAGGCTCCTTCGACAGAGTATGCGGAGTATTTGGCCAACATGAGCATAGTTTGTGATATCCGAGATCGGATTCGGGTGGAGCAAGGTATGGATTCGGCCTTGGCCCCGGCAATCAAGGCAATTGAAGATGGGACCACTGATGAGTACACACTCAAAGACGGTCTCGTTTATCTTCGAGGCCGACTTTATATTCCCAAGGGCGGCAAAATTCGGGAGGATATATTGAGAGAGGCGCATTCCTCTCAATATTCAGTGCACCCGGGTATTGCTAAGATGTACGCCGGGCTGCGGAAGACCATGTGTTGGCCGGGAATGAAGAAGGATGTTCGCTACTATGTTACACATTGCAAAGCTTGCCAAAGAGTGAAGTCTGAATGCAGGAGTCCCGGTGGTTTGTTGCAGTCATTGCCCATCCCCGAATGGAAGTTCGAGGACATCTCCATGGACTTTGTCCATGGGCTACCTCGCTCACGCTCCGGGAATGATTCAGTGTGGGTTATTGTGGATCGACTGACAAAGGTGGCCCGGTTCATTCCAATGAAGAAGGAAGCACACGTGGATGTTTTGGTACGCCTTTTTGTGGAGCAATTTGTACGGTATCATGGCGTGCCCAAGACAATTGTTTCGGATCGGGATGGTCGGTTTACATCCAATGAGTGGAAAGCAGTACAGGCGTATTTGGGCTCACGCCTAACCTTTAGTACCGCATTTCATCCTCAGACTGACGGGCAGTCAGAGCGGACCATCAGAACACTGGAGGATTTATTGAGATTATGTGTGCTGGACAGAGGAGAGCCATGGGAAAGTCTCTTGCCACTAATGGAATTCTCCTATAATAATAGCCATCAGGCGAGCATCGGCATGGCGCCCCATGAAGCCCTTTACGGAAGAAGGTGCAGGACCCCCTTGTCTTGGGTGCAGGATGAAGATCCGAAGGCTTTAGGAAATGAATTTATAGATGATACTGACATGGCTGTCAGATTGATAAGAGACCGCATGTTGGAGGCTCAAAGTCGACAGGCAAAATATTACAATGAAAAGCACCGGATGGTGGAGTTCCAAGTGGGCGAAAAAGTGTTTCTTAAGATTCGGCCGATGCATGGAGTGTCGCCGGTGCGGGGAGTGAAAAAGCTCAGCCCAAGGTATGTTGGGTCTTATACTATATTGGAAAGAATTGACCCGTTGGCCTATCGGTTGGATTTACCACCGGAACTAGAAAATCTTCACGACGTGTTCCATGTATCGTCGCTTCGAAAAGCACTATTGCGGCCCGACCAATTTATTCCCACTACTGATGGTGCGGTGGCGTCAGATAGGTCTGTGCGACTAGAGCCGGTACGGATTGTTGACAGCGAGACAAGAACATTACGCCGCAAAAGTGTTCCCTTAGTGAAGGTACTATGGTTGAATCATGGGAAGGAGGAGTACACATGGGAGCCAATGGATTTAATGCAGCAACGCTACCCGGAGTTGTTTGCTCAAGGTAATCTTATTTAAAAACGTATGATAAATTTCCTGTTAAGCTTTTTCCACACAGCCTAAGCCTGATTTCGGGGACGAAATCTTTTATTTTGTTTATAGGATTTGTAACGTCCCGAATCGCTCTAGGCCCCTAGTGTGTGTGTTTTGAGTCAGGAGGGCTGACTCGAGTCCTGAGAAGTGCCGGGAATTGGACTGCACTTGTGGTGACATGGAGAAATCAGTGTAAAAAGACATGGGTAGCGACACGGGTAGCGACACGGGCGTGTCCCTACCCGTGTGCGTCGAGTTGAGCTCGACGAGCCGTGTCGAGGCTGACGAGCTGTGTCGACACCAAGTGACACGGGTAGTGACACGGCCATGTCCTTACCCGTGTGCGTCGAGTTGAGCTCGACGAGCCGTGTCGAGACTGACGAGCTGTGTCGACACCAAGTGACACGGGTAGTGACACGGCCGTGTCCCTACCCGTGTGCGTCAAGTTGAGCTCGACGAGCCGTGTCGAGATCGTCGAACTGTGTCGACACCAGGTGACACGGGTAGTGACACGGCCGTGTCCCTACCCGTGTGCGTCGAGATGATCTCGACGAAGCGTGTCGAGATCGTCGAGATGCGTCGAGATAGTCGAGCGGGGGACACGGGTAGTGACACGGGCGTGTCCCTACCCGTGTGCGTCGAGTTGAGCTCGATGAGAAGTGTCGAGATGCAACACGAGAAGTACACGGCCAATGACACGGCCATGCACACGGCCGTGTCATGGGGACACGGGTCGGGACACGGGCGTGTCCCTACCCGTGTCAAACATTGAACCGACATGGAAACCGCCACGGCCGTTTCGCGGAAGCGGGACACGGGTACGGACACGGCCGTGTCCCTACCCGTGTCATGTTTTGTTTATAAGGGGCAGAGGAAACCCTAGCCGTTTTCACTCTCATTTCACCCCCTATCTCCTGTGATAACTCCTGGTGAGAGGAAAACCGCTGGAGCAAGTTCTACCGGAGGAGATTCGCCATCGCCGTGAAAGACAAGATGCCGCCGAGGAGAACTACGCGATCCATGGCAAGAAATTGTGGTACCGCTGGAGCCAATGTGAGTTTCCTACCCTCTCCCTTGGTGCTAGATCTATAGTTATGTATTAGGAGAGACATCGACTCAAGAGAGTCTTGATGGAGAGGAGAAGATTTCTAGGTTAGGCCATGTTAGAACTTGTGTTCTATACTTTAGATCTCTTCAACCCTTCTCCTTTTCTTCAATATGACGATGGGTGGATGGTCTCGTGAGGAGATTATGGCCTTTGAGGTTGAATAAGGGAGGAGAATATTGCTGGAAAATTTAGGAACGATCGCCTTGAGGAGGAAGACGAACCGATGCCGTTCATTTTCCTTTAAGATGCGCGCAGAATCTGTATTCTGCGCGGAGCAATCTTCTAGGCCATTTTCCCGATGGATATATCCAGATCTGGGCTTTCGGCTAAACACAAAAGTTGAAGCCCTTGGAAATACCTTTCCAACGAATGGTTGCACGACTTCTGGCGAAGTCGGTAGCCACGGGAAAGTCCACACGAAAATGGTGTTCAACAAATCCCGTATGCAGAAACTGTGTTCTAAACGCAGCAGACTTCAAGTCCGATTTCAGATGGGATAACTTCAAATCTGTGTTGAGGTCTGAATACGAGAGTTGTAGACCTCGGAAATACCTTTCCATCGAGGGGTTACGCGACTTCACCGGATTCCTGTAGCCTCGGGAATCTCCAGTTGAAGTTGATGTCCAGACTATTCCTGCACTTTAAATTCTGGGTTTATAACATTTGGATTTGGATTCGGAGAAACTAATATTACAGGTAACCCTGAGGCTTGGATAAACTCTTATGAATAATTAATTCAGTTGCATAAATGATGAAGATTATTAATCGGATTCCATGTGATCGAATTGTAAGATAGTATACTTGAATGATTTGACTTGTTAGAAGTTAGTAGATTCTTATACATGTGCATCTTGATATATTGTGTTGAAATCACCTGATATGACATATAGAAGGATAACTCATGGCCATGTGAATGTTGAATAGTGGATTGAATTTGGTAGTCCAATACTTAGAGCGTCGCCTTCCTATGAGTAATATTGTGTAAGTTTGTAAGTGCGGTGTTGACCGCCACTTGTTTTGGTTGTGCTGAGATAAGGAGTGGATGGATGGTTGGGCTGTGCCCTCGTGTTTACTTCCGAGGCCCCTTCCATGACATGTTGATGTGGAATTTGCATGTGGTGTGAGTCGACACGCGGTGTCGTAATCCTGGGTTAAGGATAGTGTGGCAGGTCTACGGGCTCAGCAGTCGTCACACCGACGGGATTTGGCAGTTAGACTTCGTCGGTTTGGGCTGTGTCCTCGGTGTTCACGTCCCGAGGCCCCTCCGGCCATGTGAATGGTTGGGCTGTGTCCTCGTGCTTTCTTCCGAGGCCCCTTCCGGGTCACGCAAGGCCAGTTCGGGCTGTGTTCTTGGTGCTCATCTACCCAAGACCTCGCTGGGCCATAGCACGCATGGGCTCCGCTGTTGTGTTCTTAGCGTTGAGGCGTACGGAGGCCTAGGTGAAGTAGTGTGATACCCGCCTAGTAGTAGAAGTGCCCGTTCTACTGTCACCGCCTGGCCACGGCGGCTGATGCCTGAGAGGTTAGCTACCTGCTCGAAAAGTGGGAACTATAGTCTGTGTCGACATAGCAGTTGCATGTGTGTGCATGGGTGAGTCATTGCATAGCATTCATAGCATTTCATATCTTTGCACAACAAGATCCTCATCGTATAAGTTTGTATGGGCACACTTATACGATGAGTTACTTTTATGTAACCCGATCCTTAACTTATAAGTTTGTATGGGCATTCTTATAAGTTAAGTTACTTTCCTGCAGTTACTTATACTTGCTAGTTTAGTGTAGCTCTTACATAAATGCTGATTATGATACTGTTACTCTTACACTACTGACACCTGCTCGTACTTCCTTTACTTGCATACTTGTTATATACTATACTCTTGGTCCTTTTCTCCGCCCGGTGCCGAGGAGTCGCCGGGGGAGCGGATGTGAAACCACTTAGTCGTTTCGACTAACGGTTGCTACGTCTCCCTTTTTAGGAGGTCACGCCGCAGGTGGAGCAGCCGCAGACTACGCAGCAGGACAGCCAGGACAGGATGACAGGGCCTGAGGTGACGGTGCCGTCGATACCGTCAGTTACTGATGTTAGTATTTGATACTCTGATGTAGCCCGTTTGGGCAATGTTTAGCTGTACTCTGATATATGGTAGAAGCATGTTTTAGCTTCTCCTTATTGATGTATTTCGACATTATAACTTAGTGTGGATTTGACTTCTGGTTGTTTATTTATTTGGTTGGGTTGGCATGTTATATTGATATTGTTGTAGCCGGCGGAATAGGCGTCTTGTGGTACAGGTTAGCCCGTGTGCTAATGCTACCGTAAGGCGGCTGTTCCGGGCATAAGACTCCCCCTTCGTGCCGTGTTTTGGGATCCGGGTAGGGGGAGTTTTACATGTCCACTAAGAGAGTAGCTCGCATGAACTCTCCGAATTGTTAGTGAGGGCTATCATTTCGAATAAAATAGTGGGAGTGTTTTAATTGAAGTCCAAATTAAAATAAATTGTATTTGAAATTTTGGTACTGATTTTATTCTACATAAATTCTTGTAGAATTCCATGGCAAGTGTTTCACACTCCACGTTGTCTCTGAGAGCCATCCTTTAGAAGGATAAGCTCAGTGGGACTAGTTACATGGACTGGTACAGGAACCTGAGAATTGTTCTAAGGCAAGAGCGAAAGCTCTATGTCTTGGAAGAAGAAGCCCCGAGGTGCCGACCGGGAACTCTTCCCGTGCTGAGAAGGATGCTTATAAGAAGTATGCTGATGATGCTTTAGATGTCGAATGCCTTATGCTTGCCACTATGAACTCTGAGCTTCAGAAGCAACATGAGAATATGGGGTGCAAGGAGATTGACGAGCATCTCAAGAAAATGTTTCAAGGACAGGCTCGTCAAGAGAGGTTCGACGTCACAAAAGCATTATTTCAGTGCAAGATGGAAGTTCGAGACTCAGTAGGGACTCACGTACTCAAGATGATTGGGTATATAGAGAACCTTGAAAGGCTGGGTTTTCCTCTTGGTCAAGAGTTGGCCACAGATCTGATCATGCAATCGTTGCCGGACAGTTATGAGCAGGTCATCTTGAACTACAACATGAATGAAATAGACAAGACACTGCCTGAACTCCTAGGCATGTTGAGAACTGCCGAAATCAATATGAAGAAGGCCAAGCCTACCAGCCCCATACTGATGGTGCATAAGGGCAAGGGCAAGGCCAAGGGCTCTAAGAAGACGAAGGTGGGACCTAAGTCATATCTTGAGCCCAAGTCTTCTACACTGATGAAAAAGAAAAGTACGGTGAAGGAAGGGAAATGCCACCACTGTGGCAAGGCTGGTCATTGGAGGAGGAACTATCCTTCGTACATTGAAGGTCTGTAGAAAATGAAGGGAGGTATGACTTCCGCTTCAAATGTTCACGTTATAGAGATAAACCTTTCTGCTCCTTCATCTTGGGTATTGGATACCGGATGTGGTTCTCACATTTGTACAAATGTGTAGGAACTAGGAAGGAGAAGATTGCTGAGTAAAGGGGAGGTGGACCTCCGCGTCGGCAATGGAGCAAGAGTTGCTGCTGTAGCCGTAGGAGTTTACCGTCTTTCTTTGCCCAGTAGGCTTGTAATAGAACTAGATAATTGTTATTTTGTTCCGGCCATAACTAGAAACATTATATCTATTTCATGTATGGACATGATTGAATTTTCTTTTATAATTAAAAACAACTGTTGTTCTATATTTAAGAATGATGTTTGTTATGCTGTAGCCCAATTGTTTAATGTTCTTTATGTTTTGAACTTGGACCATCTGATCTGTAATGTAGAAAATAATAAAAGACTAAGAACAAATGACTCAAACCCTATATTTCTCTGGCATTGTCATTTGGGCCATATCAACGAGAAGCGCATATACAAGCTCCATAGAGATGGACTTTTGGACTCATTTGATTATGAATCATTTGAGCGATGCGAATCTTGTTTGTTAGGCAAGATGACTGAAGCTCCTTTCACTGGTTATACTGAGAGGGCTGAGGATCTCTTGGGTGTTGTACATAGTGATGTATGCGGACCCATGAGTTCCATGGCTAGAGGTGGGTATTTCTACTTTGTTACATTTACTGATGATTTGAGTAGACGCGGATATGTGTATCTTATGAAGTGCAAATCCGAGACCTTTGAAAAGTTCAAAGAGTTCAAGAATGAAGTAGAAAACTAGTTGGGTAAAAGGGTTAAAGCACTCCGATCTGATCTAGGTGGCGAATACCTGAGTCATGAGTTCCGTGATCATCTGAAAGAGTGTGGTATTGCATCACAGCTCACTCCACCTAGAACACCACAACATAATGGTGTGTCTGAGAGGAGAAATCATACTCTGTTAGACATGGTACGTTCGATGATGAGTCATGCAGACTGGCCTGTTTCCTTTTGGGGTTTTGCTTTAGAGACTGCTGCAATGACATTGAATCGCGCTCCAACGAAAACGGTTCTGAAGACACCATATGAGATATGAACTGGGAAGTGTCCTAGTATGTTGTTCATTAAAATTTGGGGCTGTGAGGCATACGTGAGACGTCAAATGCCTGACAAGCTGGAACCCAAATCGGATAAATGTTATCTGGTGGGATATCCTAAGGAAATGAAAGGGTATTACTTTTACCTACCGTCTGAGGGCAAAGTGTTTGTCGCAAGGACTGGTGTCTTCTCGGAGAAAGAGTTCTTATCAAGAAAAACTGAAAAGGTAGAGCTTGAAGAAGTTCAAGAACCACATGTAGTGAATGAACCAGAATTGGATTCTGAGACAGGACTACAAGATGTTGTAGCTAGAGAACCTGCTCAAAGAACACAAGTCCTACGTAGATCTGGTAGACCGAGGTTTGAGCCTGAGAGATATGGATTTCTCGTGTCTCAAATAGGAAATGTGTTGCTTATGGATCATGATGATGAGCCAGCAACCTACCAAGAGGCTATGAATGGGCCGGACTCCAACAAATGGCTTGAGGCTATGAAATCCGAAATGGACTCCATGTATGTAAACCAAGTTTGGAACTTGGTGGAATCACCTGAAGGGGTACGACCCATAGGGTGCAAGTGGGTCTTCAAGAAGAAGACCGACATGGATGGGAATGTTCAGACATTCAAAGGGCGACTGGTGGCTAAGGGTTTCAAGCAAATTCATGGTATTGACTATGATGAGACCTTTTCCCCTGTTGCCATGGTAAAGTCCATAAGGATATTGCTTGCTGTTGCTGCATATTATGACTACGAGATCTGGCAGATGGATGTCAAAACGGATTTCCTTAATGGAAACCTCCTTGAGGAAGTGTATATGACACAACCCGAGGGTTTTATATCCCCAGATGAAGCCACTAAAATATGCAAGCTGAATAAGTCCATCTATGGACTGAAACAGGCCTCTCGAAGTTGGAATCTTCGTTTTGATGAGAAAATCAAAGAGTTTGGTTTCATCAAGAATGAAGATGAGCCTTGTCTTTACAAGCGAATCAGTGGGAGCATTGTTGTCTTCCTAATATTGTATGTAGATGACATACTGTTGATTGGGAATGACATTCCTACCCTGAAAGTTGTTAAGAACAACCTAGGGAACTGCTTTTCAATGAAGGATTTGGGTGAAGCGACTTATATACTCGGTATTAAGATCTATAGAGATAGATCGAAGAAGTTGTTGGGTTTGACCCAGAGTACGTACATCAAAAAGGTGTTGAAGCGGTTCAACATGCTTGAGTACAAGAAAGGATTTTTGCCCATGTCTCATGGTGTGAATCTCTCTAAGGACCAGTGTCCAAAGTCTTGTGGAGATAAGGACCGCATGAAGTTGATTCCATATGCTTCGGCAATTGGATCAATCATGTACGCGATGTTATGTACTCGACCCGACGTCTCCTTTGCATTGAGCATGACTAGCAGGTATCAGTCAGACCCCTGCGAGTGTCACTGGATTGCAGTCAAGAATGTCCTGAAGTACTTGAGAAGGACTAAGGATGTGTTCTTGGTGTATGGTGGAGAGGAAGAGCTCGTTGTAAGTGGTTACACGGATGCTAGCTTCCAAACTGATAGAGACGACTCCAAGTCTCAGTCAGGTTTTTTGTTTTGCCTGAATGGAGGAGCTGTGAGCTGAAAGAGTTCCAAGCAAGAGACAGTTGTTGATTCTACAACAGAGGCCGAGTATATCGCCGCAACTAATGCGGCAAAGGAGGCTGTATGGATTAGGAAATTCATCGGCGAGCTTGATGTAGTTCCTAGCATTGTTGGTCCCGTAGTTCTCTACTGTGATAACAATGGTGCAATTGTACAATCTAAGGAACCTAGATCCCATCAGCGCTCCAAGCACATACTTCGGCGGTTTCATCTTATTCGTGAGATTGTCGAACGAGGAGATGTGAACATTTGCAGAGTGCCGACTGAGGAGAATATTGCGGATCCACTGACAAAGCCTCTCGCGCAGAGAAAGCATGATGGTCATACTAGATCGATGGGTATATGATACCTAAATGATCAACTCTAGTGAGAATCTTGTGGATTGCATGTAAACTTGTATTTTGTTGGCCATTTGTTTATATGATGAACAGTGTACCTAGGTTTTCTCTTACAATTAATGGCAAGTTCTTTTATTATGAGTTTTGTTTTTCTATATGATAGTTAAATGTTAACATAATAGATACCCTTAGAATGTTTGCTTCCATTGGACATCAAGTACGTGACTTGAATGTGAGAGCCTATGATTTATTTGAAGCTTCATTCTTAAAAGGTCCCTGGTCGAGTATCATCATAGAAGCTAAGGGTGATGATGGTACATGAAGGCTATCACGTGTGTTGACTGATGACCGGTTCTCACAGGTCATGATATTGTGATATCAAGTCATCACGTGGGTACTTGTTAGTGAACAAGTTGTACTGGACAGACCCAACCTGAGACTACTCTGTAGATTATCATCCAATCGTGTCACGAGTAGGTCTCAATTGACAATGGTGTTGTGGTCCTTTGACCTGAAGTCACAATATTCATCAAGTGAGGAAGAGCGTGCTTTGATGCCATCTAAAGTCTTCCTTGAGAAAGGTTGATGATAAGGGTGGTTGTTGGGCATGTTACGAATCATTTGGGTGTTTGTGTGTGAGTAGATAAGAGATTTGTCCTCCTGTATGATAGGAGTTGCATCCATGGGCCCCTTGATGGAACTGGACTGAGAAATGCATGACCATGCTTGGTTGAGTCAATATGTGATATTGGACTCACCATTCTCTGGATGTCCGTCCTGGATCAAGAAACTTAGATTGAGCTATTACGAGGGTGACACGGTCCATGCCTTTAATTCTTTCCGGATGTAAGGGACAAAGGGACAAAGACAATGCTGATAAATTGGTCATAAAGGCTTATGAGTTATAAACTCTTATTGCTTGGGGAGCAATGATGCATTGCTAGATGCCGCTCATTGTTTGTGAGGTTTTTGGTTTGATACTTTCAAGATCAAGTGGGAGACTGTTGGAGTTACCATGGTGATCTAGAAGTGGTCAAACATGTAATCTCACTGCCAACGCGATATGAGCCTGCAGGGTCGCACATAAGAGATGTGGAGAAGTTGGATGATTGACTGTGTAGGTAAAGGTTACCAATCACCGACCTGAATGGCGTTATGGGCAAAGTGTTGCCTTAAAGGATCGTCGGGTTGGGCATATGTTGCCTTGAAGGATTGGTAAGAATAGTCGACCGAGGGTCGACGATAGGCGACCGAAGGTCGACGATTGTCGACCGCGGGTCGACGAGTATCGTCGACCGCAGATCGATGATTATTGTCAACCCACGTTCGACGTGAATCGTCGAGTATTGTACTCTGATTCTCACCGACTGATACTCGCCGACTGATTCTCGCCGATCCTTGGTGATTCTCGACGATTGATTCTCACCGAATCTGCTAGGTGATTCTCGCCGATTCTGGAACCCTAATTTTCTGGGTGGTCTGCGGATAGCGATATTCCTAAGTCTGTTTATGCCTTTGGTATAAATAGATACTTAGGGTTTTCGAGAATGAGCTCTGATCGAATCGGATGCGATTGTTGGCCCTTTGACCGAGACGAAAGCGACGGAAGTGTTCCGCCATTCTTCGTTCGTTCCGCCGATCCCGAATCCCGCCGATGGAAGTGTTCCGCTGTCGTGCTCGCTCCGTCGACCTCCTCCTCTCCGGCGATTGTTGCCGGTGTTGCTATACTTGGCGTGGACCTAGCAGTCTGTGGAAAAGCAAGGTGTGGTCATTCTCCTTCCCGATTATCCGTGCGACGGAAAAGTCGGTGTTCTCCCGCTCGTGTGGATTTCTGCAGAGACGTGGACATCATTCCACTTAGAACTCGCCACCAGCAAGAACACGAAGCTTGGAGCATCTCCGTTGAGTTGTGACTCAACGCCACCGAGGTAATTTTTGCATAGTTGTATGTTAACTTCTTGATTCAACTACCATGGCCCGATCCCATCTCTTTTGGGTTTTTCTTGATATTTTTATTCTTCCGCTGCGTGCACAAGTGTTGTGCCATCCTCATAGAGAAACCCATCAATATTTTGGTGAACTATTTTATGCTAACCACCGTATTGCTTTGAATGATGAAGATTACTAATTGGATTTCATATAACTGAATTGTGAAGCAAGCTTATTTAAACAAAGTGACTTGTTAGAAATTGGTAGACTATTATTTATGCGCATTATGTTATATTATGTTGAAATCATTTAGAATGACATATAGAAAGATAGACTATGGCCATGGGTATATTTGAGGGTTGGAATGAAATTTAGTAGTCCAATACTTAGAGCGTAGTCTCCCTACGAGTGGCATTATGGAGGGATGTAAGTGCGGTGTTGACCATCACTAGTTGGGTTAGTGTTGAGATGAGGTGTAGATGGATGGTTGGGCTGTGTCCTCGTGCTTACTTCTGACACCCCTTCCATACCACAGTGATGTGAAATTTGCATGCGGTGCGAGTCAACATGCGGTGTCGTAATCCTGGGTTAAGGATAATGTGGCAGGTTTATGGGTTCGCCGATCGTCACACCGACGGGAGTTGATAGTTAGACTTTGGGCGGTTGGGCTGTGTGTTGAAACTTGTGAAGTAAAAGTGGGTGAATGGAAGGCTTGGGCAAGCTATCCGCGCGGACTACGCGGACAGGGTTTACGGACTGCTAAGTCAGTAGGGATGTTGCAGGCGGTTTGCTCTGTGGCGGCCTGGGCGGTCTGTTCGCGCGGACTACGCGGACAGCAGCGGTGGTTTGTCAGGCCGGGGATTACTCAGCAGGCAGTTGGTTCCCAGGAAGTAACCGGGCGGATAGAAATCCTATCCGCGGAGTCCGGCATGAAGCGTACTGATGAACTGGAGCTCGGCAGACCGGTTTGGCAGTTGCCTTGGTCTTGCTCTAGTGGAGCGACAAGTATAAGCCGCGGAGACCGCTGGTCAGTGCAGACAGAAACTAGAGGTCGCCCGGTATGGCGGGCTAGATCCAGTGTCCGCCAGTAAGTGCAGACTGCCCCATGTGGCCAGTGGACTGGACTTGGTGTGATCTGAACCAAGTCCAGGTTGGCTCAGTCCGGGGAGATCACGCAGTGGAGCGCGGGCTGCTTTCTCCGTCCGCCAAGCCTAGTAGAAATGCTGTTGCCTTGTTTGCTAGCTTGTGGGTTGGCGGACTGGAGGATTGCCTTTGCAAGAGCGTGCGGACTGGAGCTGGAGTCCGCTGAGTTCGGTTTAGCCTTGTGATGAGGTTATGAGCTCAAGAATGTGGATTGGACTTTGCTGTGTAAGCAGACTGGATCGGCGTGTTCGCTGAGTCCGGCGGTGCCTTGGAGATGGAGACAATGGACTCAGGAGGTGCGGACGGTAGCCGGGTGTCCGCTGAGTCCGGTAGATGCCTTGATGGCGAGGCTGCAGGCTCGGGTTTTGCGGGCTGATGCCTTGTCCGCAGATTGGCGGACACGGCTGTTGTGGAGTCCGGCTGTGGTGGTCCTGGCTTGGCCTCTAGCGGCAAGGCGGACTGGATATTGGAGTCCGGCCTTGGAGAAGCTAGGGCGGACTGGCTATCTGCACAGGAGCGAAGAACTGCAATATGTGTCCATGGGCTGGCGGACACACTTCTTGCTGCGGGATGTGGCGGTGTTCCTATCGGCTAGGGCGGTGACCACACTCATCATCGTGCCTATAAATAGGACCCATGTCACATCAGGTGTGTGGAACCTGAACCGAAGTAAGTGAACAGTAATTGAGCTCGCGTAAGTTGCTGCGGTCTGGACTTTGGTGTCCGCGCAGTTTGAGAGTTGACCCGGTTGTGCTGTGCAGGTTGTGCGGATAGCGCTGGAAAGCCAGGACTTGGCTCTGATTGCAGTCAAGGACAGTGCGGACTCTGCGGTTAAGCAACAGGCGGTAAACAGCAGGTCGCGGATAGAGACCAGACGGTCTCCTCTTTAACAACTTGGTTCGGGGTTCAGGAAGTAGCCTGCTTCAGGCGGACTGTTCCATTCGGTGATGCAGCTTGTGCGGTCTTGCGGCTAGGCGACCTCGCGGTTAGGCAGCCTGCAGATCAGCGGTGAAGAGCTAAGCATTGGAATTAGGGTTAGTCCACGCGGCTTGGGTTGCGGTCTGGCGACCTGGCGGACTGAGCGGACTCCACAGCAGTAGACCGGCGGCTTGGTGGTTTTGTCCGCGCGGCTTGTTCTTGTTTCTTGTCTTTGTAACTGTCTCTGTTCTCCTGGTTGGGTTGTTTGGTGAAGCATGTCTCACCATGTATGTCTCGCCTTGTAAAGAAGTTTGCTCTTGATCAATAAAGAAGCTTGTGCTGCATGTGTTGCTTGTTGTTACTGTTTTGTTGAGATAACCCCTGCTAACTCCACGATCCGGGAAAACTTTCAACAATATAAGTGGGGTATTCTCCTGCGGTTTGTTGAGTGTCAACAGGGTATCCGAGGAGGCCTCTACGGTTTTGTTGAATTTTAACATGGTATCAGAGGGAGGTTGTTGGAGTGGTCAAGCAGTGCTCAACGGAAGTAGTTGCTCTTCTGTAGAGGAAACCAGTGGTAGAACCATGATAGTGGAGGATGCAAGTTGTCTTGGCATTGATCTCCTTACAGCGACGAACTTTGAAAGGTGGAAGTCCTGTATGAAGAGCTTTCTTCTTGGCGAGGACCTTTGGGAGGTTGTATCCACAGCAGGAAGACAAGAGGATACTGCTGGAAATGCTGAAAAGATGAGAGCTTGGAAGGAGACAAATGCGAAAGCGGAGTCTATTCTCAAGCAGGTGATCTCATCGGAGCTCTTGGACCACATCAGTGGATGTCGGTCAGCTGTGGAGGTTTGCACTTCCCTTGATGGGTTGTTCAGGAAGGAGGTGAAAGTTACTGCTGACGATGGTCCCTCTACTTCATATCAGGAAGAAAGGAGTATTTCTCCTAGGCGTGATAGGAAGAGGAAGGAAGGACCAAGGTGCTATAAATGCAAGCAGCATGGGAATCTCCGGAAAGAGTGCAAGGTTGTCTTGCTCTCGGCGAATGTCTCTCAAGTAGGGAGGAAGGAGAAGAACTTTGTTGGGTTATCAACAAGTTCTGGATCTGATTGGATGAATGCTAGTGATAGTGCTGCTATCTGGCATGAAAGACTGGGGCATGTAGGGATGGACAAGCTAAAAGCAATGGCGGAAAGAAGACTCGTAAGAGGCTTGCCTAGATTGTCATCCTATGGCGATGGTCGGGGGTGTGCGGGATGTCAGGAAAGTGGAGCCTATCGCTTCATGGTTGATAAAGCACAATCCAGATGTAAAGCACCATTGGCGGTTGTCCATTGTGCTCTAGTGGGACCGACCGTCACGGCCAGTCTTGGAGGCAGCAGGTTCATGCTGATATTGGTTGATGACTATTCTAGGTATACATGGGTATACTTCATGAAGAAGAAGTCCAACATGGTACGCTTGTTTGTGAAGTTCAAGAAGCTTGTGGAAGGCCAGCTTGGCCGGAGGATCAAGGTGTTGAGGACAAGTATCGGTGGTGAGTTTGGCTCAACCGAGTTTTCACACTTTTTCAGGAAGCAAGGGATCCGGAAGGAGCTTTCTTGTGGACATATTTCACAACAAGGTAGTATTGCAGCTCGGATGATCCGTTGGTTAACGGAGACCTGCAAGTGTTGGCTTTAGAGTAAAGGCGTTCCGAAGGCTCTTTGGGCGGAAGGGATGGCCTGTGCTGCTCATGTCATCAACCGGATGCCTCTTAGTCCGATCATAGTGAAGTCTCCTTATGAGCTGATGTTGGGAGTGAAGCCCTCAGTGAAGCACCTTCGGGTGTTTGGATCTACCTGCTATATACACTCTCCGGGTGCTCTCAAGACAAAGCTAGTCTTTGTTGGGTATGATGAGTAGAGAAGAAGATGGAGGTGTATGGATCCTGCAATGAAGAAACTCATAGTGTCGAGAGACATTGTCTTCGATGAGTTGACGCCGTTTTGGAGTAGCTCTCATGTGGAGCTAGAGATAAGTAGGTCAGATGGTGGGCTGAAGGAGGCTGCTGCTAAGGAAGTGGAGTTGCCTGAGTCACCAGGTACTCCAGGTTGTTCTAGCTCCGGGGCAAAGCGTCAGAGTCGAGAAGAAGGGGGAGCGATGCTCCAGGATCTTCTGGCTCGAAGGCGGAGGCTTCTGGTTCAGGAAGCAGGGGGAGCGATGTTCCAGGCAGTTCTTGTTCAAGAGGAGAGTCTTCTGGCTCAGGTAGCAGGGGGAGCGTTGCTCCAGGTGCTCTTGGTTCCAGTGAGGAGGTGTCTTGTTCAGGAAGCAAGGGGAGCATTGTTCCGTGTTTGCCCGGGAACGAAGCTGGTTCAGAAGGAGCGGAGGTGGTTAGCCATGATCAGGTTCTTCGGAGATCGAAGAGTATTAGTAAGCCACCAGCTCGTTATAGCGAAGGGAACACGACGGACATGGTCCCGTGTTTCCTTGTTGGCCCTCAAGTCGAGCAAGGTACTTCTGGCTGTGATGACCCCACTAGAATCAAGGAGGTGGTTGACACCAAGGCTGAAGAGGTGACTTCTCTCAGAGGTAATAAGGCTTGGGCTGTTGTGCCCAAGGAAGTTGGTGATTCTCCTATGATGCATGAGTGGAGGTTGAAGCTGAAGAAGGCAGAGGGAAGCATGGCTCCTTTTGGGAGATGCTGGAGGGCTCCCTCATGGTCCATGATATGCGGGGCGAGGACTATGTCTTGGACATCTCTTCGTAGATGCTATCGGATAGACCGGGTGCAAGGTTACGGGAGCTGCTGGAGTTATTCACCACTTCTCACTTCAAGGGGGAGTGTTGAAACTTGTGAAGTAAAAGTGGGTGAATGGAAGGCTTGGGCAACCTATCCGCGCGGACTATGCGGATAGGGTTTGCGGACTGCTAAGTCGGCAGGGATGTTGCAGGCGGTTTGCTCTGTGGCGGCCTGGGCGGTCTGTTCGCGCGGACTACGCGGACAGCAGCGACGGTCTGTCAGGCCGGGGATTACTCAGCAGGAAGTTGGTTCCCAGGAAGTAACCGGGCGGATAGAAATCCTATCCGCGGAGTCCGGCATGAAGTAGATTGATGAACTGGAGCTCGGCAGACCAGTTTGGCAGTTGCCTTGGTCTTGCTCTAGTGGAGCAGCAAGTAGAAGCCGCGGAGACCGCTGGTCAGTGCGGACAGAAACTGGAGGTCGCCCGGTATGGCGGGCTAGATCCAGTGTCCGCCAGTAAGTGCGGACTAGCCCATGTGGCCAGTGCACTGGACTTGGTGTGATCTGAACCAAGTCCAGGTTGGCTCAGTCAGGGGAGATCGCACAATGGAGCGCGGGCTGCTTTCTCTGTCCGCCAAGCCTAGTAGAAATGCTGTTGCCTTGTTTGCTAGATTGTGGGTTGGCGGACTGGAGGATTACCTGTGCAAGAGCGTGCAGACTGGAGCTGGAGTCCGCTGAGTTCGGTTTAGCCTTATGATGAGGTTATGAGCTCAGGAATGCGGATTGGAGTTTGCTGTGTAAGCAGACTGGATCGGCATGTCCGCTGAGTCCGGCGGTGCCTTGGAGATGGAGGCAATGGACTCAGGAGGTGCGAACGGTAGCCGAGTGTCCGCTGAGTCCGACAGATGCCTTGATGGCGAGGCTGCGGGCTCGGGTTTTTCGGGCTGATGCCTTGTCCGCAGATTGGCGGACACGGCTGTTGTGGAGTCCGGCTGTGGTGGTCCTGGCTTGGCCTCTGGCGACAAGGCGTGCTGGATATTGGAGTCCGGCCTTGGAGAAGCTAGGGCGGATTGGCTATCAGCACAGGAGCGGCGAACTGGAATATGTGTCCGCGGGCTGGCGGACACACTTCTTGCTGCGGGATGTGGCGGTGTTCCTATCGGCTAGGGCAGTGACCATACTCATCATCGTGCCTATAAATAGGACCCATGTCACATCAGGTGTATGGAACCTGAACCGAAGTAAGTGAACAGTAATTGAGCTCGCGTAAGTTGCTGCGGTTTGGACTTTGGTGTCCGCGCGGTTTGAGAGTTGACCCGGTTGTGCTGTGCAGGTTGTGCGGATAGCGCTGGAAAGCCAGGACTTGGATCTGATTGCGGTCAGGGACAGTGCGGACTCTGCAGTTAAGCAACAGGCGGTAAACAGCAGGTCGCGGATAGCGACCAGGCGGTCTCCTATTTGGCAACTTGGTTCGGGGTTCAGGAAGTCGCCTGCTTCAGGCGGACTGTTCCATTCAGCGATGCAGCTTGTGCAGTCTGGTGGCTAGGCGTACTCGCGGTCACACGGCCTGCAGATCAACGGTGAAGAGCTAAGCATTGGAATTAGGGTTAGTCCGCGCAGCTTGGGTTGCGGTTTGGCGACCTGGCGGACTGAGCGGACTCCACAGAAGTAGACCGGCGGCTTGGTGGTTTTGTCCGCCTGGCTTGTTCTTGTTTCTTGTCTTTGTAACTGTCTCTGTTCTCCTGGTTGGGTTGTTTGGTGAAGCATGTCTCACCATGTATGTCTCGCCTTGTAAAGAAGTTTGCTCTTGATCAATAAAGAAGCTTGTGCTGCATGTGTTGCTGGTTGTTACTGCTTTGTTGAGATAACCCCTGCTAACTCCACGATTCAGGAAAACTTTCAACAATATAAGTGGGGTATTCTCCTCCGGTTTGTTGAGTGTCAACAGGGTATCCGAGGAGGCCTCTGCGGTTTTGTTGAATTTTAACACTGTGTCCTCGGTGTTCATGTCCAGAGGCCCCTTCCGTGCCAAGTGAACGGTTGGGCCGTGTCCTCGCGCTTTCTTCCGAGGCCCCTTCCGGGTCACACCAGGCCAGTTCGGGCTGTGTTCTCGGTGCACATCTACCCGAGACCCCGCTGGGCCATATTATGCATGGGCTCCGCTATTGTGTTCTTAGCATTGAGGCGTACGGAGGCCTAGGTGAAGTAGTGTGGATACCCGCCTAGTAGTAGAGATGCCCGCTCTACTATCACCGCCTGGCCGCGGCGGTTGATGCCTGAGAGGTTAGCTACCTGCTCGAATAGTGGGAACTATTAGTCTATGTTGACATAGCGTTTGCATGGTGTGATCATGGGTGAGTCATTGCATAACATACATACCATTACATAGCATTGCACATCAAGATCCTCATCGTATAAGTTTGTATGGGCACTTTTATACGATGAGTTACTTTTATGTAACCCGATCATTAACTTATAAGCTTGTATGAGCATCCTTATAAGTTAAGTTACTTTCCTGTTGTAGACACATGTACTTGATAGTTTTTTATTGTTTGTGTAGAACTGCTAGAATAAAATACTATTAATCTTATTGTACCATTACCACATGCTTTTACCTGTTACACTATTTATTATACTTGTACCCTTGCTCTTTTCACCGCCCGGTGCCGAGGAGTCGCCGGGGGAGCGAATGTGAAGCCACATAGTCTTTTCGACTAATAGTTGCTATGTCTTCCTTTTTAGGAGGTCACCCCGCAGGTAGAGCAGCCGCAGACCATGCAGCAGGGCAGCCAGGCTAGGACGACATGGACTGAAGTGACGGTGCCATCGCTATCGTCATTTACGGATGTGAGTATTGTGAGATTCTGATGTAGCCCGTTTGGGCAACGTTTATAGCTGTACTCTGATATTGTAGAAGCATGTTTTAGCTTCTCTCTTTTGTTGCATTTGTACTATATACTTAGTGTGAATTTAACTTCTCTCTTTTATATTTTGGTTGGGTTGGCATGTATATATTGTTATTGGTTATAGCCGGGGGAATAAACGTTTTGTGGTACAGGTTAGCCCGTGTGCTAATGCTACCGCAAGGCGGTTGTTCCGGGCATAATACCCCTTTGTGCCATGTTTTGGGATCCGGGAGGGGGGTCTTACAAATGGTATCAGTTTGCCATGATACTCAACTAAAGAAGTCATTCAACAATGGTACCACCCCCGTTCGATTAGTCAGTTTATGGACAAACTGACTTAGCGGAAGCAGTGGTGTGCCCATATATGATTCACACTAAGTTGTCCAACTTTGACCTCAAGATTAGCCAATCTGACCATACGTTTGTGCGTTACGTGTAGATTCCAGTACATGCTGAGCTGATGGGGGGCACTCCTTCCTCTTCCATACCCACTCAGTTCCAACAATCTGAGTTGGGGCAGACACTCACCGCCATCCTCGATGCTTTTAGGGCGCAGCAGCCTCCGGTGAAACAACATGCCACAGGATCTAACTGGCTGAGCACCTTTTGGGCCCTCTCCCCTCCCGCCTACCTCGGGATGGAGTCAGCCGTACGCACAGAGGAATGGCTTGACACGGTGCAGGAGTTACTGGCGGTGATCCGTTTCCCGGCCAACATGGCTATATCGTTGGCGGTGTCCGTCTTGGATCTACATGCTAAGAGGTGGTGAAAGTCACTCATGGGCTCCACATTCCAAGTATGAGTGTATACCGAGATAAGTTGGAGCGAGTTCTCGGGTGTTTTCTTAGAGTACTTCATTCCTACATCGGCTCGAGATGAGCTCGAGGAGAGGTTTCTACTACTGAAGAAGTGATCAAAATCGGTTATGGAATACTAGCGAGAGTTCCAGCATTTCGCAAGGTTCACGGACTCTTATGACCTGGATGATAGAGGATACACCAAACGCTTCTACAAAGTGCTGCGAGATCCCCTAAGGCAGGACCTTTTATTTATAGCGGACGCTAGCTTGGCGGAGATTATCGACATGGCGAAGAGATTGGAGGCGGATCACTTGAGTAGTGGTAAGAGGCCTGCGGAAGATATGATGGAAGCTGGTCCAAGCAATAGAAGGCGGCGAGACTTCAGAGGAGGAAGAGGACATCAAAGAGGTGGAGGACGTTTCCACCACGACTTTAGAGTGGAGCATCCGGTTCCGCAGCCACCTGCGTTGCCTCCACCACCTCAGTCTTAACAATTTCAACAACATGAAGGGCATCGTGGTCTGGTGTGTTTTGAATGCAACCAGCCGGGCCACATTCGATGTTTCTTCCCGTGGTTGTATGTGAATGTCCCTCGTGCTCCCCCTCTAGTAGCTCCGCGGGGGCGTGGTTACATGCGTGGTTGAGGACGAGGACCGTGAGGAGGAAACCCCGACCCTGCTCGGAATCAAGTGTACACACTGTACATGGCGCAAGAACGAAATCCCCAAGATGTCATTGCAGGTATGATTTAAGTAATTATCACGTTTTCATTATTTAACTTGAAGTTTCTTGAGTCATACTATACACCTAGCAATAAGTTTTGGTTATTGGTACTTAGGCACCGTGATAGTTTGCAGGAAAATGGCCTATGCGTTATTCGATACCGGTGCCTCGCACTCCTTTGTGTCTGAGGATTTTATTAAGGACATGGAGGGCGTATAATACTTTACTGGTATAGCCCGACAAGTGCTCCTACCGGACGGCTCGGAGATGATTGCAACCGCTAAGTGCGAGTTCGAGATATTCATTGAAGGAAAGGCCTTTGAGATACCTGCAACGGTCTTGAGAATGCCGGTGTTTGACATCATTTTGGCCATGGCATGGTTGGACTGACACTTTGCAAGGATTGACTATGCAGAGAAACATATCTACTTAAGACATGGGGACTCCGATGTCATCTTCCAAGGTATTAGCTTCGCACCTCGCATATTGCTATCTTCAGTTCAGACAGTAAAAGCCCATATGAAGGGGGATGAATTCTTCATGATCTGGTTCGAGTTGAAGGAGATAACATTGGATATAAAAGACATACGGGTGGTGCGGGACTTCCCCGAGATATTTCCCGAGAAACTGCTAGGATTACCCCCGTATAGAGAGGTTGAATTCCAGATTAATCTAGTACCGGGTGCCAAGCCGGTATCCAAGGCCCCTTACTAAATGGCCCTGAAGGAACTCGCAGAGTTTAGAGTTTAACTGCAAGAACTGGTGGAGTCAGGGTTCGTTCGCCCCAGTTCGTCACCCTGGGGAGTCCCTGTATTGTTCGTGAAGAAGAAGGATGGAACCCTGCGTTTGTGCATAGACTATGGGGAACTTAATCAGCTGACGGCACGGAACACTTATCCGCTACCTTGGATCGACAAGTTGTTCGATCAACTAGTGGGGCACATTGGTTTTCTAAGCTGGACTTGCGCTCAGGGTATTATCAGTTGAGAATACAAGAAGGTGACATCCAGAAAATGTCCTTTAGTTCAAGATATGGACTGTACGAGTTCACGGTAATGCCGTTTGGGCTCACAAATTCCCCTTCAGCCTTCATGAGCCTGATGAACAAGGTGTTTGAACCTTATTTGGATGTCTTCATCATTGTTTTCATCGACGACATCTTGGTCTACTCAAAGACGGAGGAGGAGCATGTTGAGCACTTGACCTTGGTATTGAAGAAATTAAAAGAGCACGCCTTGTTCGCCAAGTTCAGCAAGTGCGAATTCTGGCTTAAAGAGGTTGCTTTCTTGGAGCATGTGATCAGTGGAGCAGGACTAGCGGTGGATCCGGCCAAGGTGTGTGCCGTGAAGGAGTGGTCGCCCTTGAAGTCGGCGACCGATGTGAGGAGTTTACTTAAACTTGTCAGATAATACCGCAA
Source organism: Platanthera guangdongensis (assembly GCA_039583875.1). Classification (NCBI taxonomy): domain Eukaryota; kingdom Viridiplantae; phylum Streptophyta; class Magnoliopsida; order Asparagales; family Orchidaceae; genus Platanthera; species Platanthera guangdongensis. The sequence continues at coordinate 113,868,887 of CM077163.1, forward strand.
GTTCGTAAAAGGATTTTCAAAGATTGCTCTTCCTCTTACTTCATTGACGAAGAAAGGTGTGCCATTTGAGTGGACACCCCAATGTGAAGCGGCGTTCCAGGAGCTGAAGGATAGACTTACATCCGCCCCCATCCTTGCACTTCCGTTTGGGAAGGAAGGATTTCAAGTTTACACTGACGCATTATATCAAGGGATGGGAGCGGTGTTGATGCAGTACGGACACGTGATTGCCTATACTTCAAGACAGTGGAAGAAGCATGAAATCAATTACCCGGTTCATGATTTGTAATTGGTTGCAGTGGTGTTTGCCTTGAAGGTTTGGAGGCATTATCTATACGACATCCACTGCGAGATCTCTTCAGAACACAAAAACTTGAAGTACGTTCATACTCAGAAGGAGTTGAACCTGAGGCAACGACGGTGGTTAGAATTTCTATGCGACTATGAGTTCACCATGAACTACCACCCCGGAAAGGAGAACTAGGTGGCTGATGCATTAAGTAGAAAGGTTCCCTGTTCTAGCCGAGAGTCTCGTTTGATGAGTATGGAGTTGGCTCGGATGATTGAGGAGATGGATATTACGTTGATATTTAAGGCTCCTTCGGCAGAGTATACAGAGTACTTGGCAAGCATGAGCATAGTTTGTGATATCCGGGACCGAATCAGAGTGGAGCAAGGAATGGATGCTGCTCTGGCCTCGGCAATCAAGTCAATCGAAGATGGGACTACAGATGAGTATACGCTAAAAGACGACCTCGTTTATTTTCGTGGCCAGCTCTACATTCCCAAAGGCGGTAAAATCTGGGAGGATATCTTGAGAGAGGCTCATTTCTCTCAATATTCTTTGACCCGGGCATTGCTAAGATGTATGCAGGCCTACGGAAGACCATGTGTTGGCCGGGGATGAAAAAGGATGTCCGATATTTTGTTACATATCGCGAAGCTTATCAAAGGGTGAAGGCGGAATGCAAGAGTCCCGGTGGTTTGCTACCATCGTTGCCCATCCCCGAGTGGAAGTTTGAGGATATCTCCATAGACTTTGTCCATGGGTTACCTCGCTCACGCTCAGGAAATGATTTGGTGTGGGTGATAGTTGATCTCCTGACGAAAGTAGCCCGGTTTATCCCAATGAAGAAAGAAGCTCATGTGGATGTCTTAGTACGCCTCTTTGTGGAGCAATTCGTACGGTATCATGGCGTGCCTAAGACGATCGTGTCTGATTGTGATGGTCGGTTTACCTCCAAGGACTGGAAAGCGGTACAGACGTATCTGGGCTCACGCCATACCTTCAGCACCACGTTTCATCCTCAGACGGATGGGCAATCTGAAAGGACCATCCGGACATTGGAAGATTTGTTGAGATTATGTGTGTTGGATAGAGGAGAGCCGTGGGAAAGACTCTTACCGTTGGTAGAATTCTCCTACAACAACAACCACCAGGCTAGTATCGGCATGGCTCCTCATGAAGCTCTTTATGGAAGAAGGTGTAGAACCCCCTTGTCTTGGGTGCAAGATGAAGAACCGAAGGATTTGGGTGTTGAATATATTGATGATACCGATGCGGCAGTTAGACTGATACGGGATCGCATGTTGGAGGCTCAAAGTCGGCAGACAAAGTATTATAATGCAAGGCACCGGATGGTGGAGGTTCAAGTGGGTGATAGGGTGTTCCTGAAAATCCGACCGATGCATGGAGTGACACGTGTGCGTGGTGTGAAAAAGCTCAGCCCAATGTATGTTGGGCCTTATACTATATTGGAAAGGATTGGCCCATTGGCCTATCGGTTGGAGTCACCTTCCGAGCTAGAGAACCTCCACGACGTGTTCTATGTGTCGTCGCTTCGGAAGGCGCTATTGCAGCCCGATCAATACATCCCCACAACTGATGGTGCTGTGGCGTCGGATAGGTCTGTGCGACTAGAACCGGTGCGGATCGTAGATAACAAGACAAGAATGTTGCGCCGCAAAAGTGTTCCCTTGGTGAAGGTGCTATGGAATAATCATGTGAAGGAGGAATATACATGGGAGCTGATGGATTTGATGCAAAAACACTACCCAGAGTTGTTTGCTCAAGGTAATTTTATTTAAAAGCATATTATATTTTCTGTTATGCTTTTCTCCCCATAGCCTAAGCCTGATTTCGGGGACGAAATCTTTTATTTTGTTTATAAGATTTGTAACGTCCCGAATCGCACTAGGCCCCTCGTGCGTGTTTTTGAGTCAGGAGAGCTGACTAGGGTTCATGGGGAGTGCTGACAATTGGTCAGCACATGTGGACAGGAGGAGAAATCAGTCAAGCATAGTACACGGGTAGAGACACGGGCGTGTCCCTACCCTTGTGGGAGTGGCCGCTCTCGAGTCGAAGACTCGAGTATGTACAGAGAAGGACACGTGTAGTGACACGGGCGTGTCTCTACTCGTGTGAAGTGACACGGGTAGAGACAGGGGCGTATCCCTACCCGTGTGCGTGTGTGTTGAGTTACACTCGACGAGGCGTGTCGAGATCGACGAGGTGTGTCAACATCGTATGACACGGGTACCAACACGGGCGTGTCCCTACTCGTGTGTGTCGAGTTAAACTCGACAGAGCATGTCAAGATTGACGAACTACATGTCAAGATCGACGGATTGTATGACACAGGTAGAGACACAAACGTGTCCCTACGCGTGTGCCGTTGTGTCGAGTTGAGTTCGTCGAAAGGTATCCAAAGAAGGATATGACCAGGTAACATGGCCGTGTCATGTGGACATGGGTCGGGATACAGGCGTGTCCCTACCCCTGTCCAATGTTGAACCGATGCTAAAACCGTCGTTGACTCTTTGCCCGAGGCAGGACATGGGTATGGACACGGGCGTGTCCCTACCTATGCCAACTTTCATATATAAGGGGCAGTGAAAACCCTAGCTGTTTCCATGCTCATTTCATTCCCTATTTATTGAGAGAAACTTCTGTAGAGAGGGAAACTGCTGGAGAAAGTCTTGGAGGAGAAGATCCACCGTCACCGTGAAGGAGAAGATGCCGCCAAGAAGAGTTACACGATCCATGGCCGGAAATATTGGAAACGCCGGAAATGAGGTGAGCTTCCTCCCCTCTCCCTTGGTGCTAGAACTGTAGTTATCTAGGCGAGATGTCGACTCAAAGAGTCTATACTTGCGAGATGGTTATTTCTCTAGGAAGAGGCCGTCCCAGGGCTTGTGCTCTAAGGCTAGTTGTATCTTCAACCTCTCCAACCTTCTATGCGAAGATGGGGGATGGCTTCGCGAAGAGTAAAGGCTCCATGAGGGTGAATAAGGTTGGAGGAACTTTGGAGGTGATTTTGGAGGATCGACTTGAGGAGGAAGATGAACCGATGCCGTTCATTCCTCTTTAAGATGCGTACAGAATCTGTGTTCTGGGCGCAGTAATGTTCTTGGACATTTTCTGATGTTATATGGACATATCTGAGCTTTCGACTAAAAACGAAAGTTGAAGCCCTTGAAAATACCTTTCCAATGAGTGGTTGCACATCTTCATGCAAAGTATATAGCCACAGGAAAGTCTGAACGAACATGACATCCGATAAATCCTGCATGCAGAAATTGTGTCCTGTACGCAGCGGACTTCAGGGCTGATTTCAAGTTTGGTACTATTGAATCTGGGTCATGGTCTAAACATTGACGTTGTAGCCCATGGAAAGACCTTTCCATCGAGGGGTTACATGTCTTCATTGGTTTCCTGTAGCTTCAAGAATCTTCGGTTGAAATTGCTGTCCGGATTTATTCAGCACTTAAATTCTTGGTATTTATATAATATGAATTTGGATTCGGTGGGATTGATGTTGCAAATTAACTCGAGATTTTGGTGAACTATTTTATGGTAACCACCATAGTGCTTTGAATGATGAAGATTACTAATTGGATTTCATATAACTGAATTGTGAAGCAAGCTTATTTAAACAAAGTGACTTGTTAGAAATTGGTAGACTATTATTTATGCGCATTATGTTATATTATGTTGAAATCATTTGGAATGACATATAGAAAGATAGACTATGGCCATGAGTATATTTGAGGGTTGGAATGAAATTTAGTAGTCCAATACTTAGAGCATAGTCTCCCTACGGGTAGTATTGTGGAGGGATGTAAGTGTGGTGTTGACCGTCACTAGTTGGGTTAGTGTTGAGATGAGGTGTAGATGGATTGTTGGGCTGTGTCCTCGTGCTTAGTTCCGAGGCCCCTTCCATACCACGGTGATGTAGAATTTGCATGCGATGTGAGTTGACACACGGTATCGTAATCCTGGGTTAAGGATAGTGTGGCAGGTCTACCGGCTCGCCGATCGTCACACCGACGGGATTTGACAATTAGACTTTGGGCGGTTGGGCTGTGTCCTCGATGTTCACGTCCCGAGGCCCCTTCCGTGCCAAGTGAATGGTTGGGCGGTATCCTCGTGTTTCGAGGCCCCTTCTGGGTCACACCAGACCAGTTCGGGTTGTGTTCTCAGTGCACATCTACCCGAGACCCCGCTGGGCCATAGTACGCATGGGCTCCGCTGTTGTGTTCTTAGCGTTGAGGTGTACGAAGTCCTATGTGAAGTAGTGTGGATACCCGCCTAGTATTAGAGATGCCCTCTCTACTGTCACCGCCTGGCCACGACGGTTGATGCCTGAGAGGTTAGCTACCTGCTCGAGTAGTGGGAACTACCAGTTTATGTTGACATAGCGTTTGCATGGTGTGATTATGAGTGAGTCATTGCATAGCATACATACCATTACATAGCATTGCACATCAAGATCCTCATCGTATAAGTTTGTATGGGCACTCTTATATGATGCGTTACTTTTATGTAACCCGATCGTTAACTTATAAGCTTGTATGAGCATCGTTATAAGTTAAGTTACTTTCCTGCTGTAGACACATGTACTTGATAGTTTGTTATTGTTCATGTAGAACTGCTAGAATAAAATGCTATTAATCTTATTGTACCATTACCACCTGCTTGTACCTGATACACTATTTATTATACTTGCACCCTTGCTCTTTTCTCCGCCCGGTGCCGAGGAGTCACCGGGGGAGCGGATGTGAAGCCACTTAGTCTTTTAGACTAACAGTTGCTACGTGTTCCTTTTTAGGAGGTCACCCCGTAGGTAGAGCAGCCGCAGACCATGCAGCAGGGCAAACAGGCCAGGGCGACAGGGCCTGAAGTGACGGTGCCGTCGCTACCGTCGGTTACGGATGTGAGTGTTGTGAGATTCTGATGTAGCCCGTTTGGGCAACTTTTAAAGCTGTAATCTGATATTGTAGAATTATGTTTTAGCTTCTCTCTTTTGTTGTATTTGGACTATATACTTGGTGTGGAATTGACTTCTCTCTTTTATATTTTGGTTGGGTTGACATGTATATATTGATATTGGTTGTAACCGACGGAATAAGCGTCTTGTGGTACATGTTAGCCCGTGTGCTAATGCTACCGCAAGACGGCTGCTCCGGGCATAAGACCCCCTTCATGCCGTGTTTTGGGATCCGGGAGGGGGGTCTTACAATTTATGTCTTTCCTTGTAAAGAAGATTGCTGTTATCAATAAAGACTCTTGTTGCTGTATGTGTGTCTGGTTGTAACTAACTTTAGTTGAGATAACCCCTGCTCATTCCAAGATCCGAAAAATTCAACATGGTATCAGAGGATGGAGGTTGGAGTGGATAAGCAGTGATCAACTGAAGTGGTTGATGCTCTTGTGAAGAGGGAATCAGTGATAGAACCATGACAGTGCAAGATGCTAGTGGTCTTTGGATTGAACTCCTTATAGAGACTAACTTTGAGAGGTGGAAGTCTTGTATGGAGAGCTTTCTTCTTGGCGAGGACCTTTGGGAGGTGGTGTGCAGAGCAGAAAGATAAGAGGTTACTGCTGTCAATGCTGAAGAGATGAGAGCTTAGAAAAAGACAAATGCGAGAGTGGAGTCTATTCTCAAGCAAGTGATCTCATCGGAGCTCTTGGACCACATCAGTGGATGTCGGTCAGCTGCCCAGGTTTGGACTTCCCTTGATGGGTTGTTCAAAAAAGAGGTGAAGGTTGCTATACAGGATGGTCCTTCTACTTCATATCAGCAAGAGAGGAGTGTTTCTCCTAGGCGTGATGGGAAGAGGAAGGAAGGACCAATATGCTATAGATGCATGCAGCATGGTCACCTCAGGAAGGAGTGTAAGGTTGTCTTGCACTCGGTGAACGTAGCTCATGTTGGGAGTAAGGAGAAGAACTTGGTTGGGTCATCAACAAGTTCTGATGATGATTGGATGAAGGCTAATGATAATTGCAGCTATCTGGCATGAAAGACTTGGACATGTGGGGATGGATACGCTGAAAGCAATGGCGGTAAGAAGACTCGTAAGAGGCTTGCCTAGATGGTCATCCTACGACGACGGTCAAGCTTGCGCGGGATGTCAGCACGGTGAAGCTTATCGCTTTACGGTTGATAAGTCACGGTCCAGATGCAATGCACCCTTGGAGGTTGTCCATTGTGATCTGGTGGGACTGACAGTCACCGCCAGTCTTGGAGGCGGTAGATACATGATGATAGTGGTTGATGACTATATGAGGTATACTTGGGTATACTTCATGAAGGAGAAGTCCAACATGTTTCGCTTGTTTGTGGAGTTTAAGAAGCTTGTGGAGGGCCAGCATGGCCTGCGGATAAAGAAGTTGAGGACAAGCATCGTTGGTGAGTTCGGCTCAACGGAGTTCTCGAACTTTTGTAGGAAGCATGGGATCCGGAGGGAGATTTCTCGTGGACATACTTCACAGCAAGGTGCTATTGCAGATCAGATGATCCGTCTATTGAAAGACACCTATAACTGTTGGCTTCAGTGCAAAGGTATTCCTAAGGCCGTTTGGGCAGAAGGGATGATATGTGCGGCACATGTCATCAATCAGATGCCTCTTAGTCCGATAAATGTGAAGACTCCATATGAGCTGATGTTCGAAGTGAAGCCTAATGTGAATCACCTACGGGTGTTTGGATCTACCTACTACGTACACTCTACGGATGCTCTCAAGATGAAGGTAGTCTTTGTTGGGTATGATGAGCAGAAGAGAAGATGACAGTGCATGGATACTGCAATGAAGAGGCTCATCGTGTCGAGAGACGTTATCTTCGATGAGCTGACGTCATATTGCGATAGCTCGTGTGTGGAGCTAGAGGTGAGCAGGTCATATGGTGGGCTGAAGGAGGCTGCTGCTGAAGATCAAAGGGAGTTGCCTTTGTCACTAGGAGCTCTAGGTTGTTCTAGCTCCGGGGTAAAGGCATCAGGGTCGGGAAGCAGGGGGAGTGATGCTCCAGGTGCTTCTGGCTCGAAGATGGAGGCTTTTGGTTCGGGAAGCAGTGGGAGCAATGTTCCAGATAGTTCTTGTTTGAGAGCGGAGGCTTCTAGTTCAGGTAGCAAGGGGAGCGTTGCTGTAGATGCTCCTGGTTCCAGTGCGGTAGCTTCTTATTCAGGAAGCAAGGGGAGAATTGTTCCGGGATTGCCCGGGAACGGAGCTGGTTTAGGAGGAGCAGCGGAGGTGGCTAGCCATGATCAAGTTCTTCGGAGGACGAAGAGGATCAACAACCCACCAACTCGATATAGCGAAGGGAATGCAGTGAGCTTGGTCTCATGTTTCCTTGCAGGCCCTCGGGTCGAGCAAGTATCTTCTAACTATGATGACACCACTAGAGTCATAGAGGTGGATGACACCAAGGCTGAGGAAGTGACTACTCTCAAAGGTGAGGAGGCTTTGGCCCTTGTGCCCAAGGTCGTTAGTGATACACCTGTGACGCACGAGTGGAGGTCGAAGCTGAAGAAGAAGGCAGAGGGAAGCATGGTTCTTTTTAGGAGATGCTGGAGGGATCCCTCATGGTTCAGGATATACAGGGCGGGGACTATGTCTTATACATCTCCTCGAAGGTGCTATTGGAGGTACCAAGTGCAAGGTTACGGGAGCTGCTGGAGTTGTTCACCACTTCTCACTTCAAGGGGGAGTGTTGAAAATTGTAAAGTGAAAGTGGGTGATTGGAGGACTTCGGCAATCTATCCGCGCGAACTACGCAGACAGGGTTAGCAGACAGCTAGGTCGACAAGGCTGTTGCAGACGGCTTGTTCTATGGCGGCCTGGGCGGTCTGTTCACGCAGACTAAGCGAACAACAGCGGCGGTTTGACAGGCCGGCCCATGCTCAGCAGGCAGTTGGATCCCAGAAGGTTACTGGGCGGTTAGAGACTATATCCGTAGAGTCCGGAAAAAAGCGGACTGGACTAGAGCTTGGCAGACCGGCATGGAAGAAGCCTTGGTCTTGCTCTGGTGAAGCGGCAAGTGGAAGCTGCATTGGTCTCCAGTCAGTGAGGACAGGTGCTGGAGTTCGCCGGGGCTGGCGAACTGGTTCCAGTGTCCGCCGATAATTGCGGACTGGCCCTTGCGGCCAGTGGTGTGGACTTGGTTGTTTCTGAACCAAGTCCAGGTTTGGCTCATTACGGGGAGATCGCGCAGTGAAGTGCGGACGACTTCTCAGTCCGCCAAGCTCGGCAGCAGTGCTGTGTGCCTTGGTTGCGAGTTTGGGAAATGTGGATTGAAGTTGCGTCCGTAAGGGTATGCAGACTGGTGCTATCAACAGTGTGTGCGGACTGAAGCTGTGTCCGCTGAGTCCGGCAGTTGCCTTGCTGGCGTGGCCATGGGCTCGGGATAAGCGGACTGGAGCTGTGTCTGCTGAGTCTGGCAGTTCCCTTGGTGGTGTGGCTGTGGGCTCAGATAAGCAGACTGGAGCTGTGTCCGCGGATAGGAGGACAGTTACTGCAGAGTTTGGCTATCGCGGTCTTGGCTTGGCCTGTGGCGACTAGGCAGACTGGTGTTACTATCCGACCTTTATGAAGCATAGGCGGACTGGCTATCCTGCAAGGTCGCGGCGGACTGGAGTTTATCCGTGATTTTGCGGAGATACTTGTTCTGGCTATGAGATGAGGCGGTGATCCTATCGGCTAGGGCGGTGACCACACTCCTCATCGTTCCTATAAATAGGACCCATGTCACATCAGGAATAGAGAGCGAATGGATAGTAAGTGAGCCCTCTAATAATTGCTGCGGACTGGAATTTACTATCCGCGCAGGCTGATAGAGTTGACCGGTTTTTGTTGTGCAGGTTGTGCAGATAGCACTCTGTAACGACTCCATCCGTTCATCTTTATTATATAAGCAAACACTTTAACTGTTCATGGTGTAACATTTAAATCCCATAATACCCCTATATCCAAAATCATTTCTTCTATGCAATTCAAATAAGCGGGGTAAAATAGATATTTTGGTCGCTTTTTTGCCGTACAGTTTGCTAAGAAAGGCGAGGCCCCGTGCTCCTCCCCGATATCTAGAATGGCAGATGCTAGGGCTTCTTCCGCGCGAGTTCTTCCACGCACCTCCTCTCGCGCTTCTTCCATGATGTTAGGGCTTCGCACCTCCTCCCTTTCTTAATCTGAATCTGTGAAGAGAAGGGCACTGGCATTTACAAGTCATCGCCGCAAATACCATAGTACCATCATTTTGTCTTGATCCCATCGGTGCGTGCGTAGGGCATCCCAGTAGCTTGCTGGAAATCCTTGCTCGGTCCTTCAGCACCTCGCGATGCTGAGTTAGTGAGATCACCCTCTCCCGTAAATCCCGGCGGCTCGATCTCCGCCTATAACTGACGCCTTCTGCTTCTGCGTTGCAGGGCATCCTACTCTCTTATTGTTGTTCTCAAGTTCATGAAAGTTTTTTTGTTAAGCACCTGCAATGAAAACAAAGCCCAAATGTGAGCTCCTTAGTCAAATGATCCATCTCCACCCCGCCGATTTTTTTTTTCTGTTAAGCACCTGCAATGAAAACAAAATCCAAATGTGAGCTCATTAGTCAAATGTTCCATCTCCACCCCGCCGAATGTGACCTCATTAGGCAATTTTAATTTCTTTTTTCATTTCTGCTTTCAGTTTCTATGATTCCATATTTTTCAACATTTTTTTGAGTTTTAAAATGATGCCATGAGTTGACCAATATTATTATCTCTACTCTGTTTTACATTTATAGTTCCAAATTGAGGGCTTTCTAATTCTTTGTGAAATTGAGGGTTAGGGCTTTTTTTTCTTTTTCTCAACTCAGCAGGTAATTAGTTTACATTGTTTAATTTTAAGTTATTTTAGCCATAACTGCTACTGCCTCATTTCAACTTTTATTTTTGTTGATCTACCTATCACATCTTCTATTTATCGATTAAGAAGTTCCCATCCATATATGCAAGCGTTTGCCTATTTCTTCCATTAGCAGACATCTGTACGTTCCTCTCCAATTTGCAGCTTCCAACAGAAGAGAGTGGCTGTTGCATCATTGTTGCTTTATAGCAAAGACCTTTGAAACCCATGGCGTAACATTTATATCCCAAAATACCCCTCCCATTTCTCCCTTCCCTCTCGCCAACAGAGAAGAACTTCTGCCATGCTCTCTGCTCTGGCGCCGAAAGCACGTCGTCCTCCTCTCCTCCAGCACGCTACCCTCGCATCCCTCCTTTCTCCTCTCTACACGCTACCCTCGCATCCGACTATAACCCTAATACACAGTTCATCCTCCCTCATCCTCGGCTCCTCTGTCTTTCTTTCTTTTTTAGTTGCTTCCAACTCAACACACGATTCCTCCATTGGTACTCGGCCGCAAACCTCGGCGCTCCTCCAACCTACGGTTCACTCTTCAACACTCTTCTTTTCTCTTTCTCTTTGCTTCTCTCCTAACCGCCTTCTTCTTTTGCTTTTGATTCAGGTTCGTAAAGCTGAAACTAGGCCGCAAACCTCCGCGATCCTCCAACTTGCAGCTGATTTTCAGGTTCTTTGCTTAGCCCCAAAATCCCTCCTGTTTTTAGAATGCAATAGATTATTTATTGAAGAAGTCTATTAATTCAAGAGGTTGTTTGTCGGAGAAGGTTTTCAAGTATTTTTTTGTTGATTAATCTTTGATTTTAAGTACTCTAAATTAATCTGAAAATTAATTACTCTGAAAAGATATGCTTTTTCGACTACAGGATAATAAATATATTCAACTTCAAAAAGATTTTAACTCCTCATAAATTTTAAGTGCTCTGAAAAGATCTATATTTTTTGAACAGTCTGCACTTTTTCTTCTTGAAAAATCAAATATTATGCAAGAGATTATCCAAATGAAACCTTAAAAGTGGTAACACACATTGAGTTTCATTGATCAATTTTATGTAAGAGATTAACAATTCAAACATAAAAGTTTAATCTTTTAAATTTTAAGTAGTTTATCGTTATAAAAGATGTATGCGTTTCTGAATCAAGCATAAAGATTAATTTTTTAAGGTGAACGTTTTGTAAATATATTGATCGATGTAATATTCCCTGAGCTTGGTTCCCCAACGGATGTCAGATACATGGAAAGCAGAGCAATAATAACGCCTTTGAATGAAGATTTCAACAAAATAAATGAAAAATGTCTTGAAATATTTCTGGGAGAATGCAAAACTTACTATTCTTTTGACTCAGTAGTGGATGACACCCATAATTTATATTTGCCAGAATTTTTAAATTCAATAAATCTGGGGAATCTACCACCTCACGAGCTCAATCTCAAGAAAGGTTCACCGATAATGCTTCTTAAAAATATTGATCCAAAAATTGGGTTGTGGAACAGAACAAGACTTATATGTGTAAACTTTTCAAGAAACGTTATTGAAGCTGAAATATTGAGCGGAGAGTTTAAAAGGCATAAAATATTTCTACCATGAATTCCCTTGAAGAGTGCAGATGATGTTAAAATGCCCTTCGAGCTCACCCGAAAGCAATTCTCAATACGATTGAGCTATGCTCTAACCATCAACAAATCACAGAGACAAACAATTTCAAATGTTGGAGTATATTTTTCAAATGATGTTTTTAGCCATGGACAATTATATGTGGCATTGTCAAGAGGAGTTTCCGCAAATAGCACCAAAGTGATGGTTAAAAATGGTACATTGGAGGAGCAAGAAGGAGTGTACATTATAAATTTTGTGTTCAAAGAAATATTCACAAAATTACATACAGCGAGCCAAATTACATAGATTGTATGGATCAATGTAACATTTGTAATATTCATGAACTATATTGTTTCTTCTATTTTTGTATTCAGTGTACTTTCATGCATATATCTATATCTTTTTATGCATTGTATTACTTCTTCTAGACATGTTTGGAAGCTTATGCAACTGTTATCTCCGACCACGACCGATATCTGAGACCACAAACGATATCGCCATCCACGACCGATGTCGCCCCTGCGCCAATTGTCGCCCCCGCGCCAATTGTCGCCCCCGCGCCAATTGTCGCCCCCGCGCCAATTGTCGCCCCCGCGCCAATTGTCGCCCCCGCGCCAATTGTCTCCCCCGCGCCAATTGTCGCACCCGCGCCAATTGTCGCACCCGCGCCAATTGTCGCACCCGCGCCAATTGTCGCACCCGCGCCAATTGTCGCCCCCGCGACAATTGTCGCCCCCGCGACAATTGTCGCCCCCGCGACAATTGTCGCTCCCGCGATAAGTGACGCCCCCATGACAAGTGACGCCCCCACGATCAATGTTGCCCACTCGACAAATGTTGCCCCCACGATAAATATCGCCCCCCGACAAATGTCACCCCCTCGACAAATGTCGCACACTCGACAAATGTTGCCCGCACGGGGTCCCCCGTGCACGACTACTTGTATAGTATATACTAGAAGGTCCGGTCGGGGCCCCACAACATATACCACAAAACGGGTGGCGATGTCACGGAGTGATACCCGAGTTGGGCATCCTAACTCATGTCATTCTAGCGGAAGCCTATAACACACAACAGAACTCTACATATGAATGTCCACCATATAAATATCCACATTTATATAACAGGAATGTCGCCAAATACAAAGTCAGTTTGCCTTATGGCCTTACAAATCCTTTTTACAACGGTGGCTTCCATATTTTGGCGTGCAGGCCAGCCGCATATAAACAAAGCATAGCATGTTAAGCTTAGCATTCATGGGCTAGCAGCAGTAGCCGCAACAGCAACAGGGACGTCAACCTTTTTGTGTCCTGCTTGGTTCTCCAGCACCTGCACAGGGATAGCCCACCCAACGGTGGTAAACAAGGCAACGGTCAGCATTCTGCTGACCAAATTATAATGACCCTACCCCTTTCCCGGGGCAGTGGCATTTATGCCTTGCAGGCATAGCAATTCATATGCATATATATACTCATATATTGTGCTCTCACGCATATACATTCCATCACAACCGTTAGCCACGCGGCCCGACGATCCGTGCACTCATGGCACATTATTGGTGTACCGGCGAACCAGTTGCCCACCACCGTATCAGGTTCGCAACCCAACGACAAACAATTGAGCATTTACTCCATGGCGTGCAACCGGATATTGTAGTCTTAATGACACGGGATTGGCCCGTAGCGCCCCATGGTGTCGTGGCGCGCAGACCTAAGACTCTCGCTATGTGTTTCTGCCAAATGCCAATTCATCCAGACACCCATGGCAGACAACCATAACATGGATACAGTTCAGCCTTTGCCCATTGCTCAAATCGTTAATTCTATAACCAGACTAACGTGAGTCGGCCTCCCTTTATCCGTTCAGCAAATAGCCATAGTGTCCTCACAGGACAAGCTTCACAAACACAGGTTAGCTAGATGCCACACTCAACGGTAGTGACAGAACTCATTTTCCATCCCCAGCTTTAACCATTTGCGGGTATTTTCCGTGGCTTTCCTACCAGTACTTCCTGCTACTACCCTTCACAGGCGCAACCCAACAAGTAGCCCAAGCATCAAGGGTATTTTCCTAACATACTATGTCAGTACTTCCTGATACTACCCTTCACAGGTACCACCCATGAACATCAAGCAATACAAGGGTATTTCCTCGACTTCCAATCCAGTACTTCCTGTTACTACCCTTTATAGGTATAACCCATTCAACATAAACATTATATGGGTATTTTCCTGCACTACCACTCTAGTACTTCCTGCTACTGCCCTTCACAGGTTTAACCCATCGAATCCTAAACTACACGTTTCATCACAGAGTCTTATCCAGTGCGTATATACAACATCACCAATCCAGACCAACCTGTCCAGACGGGCTTCACACAATATGCCTATTCCGTACTCCATTTTCGGATCTATATGCCAAATGATTGGGGATTCCACGAATCAACCCAAGGGACTCCCGTAACAAGCCACCCTCTGGTGGGGGAATCCTATGCACATGCTAAAAAGGAAGCCTTCACATGACTAGGAAGAAAGGTCGTTACCCTTGAAGATCGCTTCAGAGCCATGGACTCCTAGTCAGCTGAACAGCACCGTAGGGGCCTTGCCTCCACAACGCTAGCCTCAGATCTCGAATCGGAACTCCGCAGCTCCAGCTCCACTCCACCTCCTCCTTCTTCCTCTCTCTCTAGGCTTGTAGAAAGAGGATGGACAAATGCAAATGAGCTTTCTCATCTCCTTTTTCGTCCTTAAGGAAGCAGGGAGGGCTCTCAGCCATTGGATCACAACTGAGAAAATGGACGACCACGATTTTGCCACAAAAGGATAATTTTTGCCTGACATGGCCTATAACACGCCCATGTCATAGGCCGTATACCTTAAGCAGCACACAACTGACTCAACCAGTCCAGTACACGCCCAATTGACACGCCCGTGTCATGGGCCGTGTCGCCGGACATACCTTTAGACACGCCCGTGTCTATGGCCGTGTACTTCAGGATGCACAAAACCAAATCAACCCGAGCGGGACATGGCTAGTGACATGCCCGTGTCACAGGCCGTGTACCCCAAGACATGACCGTGTCCTGCCCGTGTTCATCAGGCCTCAAATGCCCTGGGCAGGTCCAGTAAATGACACGACCTATGATACGCCCGTATCACAGGCCGTGTGCCCATAGACGGTAGCATACACGCCTCCAGCCTAACTTCGTCGAACGAAGTTCGTTGAGTAGAGGAGGACATGGCCTCTGACACGCCCGTGTCATAGGGTGTGTGCCCTCATTTTTCGCAAAATGGATTTTCATCGAACGCTCGCCAGCTGCTCACCCGAGCAGGACACGCCCTGGGACATGCCTGTGTCCCAGGCCGTATCACCCAACATTTTCCCAATCCTGTGATTTGGGGTATTACAACCCTCCTCTCCTTACAAAAATTTCATCCCCGAAATTTGCACACAGGAAGGAAAGTAAACACATGATATTCTATTCCATAAACATTTCATACAACTTGCCCCGCACTGCATAACAGTTACACAAAGTGCTCGGAAAATTCAGCTCGCATGGCCTGCTCTCGCTCCCATGTTAGCTCCTCACGACCACAGTTGTCCTACCGGACTTTGACCATCCCGATTGTCTTGTTCCGCAACTGTTTATTGACACGATCCTCGATCTGAATAGGCCTAACCTTCGTCGTTAGCCCATACTCCACCGGCACACAATCAGTCTCGATCGCTTGAGCTGGATCTTTGACGGCCTTCTGAAGCACCGAGATGTAAAACACATCATGTAATCCACCCAAGTCTGTTGAAAGAGCTAGCAGATATGCAGCTTCCCCAATTCGCTCCACCACTTCAAATGGACCAAGATACCTCGGGCTCAACTTTTTCAGTCGCCGAATCCTGGACACGCATTTGAAGGGTTTGATCTTCAAATATACTTAGTCGCCCACCGCGAACTCCACGTTCCGGTGCTTGGCGTTGTAGTATTTTGCTTGACGATCGTGGGTTATCAGTAGCCGCTCCTGGATAGTGCGTATCGTCGAGTTCGCTTCCTCGACTTCGTTACACCTATACACATTGGATTCACCTGCTTCTGCCCAAGCTAACGGCGTACGACACTTCCGACCATACAGAGCTTCAAACGGCGCCATAGCGATGCTCGCTTGGTAGCTGTTGTTGTAGGCAAACTCCACCAGATAGAGATGATCTTCCTATCTCTTCCCAAAATCCAGGGCGCACATGCGGAGCATATCCTCCATAGTCCTGTTGGTCCTCTCAGTTTGGACATCTGTTTGGGGATGAAAGGCCATACTGAACATCAATTTCGTGCCCAACAGCTGATTGACTAGCCTCCAATCATTTGAAGTAAAGTGCCCATCACGATCGCTCACAATGCTACGAGGAACACCATGTAGCCAAACGATCTGCTCCATATAGAGCTTTGCCAAACTTTCCACTGAATCGTCCCATTTGTTCGGAAGGAAGTGCACTACTTTTGTCAATCGGTTGACAATCACCCAGATTGAATCATTCCTGCGCTGCGATCTCGGCAACCCGTGCATGAAATCTATGGAAATATCATCGAACTTCCATTCCGGAATCAACAACGACTTCAAGAAACCACCAGGCTTTTGGCATTCCGCCTTTACCAACGCACAAGTCTGGAATTTGGCTATGTAATGAGCAATGTCATTCTTCAGTACTGGCCATCAGAATAGCTTCTTCATGTCTCTGAACATTTTTGTGCTTCCAGGGTGAATTGAGTACTTCGTATAGTTAGCTTCATACATCAATTCTTCACGCAATTTACCCATACTCAGGATGCACAATCGGCTCTCTTTCTGAAAAGGCCATCATCCCAGGAGAATTTGCCCTCTGGCCCGTCTTTTACGTAGTGTTGGAGACTCTTATCCAGCTCCATTGCTCGTTGAATCCTGTCCGCAAGGTCATATTGCACCTCTGTCCAGTTCAAACATGCATCAGTCGTGAAATTCTTGTCAACACAAGAAATCTCTAACGCTTCCAACTCCTGGATTAGACGTTCAACGTGCCTCTGCAACCAATTGGCCCTCGACGGAGCCCTATGACTCAAGGCATCAGCGACTACATTTCCCTTCCCAGGAGTATAGTGAATCGCAAAGGTATAGTCCCTAAGGAACTCCAACCACCTTCGTTATCGCATATTTATATTTCTGTTATGCTTTTCTCCCCATATCCTAAGCCTGATTTCGGGGACAAAATCTTTTATTTTGTTTATAGGATTTGTAACATCCCGAATCAGGAGAGTTGAGTCAGGAGAGTTGACTTGGGTTCAGGGGAAGTGCTGACACTGGGCAACACGTGTGAAAAAGGAGGAGAAATCAGTCAATCATAAGACATGGGTAGTGACACGAGCGCGTCCCTACCCGTGTGGGAGTGGCCAGCTCTCGAGTCGATGACTCGAGTATGTCCAGAGAAGGACACAGGTAGTGACAGGGGTGTGTCACTACCCGTGTGAAGTGACACGGGTAGAGACACAAGCGTGTCCCTACCCGTGTGCATGTGTGTCGAGTTCGAGATCGAAGAATGACACGGGTAGCGACACGGGCGTGTCGCTACCCGTGTGTGTCGAGTTAAACTCGACAGAGCGTTTCAAGATCGATGAAGTACATGTCGAGATCGACGAATTGTATGACACGGGTAGAGACACGGGCGTGTCCCTACCCATGTGTCGTCCTGTCGAGTTGATTTCATCGAAAGGCATCCAGAAAGGACACGGCCAGGGAAGACGGTCGTGTCATGTGAACCCGGGTTGGGACACGAGTGTGTCCCTACCCATGTCGAGTGTTGAACCGACGCTAAAACCGCCGTTGACGCTTCATCCGAAGCAGGACACGGGTAAGGACACGGGTGTGTCCCTACCCGTGTCAATTTTCATATATAAAGGGAAGTGAAAACCCTAGCCGTTTCCATGCTCATTTCATCCCCTATTTCCAGAGAGAAACTTCTGGAGAGAAGGAAACTGCTGGAGAAAGTCTTGGAGGAGAAGATCCGCCGTCGCCATGAAGGAGAAGATGCCGCCAAGAAGAGTTACACAATCCATGGCCGGAAATAGTGGAAACCCCGGAAATGAGGTGAGCTTCCACCCCTCTCAATTGGTGCTAGATCTATAGTTATCTAGGCGAGATGTCAACTCAAAAGAGTCTAGACTTGCGATATGGTGATTTCTCTAGGAAGAGGCCGTCCTAGGGCTTGTACTCTAGGGCTAATTGTGTTTTCAACCTCTCCAACCTTCTATGCGAAGATGGGGGATGGTTTTGTGAAGAGTAAAGGCCTCATAAGGGTAAATAAGGGAGGAGGAATTTCTTGTGTGATTTTGGAAGACCGACTCGAGGAGGAAGATGAACCGATGCCGTTCATTCCTCTTTAAGATGCGTGCAGAATCGGTGTTCTGCGCGCAGCGATCTCCTTGGTCATTTTCTGATGTGATATGGCCAGATCTGGAATTTTGACAAATCATGAAAGTTGAAGCCCTTGATAATACCTTTCCAACGAGTGGTTGCACGCCTTAATGTGAAGTCTGTAGCCACAAGAACATCTAGACGAATATGACATCCGATAAATCCTGCATGCAGAAATTGTGTTCTGTACGCAGCAGACTTTAAGGCTGATTTCAAGTATGATACCCTTGAATCTGGGTTGTGGTCTGAACATAAACATTGTAGCTCATGGAAAGACCTTTCCATCGACAGGTTACACGCCTTCACCAGATTCCTGTAGCTCCGGGAATCGCCGGTTGAAATTGCTATCCAGATTTATTCTGCACTTAAATTCTGAATTTTTATATAATATGGATTTGGATTCGGTGAAATTGATGTTGCAAACTAACTCAAGATTTTGGTGAACTATTTTATGTTAACCACCGTGGTGCTATGAATGATGAAGATTATTAATTGGATTTCATATAAATTAATTGTGAAGCAAGCTTACTTAAATGAAATGACTAGATACAAATTGGTAAATTATTATTTATGCGCATCATGCTTGTAATATGTTGAAATCATTTGGAATGACAAATAGAAGGATAAACCATGGTCATGAGTATGTATGATGGTTAGAATGAAATGTAGTAGTCCAATACTTAGAGCGTAGTCCCCCTACGGGTAGTATTGTGGAGGGATGTAAGTGCGGTGTTGGCCGTCACTAGTTGAGTTAATGTTGAAATGAGGTATAGATGGACGGTTGGGTTTGGTCCTCGGTGTTCACGTCCAGGGCTCCTTTCGTGTCGAGTGGATGGTTGGGTTGTGTCCTCATGCTTACTTCTGAGGCCCCTTTCATGCCACGGTGTTGTGGAATTTGCATATGGTGTGAGTCGACACGCGGTGTCGTAATCCTGGGTTAAGGATAGTGTGGCAGGTCCACGGGCTCGCCGATCGTCACACCGACGGGAGTTGATAGTTAGACTTTGGGAGGTTGGGCTTGGTCCTCGGTGTCTACGTCCCGGGGCTCCTTCCGTGCCAGGTGAATGGTTGGGCTTGGTCCTCGTGCTTACTTCTGAGGCTCCTTCCGGGTCACACAAGGTCAGTTCGTGGCTTGGTCCTCGGTGCACATCTACCCGAGGCTCCCGATGGGCCATAGTAAGCATGGTCTTCGCTGTTGTGTTCTTAGCGTTGAGGTGTATGGACTCCTAGGTTAAGTAATGTGTATAACCGCCTAGTAGTAGAGATGCCCGCTCTACTGTCACCGCCTGGCCACGGCGGCTGACGCTTGAGAGGTTAGCTACCCGCTCGAATAGTGGGAACTATAGTCTGTGTCGACATAGCGATTGCATGTGTGTGAGCATGGGTGAGTCATTGTATTGCATACAAACCATTGCATAGCATTGCACAACAAGACCCTCATCGTATAAGTTTGTATGGGCACTCTTATACGATGAGTTACTTTTATGTAACCCTATCCTTAACTTATAAGCTTGTATGGGCATCCTTATAAGTTAAGTTACTTTCCTGATGTAGATACTTGTACTTGATGGTTTGTTATTGTTTATGTAAAACTGCTAGATTATAATGCTATTAATCTTATTTTACCATGACCACCGACTTGTACTTGTTATACCATTTATTATACTTGTACCCTTGTTCCTTTCTCCGCCCGGTGTCGAGGAGTCGCCGGGGGAGCGGATATGAAACCACTTAGTATTTTCGACTAACGATTGCTACGTCTTCCTTTTTATGAGGTCACCCCACAGGTAGAGCTGTCGCAAACTTTGCAGCAGGACAGCCAGGCCAGGACGACAGGGCCTGATATGACGATGTCGTCACTACCGTCGGTTACGGATGTGAGTGTTGTGAGATTTTGATGTAGCCCATTTGGGCAATTTTATAGCTGTACTCTGATATGGTAGAAGCATATTTTAGCTTTTCTATTTGTTGTACTATTTTGACATTATTGCTTGGTGTGGATTTGACTTCTCTCTCTCTCTTTATATTATGTTTGGGTTGGCATGTATATATTGATATTGGTTGTAGCTTGCGGAATAGGCGTCTTGTGGTACAGGTTAGCCCGTGTGCTAATGCTACCGCAAGGCGGCTGTTCCGGGCATAAGACCCCCTTCGTGCCGTGTTTTGGGATCTGGGAGGGGGGTCTTACATGTGCACACACCCCTTAAAAGAATTCGACCATGAATTCTAATAAGGGAGACTGACACCAGAGTCTCATACCAATTTTGTAACATTCTCGTTCGTCACATAGCATATAACAGAAGATCCGGTCCAGGCCCGACGCCATATACTACGGACAGTCAAGTGAGTTACTAGTTGAAACCATCAACTTTGTAAATGCAACCTATCACATAGATCATTCTAGCGGAAGTACTTTAACGGTTAACAGGAACCCAACCAACTGAATGTCCAATAACATAAAGGTAGGAATGAATAATAAATACCCAAATAGTCTTGGCCTTGAGGCCTTATATTGTTCAACTTAAATTAAATTATCTTGCTTACATCGGCACGCAGGCCGGCCACACATGAACAATAAAAATAAACAGGTAATTTTCTTTGTCCTTCAAAGGACAGCTTATCATTCCTGGGCTCCAACTCGTTGTTTCCTTCTTGGCTCGGCTACACTTGCACGAAACATTCCACTGCATAATGGCAAACAATAGTAACGGTCAGCATTAGCCGACCAAATTATAACAACCCCACCCCTCACTCGGGGTGGTGGTGCTCCTTCCCTGTAGGAATTAGTATAATTATATATTGGGAATTAAAACGTGCAACTTAAGCACCATTCGCCATAGATGTTGGCGTAAATGCCCAAAGCCCCGTGCTCTCAGGGCATATTCTTCGTGCACAGGACCACAAGGCTCGCACCACCGTTCTCTATGACGGTCAACAACATTTGAGCTTTCAATCTCACAAGGGCCAAGGCCAGAAAGAATGCCCCAGTTCTATGATAAGTCATGTGTTTTACACATTGACCACTCCAAGTCCACCGACATTGGGGAGGGTAAAGTTAAGCTACATCCCGTGCTCAAATCGTCCAGCTTGCATGCCTGTCGCGGGTAAGCATCCCCTTTCCCTTTTCTGCATGATCCATAATTCTATAAGTATCTATTGGAACCCTAGTTCGGATTTGGGCAAGGATTACTATTAGGATGATTTGATTGACCCAAAATATATAGTCATGGGTCATAGGTTTGCTTACAGGTTTGACTCAGAAGAGTTCAAGAGAATTGCTGAAAGAATTCCAGGAAAATCTAGATTTGTCAAAGGCAGAAAATCAATTCGCCGATAGTCAAACTCAGGTCGACGAACTCTGAGTTCCCTCTCTGAGTTCAGGTCGACGAACTCTGATCTCAAGCAAGAAGTTCATCTCGACGAAATCCAGCTGAGCTCGACGAACTCCGGGCTCAGGTCGACGATTGCAGAACCCAAGACAGATTCTCAGCTCGAAGAAATGGAAGCTGAGCTCGACGATCTGCGAGCCAAGATCGGCGAATTCTGTGCAGTTTTCAGGCAGATGTTTTACAGTTGACAGAATTAATTAAGTCAATTATAACTCTCATATTTAATGAAAATAGCCGTTGAAAGGGAACATTAAATGTGGGTTGTTTCAGAAGATTAATTCTGAATTAATTCACAAAGAATCTTCTACTCTCTCAGGAATACTTCAGCCATTATCAAGATAAATGAATTCAAATGTTTGAATTTAGAACCAGAGAATAACAAGATAGATAGAAAGCAGTACAGAAAAAGAGAGAAGGCTTTTCTTTTACAAACAAGGAGGAACTCTTCATCAATCAAGATATTCATAGAGTTCTTCATCTGCTTCAGGCTTTCAAGAGACACAAATCAATATCAGTCTAAAAAACTTGCAGGAGATCATCATCAATCTGAAGGCCTACACCCTAAAGCAAAGCTTCCTTCTTTCCTGAACCATTCAACATCTCAGGGGTAGCTTTGACATCTTCAAATCCAATAGTCTTCTCTCAATGATTTGAGACAGAGAAGACAACATCATTTCTTTTCCGTTTCCTATGTACAGGGTTTTTACTCCCTTCAAAAGTAAACTCTTGGTGGCAGGGCACTTGATCAAAAACCTGTGTGTTGGTTTTTTGGCACCTGATCAAAAGCCTAAAGGGTTGTGAGATCTCCCTATAAATAGATCATGTGGTGGCAGTCACCTGATCAAAAACCTAATAGTGGATTACTACTATGGTGGTAGAAGAGTGGATGTACCCAAGTTTAGGGGAACCACTATAATCCTTGTGTTTTCTTTGTTGTTTGCTCTCTTTTCTTTATTTTTGTGTTGTGCTTACTCTTTTATAGAGCATATATACTTAATTAGAGTAAATATTATCTATCTCCTAACTTTCAATTGGTATCAGAGGAGGGTTTTCTTGGCTGTACAGGCTAACACCTGAACCAAAATGATCTGATAGATCTTATAGTTCTTAAGAGTTTATCATGGCACAAGATGAAGAGTTTTCAAGCACCAGACCTCCTATGTGCAATCTAAATAAGCTTGCACTATGGAAGATAAGGATTAGGCTTTACATGAACTCTTTTGATAAAGATATTTTAAACTCCATTTTGATAGGTCCTTATCAATCAGTGGAAACAACAAGCATCAATGTTGTTCCATCATCTCAATGGACAGATGCTTAGAAAAGTCTAAAGATTACTGATGTATAAGCAATGAACATTCTTGTACAATCAATGTCTGATGACATTTTTCAGGAAATTGCTGAATGTTCATCAGCAAAAGATATGTGGGACTCCCTCACAGCAATGATTGTTGGATCAGCTAAAGAAAGAAACTTTGAATCTGAAACTTGGAGTGAATCTGAAGCTTCATCCTGTACAACTAAAGATAAAGAAGAGTCAAGGGCAAGAGAATTTTGCCTAATGGCAATAAATACATCTTGCAGCAACCCTGATGAAGAATCAGACTCTGATGAAGAATCAGAATGTGAATCAGAAGAGGATCGGGTAATTTCTTCCTTTGATTTCTCTTCAGAACATTTTAAAGAATATTTTAAAATCCTATGTACAGATTTAATTCAATCTGATAAAGGAATAAAACTTCTCAGAGAGAAAGTAAATAATTTATCTTCTGAAAACATAAAATTGAAAGAAGATTTAAAAAAATACTTCTGAACAAATAGCCTCATTAGAATCAGTTAAAGGCAAACAAAAGTTAATAGATTTAGACAAGATAACTTAAGTTTTACCAAATCAAACTAAAAATCTTCAGAAAATTTTTGTTCAATATAATTCGTCGAACCAAGCTCGATGAAAACAACACCATTCGTCGAACAAAGCTCGATGAACTATAAATAGAGATTTTCATCTTAACTAGACAGGAATTTATACTCGACGAAATTAATATGATTTGTCGAATAGAGGTCGACGAAAGTGGAATAGAGAAAATAATTTCTATTATTCTCTGAGAAGAGATCGACGAAACCACTACCATTCGTCGAACTCAGTTCGATGAAATTACCTTAATTCGTCGAACTCAAAATTTCACAACAGAAATTTGTATTCTCTTCAAAATTATAATCAAACTCAAAATTTTATAAATCCTTTTACCTAGTGGTTCATCCCTTTTAGGAAATTTCATCCACTATGTTATAAAAATCAACCTGAGTGTTCTTTTATTTCTAATTATTATAAAAGAGAACCAGGACCCAAGGTAATATGGGTCCAGAACTCCTAACCTCTTCTTTTCAGGAAAAGAACTACCTTACCACAGAGGAACAAGGGTATGTGATAGTAACCAAAAGCTATAGTCTCAGTCAATATAGAGGTTACAGTAGTAGCTGTATATGGGGAGATTGTTTAGAAAGCTGCAGCAGTAGAGGGAGATTGTTTATTTTATAAAGGGGAAATTACTTAAGAGGTTACAGTAGTCAGCAGTTCAATTATTCAGAAAATTAGAAATTGATTCAGATATGCTGAAATAGGTTCAGTTGAAGATAAGCAAAAGGGCAGCTGATAACCTTAACAGATTCTTTTGCAACTGCTCCTTAGTTTTTAATTATGATCTAAAAGCTTTGTTGTCTTATTTTATTTCTCAAAGAACCTTTATACATCCGCTGAAAAAATTTTATAATTCAGGCAGATTATTTTGCTTTGTATTTTATTTGCTTTTGTGTAAATAGTGTCCTCACCCAAATAGGGGGAGATTGTTGGAACCCTAGTTCAGATTTGTGCAAGGATCACTATTAGGATGATTAGATTGACCCAAAATGTATAGTCATGGGTCATAGGTTTGCTTCCAGGTTTGCCTCGGAAGAGTTCAAGAGAATTGCTGAAAGAATTCCAGGAAAATACAGATTTGTCAATGGCAGAAAATCAGTTCGACGATAGTCGAACTCAGGTCAACGAACGTCGAACTCAGGTTGACGAACTCTGAGTTCCTTCTCTGAGTTCAGGTAGACGAACTCTGGTCTCAAGCAAGAAGTTCAGCTCGACGAAATCCAGCTGAGCTCGACGAACTCCGGGCTCAGGTCGACGATCGCAGAACCCAAGACAGATTCTCAGCTCGACAAAATGGAAGCTGAGCTGACGATTTGTGAGCCCAGATCGACAAATTCTGTGCAGTTTTCTGGCAGATGTTTCACAGTTGGCAGAATTAATTAAGGCGATTATAACTCTCATATTTAATGGAAATAGTCGTTCAAATGCAACATTAAATGTGGGTTGTTTCCGAAGATTAATTCTAAATTAATTCCCAAGGCATCTTCGACTCTCTCGGGAATGCTTCAGCCATTATCAAGATAAATGAATTCAAAAATTTGAATTCGGAAACAGAGAATAACAAGATAGATAGAAAGCAGTGCAGAAAAAGAGAGAAGGTTTTCCTTTTATAGACAAGGAGGAACTCTGCATCAATCAAGATATTCACAGAGTTCTTCATCTGCTTCAGGCTTTCAAGAGACACAAATCAATATCAGTCTAAAAAGCTTGTTGGAGATCATCATCAATCTGAAGGACTACACCCTGAAGAAAAGCTTCCTTCTTTCCTGAACCATTCACCATCTCAGTTGGAGCTTTCACATCATCAAATCCACTAGTCTTCTCTCAGTGATTTGAGACAGAGAAGACAACAACATTTCCTTTCCCTTTCCTGTGTACAGGGTTTTTACTCCCTTCAAAAGTAAACTCTTGGTGGCAGGGCACCTGATCAAAAACCTATTTGTTGGTTTTTGGGCACTTGATCAAAAGCCTAACGGGTTGTGAGATCTCCCTGTAAATACATCTTATGGTGGCAGTCACCTGATCAAAAACCTGATAGTGGATTCCTACTAGGGTGGTAGAAAGGTGGATGTACCCAAGTTTAGGGGAACTAATATAATCCTTGTGTTTTTTGTGTTGCTTGCTCTCTTTTATTTATTTTTCTGTTGTGCTTACTCTTTTATAGAACATATATACTTAATTAGAGTAAATAAGATCTATACCCTAACTTTCAGTATCCTAGGCTAGCACTCATGGCTACTGAAGTTAAGCAACTTAAGCTCATGCTCCACAAAATGGCCCCCATGTCATCGAGGGTTAGGAACCCACGGCCTCCAGGTCCTACAAGACGGGCTCCATCAAATGGCCACAAGGTTTCCAAGAAATAGGCCTCAACAAACAATACAACACTCATTGGGAGCTATCGCCAGCGGTAATGCTATCGCCACGTGGTAGGGGAAAGACTATCGATTCTTATCCAGACTCTGGTGTTTTCCTGGAGACTACATCCAGTACTCTCAACACAGCCAGCTGCACATCTCGTGACTCCTAAATCTACGCAATAACCACAGAGTCTTCTCTAGCATACAAAAGCATACAAACATCAACAATCCAGACCAACTTGTCAGGATGGGCTTCACACAACATGCATATTCCGTACTTCGATTCCAGATCTAAATGCAAAATTAACGTGGATACACGGATCTAACCGTTGGGAGAACCACGTCCACGTGTTCGTGGAGTGTCTACCCTTTAATGCCAAAAAGAAGGACTTCACATGTCCAAGGAAGAGGATCGTTACCCTAGAAGTCCGCTTCGGCACCATGTAAGAGATTTTAACCAGATAAATACGACCGCTATGGATTTGCCTCCGTAGATTTGAACTCGTCTTGCAAATCCGAGTTCCGAATCACTAACAGCAGTGAGATCTTCCCTCTCTGGTGCTGCTTCTCCTCCTCCAAACGTCCAGCCTATGTTTCTCAAACTCCAAAACAATAAAGTCAAAATGGCCAAACCAATACTATAAACAGAGCTACCGCCACGTAGTAACTAGCTACCCTCGCGAGGTACCGCCAATCAATGCATCGATTCGTGTGCCACCGCCCAGGCCCTCCAACCACAGGCCAACACATGCCCACGCCGTTACATCTTTGTTATTGTCGCGCGATAGTATGCTAGCTCCTCATGGTAGCTGGGGACGGTTATGACACGACCGCTCCCGATACCTCCATGTGATAGTATTACTGCCATGCGGTAGAAATACGAGAGCTTCGACAAAGAAATTACAAAGCTAATGTTTGTAGTATCATTACTGCTGGGCAATAGCTTCCTGAGAGGTTGGCTAAGTAAATGGTTAATGCCACACAATAAGAACCTACGACCGCGCGGTAGTTTAGGCATTGAGTCACCTCGCCTCACTCAATGCTCTCTACACCTGGCGCTACTGCCATGCAGTATCAGCCTACTGCCACGCGGTACCCTCTCTTCTTGCCTACAAAATTTTGGGGTGTTACACACTACTAAGCCTAGGCCTCCATATGCCTCAGCGCTAAGAACACAACAACGGATCTCCCTGCGTACTGCAACTCGGAAGAGGTCTCGGGTAGATGTGCACCAAGAGCCCAACCCAACTGACCTATCTTTGTGGCACGAAAGGTGCCAATAGGAGAGTGTCACCACAAGACCAAGGCCAACCATCCACTTGGCACGGAGGTTGCCCCGGGAAAAAGCAACGAGGACCAAGGCCCACCATCCAAAGTCTATCTGTCAACACCCGTCGGTGTGATGACTGGCGAGCCCGTAGACCTGCCACACTATCCTTAACCCAAGATTATTACACCGCGTGTCAACTCACACCTCATTCAATTTCACATTAGGGAATCAAAATTAAAAATACTCTCGATTGATGTCCATAACTTATCCTCTAGCGATCCTCAAAACATTACATAGGTTAATTAGTAAGAGGGGAAATGACTTAGGCCCCATATTGGATAACTTGAGCCTTGTAAACCCAAAACCTTTAACATGATACCCTTTCACACCCAATTTGAACCTAATCCCCATCCTTTTGATGCTCTACCACCAAAATTCACCAAGGCCAAATCATTACCTATTAGCACACCTATCATTGAGACCTTCTTGGAATGAGTTTGTTCAGAGTGATATGTGGCCTGAGTGTGTGTACACTTGCACCCACCTGGAATGATCCCTACTATGAACCCAAACCCTAAAAAAAAGAGAGAATACATAGTGATATGTGCCCTGAGTGTGTGTATACTTGCACCCACTCGGAATGATCCCTACTATGGTCCCTTGGTTAAGAACAATAAAAGTTTGGAGTATCTTTCAAAAAAAATAAAAAATATGGGAAGTAGGCTAATTGCAAAGTCTGGGGGTGCTTTTATAACACCGATGTATGTTAAGGAATATACAACAAAAGGCTCAATCGTGATTTAGGTGTGGAAAACCCATCGCATTTATCTTTGATTACCTTGCCTATAATATTCTATCCTAAGCCAAAAGGGGTACACCATCATACAAGTCCTAAGGATCTGACCTTACTGAGTCTAACTAAGTGTCATGGAGAGGACGTAAAAAGGGTAAGCTCGTGACCGTCAATATGGGTACTTATAAGTTTTGAAATACTAATACATATCTTATAGAGATTGTTATTTTCTCCTCATATTTGTTGTAGATGACTATACTCTTATTTCTAAAAATGAGTGAGAGATAGTTAACAGATATATTGGAAGAATTTTAAGACTATGTTATATTTAGAAAAGTCTACAAAACTAATTCCTATGTGATTACATCATCAAAGTTCTCTTAAATTCATCGCAACCAGTGTGCGGAGGAAAAATTATTTAATGGTAACCCAAGTGTTTGAATTAGTTTGCTTAGGGACAAGCAAACATCTAAGTCTGGGGGTATTTGATGAGTGTGATTATGATAGGCTTTTTACTATCATAATTGTAATCATGTCGGTTATTCCTACCTCATTTTGTAGTAATTTTGCAAGAAAAGTCTAAGAATTGTTTTATCATGATTAGGAGAGCACAGTTAGGATCTTTGTTACTCCTTATATTGAGTTTTCTAATTTATTACGTCACTTTTATATGCAGGTAGCGCCAACCAGTGGAACTAAAAGTCTTAGAGCAAACAGAGGAGTTCACGGAGTCAACATGGCTGATGATAGGACAAATATTTGGCGCACACGGGTGGACACACGACCGTGTGCCTACCCGTGTCCTATGCACCCTGGAGTTGAAGAAATTGGATGCAGGAGATAGAGACTCATACGGGTAGGAACACGCCTGTGTTCCTACCCGTGTCATATTTGAACACGACTACCGACCAAACCGTGTCTGAAGAACTTGAAGAACCACATGTCGTGTCAGTACCCATGTCATCTGACATGCCCCACTACCAGACACGCCTGTTCGTGGGGAACCGCCTAGGAACTGTCCATACGGCCTGACACACGGCTGTGTTGGAACTTGTATCCGACCTGTTTGCAAAGGGACTATATATTTCCTGTAGAAAAATTAGTAGAGAACTTTTGGATCATTCTGGGATTGGAGAACTGCTGAAGCCCGAAGTGGAGCATCCAAGAGAAGGAGGATTGAAGGGTATTTTGTATGTATTTTTATCTATTCATTAATCCCTTTTCATCTTTTCGTTCTCTTGGTGATTCAACTTTGTTTATTATTTTAATTTGCATGAACATATATTTGAACAATTTGTTAATCATGTTTCGCATGGTTTACATCAAATTTGTAGTATTTTATTCGTATGTATGCTTACGAACAAAGATCTTAATCCTAACTATGAATTTCTTATTTGTCTTACATGAATTGCAAATCTCTAGATTGAGAAATTAGATGTTTGTGATGAAATTTACATGTTCATAGTTTGGTGTGAGATCTTTTTATAATTCGAATTTCATGATCGAGAGATATGTTATTTGGATAATTAGAATACGAATAAATGAATTCATGATATTTTAGAGATAGGATTTCGCGGGTTTATGTAATAGACAGGGTGTTTTATTCAATGCAAATTTGAGTATTGTAAATTGTTCGAGAGAAAATTTACTAACTTAGATTTAGGATTTGAATTGCTCGAGAGAGAATTTGATAAATATTTACCATTTACAATTCAACAAATTTGATAGTCTTATACTTTCATGATTAAATAGAATTGAGTGAATGAATGAATATTTTCATGTAATTGCTCATAAGCGTTCGGGTTGTTATCATGTTCAATCTTCCAATGCTGATTT
Organism: Platanthera guangdongensis; assembly: GCA_039583875.1. Lineage (NCBI taxonomy): Eukaryota > Viridiplantae > Streptophyta > Magnoliopsida > Asparagales > Orchidaceae > Platanthera > Platanthera guangdongensis. The sequence continues at coordinate 113,898,659 of CM077163.1, forward strand.
ATCCAATAGTCATAGTTAGGTTAATTTAGGTTAGAAATCAATTTTACTTATAGGTACGATAATAGAGTGAGGATGAGTACGAATACTTGAAATGGCCCTATGGAATACGACACGAGATGTAGATTTCTCCTGTACTATGATTGATAGGTGCACTTGCCTGAATGTTAATTCAATCTAGCTTATGCACATCTACATAGTTATACTAGAATGTAGAATGAAATCGCATTGAGTTATTACTTGTTAGCAAAGCAATCATCAGTTCTCTGGTTTTTGTTATTGTGATTTTTGAGATTGGGTAATTCTTCTGTGGTTTGTTTGTTATTGATAATTTCCTTACCCTTAGCAGATACAAATTTAATGGGGGTTGATAAAATGTTATTCTTAAGAATGGGGGGTAAACTTGATGATGCACCCAAGCCTAGTTTGCATTTAGTCTGGCATTGACTGTGCTTGTAAAGTCCATCAGCTTAAGGCTTCTCCCATTGAGAGATTTCTCAAGTTATTTGGCCTCACATAGTTCTGTTTTCAAGGAGTTAATTTTTTCATTAGCTAATGTTAGTTATGCTGTTACCTTGGTATTTTCAGAAATGATGTTTTCCTGATTTGATAATTTTTCCCTAAGTGTTTTGATTTCCCTTTCAGAGTTTATTAAATCAATACACATGGTTTTAAATTCAGATTTGAAAGCATCAGAAGTATAGTCAAAGGATAAGAGTACCTGATCAACCTCTGTTTCTGAAGCTTCTTCTTTGTTAGATCCTTCTTCTTCTGATTGGCTTCTGGAGGCATCTATGGCCATGAGACAGACTTCTTTGGCCCTTGCCTCTTTTTCTTCTTCACTGGAGCTGGAAGATGTGGATTCATCTTCAATTTCACTCCAGCTTTATACTACAAAACCATTCTCTTTCTTCTTGTATTTGCTAGAAGAAGGCCTGCTGCTTTGTTGTCTTCTAGAATCCTTTTCTCTTCTCCTTTCTTTCTTTTGATATTCTGGGCACTCTGAAATGAAGTGTCTAGGTGTCCTGCAACCAAAACAAACTACCTCTTTAGTAGGAGTTTTGTCATACCTTGGCTTGTCATCCTTCCTGGATAACTTTCTTCTGAAATCTTTCCTTGCCATTTTATAAAATCTCTTGGCAAAGAGACTCATCAACTCTTCATTGACTGTTGTGGATTCAGATTCTTCAACAACCATGAATGCTAGGTTATATTCCTTCCTTGCTGGTGGAGGTGTTCTTTGCTCAGCTACTTCTCTGGATTTAATGAGCTGCTCATAAGATTTGAGCTTTCCTAAGAGAGATTCTATGGAAATCTCATTTAGGCTCCTGGCCGCCTTGATTGTCCAGATTCTTGAATCTCATGAGCTTGGGAAGCACATGAGGATTTTGTATTTCACCTCAGTGAGGGTTATGTCCTTGTCCAAGGTTTTCAGCTCATTTATGATTGATGTCAGCCTGTTGTACATGTCTGCTACAGATTCTATTTCCTCCTTCTTGAAGTTCTCATTTTGTGATATGAGATTTGATCTTCTGTCTTTTCTTTCATCAGCAGATCCAGCCACCATTTGATTACGGGAATCCCAAATGGCCTTGGCTGATGTGCATTCAACCACTTTCTGGAAGATGTCATCTGACATTGTTTGTGCCAGAATATTCATGGCTTTGGCATCAGCAACTTTAGCTATCTTTGGAGCTTCAGTCCACTCAGGTGGTGGTACTGCTTGAGTGCTTGAGGTTGTTGTAGATGTAGATTGTTGAGGAGGACCTGTCAAAATGAAATTGTAGATGTCTTTATAAATATAGTTCATGTATAATTTTATTCTTGCCTTCCAGATGGCAAACCTATTTAGGTTGCACACTGGAGGTTCGATGCTTGCATAATCTTTGTTCTGTGTCATGCTGTTAATATAAATCCAATAGAAGTAAAAGTCAAATCTAACTCTGGATCTTTTGGTTCAAGGGTTAGCTTGTACAACCAAAGGAAACTTGCTCTGATACCAATTGAAAGTAAGGGTTAGATCTGAAATACTCTAGAGGGGGGGTGTATAAAGTATTTAGGGTTTATAAAACTTTTTGCTAATTAACAAATCAGCCATAAGATAATTCAATCTATCACCGGTGCTGCAGAAATTAAATTAAATTAAATACCACAAACACAGCAAATCTAAGCCACACAGCCACATCAAGAACAAAAGAAAAGGTGCAACCAGACAACACAAGAATTTTATAGTGGTTCCCCAACCTGGGTACATCCACTCTTGTACCACCCTAGTAGGAATCCACTCAGGTTTTTGATCAGGTGACTGCCACTAATGAGCTTTTGATCAGGTGCTCAAAAACCAATTCTCAAGTCTTTTGATCAGGTGGCTTGCAACCAGGAATAACTTTTGAAGGGAGTTAAGAACTCGTTATACAGTAGGGGATGAGAGAGTGATTATGTCTTCTCTTTCTCAAATACAACTGAGAAGACTTTAGCGGATCTTGATTTTGACAAAGCTCCCCCTGAGATATAGATTTGTTCAGGAAGGATGGAGCTTTGCTTCAGGGTTAGTAGGTCTTCAATGTTTTAGGCTTGACCAGCAGGTATCTAGGAGCTTCTTGACTGATATAGTAATTGTTGTACTTTGAAGAATCCTGGGATGAAAACAAAAGAAGACTCTTGATTTAAATGGTTGTTCTTCTTCTTCTTTAGCTTGCTGTTCTTTCTCTGGTTAGGGGCTAGGGCTTCTTGTTCTCTATTACTGTATGATTGTTGTCACTCTTTTTTGTGCTCTGCTTGTACTCCTGAGAAGAAGGAAGAAAACCCTTATTATTGTCTTGTGTGTGCTCTCTTGGAAGGAAGAAGAAAAAAAAAACCTTTTTATATTTCCTGTGAAATCTTTCTTCTGAATTTTGAATTTCTTCCTTTATTTAATGCTGACGGCCTGAAGAATATTTGCATTGATTGATTTGCCCAACTGTCCCATGGAAAAATGGCAAGCAATAATCCTGATGAAATTCATAATCAATGATGCGTCTAACGGTAATATTCCGAGAATATTTAGCATTGATTACTCAGGAATTGTTGCAATAAAGTAAGGACAGAGGAAGGAAAATATCTAAGTCTGGAACTTCACAGAAATTGTTGAGCAGAGAACAGAATTCGTCGACCTGTATCCAGAGTTTGTCGAGCTGAGAAGTCAAGTTCGTCGATCAGATAGTAGTTGTTCGTCGAGCTGAGATCCAAGATCGTCGACCTAAGAACAGATAACTGCTTTCTCTATACCCTTGTCAATTCTGCGCATCAAGATCGTCAAGCTTAGAGTATAATGTAACACCCCCTATCCGTCACATAGCATATAGCAGTAGGTCTGGCCTGGGCACGATGCCATATACCACAGATAGACCGGGCGGTTACTCAATGGAAACCATCCAACTAATATCAATGTCCTACACAGAGCATTCTAGCAGATGAAATTTCAATGGTTGCATTAATAAAGAACCCAACACGAGCATGAATGTCCACTAACAAGCCACGGAATGAACGTACAAATACACAAGTACAATGACCTTAAGGCCTTAAAATTGTTTACTCAAATAGAAGTGTTTTCCAAACCTCGGCACGCAGGCCGACCATCCATGAATAAAAGAAAACACTAAGCATTAGGCCTTCGAGGGCCAGTAGAGCAAGTTAGGCTTTACCCCGCTATTTACCGCTTGGCTCCGCAGCACCTGCAAGTACAATCCATCGCAACGGTGGCAAACCAAAGCAATGGTCAGCAATGCTGACCAAATTATAACGATCCCGCCCCCAACTCGGGGCGGCGATGCTCCTTCCCTGCACTTTATTAACATAACCAAGCAGTATATATATACATTGCATCATAATCGTTGGCATGCACGGCCACATGCCCCATGCACTCAGGGCACATTCTCGGTGAACCGGTCAATGTCACGTCAATTTAAACCAAAGACACCGCAGTCTCACCACCGTCACTTTGACGGCCAAACTATGAGCATTTTGTCTTCCCGACATGGGTCACGTCAATTTAAGTCATAGACCGCCGAAGACCCTCATCTATGCCAACGACTCACACCAAACGACATAGAACGAGTACGGTTCCGCCTAACCCGTGCTCACATAGCAACGACAATTTAAGCCATATGCGGGGGTCAAACTTCTCCGAGTGTCATTTCCGTCACACAGTTCACATAACCCGGTTATGTTCAAGTTGGCTCCCAGGCCACCATGTTGGCAGAATCACGCATCTGCCCAGTTTTTCGGGTGCACCTTGGAGTTAATCCCCAAGGCTCCCGACTGCAATCTACCGCGTAGAAAACCCAAAAAACAACCAATTGCACGGAGTCTTCTCCGGCCATTTATGCAATGCAACATCACTGATCCAGACCAATTTGTTCGGGTAGGCTTCACACATCATGCTTATATCCGTTCTGGATTATGGACTCTACATGTACAGAATGGGGACTATTCATGTCTACCCGAAAGAACGCCTCAAACTCACCGCAAACTCGCGAGAGCGGGCTTCCGTATGCAAAAGAAGTAGAGCTTCACATGCTCAAGTAAATAATCATTACCCTAGCATTTTTCCTTAGCACCATGGAAATGTAAGAGGATGAAAAGCACCGGAGTCTCCTTGCCTCCATAGATCCGAAGTCAGCTCTCTATTTGGGTCTCCGAAGCTCCGCAGGTGACCGGATCTATGGTTCTTCTTTCTCCTTTGCTCTCCCATCTCTCTAGACTTAGAAAGAGAACCACTCAAGCGAAATGAGGGTTTCAAAGGCCCAATCCCGGGTATATCCAAGCACTAGCAGCCCCCAGCCGTCGGATCCCAAATTAAAGAAATGAATGGCCACGATCCGTAGCTGAAAAGCAAAACCTGGGCCGAACACGGCCTGCGACACGCCCATATCCAGGGCCGTGTCCCTCATTCGCCGTAAAAATGGGCGCGTCTCGAAAAACACACGGGCACCTGACATGCCCGTGTTCGACCTGACACACCAATGTCAGCCAGTACACGCCCGTGTTCCCGGGCATGTTCCTTCGTCAACACAGGACCAACACCAACCCGAGACTCACACGGGTCTTGGACACGCCCGTGTCCAATATGATACGCCCGTGTCAAACACGAACACGCCTGGGCTCTAGGCTGTGTTCACTGTCTCGACACTTCGTCGAGCGCAGTTCATCGACCACCCGACACGGCCTTAGGTACTTGGACAGTGGTTTCTCCAAGCATATGACAGGCAGTAAGGCAAATTTATCCAATTACAATTCCAAGCTAGGACCAAAGGTGATTTTTGGAGATTCAAACAGTGGCCAATCAGAAGGATATGGGACAGTCAAGATTGGGACAGTCACTTTCAAGAAAGTAACATATGTAAGAGGACCTAAACATAACCTAATATCCATAAGTCAATTATGTGATGAAGGTTATCAGGTACACTTTAACTCTACCTCTTGATCTATTATTAATAGTGAAAACCAAACTGTTTTAACTAGACTTAGATAACGCAACATATATCTAGTAGATTTTATTTCTGCCAAAACTGATGTTTATTTACTCAATATCACTAGTAATCAAAATGAGTTATGGCATAAAAGATTAGGCCATGTAAACCTTAAGAATATATCTAGGTTATCTAAAGACAACCTTGTTAGAGGTTTACCTTATGTCCCCTACAAGAAGGAAAGTCTATGCAGGTCTTGTCAATTAGGCAAGCAACCTAAAACTAGTTTCAAATCCATTAATAAAAGTGATTCACCTAGGATTTTGTATTTGCTTCATGTGGATCTATTTGGACCCATTGCAGTACAAAGCCTAGGAGGGAAGTCTTATACTTTAGTGATTGTTGATGACTTCTCTAGATTCAGTTGGATAGCCTTTCTGAGAGCTAAGTCAGATACATTCAAAGTTCTTACAGATTTTCTCAGGACCATACAGATTGAGTTCTCTACTCATGTTGCATTGATCAGAAGTGATCAAGGCACAGAGTTTGAGTCTCTTCTTATGCATGAGTTCAATGAGAAGGAAGGTATCAGGTAGTGCTTCTCAGCTCCTAGAACTCCCCAACAAAATTGGGTTGTTGAAAGGAAAAATAGGACAATCATTGAATCTGCAGGCACATTATTGGCAGATGCTTACATGCCTCTATCATTTTAGGCAGAAGTTGTAAATACTGCTAACTATGTCCTGAATAGAAGTCTTATACATAAGCTGAAAAATAAGACCCCCTATGAATTACTTAAAGGGAAGAAACCTAAAATCTCATACTTTAAAGTTTTTGGTTGCATTTGTTACATTCACACAAATAACAAAAGATACATTAAAAAGTTTGAGGCTAAGCCTGAAGAAGTGATTTTTCTAGGATACTCCCAATTAAGCAAGGCCTATAGGGTTTTCAATAAATCATCCCTTAAAATTGAAGAGTATTTTCATGCATCTTTTGATGAAGCTAACATGTCTTATAAGGAGAAAGAGATTTCTACCAATAACTCTTTGCAGGTTCCACAACTGTGTGAGTCTATGGATGGACTAAACCTTACCCAAGAGGTATCAACCCATCCCACTCCACAGGTTGTTGAAGACAGTGAAGAAGAGATTCAAGTGGAAGTGGCTGAACTTCCCTCAACAGCTAGTACCATTCCTCAAGAGGAATTAATTACAGAAGTTGTTGCTGAACAAACTCCACCAACTGATCTTGTCACACTTAGAGATCACCACAGATCTCAAGTGATTGGAGACATTTCAGCAGGTGTACAGACAAGGCATCAACTCAACCAAGACTTGATGTATGCCTATTTTCTTTCTCAGACTGAACCTCTCACTATCCATGAAGCAGAGCAAGATCCCCACTGGATCATTGCAATGCAAGAGGAACTAAATCAGTTTGAGAGATGTAGAGTTTGGGATTTTGTTCCAAGACCCAATAACTACCCAGTTATTGGAACCAAATAGGTCTACAGGAACAAGTAAGATGCTCAAGGGAACATAGTGAGAAACAAGGCTAGGCTTGTTGCTCAAGGCTACAGGCAAGAGGAAGGAATTGACTATGACCAAACCTTTGCCCCTGTTGCAAGGTTAGAGGCCATAAGAATCTTCCTTGCCTATGCAGCTCACATGAGATTCAATGTCTTCCAAATGGATGTCAAGAGTGCATTCTTGAATGGAGTGCTTCAAGAAGAGGTTTATGTAGAACAACCTCCAGGTTTTATCTCTGTAACTCAACCCACTTTTGTATTTAAATTGCATAAAGCCCTCTATGGTTTAAAGCAAGCTCCAAGAGCTTGGTATGAGACCTTAACAAACTTTCTTTTAGAGCATAAATTTATAAGAGGAACCATAGATAAAACTCTTTTCACTAGAAGTCATAAGGACCAAATTTTGTTAGTACAAATATATGTGGATGACATCATTTTTGGGTCTACTGATCCCAAATTTTACAAGAGGTTTGCTGACCTCATGCATTCCAAATTTGAGATGAGTAGCATGTGTGAGCTTTCCTACTTCCTTGGTCTCCAAGTGAAGTAGCTCCCTGATGGTATCTTCCTCTCCCAAGCTAAGTATGTTAAAGAGCTTATCAAGAAGTTTGGGATGGGTGATGCGTCATGAATGAAAACACCTATGTCTACTAATACTGTTGTGGATTCTGATGCAGTAGGGAAACCTGTAGATTAGAAATGTTATAGGGCAATTGTTGGATCCCTATTATACCTAACAGCTAGCATACCTGATATAATGTTTGTCACATGCCTTTGTGCTAGGTTCCAAGTGAACCCTAAAGAATCTCACCTTATTTTCCTAAAAAGAATTTTGAGATATATAAAGAGTTGTCCTAATATAGGACTCTGGTATCCTGCAGAGTCAGTGTTTGAGTTAACTGGATACTCAGATGCTGACTATGCAGGATGTAGAGTGGACAGGAAGAGTACCTATGGAACTTGCCAGTTCCTGGGTATGAGACTTGTCTCCTGGTTTTGTGAAAAGCAGACATCTGTGTCTACATCAACTGCAGAAGCAGAATACATGGCTGCTGACAGCTGCTGTTCACAAATGCTATGGATACAAAACCAACTCCTAGACTATGGTGTCAACTTAAATAATTCAACATTATTTTGTGATAATACTAGTGCTATTGCTATAGCACAGAATCCAGTTCACAATTCTAGGACTAAGCATATTGAAATAAGACATCATTTCATTAGAGACAATGTAGACAAAAAGAAAATTAACTTAATCCATATTCCTACTGATCTACAGAGAGCAGACATTTTCACCAAGCCCTTGGATGAGAAAACTCATCTGTTCTTTATAAATCAACTGGGAATGATTAATGGAGAAGAGTTAAATTAGTTTCTGTCTGCATTCATTAAATTTTCCAGAGTTCGTCGAACGGAGTTCGACGAATTAAGGAAAGTTTGAGAGATTCTCGTCGAGCGGAGATCGACGAATTCTCTGTGTGGAAATAATTTTCGTCGACCGGAGATCGACGAATTTTGCTTCAGAAGACATTTCGTCGAATGGAGTTCGACGAACTGCTTTTGATTCTTCTGGATGAGATCGACGAATTATATATCTCTAATTTATTTCGTCGACCACAGTTCGAAGAATTGTTTCTTTTTTGTGGAACGGAGTTTGTCGGTTCATATTTTGGAAAAGTTATATCTAGGTTTTCTTCGACCTCCGTCCCGCGCTTTCAGTTCTCTTGCTCTTGATCGACGTTTTCTCTGTGTCTTTTTTGCAGTTCATCAATTTCGATTCTTTCCAACACTCTGACCCCATATTTCTCTATATCTTGGAACTATTAGAGGAACTTCATCTCAAGGATTTCATGATCAGAAGGATTAAACTACATGGAACTGAAATCAGAGAATGGGTATATACATCGTCAGTTTCTGAGGATAATGTTCTGACAGGCAATATCGGGACTACTGCTGTTCCGTTATCTCCCGCAATTATTTCTGAAATATTTGGATTAGTAAATGGAGAAGATGACATGGAAATGGATTCTGAAGAATTCTGTGATATGTTGAAGTTAATGGGGTTCTCTGGAAGCAACCCTAACAAGTTGTTGAAGAAGCAACTGTCCGCCGCCTACCAGTTTCTGACGGACATCGTGGGAAAAATACTGATGGGCAAGCACTCTGCATATGACTACATCACCCGTCACCAATTCCTTATCATGTGCGCGGTAGTTAACAAGAGACATGTCAACTGGGGAACAATTTTCTTTGAGTTGATAAAGAAAAAGAACAGTAAGAAGGAAGTTTGTTTCGGAAGAATCCTGGGGATCTTCCTCCAGGAAAAGGCTGGTGAATTAATGGTATCCCCGACCATTTTCATCAATGCCAGCAAGCGCCTCACCTGCGCCTTGTTTGGTAGATGGGAGAGTACTATCTCCAAGCCCTCCATGGCTTCCTCCTTTTCCATCCCAGCTTCTGAGAGCACCAGGGCTGTGAAGGCCACTCCCCACCCTGCTGAAGAGGTCATTCCATCTCCACCATCTCTTCCAGCACCCCTTCCACCAAAACAGCATACCTCCATGCCTCCTCCACCTCCATCTCCACCTCTAGACATCACTAATATTCCAACACCTCCAGCTTCACCTTATGATACCCATATTCCTACACCTCCTCAGTCTCCACTTCCCCCTCATTTTTCAACCATTCCATCTTACAACATACCCTCAGACACTATCATACCAGATGCCCCCATTCCATCTGTTATTCCTCCTTCCATTCCACCCTCTTCCCCTTCCCAATTTGATCCATCTACCATCATATACTTGCTCACTCCCCTCATCAAATCTCTCATCCAAGAGGCCATTACACCTCTTGTGACCTCTATCCATTCTTTATCAGCCCAGATTTCTACCCTATCTGCTGCCCCCTCTTCATTCAGGGGCCTGGCTCCAGGTATTCCTGAACCCAGGCAGGGGGAGATGCTCTATGATGAAGCAGCAGCAGATGCAGATGCAGAAGCAGCAGCAGCAGATACAGTAGTAGCTCCCTCTACAACAATAGTTTCAGATACAGATACAGATTTTGATTCTGAATTGATTGAGTTGTTTAATTTTATGGATACTGACATTGACTTAGATGAGTTAGTTGAGCAAATAAAAACTGTTGGTGATCTCTCTCTGAATCCCACAGTTAATCTACCAGAATTACTGCAAGTTTTTGATACTGTACATTTGCAGTTTCTTCCAGCAGATTTTACTAAGCCACATTTGGCTATTGTACCCTATACCTCCCCAGTTAGTCCAGTAGTTGCTAAGCAACTCTGTGACAGTTTTGCTATTCCTGCTTTAACTTCAATTTCTGCAGCTAGTCCAGAAGTCATTCCAGAAGATATTTCAGTACCAGTTTTTATTATGGATGACTCTCCTATGCCTGATTTGGATGAGCATATCCTTGTTGATATAGAAGAGGAGAATAAGGCAGTAGCTGAATACTCTATCCCCATTATTTCTGATTCCTGTGTAGTCTCCTCCTCTCTTATTGCTGAGACTCCAGTTCCTGAACCTTCTGCCCCTCCTCCAACAAAACCTGTTATTGATGATAAAGCCTTGAAAGCTTTGGATTCTCTCTATGATAACCCTCAGGGTTATGATAATGAAGAAGATGATGATGATGACTGAGATGAAGATGCTGCCAATAAGAAAAAGAAGATGCTATCAAAGAAAAGGAAGGCTCCTCCTCCCCCAGCTCCTAAGCCTAATCCAAATGATGACACCCCTTATTACATTTTGCATAATGTTACTTAATATAAGGGAATGCCTGCATGGATGTGGCTATCCAAAAACCAGCAGAAGGAAAGAAAGAGAAGTAGGAGATATTCCCCTCCTCCAGTGCACAGATTCAGGAAGGATCCTCCTCCTCCTCCTCCTCCAGCAGCTGGTGCCACTGGCTCCTCTAGCTCTCAGAGATCTGCCCCATGAAAACATATCAGAGACAGTCAGGGAGATCATCTGGAAGCAGCCAGCAGCGGCAGCCATCCTCAGGTAATCAACAACAACAGCATCAGCAGCAGCTGCAACAAACCTCTGAAGTACAGAAAGCTGACAGTCCAAAAAGGTCATACTCTCCTCCAATTCTATTTGAAGATCCTGAAACTACAAATACTGCAAAAATGGTCAGATTCCAGGAGTTAAGTGGCTTATCTCTGATTAATAAAGCAAAGGCTGAAGGCAAAGATGCATCAGGGTTGACAATAATGTCGAAAGTACAGAAAAGAAGAGTTGAAAAGATTTGACAAAGGCAATAAACTGTTTAATTTTGATGACTATATAAAACTCCATCCAGAAGCAGTTGTCCCCAGGGCTATATCATTGAATATTATTGAGGCAGCTGATATGACTATGACAAAGGCTCAGGCTTCAGATCTAAAGAGAGAAATCATCTTCAAAAAGCCAGGAGAAAAGAAAACTGAAGACAAACCTATGCAAAAGAAGTAGTCCTTATTTTATTTCATTTTCTTTCTACATTTGTTTTCAATCTATGCTTTTTGTTTAAACAAATCCTATGTATATATATCTGCTGCATGTGTTGGTAATTCTCTGCTAGATATATTTCCTTTCCTGCTTTGTTTTTCTGGTTGTTTCTGTTTTGTCTCTGTAAGTGACCTCACCCAAATAGGGGAGATTGTTGGATATCTAGTTGATTTGGGCTAGGTTCACTGACTTAGGATGTGACCCAACCTGTAAAGCCAGGGTCAAATTTGTGTCCTAGAGTCTAGGCCAAGTCCTTAGAGTCACCTTCAGATGGACCATCTATCATCAAGACCATCAGAGTCTCCAAACTTAGAAGATTTCAAGACTAAGTCAAATGAGTTCGACGTTCATCGAACTCAGCTCGACAAAAGGTGTTCGGCGCTCGACGATCGTGAGACAATTCTTAATGCTGAGGTCGACGATCTTAGTTCTCTGTTCGACGAAGACAGAGTTTCTACATCAAGCTAAAGCCAGGACAATTTCAGAATTTTTCTTAGTTCAGCTTCATGCTTTGGTCGACGAATTAGTTTCTGAGCTCGATGAACTTGGACCTCAAGTACTCAACTTCTCAGGACGACGAAGTCAGCTTCTCAGGTCGACGAATGCAGTACTCTACTCGACGAATTCTGGACTCAGAGGATTTGTGTCGACACTTAGGGCATGTGTAAACACCAAACTATTTGTGTCGACACCAGATAATTTGTGTCGACACCAGGATATCTGTCAACACCAATTTATGTCGACACCAGAAGATTTGAGTCGACACAAAGATCAATCAGTCGACACCATCTTATGTCTACAAAGAATATCAGTTACACAGAATATTTTGACTAAGTGCAGAACTGTTCTCAGCTCGACGAATTTGGATCTCAGCTCAACGAATGAAGATTGTCTGTTCAATGAATGAAGATTGTCTGGTCGACGAACTCTCTCAAGCTCAGCTCAACGAACTCAAACTCATCTCGACAAATTGTGTTCTTCGTTCGACGATTCCAGAGTAGGTCTTCTTCAGTTTTCCCGTCCCATTTCTTGGCGATGATTCCTGAACAAATAATGCAAGATCTTCTCGGATTGTTACCTTGATAACGTGTAATTAATCATGGATTATTTCATGCCGTTTTTCCTTGGGATAGTTGGGGAAGTTATTGATTGTCGCTTCCTTCCCAGGCCGAGTGCATTTACTGCTTAAGATTTCAAATTTCCAGTGTGTTCTTCAGTCAGTCGAAGTAAGAAAAGAAAGGATCAAGTACTACTAGACAGTCATACAGACATACAGTGATACACACAGACAATCAGACAGACACACTCAGATTGCACAGAAGAACAATCATACTTAAATCAAAAGTTTTACTGCAATTAGCCCAGACCAGAGAACATCTTAAAGAAGAAGGACATTCAAATACAATCAAGAGTCTTCTTCCTTCAACTCTACAGGAAAACTTCAAAGGATAACAAATTAATCAATCTGTCAAAGAAGTTCCTGAAGCATCTCTAGTCCAGGCACTCTAGGTCTTTGAAGACCTATCACCCTGTAGCAGTGCTCCAGCATTCCTGATACTTTCAAGATCTCAGGGGGAGCAAATCTGCTAACATCAATCCACAAGTCTTCTCAAGTTGTTATTGAGAGAGAGAAGACCTCATCACCCTCTTTTCCAACTCCTGTACAGGGTTTCAATTCCCTTCAAAATTATTCTGGTTGCAAGTCTCCTTCCAAAAGACTTGAGGTTTTGGTTTTTGAGCACCTGAACAAAAGCTCATTGGTGTCAGGCACATGATCAAAAACCTGGGTGGATTCCTACCATGGTGGTAGAAGAGTGGATGTACCCAGGTTGGGGAACCACTATAAAATTTCTTGTATCGTCTGGTTGCCCTTTATTTTTATTTTGGCTGTGATCTGTGATTGTTTAGGTTGATGTGCTTTGTTTATTTTATTTGCTGACTTGTTCACCTAGTCTTATAACAAAGGTTGTAAAAAGTTTGAAGAAAGCACAATACTCTATTCACCCCCCCCCCCTCTATAGTATTTCAGATCTAACCTACACTTTCATCCAGACTTAAGATCCAACTTTGAGTACACCATAGACCCGACCACTAATCAACCAGTTCATAAATCCTCGGGATCGGGTACTTGTTCTTCTCTGAAGGCTTGTCCAGCTCTCGATAATCAATACAAAGTCTCAAGCTTCTGCCCTTCTTCTTCACAAAAGGACCGGTGCGCTCCAAGGCGACGAACTTGGACGCACATAACCTTGCTCCAGCAACTCTTGAAGTTGCACCTTCAGCTCCGCCATCTCCTTAGGTTCTAACCGATACGAAGAGCGTATGACCGGTTTGTCATCACACCAAACCGCCTTAACCATCTGAAGAGTAGACACCAATGTCATGCTCGACCCCTTTCAAGCCCACAAATGTCGTCTCACAACGAGTTCCCAACTTGACTTTCTTGCGATTTCAATCAATGTATGCTTGCTGCTCCGAGAGCCAGTCCATACCAAATATTACGTCGAGCCCCCTTAACGGTAGTAACGACGCTTATAAGTCAAAGTCTTAACTCCCTATCCGCACCTAAACGCAACAGATTCTACTCGCATGCAATGGGCATCATTAGACAACAACGCATCCAATTTGTCTTTTGCCATCGAAGGAGGTACTCCGACGCGCAATACAAATCCTTTGGTCAAAATGGAATGCGAAGCTCCCTAAGCGAACGGTGCTCTCACTGAATTAATCGAAAATCAGAACAAAGTTTAGCACAAACAGTTCTAAGCTAACATGCATAAGGGCAACAAGTTTTTAAAGTTAAACTACTATAACTTTAGGCCGTACCTGTCATCACGACATCGTGCTTCTTCTCGGACTTGGGACGTTCGTTCCAGCAGTCTCGGGAAAAGTGCCCCGGCTTTCCATAATTAAAGCATGCGCCTGGAGTTCGACCCGTAGTCCTCCCAAAAGCACAAGAAGGAGCTGGACCCGAAGTCCAAGCCTTCTTATACCACCTATGGTACGCAGACTTTGAGGAGTTCGGCATTTTGAACTCCGTCTTCTGCATATCCGAGTCTTTGCTTCCTTGGATTCGATTCGGATCTCTGGCACTTTGTCTTATACCTGCTCCTGACATAGCTTTATTTAACTTCTGAGCACCATTCCGACAGTCTCAGGCAAAGTGCCCTTCCTTTCCACACTTAAAACAACCATATGGAGCCTGAGCAGTAGACATTTTGGACTTCTTGTTCCTCCTCCTTCAGTATTCAGATTTTGCATAATCTGGAGAATCTAGTACCCAGAGCTCCGACGTCCGATTGACTTTTGCCAAATCTACTTCCAAAGATCTAGCCGATTCCACCAAGGCTCGGAATCCCAATAATTTTGGTCCTAGTAGCAGAACTCGTGATTCGCCGCGCAGGCCATTATAAAACCTATCAACCATCGACTGCTCGCTCTCCACTTCAGAGCTCGGGTAGCGTCTTATCATCAGAAATGCTTGCAAATATTCCTCAACTGAGTGCGTAACCTGCACTAAAAGCATGGTCAACTGCTGACCCAATGGTCCTATAAATGCCATTTGCTCCATCACACCACCCGGCATTGGAATTACCTCAAAAATAGGGGACTGCACATGTCTTTCATTTTGAGCACCAATCATATCGAACACTGCATCCACCACCATTCTTATGGTTTCAGCGGAGGGAAGGGTTGCAGACACGTCACCAGGTGCACTATAATCCACAGAAACAGGATGTTCTGACGTCCTAGCACCTCTTCTGGTCACCTATAGTCGTACAAAACAACGTTAAGCGACTATACAAAATTGCAAAAAGCAATTATAGGAACACGCAGGTTCCTCAAACACGTGTATTTTCATTCCTAAGTGGACATTCATGGGTTCTTTTGATGTTATAACGATGACACACATACATGTGCTCACCACCCCTTAAAAAGAATTTATCCACAAATTCATTGAAGCATGAACGAAACCAGTAGTCTGACACCAAATTATAACACCTCCTATCCATCACATAGCATATAGCAGTAGGTCAGGTCGGGGACCGATGCCATATACCACAGACAGACCGGGCGGTTACTCAATGGAAACCATCCAACTAATATCAACGTCCTACACAGAGCATTCTAGTGGAAGCAATTTTAATGGTTGTATTAATAAAGAACCCAACACGAGCATGAATGTCCACTAACAAGCCACGGAATGAACGTACAAATACACAAGTACGGTGGCCTTAAGGCCTTACAATTGTTTACTCAAATAGAAGTGTTTTCCAAACCTCGGCACGCAGGCCGGCCTTACATGAATAAAATAAAACACTAAGCATTAGGCCTTCGAGGGCTAGCACAGCAACTTGGGCTTTAGCCCATTATTTACTGCTCGGCTCCACAGCACCTGCATGCACAATCCACTGCAACGATGGCAAACCAAAGCAACGGTCAGCAATGTTGACCAAATTATAACGATCCCGCCGCAACTCGGGGCGGCGATGCTCCTTCCCTGCACTTTATTAGCATAACCAAGTAGTATATATATACATTTCATCACAGGCATTGGCACGCACGGCCACACGCCCCGTGCACTAAGGGCACATTCTCTGTAAACCGGTCAATGTCACGTCAATTTAAGCCATAGACACCCTGGTCTCACCACCGTCACTTTGACGGCCAAACTATGAGCATTTTGTCTTCCCGGCAAAGGTCACGTGAATTTAAGCCGTAGACTGCCGAAGACCCTCATCTATGCTAACGGCTCACACCGAACGACATAGAACGGGTACGGTTCCGCCTAACCCATGCTCACATCGCAACGACAATTTAAGCCATATGTGCGGGTCAAACTTCTCTAAGTCCCATTTCCATCACACATTTCACATAACCCGGTTATGTTCAAGTTGGCTCCCAGGCCACCATGTTTGCAGAATCACGCATCTGCCCAATTTTCCGGGTACACCTTGAAGTTAATCCCCAAGGCTCCCTGCCGCAATCTACCGCGTAGAAAACCCGAAAACAACCAATTGCACAGAGTCTTCTCCGACAATTTATGCAATGTAACATCATCGATCCAGGCCAACTTGTCCGGGTAGGCTTCACACATCATGCCTATATCCGTTCTCAATTACGGACTCTACATGTACACAACGGGGACTATTCATGTCTACCCAAAGGAATGCCTCAAACTCACCGCAAACTCGCGAGAGTGGGCTTCCCTATGCAAAAGAAGTAGAGCTTCACATGCTCAAGTAGAGAATCATTACCCAGCATTTTTCCTTGGCGCCATGGAAATGTAAGCGGATGAAAAGCACCGCACTCTCCTTGCCTCCATAGATCCGAAGTCGGCTCGCGATTTGGAGCTACGAAGCTCCGCCGGTGACCGGATCTAGGCTTCTTCTTCCTCCTTTGCTCTCCCCTCTCTCTAGACTTAGAAAGAGGACAACTCAAGTGAAATGAGGGTTTCAAAGGCCCAATCCCGGGTATATCCAAGCACTAGCAACCCCCAGCCCTCGGATCCCAAATTAAAGAAATGAACGGCCACGATCCGTAGCTGAAAAGCAAAACCTGCACCGAACACGTCCTGCGACACGCCCATGTCTAGGGCCATGTCCCTCATTCGCCGTCAAAATCAACGCGTCTCGAAAAACACACGGGCACCCGACACGCCCGTATTTGACCTGACACGCCCGTTTCAGCCAGTACACTCCCGTGTTCCCGGGCGTGTTCCTCCGTCAACACAGGACAAACACCAACCCGAGACTCACACGGGTCTTGGACACGCCCATGTCCAATATGACACGCCCGTGTCAAACTCGAACACGCTTGGGCTCCAGGCCGTGTTCACTGTCTCGACACTTCGTCGACCGCAGTTCGTCGACCAGCCGACACGACCTTGGACACACCCGTGTCCTAGGCTGTGTTCCCTGTCTCGACACATCGTCGATCAAAAATCGTCGACTTCCCTGGCAGATCGTCGACATGAGCTCGACATGCCCTGAGACACGCCCGTGTCTCAGGCTGTGTTCGCTGCTCGACGATCGTCGACTCCAGAATTCGTCGACCTCTCGGCCAAATCGACGACCCAAACACTACACGCCCTGGGACATGCTCGTATCCCAGGCCGTGTGCCCCTTGCCAAATACCAAATTTGGCTCAGAACGCCTCCCGTCGCTCTTTTGAGTTTTGGGGCGTTACATATAACTTCATCGAATGGAGTTCAGAATTCCATGTTTTTTGGATTTAAGAATGTTGAAGTAATGTGTCCAGAAATCGTCGACCTCAGAATTGGGTTAGTCGACCTGTGAACTAGTTTCGTCGAGCTAAGAGCTTCTAACTGCTACTTGATAAATCTTCCCAAGACTGTGGTCTAAGTTCGTCGAGCTGAGAAGTTGAGTTCGTCGACTGGAGTGTGATCCTGGACTTAGAATACTTAGATGTTTCTGGAACAAGATGTTGAAGTAGAATACCCAGCAATTGTCGACCTAAGAACTAAGTTCGTCGAGCTCAGCTCAGAGAATTTTCTCTGAGTTCGTCGAGCTGAGCACAGCTTTCATCGACCTGAGTTCGACGAGCGTCGAACTCATTTTCCTGAGTCTTTGAAATCTCTAAGTCTTGAGTCTTTTTACATTCTTTTGATGGAGTATCCATGCAGTGTTGATTGCAAGGACAGGGCCTAAACTCTGGGACACAAACATTGATAAGCCCGGAATCTGCGACCTGCCCGCGCAGCTTTCCAGACCGGGCGGCCTGCCTACTCAAGCCGCCAAGCCTCCCAAGCCGGGCGGTCTCCATGTCAGGCCCCTGCCAACGCCGACCCTGCTCAGCGACAAGGCCCAAGGACCCAGCCGTCAGCTCGCACGGAGGAATCCGCCAGGCCGCGCGGCTTCCCTCCTTTCTTGTTTCTTTCTCTTTTGCTTCCCCTCACCTCTGCCCGGTTCTCCTGTACCCCGGGCAGCCGGTAACTTTAGCCCTGCCCGTTTGGGCAGGCCCCCGAGCCTATAAATAGGGGGAGGGTGCACTCCCCAAGACACGCTGACTGGGATCCAGTAGCTCGCCTGTTAAGAGCTGCGGTCTCAAGTCTAGTGTATTGCGGCTTGTAGCCCAGCCGGCTTCTTCTTTTACTCGTTGTAACTGTTTCTTATTTGAAGTAAAGGAAAGCCCGCCGCAAGAGTGGCATTTAAGCCGCGGCGGGCGAACTCTGCTGTTACCGCTGCCAGCGGCCCCCTTTTCCGGTCCTTTAGCCGCGACCGCTAGTAACCGATTGGTCGACAGTCTTCTCCTTTCCTCCCCTATTCCCCGGTGTTCGAACCGTTAGCTGGTGGTGCCCGACTCCCTGTCCGTTTTCGTGCATCAACAGTTAACACGCGACCTTCAGATCTCGACTAATCGATGAAATCAGCGGTCTAGCTAATTAGACCCCTCTATCCTCTAGAGTTCGGCGGCCTGTCGAGCAAGCCGCGGTTTCGCCGGCTAAGGTTTTCAGCCCGCCTCCAGTGCTGTAGAACCTAGCTTTCTATCCGCTCTCTTTTCAGCCGGTCTTCTTATCGGTTTGCAGTATCGTCTAGCCGCCACATTAAGCCGCCGCTGTTCTGCGGTCTCTTGAAAAAGTTCGGCTATTCTTTCTTTTCAGGATGAATCCTGCAAAGGGCCATGGTAAATCAAGCTGCATCTCAGTGACTACAGATCTCTCAGAAGTGCAGGATTGCTCGTATTTTAATAGTGAGGTCGTTGACCCTCATAGAGAAATTTTTGCAAACAGTGTTGAGCGTGGACTAAAATCTGTTGCAAATGAACCTCTTTGTGAGGAAGAAGAAGAGGCCCCTTCTCCATTCATTAATCGAATTCAGTGGGATACTGTCTCCGATGACTTCAGAGTACCGCGTCTCCCGGAGTATTCTGGATGTGATGATCCGTTTTCTCATCTGCAAGCTTTTGAATCAGCTATTTCATTGAGAAAAGTGTCAAATGGAGTAAAATGCAAACTCTTCGTTATATCTTTTGGCAATGTTGCAAGAGAATGGTTTTATAGCCTCCCACCTCGATCAGTAACCAGCTTTAAGGATCTTCGAAGTCAATTTATTTCTAGATTCGCTATTTACAGGAAGCGGAAAAGAGACGTTGGAGCTCTCTTCCGAATCAAGCAAGGAATTGACGAGTCTAATCCAGATTTTGTTGATCGGTTTCAAAAGGAGGTTTTAGATATTTGTAGCGTCCATCAAGACTATTACTTGTATGCTTTCATAAACACACTTCAAGAAGGCCCATTGAAATTCAAGCTCACCACAAAATATCCCAAGAGCTACGGAGATCTTATTGATATAGTTAATACATTCATAATGGGCGAAGAGGCCAATAAAGGTTATGTTTCATTTCTGAATCAAATGGCCAAACAATCTCAAGGGACTTCTGGTCAACAGCAATCTACTTCCTCACAAGATGTTTTGCAAGTTGAATATTCCAAGTCTCCTTATATTCTCCAGGATAAAACTCCAAAGTATGAAAAAGGTTCAGGTAAGTATGTTAAGTTTAAAATTCATATGAAAGATCTTTTGATAATCATTCAGGGAATGCCTGAGTTCAAGAAGCCTCGGCGTATGAAATCCAAAATCAAGTATCGGCACGAGCAACTTTTTTGCAAGTATCATAAAGATACTGGTCATCTAGCAGAAGATTGCATAGCTCTCAGGGAATTGGCTAATCAACTTGTAAGAGCTGGAAAGCTGCAAGAATATGTTATTTAGTAACTCTCTAAGGCAATCTTCCATTCAAGAAGTGATTCCACTTTCTTTCTATAAAGAAAAGTGCTTATGTTCAGAATAGTACATAACATCTCCTTCACAATCGGTATTAATGAGGCATGAAAAAACTACAGATATATATCCTTTGTCACTTCCTTAACATCATGCAAATGTTACCTTTTCATTTGAAGCTTATTTTTAGCTTTCCCCTTTTTATGCCTATATGCATGCATGTAGGGGCAAGAGCCCCTTTCGAATTCTTAAGCCCTTCACATCCCGCTTGACTTCAGTCACAGACAGGCATTACGTACTTGTCCCGCTTGACCTTCGTCGCAGACATTGCGTACTTGTCCTGCTTGACTTCAGTCGCAGATGTGTAGTGGGTTTTCCGCTTGGCCTTCAGTCGCAGACATTGCGTACCCGTCACGCATGACTTCAGTCACAGATAGGCATTACGTACTTGTCCCGCTTGACCTTCATCACAGACATTGCGTACTTGTCCTGCTTGACTTCAGTCGCAGACGTTGCGTACTTGTCCCGCTTGACATCGGTCATGGATTTTAAGAATTTCGATCTCGCTTATGTGTTCTTTGTGTGGAAAGCAATGCCACACGCACCTGCCCACATTGACACATAAGTGCATGTCTTCACCTATTTTTGCAGGACAACACGCGCCTATCCGCTATCTCGCGGCTTTATTAAGCGGCCTGTGCAGGTTGTATAATTAATTACACAAGCCGCCCGGTTTCAGTTTCCGGCTTAAGTTTTTTAAACTTTCCTGTTCCTACCTGCCGGATTATCCTTAATATATTTGGGAACTCGGCCGACTTACGTCCGCCTATCCGCTATTCAGTATCTTATTTGGCTCAAATATATCAGTTGCCGGTTTGTTATTCATCTGGAAAGGAAGTCGCCCGACCTGCGTCTGGCACTTAATTCCTGGCTTTGATCTGTCGGCTTATGGTATTAATTATATTAGATAATCAGCGAACTGTCGTCACAATAATTCCCGGCTTCCATATGCCTATATCGGCCTGTATTATCAGAAGCCGAAGCTTGTTTCTCTATTCTTGTTCCTTTAATCAAATGGGCGATTCGTTTCAGAGTTCGCCCTAGCCGCAATCTAATATTTCAATGTTGTGGATGTCTGGCGACTGCGACAAGTGGCCGCGCGGCTTAGCGGTCACGGTTTATGTATGAGCAAGCCGCGGTAATTCAGCCCTTCCAGCAGATAACGTTGAATAATTCATTAAGGAAAATTGCGGTTTAAGTTATTAGCCGCTCGGCTTATCGTCGACGTGCACTCCGGTATAAACCGCAGGAAAATATCTCTCTCTTGCGGATAGCTTTGTTGTAGTCGCAGCGCAAACTCAGCGGGTTTACATACTTATATTTTAAATCGGAAGCTAAACTGAGACCGCGCGGACTTAGTCAAGTAAGAAAAGTGAGATGTAACAAAAAGAAAGGTAAAAATGCCTTCATTACCATTTCATTAAATATTACAAAGTCCTAATCGCGCGGTTACAAAAACAATACCGCCGATTTCAAAAAAGTTCAAAATACAAAAACAGGTTATAGATTTTCTAATCGCCCGGTTTGAGCTTCTTAGTCGCAGGAGGGTCCAAATCACTGCCATCGCCAATGTCGACGGATGATAGAGAGTATCCGCTGCTAGTTGCGGAGCTCGCTGAACTGCCAGAAGTTGTCGAGTCTGGCCGCGCGGTCTCCGATTCTTGGCCGCCGGACTCAGGCGATGTGCGTGGACTCCGGCTTCCCTGCCCGACCTCTTCCACCGCGTCTCCGACCACCTCGCCGACTTCTTCCCCGACCTTGGCTTTGCCAGGGGTGAATTACTCCATAGCGTAATAGTGGAGACGAATAAACTATCAAGGGTCGTAAACACCTCCTCGTAACACGCACTTGTAGCAGTCGCTAGAACGGCTCAAACACAACTTTATCTAACAAAGAAGAAGCTCATCCACACACATCATGATCAAGAAATCACCACACAAAATCATAGCAAGACCTTGAGCAAAACATGGTTATTAAACCTGAAACATACTAGCACAAGTTCAGGTTAAAGTAAATCAAAGAAAAGAGGGGGAGAAACAAAACTAAGCACTCGAAAGCTCTCCAAGATTCACGGTCAGAAGTGAGGGTTGTTGAGCCTCATCCTATCTTGGTCTTTGGAAGGTATCCAGGATCCGGAAGGGCTGTCACTTCCTTCTTCACACCCGTCTTCTTCGTGTTTTGGTCACTGATTCGGATCAGAGCGAAATGCTTCACAAGTTCTGCAACTAAGAACTCAAACAGTAGCTTGGAGGTCGACAATGGCGATGACGGTCGGAGACAATGCTTTAACAAGCTCTTTGGAGGAGAATGGGTAGCCGGATCAACCCTCCAATGAGGAGAGAGAAAATGATGGCTGGAGAGACGAGTTCTTGCTCCAAGGGGCAGAAACGGCAGGGGATAACGGAGATAGATCCCGGTCCAGAAGAAATCTGCGGCTTAAATAGTAAAAGTCAGAAAAAATGGTCACGCACGGTCTGGCGCACAACCGTGCGTGAACCGTGCGATATTAATATCCAGAAAATGCCTGGGGAAGAAGAAGTGTTGACCCATGCGTTTTCCATGTCGCACGGGCGGTTCCGCCTGTGCGTGAAGGACATCGCACGGGTAGCGATAGAGTGCAAGAAAATAGAAACATACCGGAAAACCGCACATTTTACTCGCGCACGGGCGCAACCACTAGTGCGTGAACAACACACACGATTAGCCACAGAACGGAATAAACTGGGAAGCTACAGGTAATTCGTGTGTTTTCTTCGCGCATGGTTTTGAATAAACCGTGCATCAACCGTGCGAGAGGAAATTCAGCGAGCTCAGCTCGACGGTCTTCCAGCCGACTACAACGCACAAATTCACGCAAACTGTGTGTGAAAGAAACACACGACTGTGCGTTTTCCTTGAGACAAAATTCATGCCTTGGGGGAAAATGCACCACCTGCACAAAATATAAACTCACAAAGGAGGACACTCCAGCAATCAACAAAATGCAATAAAAACTACCTTAACGAGCCCTGGGGAGCACCAAGTGCATACCCCCAGCAATCGAATGCGCAATTGCGCACCCATGGGCTAGAAAAGTGCACTAAACGTGAAACGTAGTAGGAACGAAATATCAATGAAAACAACCGAAAAGTGAAGTGCAATTTCATTAAAATTAGCCCATATGAGTCCGCAAAACCCTATATAAACGGGACTCATCAGTGGTCTACACGACGTATTCCACATATCGATGTTGTGGAAGGCGGTGCAGGAGCCTTCACAAGTGATTGCGGTCGATCAGGTACCTGTTGATAGTGGGTTGACGACGAAGGTCAAGCCCGTTCACATTTAGGACTTTGAAGTCAAGCGGCTTTGTAACAAATACATTAGGATGGTCAAAGTCCGATGGGACAACTAGGATCATGAGGAGCTTTCATGGGATCGAGAGAAGACCATGCTTGAGGAGTATCCCGAGCTCTTTTACTCAGGTACCGTTTAAGTTTGAGTACTTTCTATTCCATAATTTCGGAATGAAATTCATTTGGGGGGGGGGGGTGGGGAATTGTAATGCCCCAAAACTCGGAAATGATCTGGTATAATCTTAAGGCCAATCTGGGGCCTGGCAAGGGTCACACGGCCTTGGACACGGGTGTTCCATGGTCGTGTCCTGCTACGAGTTCGAAGATTTTCTGTGTGGTCTATGAAATGCATTTGATGATCCTAGGAGGTTGGGTACACGACCTGAGACATGGGCATGTCCATGTTCGTGTCCTGCTCTGTGTTAGTCGGGCTGTGTCGGGTGAGGAACACGGCCTGGAACACGGGCGTGTTCTGGTCGACACAGGCATGTCTAAGCCCATGTCCTCGTCGGGACGCGATGGTTTCCTGTATCGCTTGGGCAACACAACCTGCGACACGAGCGGGCCATAGGCTGACACGAGCATGTCAAGCTGTACCCGGGCGTATATGAGCCCGTGTCCTTTTTTGTGTTTGACGATCGTTTTCAGATTGTGAGACACGGCCTGTGACACGGGCGTGTTACAATCCGTGTTCTGCCCAGGAAGTTGATTTTAAGTGTGAATCGTGGTCGTTCATTTCCTTCTAATGGGATCCAAGGGCCCATACTTGTCCTTGCTGTTATAAGGCCGAGAATAGGGGGTGAAACCCTCATTTCTCTTTAGGTTTTCTATTTCTAAAAGTGTTTGAGAGAGTGGAGAGCAAGGAAGATGGAGAAGTGGAAATCCGGTCGCCGGTGGAGCTTCAGAGCCCCAAATCGCGTGCCGAGACCAGATCCATGGAGGCAAGGCCGTTGCAGTGCTTTCCATCCAGCTAGTTTTCCATGGCGCCAAAGCGAACCTCTAGGGTAACGATTCTCTTCTTAGACATGTGAAGTCCTCCTTCTTTCTACAACAGAAACCCTCTCTCACGAGTATGCGGTGAGTGTGAGGTGTTCCTTCGGGTGGATATGAATAGTCCCCCTAGTTTTGCATGTAGAGTCCGGAATCGAAGTACGGACATAGGCATGGTGTGTGAAGCCTACCCGGACAAGTTGGTCTGGATCAGTGATGTTTCATTATGCATGTATAGCCGGAGAAGACTCTGTGTCGATGGTTGTTTTTCTGGTTTCTACATGTTAGATTGTTGCAGGGAGTCTTGGGGATTAACTCCAAGGTGCACCCGCAATTCTGGGGAGAAGGGAAGTTCTGCTGTATTGCTGGCCTGAGAGCCAGCCTTGTATATAATCAGGCTATGTACTGTTGTATGATCGATACTTTGGGATTCGATGAAGCTTGTCCCGCGCCGACGGCTAACTGGTCGTAGCAAGGTGAGCAACGGGCTGGTGGATCCTTACCCTCTCCAAGTGGTTCGGTTAAAGCGAACTAAGGTACATGGGACTTGTCGATGGCTTGGAGAGTGAGTCTAGGCTTCGGTTGAAAGGACTTTAATGCTCACGTTATTTGCCATCCTGGGGGCGGTGGTGGACTGCAGAACGAGCTGGGTTCTGACCGGGTTCACTGAGTAAGTGCCCTGAGAATACGGGATGTGAGGTCGTACGGGCCTACACCTGTGGTGAAGTGTGCTGATGTTGAACTTTAATTTTAATGTTTGGCTATGCTAATAAAGTGCAGGGAAGGAGCATTGCCGCCCTTAGTAAATGGGCGGGATCGTCATAATTTGGTCAGGTTTAGCGGACCGTTGCTTTGTTTGCCACCACTGCAGTGGAATGTTGATTGCAAGTGCTGCAGAGCCTAGTAGCAAGTAGCGGGCTGAAGCCCTGGATGCTGTGCAAGCCCTCGAAGGCCAAAGAAAATGTTAACTTTTATACTTATGTGTGGTCGGCCTGCGTGCCGATGTTTGGAAGACATTTATTATTTAAGTAAACTTTTTTATGGCCATAAGGCCAAGTACTTTGTGTATTTGTACGCTCATTCCTACTTTGGGTTTTTAGTGGGCATTCATGCTGTGGCTTGGGTTCTTATAACTGTTTTAATAAGCTTCTACTAGAATGCTCTAAGTTAGGACGCGTGTTTCTTCGGCAGTAATTCGGTATTAATATATAACTCCACTAGCTGTCCGTCGTATATAGCGTGGGACCCTAGCCGGACCTTCTGTTATATCCCATGTGACGGATGTGGGTGTTACAAGGAGGGCTTTTAGGTGTATACTGATACGTCATTTCAAGGGATGGGTGTCGTACTGATACAACATGGACATGTGATAGCATACGCCTCCCGTCAGCTGAAGAAGCACGAGCAGAACTACCCTGTCCATGTCTTGGAGATGGGGGCAGTGGTGTTCGCTCTGAAGATTTTGCGGCATTACCTCTATGGGGCGCACTGCGACATATTTTCGGATCACAAGAACCTAAAATATGTGGATACATAAAAGGAATTGAATGTCCGCCATAGGAGATGGGTGGAATTTCTATCTGATTATGAGTATACGATGCACTATCACCTAGGGAAGGCGAATGTGGTGGCGGACGAACTGAGCCGGAGGGCTACCACTTCAGGATCAGAGTCCTAGTTGATAGCCATGGAGCTGGTGCGGATGATGGAGGATATGAAGATTACCTTGGTATCTTCAGATGACCAAGAGCTTTATGAGGAGTATCTAGCCGCGATGAGCACAACCGATGATATTCGAGATCACATCAGGGTTGAGTAGAGAAGAGATGACAAGTTGGAGCCAGTATTCAGGACCTTGGAGGCAGGCACGACCGGGGAGTATACATAGAGAGATGTGTTGATATGATTTAGAGGACGTGTGTACATACCTGCTGGGTGCAAGATTCGGGAGGACATTATGACCGAGGGTCACTACAACAGGTACTCGATGCACCCGGGCATCACCAAGATGACGGCCGACCTAAAGAGGATGATGTACTGGCCGGGTATGAAGAGGTATATAACATACTTTGTGACCTATTATGAGGCTTATCAGTTAGTGAAGGCAGAGTGTAAGAGTTCGGCTGGATTGTTGCAGCAGCTTCCGGTGCCGGAGTGGAAGTTCAACGATATCGTCATGGATTTCATACATGGTCTACCTCGGTCACATACGGGAACGACTTGATATGTGTGATTGTCGATCGACTAACGAAGGTGGATAGATTTCTACCGATCAGGAAGGATGCTTCAGTGGGTGAATTTGTGCGGAGTTTTGTGGAGCAGTTCGTCCAATACCATGGAGTGACGAGGATGATAGTGTCTGATCGTGATGGACTATTTACGTCTAAGGAATGGAGGACAGTCCAGGCTTACTTGGGGATAAGGTTGACATTTAGTACCACCTTCCACCCTCAGACGGATGGATAGACAGAGCTCACCAATCGGACACTGGAGGAAGTATTGTGTCTTTGCATACTGGATCGCAGAGAGCCATGGGAGAGGCAACTTCGCTTGATCGAGTTCTCGTACAACAACAACAACCAGTGCAGCATCGGCATGACCCCTTATGATGCTTTATACAGGCGGAGATGCAAGACTCCTTTGTCTTGAATCCAGGATGAGGATTCGAAGGCACTTGGCTCGGAGTTCGTCGAGGATACGGATGCTCAGGTGCGATTGATTCGAGACAGGATTTTGGAGGCCCAAAGTAGACAAGACAAGTATTACAATGCTTGACATCATCACGTAGAGTTTCATGTAGGAGACCGGGTATTTCTAAAGATACGACCGATGCATGGAGTATCGCAGTTGCGTGGTCAGAAGAAGCTTAGTCCGAGATACGTGGGGCCTTACAGGATCCTTGAGCAGATTGGTCTCTTATCGTACTGACTGGAACTGCCACCAGATCTAGCAGTTTTGCACGATGTCTTCCACGTATCCTCTCTCAGGAGAGCACTACTTTAGCTGGAGAAGCAGATTACGATGACAGATGGGCTTATAGCTTCTGATCGATTGGTGCACCTAGAGCCGATCCGGATAGACGATACTGGGATACGGGTCTTGCGGCGCAAGAAGGTTCTACTGGTCAAGGTCTTGGGGAGGAAACATGGACAAGGTGAGCACACGTGGGAGCCATAGGACTTCATGCAGCAAAGGTATCCATAGCTTTTCACGTCAGGTATTCCCTATAACCTCTCGGGATGTCATATTTCACTTCTCATACTTGAAACCCCGTAGGCCTAACTTGAATTTCGAGTAAGAAATTTTTATTTTTATGTATTGGGATTTGTAACATCTCTCGGACTTCTAGACACCTATGATGGTTTTGTCATGACTGGGTCATGACAAAACCCTGAGAAGTATAAAAGGATGGGGTGAACTAGGGAGTTAGTGTGTGAACCACCTTGGTCTACAAATAGTAGAATTCCAATTGCTAGCTTAGGTATGACCATAGGGCTTCACCATGATACCATGACCCCACCATACCATCACTAACCTGTTATATGGTCCATTGGAGCAATAGGGACCCATCAGGGTCAACTTAAATGGTCAAGTTGACCAAAGTCAACCCAAACCCTAATCAGGTCAAACTATGCTCATACATAGTCAAGTGACTTCCCCTTGTCCAAAGGGACCCACCTAGACCTTCCCAAGCCCTAAGGGAGGCCAGTGGGTCACTAAGGACCCATTGGGGTCAACCAAAGAGGCTAAGTTGACTCAAGTCAACCACAACCCTAAAAAGGTCCAAGTACCCTCACTAAGGGTCAAGTGACCTCCAAGATGCCCAACCAACCCTTCCCAAGTCTTCTTAGACCTTAGGGGAGGCCAAAGGGTCATCAAGGACCCATTGGGTTCAACCCAAATGGTCATGTTGACCAAGGTCAACTCTACTCTTGTGTTACGTCAAATTAGCCCAAATGGGCTAACCCAAGCTCAAACCCATTTCCCCCACTTGGGCTAACCTCATTTTTATTATTAATATGAGTTAGTGGGGTACCAAAAGGCTGGAGGAGAGATCAAAATCAGGCTTGATGACTAGGAGAGAGAAAACTCCATTTTGCCCCTTTAATGGAGGAGAGAGAAAGTGAGGGAGAAGGCCATCCAATGTATAGGGAAGCCAAGGGGCACCCTTTATTGCTGGATTCAACTACTCTAGGGAAGAGGAGGAGTTTTCAGCTATTTTCCGGCCAAATTGAGCCAGGATCACCCCCCCCCCATGACATGGTTGAAAATCTCCTTCAATGGCCATTCATGGACATTAGTGTTAGGCCCTTCCCCTTCCCAACTGATGCCTCTAAAAGCCTCACCATACAGAGGGGAGTAGTTTCCACATCACACCTGAAGGAAACGAACTAATTGACTGTGCTATTGCAGAAATCCAATCGGCGCCACCAGTGGCCATGGCAACTCGAAGATCGACCCGCCTACAGCCCTCCAAGAAGGTCCTCCTCCTCTCCTTCTGTGGATAGATCCTAAGATTCATTTAGAGTAAGAATCGGGCTTAATTGAGCCCGATCAAAGCTTCCATTTTCTTGGTTTTTTGAAAAAAAATTCATGGTTGGGTTCGCCGGAAACGGCCCCTCCGGCGGCCTTGTCACTGACCAACGATAGCCCCCTCCTCAACGGAGGTGGTGTTGTCGGTGGCCGGCCAGGGAAGTGGCTGGGTGCCCGGGAAATAGTCCTGGAAGATGTTCCAGGTCGGGTAAATCACACCCGTCGGCTGGAGGAAGAAGAAATGCAGGAGCCGTCGGATTTGCATCAAGATCTGTGCAAGATCAAATTATATATATTATATATTTTTGTATATTCTGTCTCATAAAATCACTCATATTAGGAATTAATTTACAAATATTTAGATGCTTAATCAGAGAAAACAGTCAACATGAAAATTGTAGCTCTATTGGTCTATTTTAATTTAAAATTTATTTCAACCCATTTGGTTAAGTGGTTTGACCAAAGTACTCATTTTGGCGAGGTCTATTCCTAGGATAGATCAGAGATTGTTTTGAGTGCCCCCATCAATCCAGCAATCCAAATGACTTGAAATTTGGGATGAGGGTCAATATTACCTATAGCTATAACACATCCAAAAATGGGAATTTTTGGAAAAAATGTTCCTAAGGTTTTTGTAGAAATTTAATAATTCATGTGTGAATTATTTAAAGCGTTTAATGACATCCAAATTCTCCCAAATTTTGGTGAGAGGTTTTTTGGGATCAATATAGGTCTCGATATAAAATTTAATCTCATTTGGAGGTGATTTGTTTTGGATTTTAGTAAACCCTAGCCTTGACCCAAAAGGGTAATTAGGTCAAAGTGTCCCTTGTGGGCTTAAGGCGCCAAACCACCTTAACAGAGGTTGATACCTTGTCCCTTGATGTGTTATGTCAATAACACCGTCCCATGGATTATGGGGTGGATTAGGGTGGATTTGCCCTAGGACCCTAGTTCAAACCCTAGGGTTGATCTCTGGGTGTTTGCGAAGGACATAGGGTGTTAAGTCTTTGTATGGACTTGGTGTTTAGTTCATGTGATTCTAGGGTGGTGAAATGCCCTAGGGAAGAATTTGGTGACATTTAGACCTAGGCACACAATTTAGACCAATTAGGGTTAGTTTAGGACTTTACCTTTTAGGAAAACATTGAAGGGGCATATAACCTTGGATCCTTAGGAAAGTTTGGCAGGAAGGTTTTTATAACATTATGATTCTCTTGAAATTATTGTCTAATGTTTGGAAAATAGTAGATTGTACTTGTAGTTTTAATCCTTGTGTTGCCCTTATTGATAATTTTGATAAAATAAAGTTAAAATAACTTAGAATGTTATGAAACTTATTCAGTAATGTTTTGTGATCATATTAAATCTCTTGTATTTTTTGTATAATTTTTCGATTAGGTTTAATGATGCTTCCTTCTTTACATCTATTTATTGGCATTAGCTTGGATTAATTAATTACAGGTTAATTCATTTATGAAAATTAGTGAAATTTGGTGCTCTCTAATATTTTGGCATCTTGTAGAGTTCATAAATTTTGGGTGGCCATAACTTAAGCAAATCTAGTACTTCATGTTCAAAATTACTCATTGCCAAATTTTTCGGAAAATTAAATAAATGCCAAATTAATTAGGAAAATTATAAGTTTCTGGATTTGGGCTAAATGTGTCATGTTCGGCCCCCAATAAATATTTTAGGGCACTTGAATGAAAATTTGGATTATCCCCTATCATGTACATCATATATCTTAGGTTGGTGTGCGTATAGTAAAATTGCAGAAAATTGGGATAACTAGTGAAATGAGCTTATGGAGTTGGGGTTTAGTGGTTTACTGGTTTTGGTGAGTGGAAATAGGTTCATCTTTAGGAATCATGATGAGGGAAGTGCTGGGTTGACTAGTGTTAGGAGGTGTCCGGGATCGACGAAAGATCATCCTTCCTGTGGAGGGAGAGAGGGAAAGTTAAAACACGTTAGGGTTAGATCCAGAGTAATAATAAAATGGATCGGGAATCATGTATTAACCAATAACAATAAGTGCATTGTGAAAGGGAGCTTTGGGCTTCAGCCCATCGTAGTTCCTAGTGCCCTCGAGAGCCCTTCATGGGGAATGCCTTGGGCAGTCCAAGGTTAACGTAAGCCGTAAGAATAAATGGAATGGAAGAGTAATTACAAATAATCTAGGGTTACAATTATACTAACACTCCCTGGTGTTGTGGGAGTTAGGCTATGTCTCACGAGCGGTAGGCTCGGTGGTTTTGGTGATGGGCAGGTTAGCCTAACGAGCCGATGGCTCGGATGGTTTTGAGTCGGATGGGTTAGTACGGGGAGCTTTGGCTCGGTAGATATTTGTGACGGATGGGATTTTCTAGGGAGCTTTGGCTCTGTGGGAAATACATTAATGTTGCATATGCATAAGATATAAGGTGGTGGGTCATCGGTATTGGAGAGTCGTCACACCGACACCAATGCGTTGGCTCGGTAAGTGTGGTTTTGCAGTTTGCCAAATAAAGTTCAGTGCACAGCCCACAAGAGTACGCAAGAGCTCCTCTTAGCGCACCAGTATTAAGGCGTATGATAGGTCTAACTGGTAGTGTGATACTGGTTTAGAACTGGGCGAGGCCCAACCCACCGCTTCTGTTTGCCACTACGGAGGTATCCTGGGAGGTTTGGCTCTAGAAAGGGTAAACTAAAGGTTTGTGTGCATAGAGTCGATTGGGTGTGTTACACCTGCATGATTCACATCATGGCATACTTGTATGTCATAGCATCATCATTGCATATAACCCCTGACAGATATTATATAAAGTGGTATGGGACGGTTTATGTTGAAAATTGTGAAGTGAAAGTGGCTGAATGGAAGACGTGGGCAACCTATCCGTGCGGACTATGTGGACAGGGTTGGCGGACAGCCAGGTCGGCAGGGCTGGTACAGACGACTTGTTCTATGGCAGCCTGGGCGGTCTATTCGCACGGACTACGCGGACAGTAGCGGCGGTTAGCCAGGCCGGCTTATGCTCTGCATGTAGCTGGATCCCAGAAGGTAATATGGTGGATTGCAATTCTATCCGCGGAGTCCGGCATGAAGTGGACTGAAGAACTGGAGCTCGACAGATCGGCTTGGCAGAAGCCTTGGTCTTGATCTGGTGAAGCGGCAAGTGAAAGCTACGGAGATCGCCAGTCAGTACGGATAGGTGCTGGAGGTCACCGTGTGTGGCTGAATGGATCCAGCGTCCGCCAGTAAGTGTGGACTGGCCCTTGTGGCCAGTGGTGTGGACTTGGTTGATTCTAAACCAAGTCCATGTTTGGCTCAGTCCGGGGTGATTGCACAGTGGAGTGCGGACTGCTTCTCAGTCCGCTGAGCTCGGCAGAAGAGTTGTGTGCCTTGGTTGCGAGTTTGGGAGAAGTAGACTGGAGATTGTGTCCGCAACTATGTGGGGGTTGGCGCTTGGTCCACTAAGTCTGACAGTTGCCTTGCTGGCATGGTCGTAGACTCGTGATATGCGTACTGGAGCAGTGTTTAGGATATACGTACTGGAGCAGTCTCCGGGATATGCAGACTGGAGCAGTCTGCGGAAGGTGCAGACTGGAGGTGTCTGCTGTGTAAGCAGACAAGAGCAGTATCCGCTGAGTCCGGTATGTGTCTTGGTGATGGCTATGGACTCAGGATATGTGGACTGGAGTTGTCTGTAGGGATATGCAGACAAAAGCTGTCCGCAGTGTGTATGGACCGGAATGGTGTGTCCGCTAAGTCCGGCAGTTGCCTTGGTGGCAAAGCCGTGGGCTCGAGATGAGCAGACTGAAGCTGTGTGTCCACTGAGTCCGGCATTTGCCTTATGAAGAGGTCGTGGGCTCGGATATGCGGGCTGGAGCTATGTCCGTGGATTGGCGGACAATGTTGCTGTAGAGTTCGGCTGTGGCGGTCCTGTAACATCCCATTTCCGACTAGACCCCCAAGAGTGGTTTTGGTCCTGTCAAAACCCTAGGAGGCCCAAGGGACCAGTGAAGAAGGCCAAGGTGAAAATCACCTTGGTCTGCCTATAGCTCAGCCTTATATCAGCAAGGGGAGATCTGAACCGACAGATCCTCTAGGAAGAAATAAATAGCCACACAAATTCCCTGAAAACAACTCTTCCGGGTCTAACACGCCCGTGTCACCAGGCGTGTCGTCGGCCCGACGATCGTCGAGCTCATTTTGTTGAGCTTAGATCGACGATCGTCGAGTTCATTTGCTAGAACTGGGGGGAACACGCCCCTGACACGCCCGTGTCACCAGGCGTGTCGTCATCCCGACGATCGTTGAGCTCATTTCGCCGAGCTCATTTCGTCGAGCTCAGCTCGACGATCGTCGATTTCATTCCGGAGAACAGGGGGGAAAACGCCCCCGGGATGCCCGTGTCGTCAGACATGTCATCATCCCGACGATCATCGAGCTCATTTCGTCGAGCCCAGCTCGACGATCGTCGAGTTCATTTCGCATAATAGGGGGGAACACGCCCCCGACACGCCCGTATGGCCAGGCGTGTCGTCAGCCCGACGATCGTTGAGCTCAATTTTTCGAGCTCAGCTCGACGATCGTCGATTTCTTTTCGTAGAACAGGGGGGAACACGCCCCCGACACGCCTGTGTCGCCATGCGTGTCGTCAGCAGCTCATTTCGTCGAGCTCATTTCATCGAGCTCAGTTCATTTCGTCGAACAAAAGGGAACACGCCCACCCGACACGCCCGTGTCGGATGATACACGCCCTTGTCACAGCCGTGTCATCAGGCATGACACGGTGGTTCTGGGCAGAATCGCCATGAGGAGGAGAGAGAAATGAGAAGGAGAGGGAAGGAAACGGTTCGCCAAAAGCCACATTTAATGGCTGAATTCAATTTCCCAGGGAAGGGGAGAAGTTTCCAGCTGTTTCCCCTGGCCGTCAGACTTGGTTCAGCCCCCCTCCTCCATGGCCGAGCCTAGCCATTAATGGCTTTGAAGGACATTAATGATCCAGCCCCTCCTCTCCCCATCTGAAGCTTTAAACACCACCAGTGAGTTGAGAGGAGGCTTTGCCAATCCTTACCCGAAGAAACCGAGCCTCCCACCTTGCTGTTGCAGAAGCCGCGTGACATAACTTTCAGAAATGGCTTCCCGACGATCTTCCCGACTTCAGGCCGCCAGCAAGGTCCAATCCTTCTCCTATCTATGCGTGCTAGATCTAGACTTGTTTAGGTTGAGAAATCAGGCCCAATTGAGCCTGATTGGGAGCTTGCAATTTCTGATTTTCTTGGAAAATGGTGGTGTTGAGTTCGCCGGAAATCGCCGCCTCCGGCGGCATGGTCGCCGCCACACACTAGCCACCACCTCAACGGAAGTGGTGGTGGTGGTGGCCGTCCAGGGAGGTGGTCGGGGTGGCGAGAAAGTTGGCTGGAAGAGGCTCCAGGTCGGGCCAATCTTGGCCCTTGGCTGGAGGTTGAGGATGAACGGATGCCATCCGTTTTGATCAAGGCGATTCAAATGATATTAATGTTTTTGATTTTTTCTGGAGATTATTAATAGTAGATATTTTTAATTTTTAAAAATATTTGATGCGTCTACTGTAAAAGTGGTCAACATAGAAAATGTAGCCCTTGTTGTCTAGTGTAATTTAAAATTCATTTTACTCGATTTGGAGTCCTGGTTAGACCACAACACTCATTTTGGTGAGGTCTATCCATAGGGCTGTCCAGAGCTTAAGTTAAGTGCCCACTCCAAACCATACATCCAAATAATCTTAAAATTGAAGGAGGGGCAATTCTTAACTATATATAGGACATATCCAAAAATTAGAATTTCTGGAAAAACGTTCCCTATAGTTTTTGGAAAAATTTAATAAACAAAATATAAATTAATTAGGTGTCATAAACACCTCAAAATCCCCCCAAATTTGGGTGGGTCATCCAAGAGAGCATGCTAGGGCTCTGGTAAAAATTATATCTCCTTTGGAGATGTTTTGATTAGGTTTTATCCAACCCTAATTTGCCCCTTATAGGGTTAATTAGGTCAAAACACCCCCTTTGGATTTTGAGTGGTCAAATCACCTCAACAGAGGCTAATATTTTGGCCACTGACTCTCTATGGTATGACACACCCTCCAATGGAATTTGGGGTGGTTAAGAGTAGGGTAACCCTACAACACTAGGGAAGGTCCCTTGATGGGGATCTTTAGGGTTTGAAGGTCATGGGGTCAAATGACTTTGGAATGGCTTGAAAATTGGTGGAGAGGACTATATGGTTAGTATAGTCCTTTGGTTAAAATTTTAGGGAATTTGGAAGTTTTAAACCCACTCAAAACCCTAACCCTAGTTTAGGGCACCAAACCTAATTTGGAGTTTTAGGCTATCAAATCACTTTAAAATCACTTGAAATTTGGGAAGAGTAGTGTTTAAAGTTAGTACAAGCTCTGGAGATTTTGTTATGAATTTAGGATTATTATTTTGGATACTTCATTAACAATTTAGTAATTTGAATTATTTACTTAGAAATTTATTATGAAATATCAACTTGCTGGAAATTGATGAACATTAGCCGAAGGACTCCTTATTAAGTTTTAAAGCTCTGTGAAGTTTTATGGCATTTTTGGAAGATTATTTCTAAGGGTTGCTTCATTAAGAATTGTTTCCCATGAAAACTTAATTTAATTTATTTTGGAGTCTAGCAGGCCTCTAAAATTATGATTTTTGTACAATGATCTTTTCTGAACCATATTAGGATTCTGTAATTTTTATATAATTTTCTGATGAATAATTTTGGTACTTCGTTCTTTACATACGATTAAGGGAATTATTTTGGATAAATTAATTAGAGGCCACATATTTTCTGAAAAATTATGGAAATTAGTATCTAGTAATATATCGCTGTTATTTAGTGATCAAAAGTTTTGGGTGGCCATTACTTGAGTATAACATATAGTTCATGTTCAAAATTGCACATGGCCAAACATTTGCGAAAATTCAATAAATATCAAATTAATTAGAAAAATTATGATTCTCTGATTTTAGACTAAACTTGTTATGATATACCTCTGGTAAATTTTATAGGAGATTTTGAAGAAAAACCGGAGTACCTCCTTTATACATCTCATATAGTATAGGGTGGTCTGCATATAGTAACTGCGGAAACTGAACTAGAGTGAGTAATGAATTTGAAGAGTTGAATCTTTAGTAGGTTGCTGGTTTGGGTAAATAAATGAGAGATCAGATCAAGGGTAGAAATCAATAATAACAAGTGCCTTGCGAAAGGGAGCTTTGGGCGTAATCCCATCTTAGTTCATTGTGCCTTCGAGAGCCCTTCACGGGGAATACCTTGGACAGTCCTGGGCTAACGTAAACCTTAGGAATAATTTGGGCAAGAGTAAACCTAATAATAGTTCCACATTACACTCACACTAATACACGTGGGGAGTTAAATTGGTAGTGGAAGGATAGCGTAGGCACGTGGCCTAAGGGCTTACTGGTAGAGTTAAATGGACTCGGTATTGATTTGGAATTCCGTGGAGATGGATGCTCGGGGACTTGGAAAAAAAAGGAGACTTGATTAGTCCAGGG
Source organism: Platanthera guangdongensis (assembly GCA_039583875.1). NCBI lineage: Eukaryota > Viridiplantae > Streptophyta > Magnoliopsida > Asparagales > Orchidaceae > Platanthera > Platanthera guangdongensis. The sequence goes on from CM077163.1 coordinate 113,935,373, forward strand.
AGCCGTGGGCTCGGGAATATGATGAACTAGTAGGCTTGGTAGTCTAAGGAGCTGGAGGCTCGGTAATATAATTAGATACAAACTATCATGGTTGCATGTGCATAACAGTGCTGGGTCCTCGGTATTGGACGATCGATCACCCCGTCATCGTACGTTGACTCGGGGAGACTATCTGGTTTGCTAGGAATAGTACGGAAACATACTTGAGGGGCTAAACGGGGTAGTGTGATTACCAGTCTAGGAGTGGAGAGGCCCAACCCACTGTCTCCGTTGGCCACGACGAGAGGCTCCTCAGAGTTTAGCTAACTCCAAAAAGGGGAACTAAAGGTCTGTGCGCATAGAGTCGTGTGTGTGAGTTGCACTTGCATGTGCATACCATAGCATACTTGTATGTCATAGCATAATCATTGCATTTAACCCCTGACACTTATCGTATAAAATGGTATGGGACGTTTTATATGATAGGCCCCGCAAAATGACCCCTTGGTATATAGGGGTGATCCCTATAAATCAATGGTTATATTTCTCGTTGCTCTTACTTACTCTTGTTACTGCTTTTACTTACTTGCTACTCCTTACTGTTTACTTTGGTTACATACTTGTTTACTCATGTTTAAATATTGTGGTACCCCTGCTATACCTTATTATTTTATCCCTTAGGGTAGATGTCACCTGCTTGATTACGCCCTGCTTTTGGTCCTCCTTTTCACTCCTTTCCACCCAGTGCCTAGGAGCCATGGGTAGAGGGGTGGGGGGTTTTTGACTGAGTCTAGTTTGACTGACGGCCGTTTGACCACCATATTTTAGGTGCTCCGGATGGGAGACAGGGAATAGCCGCAGGAGACGCAACAGAAGCAGGATACAGTGCAGATGGAGATTGGGCAGTGTAGCTCGGGTGGACAGGCATCCGGATCCGTGAGTGAAGCCGAGTATTAGTAGTTTTACTTTTATGAGTGAATTGTAGTGAGGTTATCATGTACTGGGCTTAAGCCCGTATTTACTTTCTGGTGTGGACTATTTATTTGTCATGTGATTTCCTCCTTTATACTATTGTGGGCTTGGATGCTTACACTTTCATTCATTATACATTCTGTCGATGGTGATCGATTTGGCTGGTAGGATCGGCGTTTTGTAGTGATGACCTTCCCGGGTGCGAAGGTGTCACCGCAAAACGGCGATTCTGGGCCTAAGAACCCGGTGGTTGTTGCAAAAAAGGGGTCTTACAAGTGGTATCAAAGGGAAACTTCGATCGGATAGAATATAGTCCACAAAACATGGGACACCCCACGCGGGCTTAGTTTGAGGACAAACTAGCAGCGGAAGCAATAGTGTGCCCATGGAAGGAATCATGTGCAATGCTCACCAGTAACAAAGAGTTTTAGTTCAATTTACTAAACTCAAGACCATCTTTTGTATGGTGTGACGAATCCTCCCCTGCCGCGGGGGACACCTCCAGCCCCGAATGTGCTTCCACCCCCACCGGCTCCGACCCCGTTGCAGCAGACGGAGCTGGGACAAACTTTGACGGCCATATTGGAGGCCTTTAGGGCACAGCAGGCTTCGGCTCCTCAACCGAACCCCGGAGCGAACTGGTTGAGGACATTTCGGGGCCTTGCCCCACCATCCTACTTGGGGACAGAGACGGCAGTGCGCCCGGAGGAGTGGCTAGACATTATGTACGAGATGTTGTGGGAATACAGTGCCCGGTGGACCTGACAGTATCGTTGGTGGTTTCTTGTCTGGAGTCGCATGCGAAGAGGTGGTGGAAGTCGGTGATGGACACCACTTATGCGGGAGTTGATATCGTGGAGATTACTTGGGAGGAGTTTAGGGTGGCATTACTGGAGCATTTTATGCCGCAGTCCGCAATGGATGAATTGGAGGATAGATTCTTGCAGATGAAGCAAGGGAACAAGACAGTTCTGGAATATCACCGGGAGTTTAGTCATTTGGCCCGGTTTGCGGATTCTTACAAGCTAGATGATGTGGGTTATGCCAAGAGGTTCTACAAGGGCCTCCGTGATGACCTGAGGCAGGCCCTCTTGTTCGTGTATGATGGTACCATGGCCAGGATGTTGGAGATGGCCAAGAAGCTGGAGGCGGACCAGCTTGCTGTCCGGGGCAGGAAGAGACATGGGGATGATGCAGTGCTAGGAGGGAGAAGGGACCCGCAGAGGGGCCGGGTCATGGGAGAGAGAAGGAACGGGTATCAACCCCGCTAGGAGGAAAGGCATGAACCAAGGGAGCAGGTAGTGCTGGCCCCGCAGCCGCTACAGATGGGGGAGGTGCCCAGGATAGGGCAGGGACCAACCCCACCACAGCTGTGCTATCACTGCCATCAGCCAGAGCACATTCAAAGTAATTGCCCTATGAGGAATGGGGCCAGACCTGCTGCACAGGGTGGCCCACCGGCTCACCAGATGGGAGGTCGTGGACGTGGTCGCAGACACAGATTTCAGGATGGTGAACACAGGCAGGATGGGGAGCAGGTCTACGCTCTGGACTTAGCGCAGCCCCGAAACCCGAACAGGGTTATTGCATGTATGAGAGTAATTTTTAGTATTGGTAGAATAATTACACAACCTAGATTAGAAAACTTTAGACCTAAGCTATTTTTCCTTTAACTAATTTAGGAATATTGATGGCATGCGGCAAACCTGCCCGTACCATGTTCGACACGGGGGCCTTCACACAACTTTGTGTCGGAGAATTTCATCAAGGATCTGGGCCAGATTCGATATTATATGGGAGATGCCAGGAGGGTGCGTCTCCCCAATGGGATGGAGATCCAGTCCACAGAGAAGTGCCTTCTGACGGTTACCACAGACGGGTTAACACTCGAGGCCCCGACGACGATCCTGAGAATGCCGGACTTCAACCTTGTCTTGGGCATGACATGGCTTGTCTGGAACCATGCCCAGATTGACTGCCCGGCGAGGAGGGTCGTGCTAATACAAGTCGACATTTATGCGACATTCGATGGTACTACTCCGATTTTCCGCCACCTCCTTTCATCTATTCAGGCCGTTAAGGCCCACATGCAGGGCGACGAGGTATATAAGGTGCTATTCGAGATGACTGAGGAGAAGGACCCGATAGTTAGCATTCTGGTGGTCTGTGACTACGCCGATGTATTTCGGGAGAAGCTGCCAGGACTGCCTCCGTAGAGGGAGAAGGAATTTCAGATTCAGTTGGTTCCAGGGGCTAAGCCGGTATCCAAGGCCCCTTATCGGATGGCCCCAAGGGAGCTGGCTGATTTTCGGACACATTTGCAGGAGTTGGTGGAAGAAGGAGTCGTCAGACCTAGTTCCTCGCCATGGGGAGCTCTGGTCCTATTCGTGAAGAAGAAGGATGACACTCTTCGCCTGTGCATCGACTATCGAGCACGAAACAGGCTGACCGTCCGAAATACCTATCCGCTCCTAAGGATAGACGAGTTGTTCGATCAGCTGGAGGGAGCCCATTATTTCTCAAAGCTGGACTTGAGGTCAGGATACTACCAGCTGCGGATCCAGGAGGAGGATATTCCGAAGATGACCTTCAGTAGCAGATATGGACTGTATGAGTTCATCGTGATGCCCTTCGGGCTCACAAATGCTCCACCAGCGTTTATGAGCCGCATGAACCGGGTCTTCGAGACTTATTTGGATGTGTTTGTCATAGTATTCATAGACGACATCCTTATCTACTCTAGGATGGAGTAGGACCATGCACGGCACATGACACTGACTTTGGAGAGATTGCGGGAGCATCGCCTCTATGCAAAGTTCAGCAAGTGTCAGTTCTGGTTGAAGGAGGTGTCTTTCCTGGGCCACATTATCAGCAGAACTGGGTTAGCGGTGGACCCTGCAAAGGTACAGGTAGTCAGGGATTGGCCAACACTGAAGACAGCCACAGATGTGCGGAGATTCCTAGGGCTTGCCGGTTATTACCGGAAATTTGTGGAGGGGTTTTCTCGGATCACCATTCCACTCACTTCGTTGACGAAGAAGGACATGCCCTTTGTATGGACACCACAGTGTGAGGCAGCCTTCCAGGAGTTGAAGAACCGACTCATCTCAGCCCCTATTCTGGCCCTTCCATCTGGGAAGGAAGGATTCCAGGTGTATACCGACTCATCATATCAGGGAATGGGAGCGGTGCTGATGCAGAACAGACATGTCATAGCATATTCCTCCCACCAGCTGAAGACCCACGAAAAGAACTATCCAGTGCACGACCTGGAGATGGGAGCAGTTGTATTCATATTGAAGATATGACGACACTACATCTATGGAGTCCACTGTGATATATACTTAGATCATAAGAACCTTAAGTACGTGGATAAGCAGAAGGAACTGAACATCAGGTAGAGGCGATCGATGGAGTTTCTATCTGACTATCAGTACGAGATGCACTACCACCCGGGGAAGGCGAACATGGTAGCAGATGCACTGAGTAGGAGAGCCGCCACAGTGGGAGCAGAGCCTCAGCTGATGTCTATGGAACTGCTGTAGAGACTAGAGGACATGCACATTACTCTGGTGTCGTCTGATGACCCTGAGCTCTATGAGGAGTACTTGGCTGCGATGGGCGTCACCGATGACATCAGGGACCGAGTCAGAGAGGGATAGAGGCAGGATGCAAAGTTAGAGCCTATGTTCTAGGCCATAGAGGCAGGCACTACATGAGACTACACACTGAGGTATGTCCTGGTGTGCTTCAGAGGATAGGTGTATATACCGGAGGGAGGTCAGATCCGGGAGGACTTTATGACGGAGGCACACTGCAGCCATTATTCTGTGCACCTGGAGATCACAAAGATGACGACTGATTTGAAGAAGACTATGTTCTGGCCCGACATGAAGAAGGATGTCACTTACTTCGTGACCCATTGTGAGACATGTCAGCTAGTGAAGGCAGAGTGCAGGAACCCCGCGGGATTGTTGCATCCACTCCCGATGCCGGAGTGGAAGTTTGATGACGTAGCCATGGACTTCATACATGCGCTTCCCCGGTCTCGGACAGGGAATGACTCGATCTGGGTGATCGTTGATCGGTTGACGAAGGTGGCTCGATTTATACCGATCAGGAAGGACGATTCAGTGGGACTTCTAGTGAGGAAGTTTGGGGAGCAGTTCATTCGTTATCATGGCGTGCCCAGGCCAATAGTTTCAGATCGTGATGTGCGGTTTACATCTAGGGAGTGGCGGTCAGTTCAGGCATACTTGGGCACCCTACTGACCTTTAGCACAGCCTTCCACCCTTAGACGGACGGGCAGATAGAGCGCACAAATCGGATATTGGAATACCTGCTACGTCTGTGCATTCTAGACTAAGGAGAGCCATGGGACAAGATGCTGCAACTGGTAGAGTTCTCATACAGCAACAGTCATCAGGCCAGTATAGGTATGGCCCCCTACGAGGCTCTATATGGATGGAGGTGCATGACTCCCCTGTCATGGATACAGGATGAGGACCCAAAGGTCCTGGGCTCGGAATTTGTGGAGGACACCGAGGCCTAAGTGAGACTGATACGGGAATGGATGTTGGAGGCGCAGAGCAGACATGCCAAATATTACGACGCACGACATCGACAAGTGGAGTTTCAGGTAGGAGACAGAGTGTTTTTGAAGATACGGCCGATGCACGGAGTCTCTCGAGTTCTCGGGCGGAGAAAGAAGCTCAGCCCGAGATACATGGGGCCCTACAGGATCCTGGAGAGTATCGGCCCCTTAGCATACAGGCTGGAGATGTTGCCAGAGCTGGAAGGCGTGCACGATGTTTTCCATGTGTCCTCCCTCAGGAGGGCCCTATTACCTCCAAAGCAGTAGATAGACACCACGGATGGGCCAGTAGCTTGTGACTGGTCAGTGCACATGGAGCCGGTCCGGATTGATGACACGGGAATGCGGGTCTTACGCCACAGGAAGGTCCCACTGGTCAAGGTTCTTTGGAGAAATCACGGCCAGAAGGTGCACACTTGGGAGCCCCAAGACTTGATGCAGCAGCGGTACCCGGAACTCTTTAGTCAGGTATTACTCTCATGCTTTCAGGATGTTACAATTTTTCTTGCATACTTGAAACCCCGTAGGCCTAACTAGAATTTCGAGGACGAAATGTTTTGTTATATATTGGGATTTCTAACATCCCATTTCCGACTAAACCCCCAAGAGTGGTTTTGGTCATGTCAAAACCCTAGGAAGCCCAAGGGACCAAGTGAAGAAGGACAAGGTGAAAATCACCTTGGTCTGCCTATAACTCAGCCTTATATCAGCAAGGGGAGATTTGATCCGTCAGATCCTCTAGGAAGAAATAAACAGCCACACAAATTCCCTGAAAACAACTCTTCCGGGTCTGACACGCCCGTATCGGCCCAGACACGCCCGTGTCGCCAGGCGTGTCGTCGGGCCGACGATCGTCGAGCTCATTTCGTCGCGCTCAGATCGACGATCGTCGAGTTTATTTCGTAGAATAGGGGGGAACACGCCCCCGACACACCTGTGTCACCAGGTGTGTTGTCAGCCCGACGATCGTCGACTTCATTTCGTCGATCTCAGTTCGACTATCGTTGATTTCATTTCGGAGAATAGGGGGAACACGCCCCCGACACACCCGTGTCGCCAGGCATGTTGTCAGCCCGATGATCGTCAAGCTCATTTCGTCGAGCCCAGCTCGATGATCGTCGAGTTCATTTCGTAGAACAGGGAGGAACACGCCCCCGACATGCCCGTGTCGCCAGGCATGTTGTCAGCCCGACGATCATCGAGCTCATTTTGTCGAGCTCAGCTCGACGGTCGTCGATTTCATTTTGTAGAACAGGGGGGAACAAGCCCCCGACACGCCAGTGTCGCCAGGCGTGTCGTCAGCAGCTCATTTCGTCGAGCTCATTTCGTCGAGCTCATTTCGTCGAGCTCAGCTCATTTCGTCGAACAGAAGGGAACATGCCCACCCGACATGCCCGTGTCACAGCCGTGTCACCAGGCGTGACACGACGAATCTGGGCAGAATCGTCGTGAGTAGGAGAGAGAAATGAGGAAGGAGAGGGAAGGAAACGGTTCGCCGAAAGCAACATTTAATGGCTGAATTCAATTTCCCAGCAAAGTGGAGAAGTTTCCAACCGTTTCCCCTGGCCGTCAGACTTGGTTCGCCCCCCCCCCCCCCCTCCTCCATGACCGAGCCTAGCCATTAATGGCTTTTAAGGACATTAATGATCCAGACCCTCCTCTCCACTTCTGAACCTTTAAACACCACCAGTGAGTTGAGAGGTGGCTTCCCCAATCCTTACCTGAAGAAACTTAGCCTCCCCACCTTGCTGTTGCAGAAGCCGAGCGACACAACTTTCAGAAATGGCTTCCCGACTATCTTCCCGACTTCAGGCCGCCGGCAAGGTCAATCCTTCTCCTCTCTATGCGTGCTAGATCTAGACTTGTTTGGGTTGAGAAATCGGGCTCAATTGAGCCTGATTGGGAGCTTGCAATTTCAGATTTTTCTTTGAAAATGGTGGTGTTGAGTTCGCCGGAATCCGCCGCCTCCGGCGGCATGGTCACTGCCAAATGCTAGCCACCACCTCAATGGAAGTGGTGGTGGTGGTGGCCTGCTAGGGAGGTGGTCGGGGTGGCCAGAAAGATGGCTGGAAGAGGCTCCAGGTCGGGCCAATCTTGGCCCTTGGCTGGAGGTTGAGGATGAACGGATGCCATCCGTTTTGATCAAGGCGATTCAAATGATATTAATGTTTTTGATTTTTCTGGAGATTATTCGCAGTTGATATTTTTAATTATTACAAATAATTAGATGCCTCTACTATAAAAGTGGTCAACATAGAAAATGTATCCCTTGTTGTCTAGTGTAATTTAAAATTGATTTCACGCAATATGAATTCCTGGTTGGACCACATCAGTCATTTTGGTGAGGTCTATCCATAGGGCTGTCCAGAGCCTAATTTAAGTGCCCACTCCAGACCGTACATCCAAATAATCTGAAATTTGGGGAGGGCTATTCTTAGCTATATCTAGGACATATCCAAAAATTAGAATTTTTGGAAAAACGTTTACTATAGTTTTTTGAAAAATTTAATAAACCAAGTATAAATTAATTAGGTGTCATAAACACCTCAAACTCCCCCCAAATTTTGGTGGGTGGTCCTAGAGAGCATGCTAGGGCTCTGGTAAAAATTCAATCTCCTTTGGAGATGTTTTGATTAGGTTTTATCCAACCTTAGTTTGCCCCTCATAGGGTTAATTAGGTCAAAAGACCCCCTTTGGGTTTTGAGCAGTCAAATCACCTCAACAGAGGCTGATATTTTGGCCACTGACTCTCTATGGTATGACACACCCTCCAATTGAATTTGGGGTGGTTAAGAGTAGGGTAACCCTAAAACCCTAGGGAAGGTCCCTTTGATGGGGATTTTTAGGGTTTGAAGGTCATGGGGTCAAATGACTTTGGAATGGCATGAAAATTGGTAGAGAGGACCATAGGGTTAGTATAGTCCTCTGGTTAAAATTTCAGGGAATTTGGAAGTCTTAAACCCCCTCAAAACCATAACCCTAGTTTAGGGCACCAAACCTAATTTGGAGTATTAGGCTATCTAATCACTTTAAAATCACTTGAAATTTAGTTAGAGTAGTGTTTAAAGTTAGTACAAGCTCTGGAGATTTTGTTATGAATTTAGGATTATTATTTTGGATACTTCATTAACAATTTAGCAATTTGAATTATTTACTTAGAAATTTATTATGAAGTAACTACTTGCTGGAAATTGATGAACATTAGCCGAAGGACACCTTATTAAGTTTTAAAGCTCTGTGAAGTTTTATGGGTTTTTTGGAAGATTATTTCTAAGGGTTGCTTCATTAAGTATTGTTTCCCATGAAAACTTAATTTAATTTATTTTGGAGTCTAGCAAGCATATAAAATTATGATTTTTTTACAATGATCTTTGCTGAACCATATTAGGATTCTGTAATTTTTATATAATTTTCTGATGAATAATATTGGTACTTCCTTCTTTACATACGATTAAGGGAATTATTTTGGATAAATTAATTATAGGTCACATATTTTCTAAAAAATTATGGAAATTAGTATCTAGTAATATATCACTGTTATTTAGTGATCAAAATTTTTGGGTGGCCATTACTTGAGTACATCATATAGTTCATGTTCAAAATTCCCCATGGCCAAATATTTGGAAAAATTCAATAAATATCAAATTAATTAGGAAAATTATGATTCTCTGATTTTAGACTAAACTTGTTATGATATACCTCTGGTAAATTTTATAAGAGATTTGGAAGAAAATCCGGAGTACCTCCTTTATACATCTCATATAGTATAGGGTGGTCTGCATATAGTAACTGTGGAAACTAAACTAGAGTGGGTAATGAATTTGAAGAGTTGAATCCTTAGTAGGTTGCTGGTTTGGGTAAATAAAGGAGAGATTTGATCAAGGGTAGAAATCAATAATAATAAGTGCCTTGCGAAAGGGAGCTTTGGACATAATCCCATCTTAGTTCCTAGTCCCTTCGAGAGCCCTTCACGGGGAATACCTTGGGCAGTCCTGGGGTAATGTAAACATTAGGAATAATTTGGGCAAGAGTAACCCTAATAATAGTTCCACCTTACACTCACACTTGTACAGGTAGGGAGATAAATTGGTAGTGAAAGGATAGCGTAGGCCCGTGGCCTAAGGGCTTACTAGTAGAGTTAAATGGACTCAGTATTGATTTGGAAGTCCGGGGAGCTGGATGCTCGGGGACTTGGAAAAAAAGGAGACTTGATTAGTCCAGGGAGCCGTGGGCTCGGGAATATGGTGAACTAGTAGGCTTGGTAGTCTAAGGAGCTGGAGGCTCGGTACTATAATTAGATACAAACTATCATGGTTGCATGTGCGTAACAGTTGTGGGTCCTCGGTATTGGACGATCGATCACACCGTCGTCGGTACGTTGACTCGAGGAGACTAGCTGGTTTGCTAGAATAGTACGGAAATGTACGTGAGGGGCTAGACGGGGTAGTGTGGTCACCAGTCTAGTAGTGGAGAGGCCCAACCCACTGTCTCCGTTGGCCACGACGAGAGGCTCCTGAGAGTTTAGCTAACTCCAAAAAGGGGAACTAAAGGTCTGTGCGCATAGAGTCTTGTGTGAGTTGCACTTGCATGTACATACCATATCATACTTGTATGTCATAGCATAATCATTGCATTTAACCCCTGACACCTATCATATAAAATGGTATGGGACGTTTTATACGATAAGCCCCGCAAAATGACCCGTTGGTCTATAGGGGTGATCCCTATAAATCAACGTTAATATTTCTCGTTGCTCTTACTTACTCTTCTTACTGCTTTTACTTACTTGCTACTCCTTACTGTTTACTTTTGTTACACACTTATTTACTCATGTTTAAATATTGTGATACCCCTGCTATACCTTATTATTTTATCCCTTAGGGTAGATGTCACCTGCTTGATTACACCTTTCTTTTGGTCCTCCTTTTCACTCCTTTCCACCCAGTTCCTAGGAGCCACTGGTAGAGGGGTGGGGGGTTGTTGGCTGAGTCTAGTTTGATTGACAGTCGTTTGACCACCATATTTTAGGTGCTTCAGATGGGAGATAGGGAACAACCATAGGAGATGTAACACCAGTAGGTTACGGTGCAGATGGAGAGGGGCCAGTGTAGCTCGGGTGGACAGGCATCCGGATCCGTGAGTGGAGCCGAGTATTAGTAGTTTTATTTTTATGAGTGAATTGTAGTGAGTTTATCATGTACTGGGCTTAAGCCCGTATTTACTTTCTAGTGTGGACTATTTATTTCTCATGTGATTTCCTTCTTTATACTATTGTGGACTTGGATGCTTACACTTTCATTCATTATACATTCTGTCGATGGTGATCGATTTGGCCGGCAGAATCGACGTTTTGTAGTGATGATCTTCCCGGGTGCGAAGGTGTCACCGCAAAGCGGCGGTTCTGGGCCTAAGACCCCGGTGGTTGTTGCAAAAAAAGGGGGTCTTACAGGTCCTGGCTTGGCCTTTGGCCACAAGGCGGACTGTCATTGTGTCTGGCCTTGGAGTTGCATAGGCGGACTGGCTATCTTGCACATGCAGCGGTGGACTGGTGTGTGTGTATCTACTGGCTTGCGGATATAATTGTTCTTGTTGTGGATGTGGCGGTAATCCTATCAGCTAGGGCAGTGACCACACTCATCATCGTGCCTATAAATAGGACCCATGTCACATCAGGAATAGATAGAATCGACGTAAGTGAACAGTAACTTAAGCCCGCAATAGTTGCTGTGAAATGACTTTTGGTGTCCGCGCGGTTTGATAGAGTTGACCGGGATGTACTGTGTAGGTTGTGCGAATAGCGCTGTAAAGCCAGTACTTGGCTATGATTACAGTCATGGACTATGCGGACTCTGCGGTTATGCAACAGGCGGAAAACAGCAGGTCACGGATAGCGACCAGACGGTCTTCTCTTTCGCAACTTGGTTTGGTGTTCAATAAGTTGCTTGCTTCAGGAGGACTATTCTATTCGGCATCGCAGCTTGTGCGGTCTGGCGGCTAGGTGACCTCGTGGTTAGGTAGCTTGTAGATCAGCGGCTAGAGCTAGCATTGGAATAAGGGGTAGTCTGCTTGGTTTGGGTTGCGGTCTGGCGACCTGGCAGACTGTGCGGACCCCACGACAGTAGACTGGCGGCTTGGTGTTTGAGTCTGCGTGGCTTGTTTTTCTTGTCTTGTATTTATAGTTCTCTCGTTTCCCTTTGGTGGTTTTGGTGAAGCATGTCTCGCCAAGTATGTCTCGTGTTGTAAAGAAGATTGATGTTAATCAATAAAGACTCTTATGCTGCATGTGTTTCTGGTTGTGACTATCTTTGGTTGAGATTACCCCTGCTAACTCCAAGCTCCGGGAAATTTCAACATGGTATCAGAGACAGGTTGTAGTGGATAAGCAGTGATCAACTAAAGTGGTTGTTGCTCTTGTGAAGAGGGAACCAGTGGTTGAACCTTGGTAGTGGAAGATGCAAGTTGTCTTGGAATTGAACTCCTTATAGAGACAACCTAAGATAGGTGGAAGTTTTGTATGGAGAGCTTTCTTCTTATCGAGGACCGTTGGGAGGTAGTATATAGAGCAGAAAAACAGGAGGCTACTGCTGGCAATGCTGAAGAGATGAGAGCATGGAAGGAGAAAAATGTGAAAGAAGAGTCTATTCTCAAGCAAGTGATCTCATCGGAGCTCTTGGACCACATCAGTGGATGTCGGTCAGCTATGGAGGTTTGGACTTACCTTGATGGGTTGTTCAGGAAGGAGGTGAAGGTTGCTGTAGAGGATGGTCCTTCTACTTCATATCAGCAAGAGAGGAGTGTTTCTCCTAGGCATGATGAGAAGAGGAAGGAAGCACCAAGGTGCTATAAATGCAAGCCACATGGTCATCTCAGGAAAGAGTGCAAGGCTGTCTTGCTCTAAGCAAACATAGCTCATGTTGGGAGTAAGGAGAATGTAACACCCCAGTTTTTCAAGAGGGTCAGTCTGCAGTTCTGGAAATTTTTGGGTTCTGGCAGGAGGCACACGGCCTGCTACATGGGCGTGTCGCAGGGCGTGTCGAGGCCGTGTCGACACTTAGCCCAAGTGTCGACACTTTTGCTTGACAATGTGTCGAGAGTAGGGCACACGGCCTGCGACACGGGCGTGTCGCAGGGCATGTCAAGGCCATGTCGACACTCGGCCCAAGTGTCGACACTTTCGCTCGACAGTGTGTCGAGAGTAGAGCACACGGCCTGCGACACGGGCGTGTCGAGTCCGTGTCGACACTCGGCCCGGGTGTCGACACTTTCGCTCGACGAGTGTCGAGACTGGGGTACATGGCCTGTGACACGGCCGTGTCACAGGGCGTGTCCCGCTTGGTCGACGATCTTCGCTCGACGTTTTTCCGCGGTGTTGACACAAAGCCTGTCGACGGGTGTCGAGACTTGGCACACGGCGTGGGACACGGGCGTGTCCCAGGCCGTGTAACCTCTCGGGTTGGTTTCGGGGACGTGTCGATGGAGGCACACGGCTGGCCACACGGCCGCGTCACTGGGGACACGGGCATGTCGGATTGAACACGGGCGTGTCGGGTGCCCGTGTGTTGTTCCAGGCGCGTCGATTTGAGACGGTGAATGAGGCACACGGCCCTGTACACGGGCGTGTGCCAGGCCGTGTTCGGCCCAGGTCTTTTATTTTCCAGGCGGATCGTGGCCTTTCTTTCCCAAATTTTAGGATCTGACGGTTCAGGACTGTTCTTGGGGAGTTAAGTCCGAGAATAGGGTTGAAGACCCTCATTCTTCTCCAAGCTTTCTCTTACTAAAGATCTAGAGAGAAGTGAGAACAAGGAAGAAGGAGAAGGAGAGTTTGGGCTGTAGGAGGAGTTTCGGTGCTCCAAATCACGAGCAGAGTCCGGATCCGTGAAGCTTAGATCGTTGCGAAGATTTCCATCCGGCATTTTTGCCATGGCAAGGAAGAGGAGTCGGAAGGTAACGACACCTATCCTCTCGGTCTTAGGATGCATGTCTTAGCATCATTTATTTTCTTTCTTTCTAGTTTTTGGGCATCAAACTCTCAAATGAGAGGGGTTTTGGTTTGCCAAGGTTCAAGAGGAACCTCCGGGTTGATTGAGTCCGTCCCCGGCATGTTTTTGCATTAGAGATCCGCTCCGTTAGTGGATTAGGCATGGTGGGTGAAGCCGTTGTCGCGACCGTTAGTCCGACTCGGTGATGTTGCATAAAACGCTAAGGACTCGTAGAGATTCCGTTGCGGCAAGATGCCGTTTGTGATGTGGTGATGTTTTCCCCTTTTTCTCGAGTGAGTACGTGTAGTCGGAACCGGACAAGGTTAGCTCCTCGCGGCGGTAGATGTTTTCCTTGGTGGACAAGGTTAGCTCCGCGCGAGTTGGAGATGTTTTCCTTGGTGCGCGAAAACGCTGTAGTACAAAGGAGGTACTAGGGTGGATTTGTCTTGGTTTGTGTTGTGCCAAGGTGTGGCTAGGTCTCCGTGGTCGGCTGGCTATCCCGTGACGTTCACGTCATGTGTGGAGAGTGTCCCGACGAGACTAGTCCCCTTCTGTGTGACTGACGAGAATGCCAAGCATGGGGACAAACCCGGGAAATGAGGCCATGAGCGAGTGGGGTCCGGCAAGGCTTCTTAGAATCAGTCAATTTTGTGTTTGTTGGAATCCTGACATGAGACGTCACAGCTTGTAGGCAAGCCCGGGGTTTGAGACCTTGAGCGGGTGGGGCCTTGACAAGAATTCCATGAGGCGGCCTGTGAGCCGTTGGGGGAAATGGTGACCCCTTTGTTTGCGGCTTTATGCCAATGGGGAATCAATGAGAACACATATGATGTGATGATGTGCTAGATACATACGAGTTAGGGTGCCTTGGGTGAAACCCGGGTTTTTGCATACATGATTGCATAAGTAGGCCCTTTTTTTATATTATGCTCAACCAGTAGAGAACATGTATGATGTATGTGACATCCAAGCCTATTTTCCATAGTTGCTTTTCTTGCTTATAATTATTGCCTACGAAGTGCTAACTTACAGGTTGGAGGGGTACCCCGGGGTCCATTAGGGGCGGCCGGGAGGAGATGTGTTGTTGCACAGTTTGAGGTCAGCCTTTGCTGACCCACGTTACTAATAAATTTTTCAGGGCAAGGATCGCATGCAGGAGCTAGCTCGCTGGCCAGAAAGGCCTAAGCCTCATGAAGTGTTTTTTTCTTTTTGCAGCCCTACTTATGAGTTGTTATGTTTGAGACTCTTGTTGACCGGCTTGCATGCCGAGGTAGACTAGGAGTGCTGAGCACATTCATGATTGATGTATTATTTTTTTTCTTTTGGACACTTGATGTAAGGCCTTAAGGCCATTTGTTTTACTCTTTAGTGGTGGATAACTTCTAGTACTTTTCTGTTTCCGCTGTGTTGTGCAAAGAGTTTTGAGTGTGGGTAGCTATATCAACTTTTAATGCTAAAGCTGTGGCGTCCGTATGTTGTGGGGCCCCGGCCGGACCCATATTATACATTCATTACAGGGGAGGTGTTACAATTTGGTATCAGAGGCAGGTTGCGATTCAAGGTCGAAGTGTAGAGAAGTTATCCACATTAGAGTAACGCGGGACCATGAGTGTCCTTATGTTTAAGTCTTGAGATTTGAGACTGAATCCTTGTTTCTTGTTTCTTGAAGAGTGCAAGCAACGAGGCGGGAACGTCGAGAGCAAGAGAAGAGCTTTCGGCGAGCAGTGCTACTGCTCCAGGTCTGTTGGGCACGGGCGTAAACCCGGCCGAATTCTGCCGCATACTTGCAGAAGCGATGGTGGCATCTCAGGCTGCAGCAGCAGCTCAGGTGTCAACCCCTGCCACACCGGACACGGGACTTCCGTGCTAGGCGGAGAGGCCAGGCGAGTGGAGCCTTTGGCGGAAAGGGCGGTGGTCGGACATGGAGACCGACACATGAAGTACTTCCTGAGTTTTCATCCCCCGTCATTCAAGGGAGTGGGTACGCCAACGGATGCGTAGGACTGGTGGGTTCGCATTCAAGAGCTTCTAAGGGCGGCAGAGACACCAAAGGAAAATAAAGCTGAGTATGCGGCTTTCATGTTGGAAGGAGATGCCAAGTTATGGTGGGTGAGCCATAGCGGCCGCCAGTTCCCGGGACACACTCCGTCGGTGGAAGAGTTTGGGCATGCTTTCCTAAAGAGGTATATTCCAGTTTCTACACGTTTGGCCCTTCAGAGGCAGTTTCTGTATTTAATGCAGCGAGACAAGACAGTAGATGAGTACGTGCAATTGTTCACCCGGTTGGGTCGTTATGCGGGAACGACTATGGCAGATGATGTAGAGAGGGATATCCTCTTCTACCAGGGGCTGAGGGATAATTTGAGACAACCCCTCATCTCCATGAAGAGAGCCGGATTCAATGAACTAGTTGAGGCTGCCAGGATTTTGGAAAGTGATTTGGAGCGAACCCAATGCCGTAAGGGTTTTACTCCCAAGCAAGGGGAAGGGAAGCCTTCCCAATCTCATGGAAAGTCAGAAGGGAGTAGGTGGAGGAAGAAGCCTCACACTTCCAGATCGGGTGAGAAGAGCAATTGGACGCCTGGGGGTTCTCACTCTAGGGGACCGCCGACGTGCTACAACTACGGTAAGGTGGGGCACATAGCTCGTGTTTGTCCCCAAGGAGGAGCGGGACAAGAGGCAAAGCAGGAGCAGACTGTGCGCTCCGGCCCCAGTGCTGCAGAGAAAGGAAAGATGGCAGAGTGGAGCGCTTCTCAGTTCCAACCGGTGCAACCAAGGGCCTACAACCATGGACAGCAGGAAGCGATCCGCCAGACTGATGTGGTGACAGGTATGAAGAAAATTTAAGTTTAAATTTTGTGCTTCATCCTTTTAGACTTTTGTGTGATGTCTATGTTGTAGGCTTCGTGTTAGTTTCCGGATACCCCGCTAGGGTATTGTTTGATACGGGAGCATCACACTCCTTTCTTGCGGAGAGCTTCATCCGGGGAATAGGAGTTGAGTCTTTCTCGGCGGACGCGGAGTTGAAAGTGCGTATGCCCAATGGGTCATCCATGACCACCGGGGTCAAAGGGCGCATCTATTGGGAGCTAGACGGAGTTGACTTTGTTTTGGTAGCGGCGGTTTTGCCATTGGTGGAGTTCGATGTCATCTTGGGCATGGACTGGCTCGCAGAGCAGCGCGCCAGTATTGATTGCCTTTCTAAGGTGGTGACCTTAAGGAGGAAAGGGCAGACAGAAGTCAAATTTGAGGGCCTTTGTGGAGTGGCCTGTTCCCTGATTTCGGCCATGCAGTTGGTGCGGGCGGTTAACCAGGGTGTTGTAGCGCTTGTAGCGTTATTGGAGGTTCGTCTCTCCCAGCTGTCTATTGATGAAGTGCCCGTAGTGGCAGAGTTCAAGGATGTGTTTCCGGAAGAACTTCCTGGAGCGCCTCCTCGGAGGGAGATCGATTTCTCCATCGAGTTAGTGCCGGAGGCTAGGACGGTGTCACGTCCTCCGTTTAGGATGACACCAAAGGAGTTGGCTGAACTTAAAGTACAGTTGCAAGAATTGTTGGAGCAAGGGTATATCAGACCCAGTTCTTCACCGTGGAGTGCGCCGGTGTTGTTTGTAAAGAAGAAAGACGGTAGCATGCGGCTATGCATTGACTACCGAGAGCTGAATAAATTGACCGTCAAGAATAAGTATCCGATTCCTCGGATAGATGACCTGTTCGACCAATTGGTAGGGTCAGTAGTGTATTCAAAATTGGACTTGAAGTCAGGCTATTATCAGTTGCGAATTCGGGATGAGGACATACCCAAGATAGCCTTTGGTACAAGGTATGGACACTTTGAGTTTACGGTGATGCCGTTCGGGCTGACGAACGCACCATCTGTGTTCATGGATCTCATGAATCAGGTATTTCGGGAATACTTGGATTCTTTTGTGGTTGTCTTCATTGATGATATTTTGGTGTATTCCAAATCGCAAGTGGAGCATGAGACCCACTTGAGAATGGTTCTGCAAGTGTTGAGGGAGAATGAGTTGTATGCAAAATTCTCCAAATGCGAGTTCTGGTTGGAGAAGGTGGCATTTTTGGGTCACGTGATTAGCGGGGAAGGGGTGGCAGTGGACCCAACAAAAGTTGAAGCCATTAGAGATTGGCCGGTTTTGAGGACCGTGGCGGAGGTCCGAAGTTTTCTTGGACTAGCCGGGTATTACAGAAGGTTCGTGGAGAATTTTTCGCGGATAGCTCTACCCCTCACCTCACTCACACGTAAAGATCATAAGTTTATGTGGACTCAAGAGTGTAGCCAAGCATTTGAGGCACTAAAGGAGAGACTAATGGCGTCTCCAATCCTAAGTCTACCGCAAGGGACCGAGGGATTTCATATCTTCAGTGACGCATCGGGATGCGGCTTGGGTTGCGTTTTGGTGCAACAGGGGAAGGTGATAGCTTTTGGGTCTAGACAGTTGAAGCCTCATAAGAGGAATTACCCCGTCCACGACTTGGAGTTAGCGGCGGTAATTTTTGCGTTGAAAATATGGCGGCATTATGTTTATGGTGCAAAGGTGGAGATCTTCACGGATCACAAAAGCTTGAAGTATCTATTGGATCAAAAGGACTTGAACATGCGGCAACGCAGGCGGGTTGAGTTTCTTAGAGACTATGAAGTGGCAATTCAGTATACGCCAGGTAAAGCCAATGTGGTGGCTGATGCCTTGAGTAGGAAGTACTCAGTGCAAGGGAATTGGATCGAAGCTCATGATGAGCGGTTGGTGCGGGAATGGGAGTCCCTTGGTTTGGAATGTGTTGCAAGAGGCGAGTCCAGCGAGGCTCGGTTGACTGGATTGAGGTGCAGAATGACTTGTTCGATCGCATTCGGGAAGCGACTCGGTTGGATGTGGAGTTTCAACCTTTTGTGTTGGAGGCTCAAACGGGCGAGAGCAGCGCCTGGGAGATGATAGATGGGATTCTGAGGAAGGACGGAAGGGTTTGTATACCGCAGTTTGGCAAACTCCGTGAGGAGTTGATGTTTGAGGCTCACTTCACAAAGTACTCCATTCACCCGGGTAGTACAAAGATGTACTTGGATATGAAGAAATCCTTTTGGTGGCCGGGGCTGAAGCGGGACGTAGCTTTGTACGTGAATCGTTGTCAAACTTGTGCCTTGGTGAAGGCCGAATGTCAGAAGCCGGGCGAGTTCCTGAAGCCCCTTCCAATCCCTGAATGGAAATTTGATGACATCTCCATGGACTTTGTGCATGGTTTGCCTAGATCGCAGCAGGGTAATGATGCTATTTGGGTGATCGTAGATCGCCTAACCAAGGTGGCTCACTTTATCCCAAACCGGAAAGAGGACAGCGTGGAGAAGCTGGTGGAGTTGTATGTTCGTAACATTGTGCGACTGCACGGAATTCCTAAGAGCATAGTCAGTGATCGAGATGGACGATTTACGTCCAAGGACTGGAGATTGGTTCAGAAGAGCTTGGGCACGAAGCTAAAGTTCAGTACGGCGTTCCATCCTCAAACTGATGGGCAAACAGAGAGAACGAACCGTACCATGGAGGACATGCTGAGAATGTGTGTTCTTGACTTCGGCAAAAAGTGGGAGGATCACCTCTTCATGGTGGAATTCGCGTACAACAACAGTTTTCAAGCAAGTATAAAAATGGCGCCATACGAAGCTTTGTATGGGAGGCGGTGTCGAACACCAATGTCTTGGGCAGAGGCGGGAGACACCAAAATTTTGGGAAAAGAGGTGGTAGTGGACGCTTGTGAGTTGGTACGGACCATTCAAGAGCGTATGAAGGTGGCGCAAGACCGATAAGCAAAATACTTTAATGCTCGTCACCGGAAGTTGGAGTTTGCGGTAGGTGATTGGGTCTATTTGAAGATCAAACCGTTCAAAGGCGTCTCACGGATTCGCCGACTCAAGAAGTTGAGTCCAAGGTTTTTGGGGCCTTTTGAAGTTATTGAACGGGTGGGAGAAGCAGCCTATTGGTTGGCGTTGTCCGCGGAGCTGAGTGGGTTGCATGACGTATTCCACATCTCCGTTTTGAGGAAAGTCTTGGTGGAGGCTAGCGTGGTGATTGAGCCGGCATCGGTGCCGATTGAGGAAGACTTGATCACGCGAGTCCTCCCAATTGCTATAGAGGATTCGGAGACTCGGCAATTGCGGAGTAAAGAAGCTAAACTTGTGAAAGTTCGTTGGGACAACTGCGGTTGTGAGGAGTTCTCTTGGGAGCGAGATCAGGCCATGCTAGAAGATTATCCGGAAGTCTTCTTGTCAGGTACAATTTAAGTTTTGTACCCTTTGATTTGAAATTTCGGGACAAAATTCTGTTAAGTGGGGGAGAGTTGTAACACCCCAGTTTTCAAGAGGGTCAGCCTGCAGTTCTGGAACTTTTTGGGTTTCTGGCAGGAGGCACACGGCCTGCGACACGGGCGTGTCGCAGGGCGTGTCGAGGCCGTGTCGACACTCGGCCCAAGTGTCGACACTTTCGCTCGACAATGTGTCGAGAGTAGGGCACACGGCCTGCGACACGGGCGTGTCGCAGAGCGTGTCAAGGCCGTGTCGACACTCGGCCCAAGTGTCGACACTTTCGCTCGACAGTGTGTCGAGAGTAGAGCACACGGCCTGCGACACGGGCGTGTCGCAGGGCGTGTCGAGTCCGTGTCGACACTCGGCCCGGGTGTCGACACTTTCGCTCGACGAGTGTCGAGACTGGGGTACATGGCCTGTGACACGGCCGTGTCACAGGGCGTGTCCCGCTTGGTCGACGATCTTCGCTCGACGTTTTTCCGCGGTGTCGACACAAAGCCTGTCGACAGTTGTCGAGACTTGGCACACGGCGTGGGACACGGGCGTGTCCCAGGCCGTGTCACCTCTCGGGTTGGTTTCGGGGACGTGTCGATGGAGGCACACGGCTGGCCACACGGCCGCGTCACTGGGGACATGGGCATGTCGGATTGAACACGGGCGTGTCGGGTGCCCGTGTGTTGTTCCAGGCGCGTCGATTTGAGACAGCGAATGAGGCACACGGCCCTGGACACGGGCGTGTGCCAGGCCGTGTTCGGCCTAGGTCTTTTATTTTTCAGGCGGATCGTGGCCTTTCTTTCCCAGATTTTAGGATCTGACGGTTCAGGACTGTTCTTGGGGAGTTAAGTCCGAGAATAGGGTTGAAGACCCTCATTCTTCTCCAAGCTTTCTCTTACTAAAGATCTAGAGAGAAGCGAGAACAAGGAAGAAGGAGAAGGAGAGTTTGGGCTGTAGGAGGAGTTTCGGTGCTCCAAATCGCGAGCAGAGTCCGGATCCGTGAAGCTTAGATCGTTGCGAAGATTTCCATCCGGCCTTTTTGCCATGACAAGGAAGAGGAGTCGGAAGGTAACGACACCTATCCTCTCGGTCTTAGGATGCATGTCTTAGCATCATTTATTTTCTTTCTTTCTAGTTTTTGGGCATCAAACTCTCAAATGAGAGGGGCTTTGGTTTGCCAAGGTTCAAGAGGAACCTCCGGGTTGATTGAGTCCGTACCCGACATGTTTTTGCATTAGAGATCCGCTCCATTAGTGGATTAGGCATGGTGGGTGAAGCCGTTGTCGCGACCGTTAGTTCGACTCGGTGATGTTGCATAAAACGCTAAGGACCCGTAGAGATTCCGCTACGGCAAAATGCTGTTTGTGATGTGGTGATGTTTTCCCCTTTTTCTCGAGTTAGTACGTGTAGTCGGAACCGGACAAGGTTAGCTCCTCGCGGCGGTAGATGTTTTCCTTGGTGGATAAGGTTAGCTCCGCGCGAGTTGGAGATGTTTTCCTTGGTGTGCGGAAACGCTGCAGTACAAAGGAGGGACTAGGGTGGATTTGTCTTGGTTTGTGTTGTGCCAAGGTGTGGCTAGGTCTCCGTGGTCGGCTGGCTATCCCGTGACGTTCACGTCATGTGTGGAGAGTGTCCCGGCGAGACTAGTCCCCTTCTGTATGACTGACGAGAATGCCAAGCATGGGGACAAACCCGGGCAATGAGGCCATGAGCGGGTGGGGTCCGACAAGGCTTCTTAGAATCGGTCAATTTTGTGTTTGTTGGAATCCTGACATGAGATGTCAGAGCTTGTAGGCAAGCCCGGGGTTTGAGACCTTGAGCGGGTGGGGCCTTGACAAGAATTCCATGAGGCAGCCTGTGAGCCGTTGGGGGAAATGGTGACCCCTTTGTTTGCGGCTTTATGCCAATGGGGAATCAATGAGAACCCATATGATGTGATGATGTGCTAGATACATACGAGTTAGGGTGCCTTGGGTGAAACCCGGGTTATTGCATACATGATTGCATAAGTAGGCCCATTTTTTTATATTATGCTCAACCGGTAGAGAACATGTATGATGTATATGACATCCAAGCCTGTTTTCCATAGTTGCTTTTCTTGCTTATGATTATTGCCTACGAAGTGCTAACTTGCAGGTTGGAGGGGTACCCCAGGGTACGTTAGGGGCGGCCGGGAGGAGATGTGTTGTTACACAGTTTGAGGTCAGCCTTTGCTGACCCACGTTACTAATAAAATTTTCAGGGCAAGGATCGCATACAGGAGCTAGCTCGCCGGCCAGAAAGGCCTAAGCCTCATGAAGTGTTTTTCTCTTTTTGCAGCCCTACTTATGAGTTGTTATGTTTGAGACTCTTGTTGACCGGCTTGCATGCCGAGGTAGACTAGGAGTGTTGAGCACATTCATGATTGATGTATTATTTTTTTCTTTTGGACACTTGATGTAAGGCCTTAAGGCCATTTGTTTTACTCTTTAGTGGTGGATAACTTCTAGTCCTGTTCTGTTTCCGCTGTGTTGTGCAAAGAGTTTTGAGTGTGGGTAGCTATATCAACTTTTAATTCTAAAGCTGTGGCGTCCGTATGTTGTGGGGCCCCGGCTGGACCCATATTATACGTTCATTACAGGCGAGGTATTACAGAGAAGAACTTAGTTGGGACTTCAACAAGCTCAGGCGCTGATCGGATGAAGTCCGGTGATAGTGCAGTTATCTGGCATGAAAGACTGGGGCATGTAGGGATGGACAAGCTGAAAGCAACGGCGGTAAGAAGACTCGTAAGAGGATTGCCTAGATTGTCATCCTATGGAGGTGGTCAAGGGTGTGCGGGATGTAAGCATGGTGAAGCTTATCATTTTATGGTCGATAAGAAACAATCCAGATGTAAAGGACCTTTGGAGGTTGTCCATTGTGCTCTGGTTGGACCGACCGTCACCACCAGTATTGGAGGCAACAAGTATATGTTGATATTGGTTGATGACTATTCAAGGTACACTAGGGTATACTTCATGAAGGCGAAGTTGAACATGATGCGCTTGTTTGTGGAGTTCAAGAAGCTTGTTAAAGTCCAGCTTGGCCTGCGGATCAAGAAGTTGAGGACAAGCTTCACTGGTGAGTTTGGCTCAACTGAGTTCTCGAACGTTTACAGAAAGCATGGGATGCGGAAGGAGCTTTATTGTGGACATAGTTCACAGCAAGGTGGTATTGCTTCTTGCATGATCCATTGGTTGACGGAGACCTGCAAGTGTTGGCTTCGGATTAAAGGCGTTCCTAAGGCTTTTTGGGCAGAAGGAATGGCCTGTGCTGCTCATGTCATCAATCAGATGACTCTTAGTCCTATCAATGTGAAGACTCCTTATGAGCTGATGTTCAGGGTGAAGCCATTGTAAAGCTCCTACAGGTGTTTTGATCTACCTGCTACGTACACACTCCGGATGCTCTCAAGACGAAGCTAGTCTTTGTTGGGTATGATGAGCAGAGGAGAAGATGGAGGTGTATGGATCATGCGATGAACAGGCACATCGTGTCGTAAGACGTTGTCTTCGGTGAGTTGACATCGTATTGGGATAGCTCTTATGTGGAGCTAGAGATGAGCAGGTCAGATGGTGGGCTGAAGGAGGCTGCTGCTAAGGTTCAGCTGGAGCTACCTAAGTCACCAAGATCTCTAGGTTGTTCTAGCTCCGGGGGAAAGGCGTCAGGGTCTGGAAGAAGTGGGAGCGATGCTACAAGAACTTCTGACTAGAAGGCGGAGGCTTCCATTTCATCAAGCAGGGGGAGTGATGTTCCAGGTAGTTCTTGTTCGATAGCGGAGACTTCTGGTTCAGGTAGTAGGGGGAGGGTTGCTCTAGCTGCTCCTGGTTCAAGTGAGGTGGCATCTTGTTAAGGAAGCAAGGGGATCATTATTCCGGTTTTTCCCGGGAATGGAGCTGGTTTAGGAGGAGCAGCGGAGGTGGTTAGCCTTAATCAGGTTATTCAGAGATCGAAGAGGATCAGTAAGCCACCAGCTCGATATTGCGAAGGGAACACGACGAGCTTGGTCTCATATTTCATTGCAATCCCTCAGGTCGAGCGAGTACCTTCTAGCTGTGATGACCCCACTAGAATCAACGAGGTGACGTCTATTAGAGCTGCAGAGGCTTGGGCCCCTGTGCTCAAGGTTGTTGGTGATACTCCTGTGATGCATGAGTGGAGGTTGAAGTTGAAGAAGAAGGCAAAGGGATACATGGCTCCTTTCGGGAGATGCTGGAGGACTTGCTTGTGGTCCATGATCCACGGGGCGAGGACTATGTCTTTGACATCTCTTCGTAGATGCTATCGGAGGGACCAGGTGCAAGGTTACGAGAGCTGCTGGCGTTATTCACCACTTCTCACTTCAAGGGGGAGTCTTGAAAATTATGAAGTGAAAGTGGGTGAATGGAATACTTGGGCAACCTATCCGCGCGGACTATGCAGACAGGGTTGGCTGTCGCTAGGTCGGCATGGCTGGTACGGATGGCTTGTTCTGTGTCGGCCTAGGCGGTCTATTCGCGCGGGCTACGCGGACAGCAGTGGCGGTTAGCCAGGCCAGCTTATGCTCTGCAAGCAGCTGGTTTCCAGAATGTAACCATGCGGATAGCAATTCTATCCGTGGAGTCCCTCACAAAGTGTACTGAAGAACTGTAGCTCGGCAGATCGGCTTGGCAAAAGCCTTGGTCTTGCTCTGGTGAAGCAGCAAGTGAAAGCCGCAGAGATTGCCAGTAAGTGCGGACAGGTGCTGGAGGTCACCGAGTTTGGATGACTGGATCCAGCATCCGCCAGTAAGTGTGGGCTGGCCCTTATGGCCAGTGGTGTGGACTTGGTTGATTCTGAACCAAGTCTATGTTTGGCTCAGTCCGGGGTGATTGCGCAGTGGAGCACAGACAACTTCTCAGTCCGCTGAGCTCGATAGAAGAGCTGTGTGCATTGGTTGTGAGTTTGGGAGAAGCGGACTGGAGTTTGCCTCCGCATCTGTGTGAGGGATGGAGCTGGGTCTGTCGAGTCCGACAGCTACCTTGCTGGTATGGTAGTGGACTCGGGATATGAGGACTAGAGCAGTCTACGGGATATGCGGACTGGAGCAATCTGCTGGAAATGCATTGTAACATCCCATTTCCAAATAGACCCCTAGAAATGGTTTTGTCTATGACTAGGTCATGACAACCCTAGGAAGCTAGAAATGGGCCAAGGGATAGGAGACAAAGTGTGGAAATCATAATGGTCTGTAGATAGTAGAACTCTGAACAATGGTTTAGGATGACCATGGGGCTACACCTTGACCCCAAGACCCTACCACAACACCCCCTAATACCTTGGGAGGCCCATTAGAGCCATAAGGACCCATTGGGGTCAATCAAAGAGACTTAGATGACCAAGGTCAACCCTAACCCAAAATGGGTCAAACTAGCCTACTTAGGGTCAATTGACCTACTCCTAGCCTAGAGGACCCCACCTATGCCCCCTAACCCTAAAGTGAAGTCAAGGGGTCACTAAGGACACATTGGGGTCAGCCCTAGAGGCCAAGTTGACCCAAGTCAACTCAAGCCCCTAATCTGGTCAAAGTGCCCTTATTAAGGGTAGGTGACCTCTAAAGTGTAAGGTAACCCTACATAACCCCACATAAGCCTTAGGGGATGCCAATGGGTCACCAAGGACCCAATGGGGTCAACCCAGATGATCAAATTGACCCAGGTCAACCCTAACTTAAGCCAAGTCAAACCTAGCCCAAATGGGCTAACCCAAGCCCAAGCCACTTCTTCCTTAGGCTAACCTCACTTTCATGATCATCATGACTAAGTGGGCTACACATAGCCTATGGTGTTGGAGCAAGGTAGACACATCAAAACCCTAACCCTTGTTTTAGGGTAGGAGCACAAATTTGAAGATTCAGCCACTAAACCTTCCCCAAAAGTTATGAAACCTGGGTAGAGTAGGTTTTAGGCCATCTAGAACCCCTGGTAATTTCTATAGAATTTTATGGATTTTATTCCTGGTATTTCATTTGTTAATTACCAAAAGGCCCATAATGATGTTTGATTTTCTTATGGTTATTCTCTGCTTTACATCTAATGAAATTTGGTCAGAATATCTTAAAAGCCTAAGTGAATATCCCTGAATTTTATTATAATTTTTACTTGAGTTTATCTAGTACTTCCTTCACAAGTTTTGGAAAGGGGTTTGGTAGAATAAAATTAATTATTGATGATTTATCTGTTGAAAAATCACGAGACTTTGGTTTTGATGTTTACAGGCCAAAACGTACTTGTAGTAATTTATTCATAATTTTTAGAGGCTTGTTTACAGAACTTCCTTCACACGACCTTAATTTTGAGAATTGGGCATTTAGTTAATTCCGGGAATAATTCTTTCAAATAAATTATGAAACTTTACTTGGAGGTTTTATGTGCCCTTATAATCATCCTGGAATTTAATCTGAATTTTTGGAAGTATTTTTGTTATACATCCCCTTTAAATGATTTATTATGTAATAAATTTGAAATAAAATTTAAGGGCTTAAACCTTACTGAAAAATTTGGAGATCCTAGATTTTTAGATGATTATTCATTTTGCATTTATAATAAATTTAGTGGGATTTTATCTTGTCTAAATCTTGTACTTCATGTTCAACCTTGGAACTTTTGGCTTTTAGAATAAATAAATAAATTATCAGTTAAATTATGAAAATTAGGAAATTATGGATTCAGGCTACAAATGCCAATATAGTCCTCCAATAATTATTATATGAGCACTGGATGATCATTTGGTATATTTCCCATTTTACGGGTCATATAGCTTAAGTGGTGTGCATTTAGCAAAACTGTAGGAAATCATTTGGGATATGAATTAGAGCACATGTGTTGGGTTTTGTTGGGTTGCTGGAAAGGATAAATAGAGTTAGATGCATCATTGGAAGATAAAGTGAGTAGGGTGTGTTTTGGCTAGGGTTTAGAGGCGCTCGGGTCCGACGAAAGATCGTCCTCCCCGAGGTGAGGTGGAGTCAAATCACCTTAGGATTAGCCTATCGTAACATGAGAAAGTAATGGGTAAGGGGATGAACCATTAACAAAAATAAGTACCTTGCGAAAGGGAATGCTGGGCGTAATCCCAACATAGTTCCTAGTGCCCCTTGAGAGCCCTTCATAGGGAATACCGGGGGCAGTCCTGGGTTAACGTAAACTGTTTAAACAAGCTGAAAAGAGTAAATTAGTAATTAGGGTTGCACCTTTCACAAAACCTGATAGCACCGGAAGATAGCTGGGAGTTTCGGCTCGGATGGTTAAAAGACGGACTTTGGGTCCGGGGAGCTTCGGCTCGATTGTTTGAGACGGACGTTTTGGTCCGTGGAGCTTCAACTCGGTTTTTAATTACGCTAAATTTGCATGTGCATAAAAGAAAGGAAAAATTAAGATGGTGGATCTTCGGTATTGGAGGGTCTATGCACCGACGCCAATACGTTGACTCGGTAAGTGTGGTTAGCACTTCACCAACAGAAGTCCGGTGCGCCAGCCGGCAAGAGTGCGCAGGAGTCCGCTTCGTGCACCAAGCATTGAGGCGTACGATAGGTCTGACCAGTAGTGCTTTACTGGTTTAGAGGTGGGCGAGGCCAAACCCACCGCTTCCGTCTGCCACTACGGAGGTATCCTGGGAGGTTACGACTCCATAAAGGGGGATCTAAAGGTCTGTGTGAACAGAGTCGGGTGTGTGTTGCACTTGCATGTTCCATCATACCAACTTGCATGTCATAGCATAATCGATTCATTTAATCCCTGACACCAAATGTATAAATGGAATGGGACGCTTATACATTAGGACCTGCAAAACGACCCCTTGGTCTATAAGCTTGTGTGGGCAAGTTTATAAATTAAGGTCATTTTTGATATATATCTATTTATTGCTATGTGATAACCGAAACCCCAACGTATAAATTGGTATGGGACTCTTTATACGATGGGAGGCTTGTAGAAGACCCCTTGGCTTATGTGTTCTCACATAAGTGAAGGTTATTTTTCATGTTTCATCTTATTGACAACAACTATTATAGAATTGCTAGTGTAGGTCCACTGCCATCTGTTTTTGATTATTCTCCACCGTCAAATCCTCCCCTTTCTTCCTCTCCGCTCGGTGCCTAGGATCCATGGGGGAAGGGGTGGGGGATGATAGGTCTTAGTCTTTTAGACTAATGGTTTTCGAACCGCATCATTTAGGGGATCGTGGAGCCCAGCATGGAGGAGCAGCCCCAGAGACCGGTACGCTTGGAGGTGGGCAGTCTAGCTCCGGAGTTCATACAACCGGGACCGTGAGTCTCGACCTTGAGTAGTTTTTCTGCTTTTGCTTCCGCATGAGTGATTTTGTAGTGAGGATATGATGTACCGGGCATAAGCCCATATTTTAGCACTCCGATGCATGTTTCTGTGGACTGCCAATTTGCATTTACTTTATTGTGCTACTTTTCTGTGATCGAATTGGCCGGCAGAATCGGCGCTTTGTGGTGAGAACCATTCAGGGCGTGAAGGAGTCACCGCAAAATGGCGGTTCTGTGCCTAAGACCCCGGTTTTGGAAAAAAAAGGGGGGTCTTACATGCATACTGGAGCAGTCTGCAAAAGGTGCATACTAGAGGTGTCTGCTATGTAAGCAGACTTGAGCAATGTCCGCTGAGTCCGGTAGGTGTCTTGGTAATGGCTATGGACTCAGGGTTTGCGGAATGGAGTTATCTATAGGGATATGCAGACTACAGCTGTCCGCAGTATGTGCAGACTGTAATAGTGTGTCCGCTGAGTCCGGCAGTTTCCTTGGTGGCAAAGCCGTTGTCTCGGGATGAGCAGACTGAAGCTGTGTGTCCGCTGATTCCGGCATTTGCCTTGAGACGAGGCTGTGGGCTCGGGATAAGCAAGCTAGAGCTGTGTCCGTAGATTGGCATACAATGTTGCTGCAGAGTCCGGTTGTGGCGGTCCTAACTTGGCCTTTGGCGACAAGGCAGACTGATATTGTGTCTGGACTTGGAGAAGCATAGGCGGACTGGATATCTTGCACAGGCAGCGGCGGATGGTGTGTGTATCCGCGGGCTTACGGATACATTTGTTTTTGCTGCGGGATGTGGCGGTAATCCTATCCGATAAGGCGGTGATCACACTCATAATCGTTGTAATAAGTAGGACTCATGTCACATCAGGAATAGATAGAACCGAAGTAAGTAAACAGTAACTTGAGCCAGCAACAGTTGCTGTGGACTGAATTTTGGTGTCCGCGCGGTTTGATATAGTTGATCGGGTTGTGTTGTGCAGGTTGTGCGGATAGCGCTGAAAAACCAGGAGTTGGCTATGATTGCAGTCAGGGACAGTGCAGACTCTGTGATTAAGCAATAGGTAAAAAACAGCAGGTTACGGACAGCGACGAGACGGTCTTCTCTTTGGCAACTATGTTCGAGGTTCAATAAGTCGCCTACTTCAGGCGGACTGTTCTATTCGGCATCGCAACTTGTGCGGTCTGGCGGCTAGGCGACCTCGCGGTTAGGAGGCTTGAAGATCGGCGACTAGAGCTAGCATTGGAATAAGGGGTAGTCCGCACGGTTTGGGTTGAGGTCTGGAAAATTGGCGGACTGGGCAAACTCCACAGCAGTAGACCGGCGACTTAGTGTTTGAGTTTGCGCGGCTTGTTTGCCTTGTCTTGTATTTGTAGTTCTCTGCTTTCCCTTTGGTGGTTTTGGTGAAGCATGTCTCGCCATGTATGTCTCGCATTGTAAATAAGATTGATGTTAATCAATAAAGACTTTTGTGCTCCATGTGTTTCTGGTTGTGACTATCTTTGGTTGAGATAACCCTTGCTAACTCCAAGGTCCGGGAAATTTCAATATTTTATACAATAGGACTTGCAAAACGACCCCTTGGTCTATATGTTTGTATGGGCATTCTTATAGGTCATGGTTACTTTCTTAGTATAATTTCTCATATTATACTTGTTAACTTGTTATTGTGTATATTTATACTACTGACCAACTTCTATTTGCCTACTACCGCTTACTTATACTTGTTGTGATTATATATTCATGATAGACTCGTTCCGCCGTCACCTGCTTACCTTGTTATTCTCCACCTTCATTACCTTCCCTTTAATCCTCCCCGCTTGGTGCCTAGGAGCCATGTGGGAGGGGTGGGGGATGATAAGACTTAGTATTTTTAGACTAACGGTCGTTGACCAAATCATTTTAGGGGATCGTAGAGCCGCACCATGAGACGCAACCCTAGACATCAGTACGCATGGAGACGGGGAAGTCTGCACTGGAGTCCAGCCAGCAGGGACCATGAGTCCCGATCATTAGTATATGTTATAGATTTGCTTCTGCATTGAGTGACTTGTAGTGAGGATCTTGATGTATCGGGCAGGAGCCTTTTTTAGTACTTTACTTATTCTTTTCTATGGACTCTCCCTTCGTGGAGATTTATTTATATATATATGATCCTGGTGGACTAGTATTGAGTTATACTTTACTCATGTACTATTTATACTTCTACTCTTCTGTGATAGGTATGGCCGGTATGATCAGCATTTTGTAGTGACGACCTTCCCGGGTGTGTTGGTGTCACCGCAAAGCGACGATTCTGGGCATAAGACCCAGATGGTTTAAAAGAAAAAAAATGGGGTCTTCCACCCTTTCACAAGGTACTTATTGTTATTAGTATATACCAATAGCCAACCCCATTTAAAATTATATTTAATCTAACCCTAACATATTTTGTCTTTCTTTCCCTCCGCCGGAAGGATGATGTTTCGTCGATCCCGAGAACCATTTAACACTAGTCAACCTGATACCTCCACATCATGACTGCTAATGATGAACTCATTTTCACTTCACCAAAATCAGTAAAATATTAATCCCAACTTCCTATTCCCATTCCACATGTTATCACATTTCCGTAGTTTTACTATATGCAGACCAATCTAAGTTACATGATGTACATGACAGGAGGTTGTCCAAAGTTTCATCCAAAGACCCTAAGATAATTATTAGGGGTCTATCATGACATATTTATAGTAAATTCAAAAACTTGTAATTTTCCTAATTAATTTGGCATTTATTAAATTTTTCAAATGTTAGTCCATGCGTAATTTTGAACATGAAGTACTAGATTTTCCTAAGTTATGGCCACCCAAAAATTATGAACAGTAAACGATAGCAAAATATTAGTGAATACAAAATTTTACAGATTTTCATAAATATAATAACCGCTAAATAAGATATTCAAGGTAATTCAAATAACTAGAGGTAATGAAGGGAGTACCACAATTCCTAGTACAAAAATTATATTAAAATTACCAGAGCTTTATTATGATCATAAAACACTACTGATAGAGT
This sequence comes from Platanthera guangdongensis, assembly GCA_039583875.1. Taxonomy (NCBI): domain Eukaryota; kingdom Viridiplantae; phylum Streptophyta; class Magnoliopsida; order Asparagales; family Orchidaceae; genus Platanthera; species Platanthera guangdongensis. The sequence continues at coordinate 113,966,556 of CM077163.1, forward strand.
TTCATGCAAATCTAAGGTCAGTAAGCTATATAGAAAAATACCTCAGGTAAATCTATGAAAGTGCACTTTGTGAAGAAACATTCTTGAAAACTCATCCAAATAACATGTAATAATTTTTTTAAACTTTATTATGCCCAAAAACATTTTCTGGCCAAGTAACATAATTTGCCAGCAAGATATAATATTTATTATCTATTTACCAAAATAAGATATACTAGTTCACTTTACACATGAAGTACTTAGAGGAAATGCCCAATTATTCCAAATAATTTACCAATGCATAAAAATGGAATTTGATTAACGTTTCTAGAGTTTCATATCATTCTAAAATAATTAAACCATAGTCACTTCAATATCATCAAAGAGGGCAAGTGAAGGTTATAACTACAAGTATGAGCTACTGTTATCTAAACATCTTATAAGAAATTTCAGAGGTTAATATTACTATAAAATTACTCCTACCAAAATCTCATGAAGATCCAAAGTCATAGGGCCCCTTAATTATTCCATAAGGTGTGTAGACCTAAATAATTTCCAAGTGATTAAAGTGGGGGGCATGTGTGCCAATACCACCAAATTCCTTCCTAGGACATTTCCCCACCCTAAGATCACATGGACTAAGCACGATGTCCATACAAGGATATATCACCATATGTCCTTTACAAAGCCCCAAAGTTCAACCTTAGTGTTTGAACTAGGTCCTAGGGTAAATTTACCCTAATCCGCCCTAACTCAATGTGAGGGTGTTTATTGTCATAATAAATCAAAGGCCAAAGTTTCTACCTTTGTTGAGGTGATTTGCTCACTCAATACCCACAAGGGACACATTGACCTAATTAACCCTTTTAGGCCTGGGCTAGGGTTAACCAAATTCCAAACCAAATCATCTCTAAATGGGATGAAATTTTATACAGAGTTCTATATTGACAACAGGGACCACGAACAAAAATTTGGGTGAATTTGGAGGTCATTAGACACTTTAAAGAAACTTTACATGAAAAATGAAATGATTTCCAAAACATAGGAAATGTTTTTCAAAAAATTCCTAATTTTAGATATGGTATAGATCTAGATATGAATGACCTATGCTCCATATTTCAAGTCATTTGGAGGTCAAGATTGATCGGGGCTAGGTTAGCCCAAATCAGGGGATATAATATACATAAATTAAATTTAATATATTAGATCTTGCATGAATTTTAAAGCAGGATCGGACAGGACCTGGCTTTCATCTTCCTACAGCCAACGACCTAGATCTACCCGACCTAGATCAAACTCCAAGCACAATTGTCTGCCCTACGGCCACCTCACTGAGCAACCACCGCCACCCCCACCTCCGTTGAGGTGAGGGCTATCAACTGGAGGTGGTTTGGCCGCCGGAGACGTCGGATTCTGGTGAACCCGAACCTTAATTTTCATGAAACACCAGTGGAAGAATTCCACTGGATTGTGCTCAATTGAGCCCGATTTTTATCTCTATAGATTCCTATGATCTAACCCTTAAAGAAGGAGTAGAGGGCCTGGTTTGCGGCTTGAATGCGTGTGCCTTACCTCCTCACCATTTCCGGCCATCAAACTTTGGCACCTCTACAACCTCTACACCAATCTCAATGGAATTCAGAAGTAATCAGGGGAAACGCGTGCCCTTGCTCTGGTGAATGTCCTTGAAGAAGGAATTTTGGAGAGAAGTCTTGTAACTCCCAAATTTTGCAAAACACCATTAATGGTCATAAACTTCATTTTTCGATTTCAGCCAAATTGAGAGGGCTGAGCCACCCCAATGGATGGCCCCCGCCTGAAAACTCCACCTCTCCCTCAAAGGAGTAAAAGCCTCATAAATGTGGGGGGTTATGGACCCTCCATGGCCATGATGACCATTAAGCCGTAGCTTTCTCTCTCCTCCAAATCTGGGGAAACTCCCATCCTCTCACTCCTAGTCACCAATCTCAGAAATTTATGGGACCCAAAGGTGCCTCTCCACCTCCTATACCAATGGGCCACACTTATATGGGCTAAGCCCACTTGGATTGGGCTAGGTTAGCCCAAATTGATCAATTTGTGCTATGGGTTGAGTATGTCCAAATTAGCCACTTGGGTGACTTAGGCAAGGTGCTTTGGGGCCATTCAGTCTCCCATGATGCCAAGATACTAAGTGTGAGGTCATTTGACACTTAGGTGGTCAATTGACCAAGTTGAGCTAAGTTGACTTTCTTAGGCTTAAGGTTGACCTTGGTCAACTTGGCCTCTTTTGTTGACTCTAATGGGTCTCTATGACCCTATTGGACCCTCTAATGGGTTAGAGATGTTGTGGTGGGGACATGGAGTCATGGTGAAGCCCTAGAGTCAACCCTAAGCTAGTGTTTGAAATTCTACTTTTTGCAGACAAAGGTAATTCACACCCTAATTTCCATGTTCACCGAAACCCTTTAGTGCTTCCCAAGGTTTTGTCATGACCCAGTCATGACAAAACCATCATAGGAGTCTAGAAGTCTGAGGGATGTTACAACAATGGTTAACATAAGTTGGTCAAATTATAACGACCCCACCCATTACCCGGTGTAACACCCCTAATTTTTCGATGTTTAATTTAAATATTTTATTGGCGTAATTTTAACATCATGGGTGTTACGTTGATGCTTAGTTGGTGGGTACCGTAGTCGGAGCATGATTTTTTGATCGTAGGTATCCGATGTTTTGGTTTGGGAGTATTAGCTTGGTTAATTCCTCCTATATTTTGATATTACCTTGCAGTCTGCGATTTGTTTTGGAACACGGTGGAGACTTTTTGGGAATGGTGGATCTTAGTTCCGACTTCTCTATTGGATTCGTAGCCTCAATATTTAGATACGGTTTGATTTCCGAAAAAATTTGAGTTAGTGCGAGTTTTTGTCATTTGGACGTTTTAATTTTAATAAAAATACATTATTATAATAAAATATCTATTCCATATAAATAGCTTCTGATTAGATGTAAACCCTATTCATCGTCTCCTTCCCGAAATCACCGGCCTACTGCGAAAGTGCGAGTGCGGCGGACACTTCAAAGCTTCTTGTCGCCGATTGAAGGAGTTTTAGTGCTAGAAATCACGATTGGAGAGTAGATCCAGATAGCTCTCACCTAAATCTACATTTCTATGGTGAGTTTTTCCTATTTCTTGGACGTTTAGAGATTGAGGTATGCGGTTTTGACCTTCCTTCCTCTCAAAACATTTTAGGTTTTGCTCCTTAGGCATTTCTGCGGCCAGACCCATAAGGAGGAGCACTGTGTGGCAAGTTTTCGGCTGGGACCGAGGCAAGTGGTGACTTCTTCCCCTTGCCAAGTTTCTTTCTTCCCTATGTATGATTCAGTGCCTTCCATTTCTCTCTGGTTTTAGGAGTAGGGTAACGTCAGGTTCGGCCTTTGCTGATCTACTAGACCATGTAGTTTTTTCAGCCCGGAATTTCTTAGTCGATTTTGTGGTAGTGCCGACTAAATCATGTTGACTAATGTATTTATTTTATTAGGTTATACGTTGAGTTTTATTGTCGTTGGACTAGGGTAATCGGTCATGTTAAAACAGTAGGCTTAAGGCAATTTCTTTTCCTTGTATAACAGTAATTTAGGTATAAATTCATCTTATTTACGGGAATAAAATTCGTCAGATAGAGTTGGAATTAGTCCAAGTAAATTTCAGCGAGTATCAACATGAGCTTACTGGAATTCATCGAGTATCCGTTGAAATTTCGGCAAGTAATGCTTGGCGTTGAGTGTGGCTAAAAGCGTCGAGTATCAGACGTTGAGTACGTTGGGTATGATACTTTGTGTTGAGTTTTGTTGCATTCATCGAGTAAGAAACCTTGGCATTGAGTGATGTAATAGAATAATTTAATTTCGTTGAGTAAACTCGACGAATTCATCGAGTAAAGCCAGTGTTGTTGAGTGCATAGCCTTGGCATTGAGTGGCATTCAGTGAATAAGAGACTAAGTATAAAGCGTTTAGTGGACTCAACGCGACATTGAGTGGACTCAATAAGACATTCAGTGGACTCAACGCGGCGTTGAGTGTAGGGTAGATTTGCTGAGTTATCTGGCTTGACGTTGAGTGCACTCAACGCAGCGTCGAGTGTACTCGACACTTTTAGCTAAACTTAGTATTTTTTAGGCCGATTCATCATGTAACTATTGTATTCGTCGAGTGATGGCCCGCGGACAGACTCTTATGTGGGTGGCTGGTTCGATAAGTCGAACGCCGCAGGCTTGCATAGGGAAGCAAGTGCACCTATCTCTAGGAATATCGCTCACCTGGATATTAAGGCTATTCGACCGTGCTCTCGTCCGATGAAGGATTCCTTTTAATGCCCGCAGTACGCTAGGAACCCCGCTATTTGGTGTGGAACGCAATCCAGTAGAGTTAGCGCGCCTCCTCTCTCGAGGGTTAGTGCGGAACTCTCTTTACCGAGGGGTGATCAGTCCATATGAATTGCCTCACGGCTAGCTAGCGTATGGATAACAAAAATAGAGCCCACACATCGATATGTGGTTCTACGCGTTGTTAACCTAGGGTAAACCTTAAGTTTTTAATTAAATAGAAAAATTAGACCTTTAGTTATTTAAAACATTTTTTATATCACAAAGCTCTTCGATACCGAGGGCTAAAAGCGATTAGCCACTCATCGGAATGGGTATAGCTTATGAGTTTGGTTAGTCGAGCGTTCTAAATTATTCGCTGAAGGGTTATAAAGAGAATAAGAAAAAAAGCAAGATAACCTAATATTAGAAAAGTTACTAAAAATAAAAACACCCACACTCATCCAAACACATAATAAGGAGACAGAAATAAAACTAAGTTACAAGTAAGAGAAAATTGCATAATTGAAATTGCAAGTCCCACTCAAACGAGTGGGCGGGAAATAAAAGCTGAAAATTACAAGTCCTACTCAAACGAGTAGCCGGGAAATAAAAGCGAGTCCTACTCAAACGAGTAGGCAGAAATAATTTCGATTACAAGTCCTCCTTAAATATTTATAGAGAAATAAAGACACGCCATTAAACTCTTAACGAGTAGGCAAAAATAAATGCGAGTATAGGTCCTACTCAAATGAGTAGGCAGAAAATAAAGTCCGGCCATATAACTCCTAGCGAGTAGGCGAAAGATAAAAACCTGCCATTTAACTCAAATGAGTAGGCGGTAAATAAAAGCTGAAAATTACAAGTCCTACTCAAACGAGTAGGCGGGAAATGAAGTCCGGCCATTTAACTCCTAGCGAGTAGGCGGAAGATAGATACAACAAGTCCTACTCAAATAAAGTCCGGCCATTTAACTCTTATGAGTAGGCGGAAATAGAAACACACACACTTGATGAAATTAAAACAAACACTTGCATTAATAAAAACACACACACACACACACACACATACACACAACAAAAAATGAGATACTCACACCGCAGAAAGTAAATACTCACACTTGCAAATCTTACTCAAATGAGTAGGTGAAAAATTAAAGATACGACATTTAACTCTTAACGATTAGGAGTAAATAAATGGGCACACGCACACACTCTACATAATTGGAGAAAGCAATAAAACTTATCTCATACACGCACGCACGCAGGAGAAAAAATTAAGAAAAACAAAGTTATCGAAAAATTAAAACAACTGTATTTCTACCGCTAGAATGCCATAAAAATGCATAAAAAGACAAAAAAAAAATTGTTTGAGCAAAGAGTTTTCAAATTAAAGCAAGAAAAGTAAGTTCCTGAAAAAATAAAACGTTTACTTTTTTACCGTTATTTTTGGATAGAAATACATAAAAAGTTGAAATAAAAATTGTTTGAGCAAAACCTTTTTAAGTAATTGCGAAAATCAAAGTTGTTGACAAATTAAAATAACGTGTTACACATTTTTATATCTTTGTAAAACGGTTTAAAAAGTGGAAGAAAGCTAAAAAGAAGCAACAATTTTATAATCAAAACGAAGAAAAATCTAAGTTAATAGGAATGAAAACCAACTTTTTTATTGTTTTACAAGTTCATAAGAACGAATTTGGAAGCATAAAAATCCTAAGTCTAACCAATTCTAAAGAGTATGATAACAAAAATGGCTATAATAACGGCTAGAAATTTGGACATAAATGAAAGTAAAACAAAACATTTTTCATTTTAAAACATAAATTTCGCACTTTTACCTCATACTCGCACACACGTAATATGAAAATGAAAACATAAATACATAAGATTGATGAAAAAGAGGCCTTCAGAGAAATTTCAAAGCATTGTAAGGATGAAAAGAAAGGATTTTATTAACAAAAAAAGGGTTGATTACAAATGCTTAAACAAACTTGAAAAGGAGTGGGAAGGTTCCTTACATAGCACCAAAACTAGCTCCAAACAGCAGCCCTTGGAATCAAAATTGTTCAAAAATTTGGAACCCTGAACTCATACAACTGCTAGCCTTTTACAGGCAAATTTTTCCGAGTACACGCCCTCTGACATGGGCGTGTCAGTGGGCGTGTCACTACTATTCAAATAGCGTATGGTGATTCAACACTAGATTTGACTTTGCGGCTGAAAACGCGACGGTCACGCCCCAGGTCACGGGCGTGACATTGGGCATGTTGGGGAGGTTGAACTGGGCGCCGTCTGTGTCGAAAGTCGACGGCGGCAGTTTGTCGGGCCAGGTGGAGGAGTCACGCCCTCTGACACAGGCGTGACGTGGGGCGTGTCGGGTTGGGTCGACGAACGTCGAGTAGAAAATCATCGAGCGGTATGGAAACGGGCTCAGGACACGTTGCGTGTCATGCGACACGGGCGTGTGGCCGAGTGTGTCCATCAATTTCTCCAAAAAATTGATGATCTCCATGGGTTTGACGTGTAACGCCCTGGTCATGGCCGTGACCCAAAGTACACGGGCGTGATATTTCTATTTTTGGCCGAATTTTGGATTTTTTCTGAAAAATAAAAAAATAAGTTAGCCAAATATTAACAATAAAAGGAGCATTTTATTAAAGAAATTTAACCTAAAACAACAAAAGAAAACCAAAACTATTTAAATAATGTACATAAAAATAGGTATATTTACAACTTATCAAATACCCACGTGCTTAAGCTTTTGCTATTCTAGAGATAAAGTATGAGGTGAGCTTATAAGGAATACAAAAAACTCAAAGTTTAGCTACCGCTTAATTAATTATAAGAGAGATCTAAATAAATATACGGGGTGTAAGAGTTAAGTACTAAAATTATGTAGATGATTTAAATAACGTAAAAGTTTTGGCCAAAAGACTTCTTGATGTAATCAAATAGAGAGCAACAATTGTAATGGTTAGATTAACAAAAATAGTTTGGAATTATATGAACTTTAGCTTATAAGTGTTTTACTGGAAATAATGCAATTTACAAATTATGCTCTCAAAAAAATTTTTGAATTAATTCTAGAATTGTGAAATTGGCTAAGGGGGTTGATGTTGGTTTATGAAGAGGGTTTGGATTATTTTGAGGTGAGGTAATTTTTTTTCGAACCTCCATTTGCTTTTCTTTTGGATTATTAGGAAAATGAAATCTTATTTTCCTAATATGATTTTTTTTCTTTTTCAACTTCATAATAATAAAATTAACCCAATGTATATGTGTAGGAGTAATGAATATTATCCTCTTACTCCGTAACATATAATCTTTTTAAATTATTTGGTGCCTATGTTTACGGAACGAAATCTTATTCTCATTGACATAGGATCTTTTATGAATAAAAATTTAATCATGCCAAGTAGGTCATGATAAATATGCGGAGAAAAGAAAACTAAATTTTTAATTAAAAACAATTTTGAGAGCAACCTTAATAAATTGTACGTTCCAATTTTTCAAGAAGCTAAAAGTAAACATATTTGAATTCTATAGTCGTTATTTTCTAACATAATACACATGCTCCTATCAATGAAAAATTAGAAGTAGTGCCTAAAATAAGTTCGCTATTTTTAACAAAGCATAATGAATTCTTTAAAACGTAACCCCGGCTATTTAAATTTTTCAATCAAAAATTAACAAACAAATAGCAAATAAAGAATTAATAAAATTCACATATAAATAAACTCAAAACAAAATTTTTGGATAGTAAGAAAATTAAGAATGTAATATTTGATTTATTTGTTTCAAAACATTTTTTTGGATTTTTATAGTTTTTATCGTCATTATTTTGTGTTTTTAATTTATTATCTCTTTTTTTGAATTTTTATTTTGTTTTACTCTTTTTTTGAATTTTTGACTTATTATCTTTTTTTTATTTTTTTTATTTTATGTATTTAATATATACATATACATAGTAAAATACGAAAAAGATGTATAAAAATTTTTAGATTTTTAAGTTTTGCGAAATTTTTGTTGTATTTTAAGTTTTCCGAAAAAAAACTTTTGTTCTGTTTTGTTGTTATATATATTTTTTATATATATATTTTAAATTTTTTGGAGTGTAGAAAGTAAAAGTACAGTGTAGAAAATAGAAGTGCGAAAAATAAAGCGAGAAAACACCACCATACTTAAGTCCAACATTGTCCACAATATTGTAATGTAAGTATGCAGAACAAACATGAAGGCAATATGTACAAAGAAAAGAAAGTGGGGGGGGGGGTAGAAGCTTCCCTGAAAGTAGGTGGGAAAGGCGCTAGTTCAGGAACCCTACATTATTAAAAAAATAGCAAAGAAAAAGGTATAGAGATTACTAAAAAGATAAATATGGGGTGCCTCCCAGGAGCGCTTTATTTATAGTCGTGTAGCTTGACTATTTTGGAGGTTTATATATCGAGGAGGGTTATGGATTCGAAATTACCACCCACAGGATCGCCTGCTATGTATAATTTTAAGCGATGACCATTCACCTTAAACGAGCCTTTTTCCGGGTGGGAGGCTAGTACGGTCCCATATGACCAAACCACTTCAACTTTGAAGGGGCCGGACCAACATGATCTAACTTTCTCGGGGAAAAGTCTAAGTCACTAATTATATAGAAGGAGAAGATTGCCCGGATAAAAAGTTTTTTGGGTCTTGATTTTTCAGTCGTGGTAAAATTTAGAACGCTCCTTATAGAATTTATTGCTCTCGTAAGGGTTTGCATGCCATTCATGGGCTCGTTTAGTTGCAGTTTTCTATTTTGAGCGGCTAAGTTAGCATCGAGATTTAAAAGTTCTAAAGCCCAAAGTGCGCGATGTTCTAATTCTACGAGGAGATGGCACGCTTTATCGTAGACTAATCGATACGGCGTACAACCAATTGTTGTTTTTTATGCGGTACGATAAGCCCACAATGCATCGTCGAGTTTGATGGACCAATCTTTTCTATTAAGTGAAACGATTTTCTCTAATATGCACTTTATCTCTCGATTTACAGCCTCTACTTGGCCACGAGTTTCCGGGCGGTAAGGGGTGGCAAGTTTGTGTGTGACGCCATATCTAGCTAACGTCTTAGCCATCTAGGTGTTGCAGAAGTGCGTCCCCCTATCGCTTATAATAGCGTGAGGTGTGCCGAAGTGAGAAAATAGTTTTTTAAGAAATATAACGACGACTCACGCATCATTGGTGGGGAGAGCTTGAGCTTCCGCCCACCTCGATACGTAGTCGACCGCCACTAAAATATAGTTATTTTTGAAAGACGGAGGTATGTGGAGAACAAAATCTATGCCCCATAAATCGAAGACATCGCATTCGAAAAACATGTTTTGGGCCATTTCGTCGCAATGAGAGATGTTACCCGACCGCTGACAGCTATTACATGCGCGCACAAAAGTATAAGTGTCTTTGAATAGAGTGGGAAAAAAGAAGCTTGCCTCCAGCGCCTACCGTGTGGTCCAGTTAGCTTGGTAATCCCCACCAGCCGGACCCTCATGGCATTGCCTAAGTATTTGCGTGCACTCCACACCCGCGACACATATTCAGACCGCTTGGTCCGCGCAGAAAAGAATTTCTTCTTTTGCTGGCTCGAAAAGTCTTTTGGGAGCACCCTTGCAACTAAATAGTTCGCAAAATCTGCGAACTAAGGCGGGGAAGATGAACTAGTAGTTATGGCTAGGAGGCGTTCCTCGGGGAATCTGTCATTTATGTCAGATTCGACGAGCGATTCCGCACCGGGATTTTCTAAGCGGGAGAGGTGATCGACGGCTAAATTCTCTACACCCTTTTTATCCCGGATCTCCAAATCAAATTCTTGCAGGAGGGGGATCCATCGAAGAAGGCGGGGCTTGGTGTCCGTTTTTGCTAACAAATATTTTAAGGCGGAGTGGTTGGTAAATACGATAACTTTAGATATCGTTATATATGAGCGAAACTTATCAAAAGCAAAAACGACGGTTAAAAGTTCCTTTTCCGTTGTCGTGTAATTTACTTGTGAGGAAGTGAGCGTCTTGCTAGCGTAATAAATAGGATGAAAATATTTGTTTATACGTTGGCCAAAAACGACACCTACGGCAATATCACTAGCGTCGCACATAATTTCGAACGGAAGGGTCCAATTGGGCGCCACTAAAATGGGTGAATTGATAAGTTTTTGTTTTATAAAATTAAATGCAGACTCGCATTCGCTATCAAAGACAAAATTTGATTCCTTTTCCAAGAGGCGAGTAAGCGACTTTGATATTTTTGAAAAATCTTGAATGAAACGACTATAAAAGCCCGCGTGGCCTAAGAAACTCCTAAAAGATTTAACGTTGGAAGGCGGGGGAAGTTTTTCGATAATTTCAACTTTGGCCTTATCGACCTCTATCCCCTTAGATGAAATCATATGGCCGAGAACCAAACCTTCTCGAACCATAAAGTTACACTTTTCCCAATTTAAAACAAGATGCGTGTCCTTGCATCATTGAGGGATACGATCTAAATTACGAAGACAGGACGGGAAAGAGCTTCCAAAAACAGAGAAGTCATTCATAAAGACTTCCATAATGTCGCCTACCAACTCACCAAAGATTGACAACATATATCTTTGGAATGTAGCTGGCGCATTGCAGAGGTCAAATGACATTCTATGGTAGGCGAAGGTGCCAAACGGGCAGGTAAAAGTTGTTTTCTCTTGATCATCGGGGGAAATGGGAATTTGGAAAAACCCCGATAATCCATCAAGAAAACAAAAATACGGATGACCGGACAAACACTCTAGAATTTGGTCTAGGAAAGGTAGTGGGAAATGATCCTTACAGGTGGCATCATTTAGTTTTCTATAATCGATGCACACCTGCCAACCCGTAACAGTACGAGTTGGGACGAGTTCATTATGCTCGTTTTCCACTACGGTAAGACCGCCCTTTTTGGGCACCACGTGAATGAGACTAACCCATGTACTATCCGATATAGGATAAATAATCCCCGCATCTAATAATTTAATAATTTCGGCCTTAACAACGTCTTTCATGTTTGGGTTAAGTCGTTGCTGCGGCTGAATGGTTTTGCGGCAATTATCGAGAAGGAAAATCTTATGGGTGCAGAAAGAAAGGTTAATCCCTTTTAGATCAGAAATTTGCCACGCAATTGGGTGGCGATGTTTACGTAAAACTCCCAAAAAATTGGAAGTTTCTGAATCGCTCAAATGCGAAAAAATGATAACGGGAAGGGTATCATCTTTTCCCAAAAAGGCGAATTTGAGCGAATCGGGTAGGGGTTTGAGTTCAAGGCAGGGCGGTTCTTCTAACAAGGTTTTAATTCATATGTCTTTCTTACCAATTGGTTCGAAAGGCAAGTCTATAGAGGTATCCTCATCGCATTTAAAATTTTCGAGCGCATAAATATCATCATTTAAAAAGGCAAACTCTAAAATAGGGGAAGAACAATCTCCGGGATAGGTGTCTAAATTATAACAAAAGTCATCGCTCGATGACGAGTCTCCTATGGAGGGATTAATAGAGAAAGTAACTTCGTTGTCTCCTACCCGAAGGAAGAGACGACCGTTACTTACAACAATTAATGCGCGGGAGGTGGCGATAAAAGGGCGACCGAGTATAATTGGTACATCGGTGTCCTCCTCGACGTCCAAGATGACGAAGTCTACCGGAAAGATAAACATATCAACTCGTACAAGTACGTCCTCCACTACCCTGACGAGAAACTTAACCGAGCGATCCGCTAGTCGGATTCGCATTCTACTAGCAGCCGGAGTTCCCAGACCTTATTTTTGAAAGAGAGAGAACGACATCAAATTAATGCTCGCGCCTAAATCTACAAGAGCGTATTTTACTAACATATTGCCAAAAAGGCACGGGATGGACAACCTTCCCGGGTCATTTCGTTTAAGGGGCAATTTATTAGTAAGAGCTGCTGAGCAGTCAACATTGAAAGAAATATGCGAAATATTTTCTAATTTTTGTTTATTAGGAAGAAGTTGTTTTAAATATTTCGCATATTTAGGCATCTGCGAGATTGCTTCGCAGAATGGAACATTAATATGAATTTGTATTAATAATAAAATAAATTTTCCATACTGCACGTCCTTACGCTCACTATCGAGTTGTGTGGATACAGCAAGGGCGTTTTAATAATTTTTTTCATTTAGAATTTGTAAAGGCGGCGTAATCGAAGAAGGGGGAAGAGGGGTTAGAGGTGAAATATGTACCTGCGGATCGATCTGTTTTGGATCGATCACCTCCTTTCCTCTACGGAGGGTTATAGCATTGATATTCTCCCGCGTATCGAGCTTCGTGTTTCCCGGCAGTGCCCCAAGCGCGCGCTCGGACATCATTTGCTCTCGCTGTCCAACCTGAAGTTCTAAGTTTTTTAGCGATCCGGTGATGTTCCGCATATTTGACTCGTTGGAAGCTATATATTTAGAAAACTTATACTCAATCGGGGAGGCTTTTGGAAGAGGGTGAGGCGGCAGAAATCCGGGCGCAAAAGAATTTGGCGGGCGCTGCGCATTATTCGCATTGCTCCATGAGAAGTTGGGGTGGTTCCTCCAACCCGGATTATAGTTATTACTATAAGGGTTGTTGTTGGGGTTGAAGGAAGGTCGCCAAGCATTTCCCACGTAGTCTACAAATTCATTGAGTACGCCGACATTAGGGGGAATCGCCCAAGGCCGAGTGGAGGAGGAAGCAGACATCTCTGCCACCTGCTTCGTCAGCCTTTCAACTTGAAGGGCTAAGTGGGCATTGGAATCAACTTCGAAGAGGTCGGCCGCCTGCTTTGTACGTCCCCGTGGGACGTTCCATTGGTTGGCGTTCATAGCTATCTCTTCAATAGGAGCTTGGGCAGCCTCGATGGTCTAATTAATCAAGGTGCCCCCGGCAGCCGCGTCAATCATTTGACGCGTCTAATAGTTAAGCCCACTGTAGAAGATTTGGACCTGCAACCATGCAGGCAGCGCGTGGTGCAGACACTTGCGGAGGAATTCTTTAAAGCGCTCCCAAGTCTCAAATAGAGACTCGGAATCGTTCTACACGAACGAATAAATGTCTGCCCGTAACTTTGCAGTCTTAGCGGGCGGAAAATACTTCGTTAAGAACCGTTCCGCAAGTTCGGCCCAGGTGGTGATACATCCTCGTGGGAGGGAATTCAACCACGCCTTAGCTTTGGATCTTAGGGAGAATGGAAAAATGCGCAAACAAATGGCGTCATCAGTGACGCCATTGATATTAAAGGTATCCCAGATTTCCAAAAAACTAGACAAATGAACGTTCGGGTCCTCATCCGGCAGTCCATCGAACTGCACGGTATTTTGGATCATTTGGATAACGCTCGATTTGATCTCAAAATTATTTTTCGCCACTGTCGGGCGAACAATACTTGAACTAGTATCATCCAAATTCGGCTGGGCGTAATATGACATTGTACGCTCGATGGCCACTTTCGTATTGGGGTCGGCCATAGCAACGACAGAGGGTTCTCTGACGGATTCTTCGGGATCCAAAGAGGGATTTTGGCGTTGAGACCGAATACGCACAAGGAAGCGTTCAATATCAGGATCGAAATCCAAATTTTCGGACTCCGAAGGTTGTCCACGGGTCATAAAACCTAAAATATAAACAAGAAAATTAAATTTTTTTTGGATTTCAAGTAAAGTTTTGTTGTTTTTTTTAGTTTTTAGAAATAAAGGTAAAAGTAATAGACTTCGGATTCGAAATAACAACTCAAAGTTTCCCCGGTAACGGCACCAAAAACTTGATGGCTCACGAACAGACTCTTATGTGGGTGGTTGGTTCGATGAGTCGAACGCCGCAGGCTTGCTATGGGAGGCAAGTGCACCTATCGCAAGTAATACAAAATATTCAGGGGAATATCCATATTGTAAATTTCCCAGGAATGGGTTGATTATCCATACTGCTCCGAAAGCACTATTATTTTACCGAAATAGTAAGTTATTGATTTTAACTAAAATAGGATGAAAATAGATTAAGATTAAAGTCGATGAAGGGATAACACTTAGTATCGAATTACGTTAGGATTAAAAATAAATTTGAATAACTAGAGATCTAAAGTTTTAATTTAATTAAAGCGGAAACTTGGCTATGGAGGTTCCAAAATAATGAGCTCACCTATCTTTAGGAATATCACTCACCTGGACATTAAGGTTATTCGACCGGGCTCTCGTCTGACGAAGGATTCCTCTTAAAGCCCACAGTACGCTAAGAACCCCGCTATTGGGTGGGAAACCCAATCCGGTAGAGTTAGCGCGCCTCCTCTCTCGAGGGTTAGTGCGGAACTCTCTTTACCCAGGGGTGATCAGTCCATACGGACGGCCTCTCGGCTAGCTAGCGTATGGATAGCAGAAATAAAGCCCACACATTGATATGTGGTTCTACGCGTCGTTAACCCAGGATAAACCTTAAGTTTTTAATTAATTAGAAAAATAAGACCTTTAGTAATTTATAACATTTTTTATATCCCAAAGCTCTTCGATACAAAGGGCTAAAAGCGATTAGCCACTCATTAGAATGGGGACAGGTTATGAGTTTGGTTAGGCAAGCGTTCTAAACTATTCGTTGAATGGTTATAAAGAGAATAAGAAGAAAAGCAAGATAACCTAATATTAGAAAAGTTACTATAAATAAAAACACCTGCACTGATCCAAACACATAATAAGGAGACAAAAATAAAACTAAGTTACAAGTAAGAGAAAATTGCATAATTGAAATTGCAAGGCCCACTCAAACGAGTAGGCGGGAAATAAAAGCTGAAAATTATAAGTCCTACTCAAACAAGTAGGCGGGAAATGAAAGTGAGTCCTACTCAAACGAGTAGGCGGAAATAAATGTGATTACAAGTCCTTCTCAAATATTTACAGGGAAATAAAGACACATCATTTAACTCTTAACGAGTAGGCGAAAATAAATGCGTGTACAGGTCCTACTCAAATGAGTAGGCAGGAAATAAAGTCTAGCAATTTAACTCCTAGTGAGTAGGCGGATGATAAAAACCCGCCATTTAACTCAAATGAGTAAGCGGTAAATAAAAGCTGAAAATTACAAGTCCTACTCAAACAAGTAGGCGGGAAATGAAGTTCGGCCATTTAACTCCTAGCGAGTAGGCGGAAGATAGATACAACAAGTCCTACTCAAATAAAGTCTAGCCATTTAACTCTTACGAGTAGGCGGAAATAGAAACACACACACTTGATGAAATTAAAACACACACTTGCATTAATAAACACACACACACACACACACACACACACACACACACACACACACACATGACAGAAAATGAAATACTCACACTGCAGAAAGTAAATACTCACACTTGCAAATCCTACTCAAATGAGTAGGTGAAAAATTAAAGACACGTCATTTAACTCTTAACGAGTAGGAGGAAATAAATGCGCACATGCACACACTCTACATAATTGGAGAAAGCAATAAAACTTATCTCATACACGCATGCACGCAAGTGAAAAAATTAAGAAAAACAAAGTTATCGAAAAATTAAAACAACTGCATTTCTACCGCTAGAATATTGTAGAAATGCATAAAAAGACAAAATAAAAATTGTTTGAGCAAAAAGTTTTCAAATTAAAGCGAGAAAATCAAGTGCCTGAAAAATTAAAACGTTTACTTTTTTACCGTTAGTTTTTGATAGAAATGCATAAAAAGTTAAAATAAAAATTGTTTGAGCAAAACCCTTTTTAAGTAATTGCGAAAATCAAAGTTGTTGAAAAATAAAAATAACGCATTATACATTTTTATAGCTTTGTAAAATGGTTTAAAAAGTGGAAGAAAGCTAAAAAGGTGCAACATGTTATTAATCAAAACGAAGAAAAATCTAAGTTAATAGGAATGAAAACCACCTTTTTTTATTGTTTTACAAGTTCATAAGAACGAATTTGGAAGCATAAAAATCGTAAGTCTAACCAATTCTAAAGAGTATGATAACAAAAATGGCTATAATAACGGCTAGAATTTTTGACATAAATGAAAGTAAAACAAATTTTTTTTCATTTTAAAACATAAATTTCGCACTTTTAACTCATACACGCAGACACAATATGAAAATGTAAACATAAATACATAAGATTGATGAAAAGGAGGCCTTCAGAGAAATTTCAAAGCATTGTAAGGATGAAAAGAAACGATTTTATTAACAAAAACGGGTTGATTACAAATGCTTAAACAAACATGAAAAAGTAGGTGGAAGGTTCCTTACATAGCCCCAAAACTAGCTCCAAACAGCAGCCCTTGGCATCAAAATGGTTCAAAAATTTGGAACCCTGAACTCATACAGCAGTTGGCCTTTTATAGGCAAACTTTTCCAAGTACACGCCCTCTAACACGGGCGTGTCAGTGGGCGTGTCACTACTATTCAAATGGCGGCCGATGATTCGACTGAAGATTTTACTTTGCGGTTGAAAACGCGGCAGTCACGCCCCAGGTCACGGGCGTGACATTGGGCGTGTCGGGGAGGTTGAACTGGGCACTGTCTGCGTCGAAAGTCACTGGTGGCAGTTTGTCGGGCCAGGTGGAGGAGCCACACCCTCTAACTTGGGCGTGACGTGGGACGTGTCGGGTTGGGTCGAGGAACGTCGAGCGGGATGGACACGGGCTCGGGACATGGGGCGTGTCATTCGACACGGGTGTGTGGCCGGGCGTGTCCATCAATTTCTTCAAAAATTTGGTGATCTCCATGGGTTTGACGTGTCACGCCCTGGTCACGGGCGTGACCCAAAGTACACGGGCGTGACATTACTGTTTTTGGCCGAATTTTGGATTTTTTCTGAAAAATAAAATAAAATAAGTTAGCCAAATATTTACAATAAAAGGAGCATTTTATTAAAAAATTTTAACATAAAACAACAAAAGAAAATGAAAGCTACTTAAATAATGTACATAAAAATAGGTATATTTACAACTTATCATCGAGTATACCCGACGAATCAGCTTGGACGTAGGAATTTCTCGCCGAATTAAGTGGAATTCTTCGGGTATTGACTTAGATTGATTTTTTACTTAGGGATTTTCTTCCTTTTTGTCAAACGAGAGTTTCTTTGGCTTAGTTGAGTTTATATGTATTTTTGGCTGATAAGTGTGGATTTTGGTTAGTAGTGGATACAAGACCCCATCCTGGTGCCAAATGTGAATCATTACACTGCTAGAATTATATATTGAACTGTGAGTTGAGTAGGACAATGTGGCCACCGTCACAGCACCTTGCTTATATATTTGGATTGTTGGGTGAGTTGGATATTGAGGCCACTACCCTAATATCTTATTGAGGCAATTGGACTGTCTTATTGTGTTGGACAATGTTTCCACCACCATAGTAACGTCTTGAAATATTTTGGGTTTGTAAGTTCGGGTTGGACAACATGGCCGCCGACTCAGGACCATTTTTCTTCTAGTGATAATGATTCACATGAGTAGAAATGTTAAGTCTTTTCCTTATATTATATATGGTGCTCTGCTTACTCTAGTAGGTATTCTCGAAGCATGGCTTTATTTCGCACTTGGTGCAATTTCCTTACTCTTGGACTTTATAAGTTAAATCTTTTATCACTGTCTATAACTATTTTGCTGTCTTTTGACAGCTTCGTTATACTTGGGTTAGTTACCCTTAGTCTTGTTTAGTCTGTTGCTAACTTTCTGATCCTTGATCACCACTTGTAAAATTTTGCTGAGGTATTCTTTTCTTGTGAATGCCTCAGGTTTGACGCAGTAGCCGGTAGAGCGGCTAAGAGATTTGGGTTTTGGCTGTGTTTTGCAGCTATTGTTTCTTCACAGATCATGTGGTAGTTGTTGTTTGTATTTACTTTAGTTCAGAAATACATTGCTTGGTGGGTTTCTATCTGGATGTTGACACCGATGAGATTTTGTTTATTGATTAGTACGTATTAGCTGCTAAGTTATTTTTTTGATTCGTTGGCTTTTACTTATTTTTTGGGAATGTTTTATGCTAGGTTGCATGTTAGTTATTTTAAAATTATAAAAGTATTAATTCCATCCCATGCATATTTTTTTCTAAAAGCTACGGTCACTATATCTTTATGAGCGTACTATACAACCCCGTATCCGGCGAGTGTGGTCATCAGGAACCAGACCGACCGGTTCAGATCGCCTAGGCCCCAGGCGAGCTCGGCAGAGAAATCCGAGCCCGAGCTCGGCATTCATCGACCCCGAGCTCGGCATTCTCCGAGCCAAGTCATGTGTTCGTCGAGCTGAGCTCGACAAATAGAGACCGATCGAAGGGCGAGCTTAGTATCCCATCTTGCACTCGCCCTAACGAGCTCGGCAGATGGCAGAAGAGCAGGATCTTCAGGGGTGGCCGAGCTTCTCAGCTCGCCAAGGTCTATAAGGTATTTTTTACTGTTTTGCCCCCACTGGCCTGCCCATAGCCTTTCAGAAAAGCGGAGTTACGATGTTGGCAGGCCAACCTGGACTGTACATAGCCATTCAGGACAACGGAAGTTGGCTATTTATAGGCTGTTTTTAGAAATCTATAAATAGGACCCAAGGGGTACATCAGAAAGCATGCTTCTTGTGCCCTCTTGTCCATTTCTCAAGCGCTTTCTGAGGATACCTTAGCTCGGACTTTGTCTAAGTAGGGGAAGCGCTATAAGATCTTCCGAGTGTGTGGTGGTTACTCCCGCCGAGCCCTTGGGCCAGTCCTTCTTTGCTTCCCTTATTGTTTTGCTTACAGGAGATAAGTAGGTGCGCGATCACCCATTCCCCAATGGTGAAATCCACAAGATACCGAGTTTTCGGTTTCAACATTTTGGTGCGGTGAGCGTGAAACGTGGTCCGTATAGAAAATCTTCAGAGAGCTCAATGATGGGAGGACAAGGATCAGATAGGTCGTACTCGCCCACCCCCCCCCCCCCCACCTCTGGACACGGTGGGGATGTTAGAAGATTTCAAAATGAGGTCCTGGGCCTCGTCAAGTTCGTGCTCAACTCCAGCTGCCCAGATCACAGCCGCCCCCTCTGCGGGCGAGGATGCCCCCTACAGGCGAGCTGGGAAAGAAGTGGCCGAGGAGGGTCGAGGGTGCGAGCTCCCCGGGCACGTGCTCTTCCCCAGCTCGGCAGGCAGAGGCCGGATCGCCGAGCTGGTTCCGTGAGATGCGCTAGCTCGCCCAGTAGGGGGAGGCAGCCCCTTCAGCGAGTTGGTCTCTTCTGCTCCAGTTCCATAGGGGTTCAGGGAACCCGAGATGTCCTACTAGACCGGGAAGGGAAACCCAGTCCAACACGTCCAGTGGTTTGAGGACATGGTGTCGATCCGGCAGATGTCGGATGAGTTCAAGTGCCGACTCTTCGCCATCACCATCAAGGAGAATTCGAGGGAGTGGTTTTATCAACTGTCGACCAGTTCCATCTATTGCTTCGAGTAACTACGCCGGGGGTTCATGCTGAGGTTCACCACCTCGAAGAGGAGAAAGAAGGAGTCAGAGTCCCTATTCCACATTAAGTAGGGAGTGAATGAGACGTTGGGGAGCTACGTCGATCGGTTCCAGGAGGACGTCACCCAGGTTGAGGAGATGCTAGGCCATAGCATGATGATGGCCTTCACCCTGGAGCTGCAATAGGGATTCTTCAGGATGGAGCTGAAGAGAGTGCCCCACTCTCCCACGAGGAGCTGATGGAGAGGGCGGCGAGAGAAGTCGATGGGGAGGCGTCGAATCCGGAGTTCGTCCGGAAGCTGGCCAGGTGGGTCAAGTAGGAAGAGAAGGAGCTAAGAGGCGGAAGAGGGTAGGAGGAGAGGAGAGCCGAGCCCCGACAGAGGAGTAGAGGAAGCTCTTGGGGTAGTAGCAGCCCAAGTGGGTGTCAGGAGCCCGACCGTCGGCTGGGCTGGAGTCCCGACTGGCAAGAGCAGGGGCCACGGAGAGGGTACCAAGGAAGGGACCACCATCAAGAGGGCAGGATGAAGTCCACCCCCGGCCTGGAGGCAGGTGCAGAGGCCTCCACTCCCCGATCAAGAATAGGCTATGGCCATAGCCCTAGGGGAGAGGAGGAGAGTAGCAAGGAGGAGGAGGAGGAGATAAGTTAAGGTGGAGTTTCCCTACTGCGACTTCCCTCAAGAGGAAGGGAACGCCACATCCACGTCCCCGGAGTTCCCCAAAATGAGGGGAAATAAGGAGCAATAGCAGGGGCGCCAGGAGGTGAGGATCGAGGAGGTCCTGCCTCGGGTGGAGGAGGATCGTTGTGAAGACTGGGTGGATGTCAGGACCCGAGGGGGGATCGGGGTGATCCATGGCGGGTGGGGGTTGAGGCTTCCCGGAGGGCGAGCCTACACACTATGTATCGCCCTAGTGTTGGCTCCACATCCCATACACCAACCCCCAGAAGAGAGGATTACCTTCTCGAGGAGCGATATGCCAGATCATGAGGATCCATTTTGCGATGCGCTGGTCATCCAGACGACCATCGAAAATTTCATCGTCTCCCGAATCCTCGTTGACAATGGAAGCTCCATCAATGTCGTCTTTAAGAAGGTGTATGATGCGATGAAGGTGGAGGCGAAGAGGGTGTTGGTCTCGGATGGGCCCTTGTTTGTAGTTTTGGGGGAGAGGAAGGAGGTAGAAGGAGGAGTGGGGCTCCATGTCACCCTGGGGGGTAGTCCCGGAACTGCAGGTTTGTCATTGTGGATTCCCCCAGAAGCTACAACTCCATCTTCGGGAGGCCCCTCATCAACGCCTTCTGCTACGTCGCCTCATCATTCCATCAATTATTAAAGTTCAACGCCGAGGGGATCCAGGTCCGTGTCCGGGGTGACCCCAATATAGCAAGGCAGTGCTATGTCACCGTTGTGAACTCCATCTCTTGGCAAGTGGGGGCCGAAGAGATGGAGCGGAGGATGGAGGAAGTGGAGCAGGAAGCTGGCAGGTTGGAGCTGGAGGCGGGGAACTGCGCCGAGGTAGAGGCGACAGGAGGGGATCGGGAGGAGTCGACTGAGGCAATGGCCATGGAGGAAGTGGTGGAGGCAGAGGTCCTCGTCCCAGAGGTGAGGGATGTTGTAGAATGGGGGGAGCAGTCTAGGATGGAGGCTGCGGAAGAGGTGGTGGAATTGAAGGTTCTCACCCTTGCAGGCAGGGTGGAGAATGTCTGCGTCTGCGGAGGGCTTACCCCGGAGGCTCAATGCAGGATGCTGATGTGCATCCAGAAGAACATGGAAATCATCGCATGGAGCGCCGCAGAGATGCCAGGGGTTGACGCTGATGTGGCTTGCCACCGCCTCAACCAGGTCCCGGAGGTACGCCCCATCAAACAGAAGAAAAGGCCCACCGCGGACAAGCTATCGAGCCCATCATGGTGGAGGTAGCAAAACTTCTCAGGGCCTGCTTCATATCCGAAATCCAATACCCCGACTGGGTCTCTAATGTCGTCATGGTTAAAATATGGGATGGCCGGTGGCGTATGTGTATCGAATTTTCTTTGCTTAATAAATCGTGAAATAAGGATTGTTATCCCTTGCCTTGGATTGACGCGGTAGTTGATTCAGCCGTCGATTTTTCTATAATGAGCTTTTTGGATGCATTTTCAGGTTACCACCAAATTAGGATGCACCCCTCGGACCTCAAGGACTTCTCGTTCATCACAGGTGATGGGTGATACTGCTATAAAATGATTCCCTTTGGGCTGAAGAATGCATGGGAGACCTATCAAAAGATGATGGACAGGGTTTTCAAAGAATAGAAGGGGAGGAACCTGGAGGTGTACGTAGTTGATATCATAATCAAGAGTCAGGATGTGGACTCTCACCTCCAGGACCTAGAAGAGACCTTTACCACCCTGCGCAAGTACAATATGCGATTGAACCCCCTGAAGTGCATCTTCGGGGCCAACACGGGGACGTTCTTGGGGCATCTCCTCACCCCTGCAGGGGTAGAACCTAATCCTGATAAAGTCAAGGCTATCATTGTAACACCCCCTATCTGTCACATTGCATATAGTAGTAGGTCCTGCCGGGGCCCGACGCCATATACCATAGACAGACCGAAAGGTTACTCAATGAAAACCATCCAACTAATCACCAACGTCCTACACAGAGTCATTCTAGCAGAAGCAATTTAAAGTTGCAAATTAAAGAACCCAGTCACAAGCATGAATGTCCACTATAAAACCCAATAGGAATGAAGTACAATACACAAGTATTGGCCTTATGGTCTTACAATTGTTTACTCAAATAACATGTTTTCCAAACCACGGTACGCAGGTCGGTCACGCATGAATAATACAAGTAAACACTCAAAATTAGTCCTTCGAGGGCCGGCTCAGCAACTTGGGCTTTTGCCCGCTATTTACCGCTCGACTCTGTAGCACCTGCAAGCAACAATCCACTTCAATGGTGGCAAACAGAAGCAACGGTCAACTATGCTGACCAAATTATAACGATCCTGCCCCCAAACTCGGGGCGACGATGCTCCATTCCTTGCACTTTGTTAGCATAACCAAGCAGTATAGTGTAAACACTTCATCATAGGCGTGGGCACGCATGGCCACACACCCCGTGCTCTCAGGGCACATTCTCGGTGAATCGGGCAACGTCACGTCAATTTAAGCAAAAGATATTTCGGTCTCACCACCGCCACTTGGACGGCCAAACTTGCGAGCATTTTTGTCTTTCCGGCATTGGTCACATCATTTTAAGACATAGACCGCCTAAGACCCTCATCTATTCCAACGGCTCCCATCGAACGACATAGAACTGGTAGGGTTCCGCTTGACCCGTTTCTCACATCGCAATGTTAATTTAAGCCATATGCGCGGGTCAAATCTCCCCGAGTCCCGTTTCCATCACATACTTCACATAACCCGGTTATGTTCAAGTTGGCTCCTAGGACACCATGTTGGTAGAATCACGCATCTACCCAGTTTTTCGAGTGCACCTTGGAGTTAGTCCCCAAGGCTCTCTGTTGCAATCTACCGCGTAGAAAACCCGAAAAACAACCATTCGCACGGAGTCTTCTCCGGCCATTCATGCAATGCAACATCACCGATCCAGACCAACTTGTCTAGGTATGCTTCACACATCGTGCCAATGTCTGTTCTCGATTTTGGACTCTACATGTACACAACAGGGACTATTCATGTCTACCTGAAGGAACGCCTCAAGACTTAACGCAAACACGCAAGAGCGGGCTTCCTATGCAAAGGAAAAGAGGACTTCACATGTACTAGGATGAGAATCGTTACCCTAGTATTTTTCCTTGGCGCCATGGAAATCTATGTGGATGAAAAGCACCGCAATCTCCTTGCGTCTGTAGATCCGAAGTCGGCTCGCGATTTGGAGCTCCGAAGCTCCACTGGTGACCAGATCTAGCCTCCTTTCTTTCCCCTTACTCCCCCTCTCTCTAAACTTTAGAAAGAGAATAACCCAAGTGAAATGGGATTTTCAAAGCCCTAAACCCGGGTATATCTCAGCAGGAACAACCCCCAGCTGTCAGATCCCAAAATAAGGAAATGAACGACCACGATCCGGATCTGAAATCCAAAATCTAGGCAGAACACGGCCTGTGACACGCCTGTGTCTAGGGCCGTGTTCCCCATTCGCCTTCAAAACCAACGCGTCCTAAAAATAACACGGGTTCTCGACACGCCTGTGTCCGGATTGACACGCCCGTGTCATCTAGTACACGGTCGTGTAGTGGACCATGTTCCTCCATCGACACAGGCCCAACACCAACCCGTGAAGGATACGGGTATTAGACATGCCCGTGTCCCAAATGACACGCCCGTGTCATACCGGAACACGCCTGGGCTCCGGTCCATGTTTCTCCCCCAACTCAACTCGGTCAACCATCCGAGACGGACACGGCCTGGGACATGCCCGTGTCTCAGGCCATGTTCGCTGCTCGACGATCGTCGACTTCAAATTTGTCGACCACATGGCCAGATCGTCGACCCGAGCATGACACGCCCCTGGGACACGCCCGTGTCCCAGGCCGTGTGCCCCGTGCCAAGTTACAAACTTGGCCCAAAACGCCTGCCGTCGCTCTTTTGAGTTTCGGGGAGTTACAACTCTCTCCCCCTTTAAAAAATTTCTTCCCTGAAATTACATAAAGGAAAGACAAACACAAACTTAAACGGTACCTGAGTGGAATAATTTCGGGTACTCCTCAAGCATGGTCTGCTCTCGCTCCCACGAGAGCTCCTCCCGACCGCAATTGTCCCAATGGACCTTTACCATCCTGATCTCTTTGTTCCGTAGACGCTTGACTTCCGAGTCCTTTAAGAGAACGTGCTTGACCTTCGTCGTCAACCCATTGTCGACCGGCACTTGGTCGATCGCAATCACTTGCGAAGGCTCTTGCACTACCTTCCGCAGCGCCGATATATGGAATGCATCGTGTAGACCACTAAGCTCCACTGACAGCCTCAATCGATTAGCTGCTTCACCAATCCGCTCCAAAACCTCAAATGGCCCAAGGTACCTCGGGCTTAGCTTCTTAAATCACCGTACCCACGAGACACCCTTGAACGTCTTAATCTTCAAATATACCCAATCGCAAATAGCAAACTCCATGTTAATATGCATGGTATTATAGTACTTAGCCTGGCGGTCCTGAGCGATTAGCAACCTCTCTTGAATTGTTCGAACCAACGACGTAGCATCTTCCACCTCTTGGCGCGTGTACAACTTTCACTCACCTGTTTCCAACCAAGACAACGACGTGTGACATCTTCAACCATAAAGGGCCTCGAAGGGCGCCATTTGTATGCTTGCCTAGTAGCTATTGTTGTATGCGAACTACACCAAGTATAGGTGATCTTCCCACTGCTTGCTGAAGTCCAGGACACACATGTGAAGCATGTCTTCCATTGTCCTATTGACCCTCTCGGTCTGCCCATCCGTCTGCGGATGAAAGGCTGTGCTGAAACTCAGCTTTGTTCCTAACATCTGCTGCACCAACATCCAATCATTGGACGTGAACCTCCCATCCCGGTCACTCACGATGCTGCGGGGCACACCTTGAAGCCGTACTATGTTATCCACATATAACTTTGCCAATTTATCCACGGGATCATCCTTCCTATGCGGAATGAAGTGCGATACGTTCGTTAGACGATCTACGACCACACAAATGGCGCCGTTCCCCTTCTGCGACCTTGGCAACCCGTGCACAAAATCCATAGTAATGTCGTCGAACTTCCACTCAGGAATAGGCAAGGACTTCAAGAATCCTCCCGGCTTTTGGCACTCCGCCTTCACTAAGGTGCATGTTTGACATTTCGCCACGTACAGTGCCACATCCTTCTTTAGTCCTGGACACCAGAAGAATTTCATCACATCGCGGTACATCTTCGTGCTCCTTGGGTGAATCGTGTACTTTGTATGATGCTCCTCGTACAACAATTCCACCCGCAAAGTGCCCACATTTGGGACGCACAGTCGACCGTCTTTCCAAAGCAATCCATCCATAACCTCATATTGGGAATTTGACCCATCCAAAGCCTCTATCATGAGCTGCTTCATGCTGCTATCCACATCTAAAGCCTGCCGAATCCGATCAGCCAGGTCATACTGAACTTCCGTCCAGTTCAATAGCGCTTCAGCACTCGACTGCTTGTCTAGGCAAGAGAACTCCAATGCCTCCCACTCCCGAACGAACCGCTTGTCATGGACCGACAGCCAATTAGCTTGAGCTGGGGCCCTCCAGCTCAATGCATCCGCAACCGCATTGCCTTTACCAGACACGTAATGGATTCTGAATGTGTAGTCCCACAGGAACTCTATCCATCTATGTTGCCACATGTTTAGATCCTTTGGATCCAACAAATATTTCAGGCTTTTGTGGTCGGTATAGATATCGACCTTCACCCCATACAAGTTGTGCCTTCACAGCTTCAATGCAAAAATCACGGCCGCTAAATCCAAGTCATGGACCGGATAATTCCTCTCGTGCACCTTCAGCTGTCTCGAGCCATACGCTATCAGACTTCTGTGAAGCAGTAGCACACAACCCAAACCACTGCCTGAAGCATCACTGTAGATCTCAAAACCTTCGGTCCCACTCGGCGAACTCAGCACAGGAGCCGTGGTCAACCGACACTTCAACTCCTCAAAAGCTCGTGCACACTCCGGCATCCAAACGAACTTCTGATCTTTCCTCGTCAAAGTTGTGAGGGGTAACGCTATCCGCGAGAAGTTCTCCACGAAGTGCCTGTAATAGCCGGCAAGCCCCAAAAAGCTCCGGACTTCCGCTACTGTAGAAAGCACAGGCCACTCTCATATCACAACAATCTTCGTCGGATCCACCACAATGCCCTCTCCACTGACTATGTGACCAAGGAATGCTACTAAGGACATCCAAAACTCGCATTTGGAGAACTTGGCATACAATTGATTCCTCCTCAGCGTCTCCAATACCAAATGAAGATGCTTGAAGTGATCCTCATCACACTACGAGTACACTAAGATGTCGATGATCAAAAAGATCAAAAAGTGGTCTAGGTACTCCCTGAAAGTCATGTTCATAAGATTCATGAACACTGACGGCGCATTCGTCAGCCCAAACGGCATGACCGTAAAATCGTAATGTCCGTATCTCGTACTGAACGCTGTCTTAGGGAAATCACTCTCCTTATCCTTAGTTGATAGTAACCGGACTTGAGATCCAATTTAGAGTACACCGTCGACCCGACTAACTAATCAAATAGGTCTTCAATCCTTGGGATAGGGTACTTGTTCTTCTCCGTTAGCTTGTTCCGTTCTCGGTAATCAATACACAGTCTCAAGCTTCCGTCCTTCTTCTTAACAAAAAGGACTGGTGCGCTCCAAGGAGATGAACTTGGACGCACATACCCCTGCTCCAACAACTCTTACAGTTGAACATTCAGCTCCGCCATTTCCTTAGACGCTAGCCGATACGGAGAGCGTGACACAGGTTTCGCACCTGGCACTCGCTCAATCGTGAAGTCTATCTCCCATTGAGTTGGGGTTCTAGGAAGATAGGAAGGGAACACATCAGGGTACTCAGCTACCACTGAAATACTATCCAACATAGGCTTAGGCTTTGCAACCTCCACTAGCATAAAAAACAGCTCTGCTCTGGCACGAACCGCCTTCACCACCTGAAGAGCCGACATCAAAGTCTTGTTCGACCCTTTCAAGCCCGTAAAAGTCATCTCATGACCTGTTCCCAACTTGACATCCTTGCAACCGCAATTAATATAAGCTTGCTGCTCCGAGAGCCAGTCCATGCTAAAATTACATCGAACTCCACCAGTGGTAGTAATGACGCTTGCAAATGGAATTCCTGACTCCCAATAAGGATCTTTACGCCACAGACTATGACCCCGCACATTGAGCACCCATTCAACAACAACACATCCAGTTTGTCCTTTGCCATCGAAGTAGGTACTCCGATGCGCGATATGAATTTTTCGGACAAAAAGGAGTGCGAAGCTCCCGTATCAAAGAGTGCTCTCACTAGATTATCACATGTGCATAACAAGTATTTAAAAATTAACTTGCTTTAAATTTAAATCGTACCTGTCACTACATCCGCTTGCTTGATGGTCTCCTATTGGCCAAGATTATAAACTCTTGGTTGAGCCGGAGCATAATGGGATGCGGTTGACTCCACCGCCTTGCCCTTCTCTTCATATGTTACTCACGGCTTCCTCTCGGACTTGGGACGTCTGCTCCAGCAGTCACGGGAAAAGTTTTCCAGCTTTCCACAAGTAAAACATGTACCCGGGGTTCGACCCGTAGTCGCCCCAGAAGCACCAGAAGAGGGGGATGGACCCGAGGTCCTAGCCTTCTTGTAGAACCTACGATATCCAGACTTCGAAGTATTCGACACTTTAAACTCCGTCTTCTTATCACCATGGCTTTTCTTTGCTTGCACATTCTTCAAGTCCTTCTCCAAATACCGGGCCGTATTGACCAGGGTCAAGAAGCCCTGCGTCATCGACCCCGAGAGCAGTAGCCTCAAGTCATCTCTCAGACCTTCATAGAAACGGTTTGTCTTGCGCTCCTCATCCGCGAATCTGGAGCTAGCGTACCGACCCAATCGAGTAAACTCATGGAGATACTCATCCACGCTACTCTCTCCTTGCACAATCCTCTGGAACTCATTCTCCAATGCTATCCTTTGCGCCAAAGGGAGGTACCTTGCCAAGAACAGTCTCGAGAACTCTTCCATCAAGACGTTTGTAAGTTGCCTTCCTCTCATGAGATGCGGCTCTGAACCCTCCCATCATAGCCTAGTGTCTCCATCTAACAGGAACGTAGCTATAGTGGTCATCTGCAACTCCTCCGTTTCAGTAGCTGTCAGGACTCTCTTCACTCAGGAGAGCCAGTCTTCAGCTTGAGATGAGGTTCCCGTCCCCGAGAACACTGGAGGATTGAATCCCATAACATGTTTGAGCTTTATTTAGTTTGCTTGATGAGTCCACTTTATATACCTATTTTCGGACTCTTCTGGGCTAGTTTTCAGGCGTTTGCACTTCACTTTTAGTTCTATATCGTTCATATCTCATCTTATCTTTATTTCCATAGGAAGTGCACATTTATGCCCATGGTTGTGTAGTTTGTTATTTTTATAGTTTGTACTCCCATTTTGTGATTGTCTGGAATGTTTGCACAGATTAGTGATTGGTTTTTCCTTTCGGTACAGGGGTCATGTGCGTGTTCCGGGATGGTGGTGAAACAGGAATACTGCGTACGATCATGGGATTCAATGCGCACGACCACTGGTCGTGTGCCCCTGATCGTGCGCACTACTCTTTGTTTTCCAGAATCAGCCTGGGATAAGCGCACGACCACTGGAAATATTGCGCACGACCACCGGTCGTGCGCCACTGATCGTGTGCATTCATTCCTCATTTCTGGAGTCTTGTCTGGGTAATCGCTTGATCATTGGACTTAGTGCGCATGACCACTGATCGTGCGCCACTACTCATGCGCATTATCCCAGTTCTTCTTCCTGTTATTCCATGCCAGTGCGCACGAGCACAGGACATAGTGCGCACGACCACTGGTCGTGCGCCTGTGATCGTGCGCATTGTTCATTTCTGCTTTTGTATAAATAGTACAGGTCTCGCCCTAATCCGAAGATCCGGAGATTGCTCGTTTTCCTCCGCCGTTTTCCGCCTTCTCTGTCGTTCCCCTTCATCTTCCACCCTAGGGAGGTGCTCCGAGCAAGCTTTCACCGCGAAATTCGAGCCGGAGCTTCCTCTCGGCCTTCTCCTTCATTTGTGAGCTTCAAGTAGGGTTTGACGCCATAGCCATCAAGCAAAGGAAAGCTAGCAAACTTTGTCTGCTATCGTGAGACGAAGAAGACGGGCCATTGGAAGGTGGTGACAACCCTTCTCTATCCCGGAAGCAGTTGAGGACCGAGCTTGGACGCGGAATGACAACCTGACGATCCCAACCGTGAATCCTCAGCAAGACTTCGGATTCGGTCGATCTCTTGACTTGTTCTTGCTTTATTGTTGAATATTGGTGTTTAACTTTATTTATATTGATAAAGTATGCTTAGTGTGTAAACGTTTTTATACAATTATGTCTATGTGATTGTATGTTTTCGTTATTTACTTGAGTTACGCCATATTCCGTCCACCACCATCCACCCTTGCCGCACTAGCAATTGCTAGTGGCGTGCGTTGCGAAGATGTGCTTTCGACCCTCATTCTGCCGTTCTCATCACCTCATCCGCAAGCCTACTCGCCCATCCGCCTAGTGATTCGGTGCATAGGGGCCCGACTAGTTTTCCATCCCGCCTGGCGAAGCATCGCATAGCGGCATTGCATAGGAGTAGTTGATAGTTTTTTATTTTCTTTGTCTGCAATATCAAAGCCCCCATCGTTACCTCCGACCTAAGGACTTCAATCTCAAGTCCTCCTCAAAATTAACTCCACCTTACTGTGTTCCTTGAGAGATCGATACTTGAGAAAACTCGCCCATTTTATATTACTTGTGCGACAGGTTCACTGCCGTGATCTTAAGCATCAAGTTTTTGGCGTCGTTGCCGGGGAACACAGTCGTGTGAGTTTGTGGAGAGGGAGATAATAGATTGAAGCCCTTTTCCATTTGTGCATATCATTTTTTTTATTTGCTTTTGTTATTAGAATTTTAATTTTGCTTATTTCTTTTTCCCCTTTTTTGATTTTTGATTTAGATAGCAGATCCGTGCTATTTTCATTTTAGCTGTGTAGCACTTTTTCAGTAATTATTTTTGTTCGTGATGGATTCTGATGCTGAGTGCCGTATCCTTGACACTTTGCGCCGATCCATCGATGTCATTGTTGTTATGAATGCCGAATATTGCATTCGGTGTTTGTTATGTCAAGGTAAGGGCCACATGTTGAAGGATTGCCCTCGTTTGTGCAAGCCTTCTCCCTCTGAGGGCCCATACACTGAGATAACGCACTTTGCTCATTCTTTACCCGTTGAGATTACTGAAGAATCTCTGGCCGCATACGGCTCTTTCATGGGTCCCTCGATCCCTTTTTACGGGCTTTCCTTGAGTGATGATGATCACTATGGTGTTAGCCAACAAAAAGAGGAGCATGAACTCATGGACGCTCCTGTATGGGACGATGAGATTGTTCCGGTCATCGACGGGGTGGCGTCAGCAAATGATTTTGCGATGGAGCCTGCTCATTCAGTGCTTGATTTTGAGAGCAGCCTTGCCCCTGCGCAATTTTTGCCGGATTGTGCTATTCCTCTTTCTTTTGAGTCGGTTGATGATGCCGTGATTGTGGATGATTCGGTGCCCGAGGTTTCGCCGAAGTGGGATGATGATTCCTCTATCTCCGACGGAGAAGGTGGATCTTCGGAACATTTTTATGCACCCCGGTGGGATGAGGACTACCCTCTTTCCGATGCAGAGGTTTGCACCTCCTTATTGGATGAGGCTGTTACTCTTACCACCGCGGACCTCGAGTTCTCGGATTCCCCTCGGTACGACTCGTATGGTACCGATAGTGATCTATGCTTGGATCCTGCTGAGAGTGATACCGGGATCACTCTCCCTATTTCTGATTATTTTAGTTCTTCTTCTCTTTTATTACTTGATCCCCCTTCTTTATCTGAGCCTGTGTAGTATGAGTCTCCACAGGTACGTTGGGATGACGATGAGCTTTGTGCTCATGTCGTTTCCATCACACCCTGCACACCTGTGGTTGACAATACCTTGCTAGGCAAGGATTTATTTTGTGGTGAGATGGGTGAGGACCAGGCCTCCTCCTCATCCTACTTCCTATTTCCTATACCTGTGTTGGGCAGGTATTATTATTTAGGTAGAGGGGTAACTGCTCTATCACCGTATCGGTACCCGTTACCGAAACGGATATTAGGTCAGTTACCTGTGCACTTTTTATTTCATAGGCCTATAAGCTAGAACTGTTTAGAATTTAATAAGTCGTGCTGGGATGACAATAACCCCAGTACTTATCTTTTATTTTCTGCAATTTTTATTTTTCATGTCTATTTTAGTTTTAGTATTTATTTGTATTTTGTATAGTTTTCTTTTGTTTTTGCGGAGCTCACCCCTGCAGGTATTCTTGGCAAATTGCATTAGCAGGGTTCTGATTCTTCGTATGGCGGGCCTGCTTCAGGTTTCCACGCGTCTTCTGGTATGCTCACTAACTGAGCATGGGGTAAACTCTTCCCTTCGCTCTTTATAATTTTCATTTCTCTATCTTATGATTTGTTGTTTAGTTTAAGTATGGGGGAGAGATTTGTTACCTATTGCACACACACAATTCTTGTGTATAGTAGAAGCCTTTATTGTTTTATTTTGCTTAGTTCATTGCATCACACACCACTGCACCCACATGAGCGCGTGCTTAGCTTTTTGCGTGCTGCGAGTTAAACTCATTTCTTCGTTAGATTTGGGAAAATTATGGTGCTGATATAGGATTGTGAGACAGAGTAAAATGTTGGCCTTGTTGTGATCCTAGTCAACTGCTCTCGTCTCGTGTAGAAATTGGAGTAGATTTAATTTTTCTGTATGCTTTTAGTTTTATATTTTTCTAATTGCGTAAATACTTTTTATTCTACTCAAAAGTTGGTGAATCCGGTGTGAATCTGACGGTAGCTTAGGGATGTGTGTAGATGGACGTTAGTTTTGTATTGCTCGAGTCTAGAGGGTGGATAGCGTTTCTCGTTGGCTAAGAACTTGCCCCAAGCTATTCTTGAAGCA
Source organism: Platanthera guangdongensis (assembly GCA_039583875.1). Classification (NCBI taxonomy): domain Eukaryota; kingdom Viridiplantae; phylum Streptophyta; class Magnoliopsida; order Asparagales; family Orchidaceae; genus Platanthera; species Platanthera guangdongensis. The sequence continues at coordinate 113,999,077 of CM077163.1, forward strand.
TGGGTATAGGTTAGTCATACATGAGCGTGATGTAGGCCATCATTTTGGCCCGGTTGAGCTTTGTACCGTTCCTAACGTCTTCTCCTCGCTAGCCCCATTGTGCTTACCCATTCTTTTGATTCAGCTCCACCTTTATTTCACCAAAGCCTCAAAGCCAATCCTAGTCGCACACCCAAGTTGAGCTTTAGTTTTATATTTTCATGTTGGGATGCGATGTGGTGTTATTACTTATGAAAATGTGGAAGTGCTCCCAAGTTTATATCTGCTGAATTGTGCAAATAAAATAAAGAAAAAGAAAAAAAAGAGAAAAATATTTGTAAAGAAAAAAAAAGAAGTGAAAAGAAAAAGTTTAAATTGAAAATCTTTATGGAAATGTGATTATATTTGGAGTAGGCGGTGCACACACCCATTTGTTAAAAGTTAAGTCTGGGGGTGTGGTGCACCCACATTTATTTTGGTTAGCTGATGGATTCTTTCTTTGATAGCTCATTTGGGTTAGGTGCATAGCCTTCCTTTTTATCATTGTTTACCTCACCATAACCCAAGCCCCGTGATTATCCTAAAGTCCTACGGATTTGCGCTTGAGTCTAACCAGTGTCGTGGAGAGAATGCGAAAGGGCAAGCATATGGTCACCGACATTGGTGGATTCCTTTGGAGGTTATCTCGAGCCCCGATCTTTGGCAATGCTCGCCTAGCGATTAGTCTACTTTCTCCTTACGCATGACCGGATGATTCACCGTGATTCTATTTTTGAGTAATAATAAAATGTTGATACGCATTGTGAAAAGTATAAACTATTTTGTATGCTTAGAAATTTCTTCTATTATATTTTTACGCACGCGAGCATGCGACTTCGCATGGTACTCTGTATCGCAATTTCCTTGTTAGCTAAATCATTTTCCCTATCGGCTTAGATTTTGTTTGCTCGGGACGCGCAAACAGTTAAGTCTGGGGGTGTGATGAGTCCACTTTATATACTTATTTTCGGACTCATCTGGGCTAGTTTTCACGCGTTTGCAGTTCACTTTTAGTTCTATATCGTTCATATCTCTTATTATCTTTATTTCCATAGGAAGTGCACATTTATGCCCATGGTTGTGTAGTTTGTTATTTTTATAGTTTGTACTCCCTTTTTGTGATTGTCTGGAATGTCTGCACAGATTAGTGATTGGTTTTTCCTTTCGGTACAGGGGTCGTGTGCGTGTTTCGGGATGGTGGTGAAACAGGAATACTGCGCACGATCATGGGATTCAATGTGCACGACCACTGGTCGTGCGCCCCCGCTCGTGCTCACTACTCTTCGTTTTCCAGAATCAGCCTGGGGTAAGCGCACGACCACTGGACATATTGCGCACGACCACCGGTCGTGCGCCACTGATCGTGTGCATTGATTCCTCATTTCTGGAGTCCTGTCTGGGTAATCGCACGATCATTGGACTAAGTGCGCACAACCACTGGTCGTGCGCCACTACTCGTGCGCATTATCCCAGTTCTTCTTCCTGTTATTCCATGCTAGTGCGTACGAGCACAGGACATAGTGCGCACGACCACTGGTCGTGCGCCTGTGATCGTGCGCATTGTTCATTTCTGCTTTTGTATAAATAGTGCAGGTCTCGCCCTAATCCGAAGATCCGGAGATCGCTCGTTTTCCTCCGTCGTTTTCCGCCTTCTCTGCCGTTCCCCTTCATCTTCCACCCTAGGGAGGTGCTCCGGGCAAGCTTTCACCGCCAAATCCGAGCCGGAGCTTCCTCTCGGCCTACTCCTTCATCCGTGAGCTTCAAGTAGGGTTTGACTCCATAGCCATCAAACAAAGGAAAGCTAGCAAACTTCGTCCGCTATCGTGAGACGAAGAAGACGAGCCATTGGAATGTGGTGACAGCCCTTCTCTATCCCGGAAGCAGTTGAGGACCGAGCTTGGACGCGGAATGACAACCCGACGATTCCAACCGTGAATACTCAGCAAGACTTTGGATTCGATCGATCTCTTGACTTGTTCTTGCTTTATTGTTGAATATTGGTGTTTAACTTTATTTATATTGATGAAGTATGCTTAGTGTGTAAATGTTTTTATACAATTATGTCTATGTGATTGTATGTTTTCGTTATTTACTTGAGTTGCGCCATATTCCATCCACCACCATCCAACCTTGCCGCACTAGCAATTGCTAGTGGCGTGCGTTGCGAAGAGATGCTTTCTATCCTCATTCTGTCGTTCTCATCACCTCATCCGCAAGCCTACTCGCCCTTCCGCCTAGTGATTCGGTGCATATCGGCCCGACTAGTTTTCCATCCCGCCTGGCGAAGCATCGCATAGCGGCGTTGCATAGGAGTAGTTGATAGTGTTTTTTTTCTTTGTCCGCAATATCAAAGCCCCCATCGTTACCTCCGACCTAAGGACTTCAATCTCAAGTCCTCCTCGAAATTAACTCCACCTTACTGTGTTTCTTGAGAGATCGATACTTGGGAAAACTCGCCCATTTTATATTACTTGTGTGACCGGTTCACTGCCGTGATCTTAAGCATCAACTCTCTCCTCGGCACCAAATGCTACACCACTACCTGCTCTACTCTTATCGGTTCATGCCTTTAAAGCAGTACCTGCTCCATCGTAAGAGCGGGCAACTGCATTTGCCTTGCAGGCTGCGCATTGATCATGGCAAACACTGCTTCGGCAACCAATTGTATGGTTTCAGCCGAGGGAGGTGTTGCAGGAGCATCATTTGGTGCACTACTAGCCTCTGAAACTGGGCATTCTAACGGCCCTGCATCACTTCTGGTCACCTATAGTTGTACAAACACCGTTAAGCGACCATACAAAATTGCAAAAAGCAATTATAGGAACACGTAGGTTCCTCAAACACGTGTATTTTCATTCCTAAGTGGATATTCATGGGTTCTTTTGATGTTATAACGATGACGCACACTCATGTGCTCACCACTCCTTAAAAGAATTCGCCCACGAATTCAGTTAAGCCTGACCGAAACCAGTAGTCTGATTCCAAATTGTAACACCCCCTATCCATCACATTGCATATAGCAGTAGGTCTGGCCGGTGCCCGACGCCATATACCACAGACAGACCGGAAGGTTACTCAGCAGTAGGTCCGGCCGGATATTCAATTAAGCCTGACCGAAACCAGTAGTCTTATGGTCATACAATTGTTTACTAAAATAACATGTTTTCCAAACGACGACACGCAGGCCGGTCACACATGAATAATACAAGTAAACACTCAAAATTAGGCCTTCGATGGCCGGCTCAGCAACTTGGGCTTTTGCTCGCTATTTACCGCTCGGCTCCGCAGCACCTGCAAGAAACAATCCACCACAACGGTGGCAAACAGAATCAACGGTTATCTATGCTGACCAAATTATAATGAACCCGCCCACAAACTAGGGGCGGCGATGCTCCTTTCCCTGCACATTGTTAGCATAACCAAGCAGTATAGTGTAAATACTTCATCACAGGCGTGGGCACACACAACCACACACCTCGTGCACTCAGGGAACATTCTAGGTGAACTGGGCAACAACACGTCAATTTAAGTCATAGACATTTTGGTCTCACCACCGCCACTTGGACGGCCAAACTTGAGAGCATTTTTGTCTTTCCGACATTGGTCACGTCATTTTAAGCCATAGACTGCCTAAGACTCTCATCTATGCCAACGACTCCCACCGAACGACATAGAACGGGTATGGTTCTGCCTGACCCGTTGCTCACATCGCAACGTCAATTTAAGCTATATGCACAGGTCAAACCTCCCCGAGTCTCATTTCCATCACATACTTCACATAACCCGGTTATGTTCAAGTTGGCTCCCAGGCCACCATATTGGCAGAATCACTCATCTGTCTAGTTTTCCGGGTGAACCTTGGAGTTAGTCCCCAAGGCTCCCCGTTGCAATCTACCGCGTAGAAAACCCGAAAAACAACAATTCGCACGGAGTCTTCTCCAGCCATTCATGCAATGCAACATCATCGATCCAGACCAACTTGTCCAGGTAGGCGTCACACATCATGCCTATATCCGTTCTCGATTACGGACTCTACATGTACACAACGGGGACTATTCATGTCTACCCGAAGGAACGCCTCAAAACTCATCGCAAACCCGCGAGAGCGGGTTTCTAATACAAAGGAAAAGAGGACTTCACATGTCCTAGGATGAGAATCGTTACCCTAGCATTTTTCCTTGGCGCCATAGAAATCTATGTAGATGAAAAGCACAGCAATCTCCTTGCCTCCGTAGATCCGAAGTCGGCTCACGATTTGGAGTTCCGAAGCTACTCCGGTGACCGGATCTAGCCTCCTTTCTTCTTCCTTGCTCTCCCCTCTCTCTAAACTTTAGAAAGAAAATAACCCATGTGAAATGGAATTTTCAAAGCCCTAAACCCGGGTATATCTCAGCAGGAACAACCCCCACCCATTGGATCCCAAAATAAGGAAATGAACGATCATGATTCGAATCTGAAATCCAAAATCTGGGCCGAACATGGCCTGTGACACGCCCGTGTCCAGGGCCGTTTTCCCCATTCGCCGTCGAAACCAACGCTTCCAGAAAAGAACACGGGTTCTTGACACGCCCGTGTGTGGATTGACATGCTCGTGTCATCCAGTATACGGCCGTGTAGTTGGCCGTGTTCCTCCATCGATACAGACCCAACACCAACCCGTGAAGAACATGAGTATTGGACACGCCCGTGTCATACCCGAACACGCCTGGGATCCAGGCCGTGTTTCTCCCCCAACTCAACTCGGCCAACCACTCGAGAAGGACATAGCCTGGGACACGCTCGTTTCTCAGGCTGTGTTCGCTGCTCGACGATCGTCGACTCCAAATTTGTCAACAACACGGCCAGATGGTCGACCCGAGCACGACACGCCCCTGGGTGATGCAGTCCTAAGCGTTGTCGCTGGGAGACCTACGGATTATTACGTTCGCCCCTCGATGATTTAAAATCGACACTCGCACAGAAGTTCCCGCAGCGCACACTCCAAGCAATTTTATCACGATTATGCTAACGCACGGGTAGCCAAACTGTTTGGGACCGAATTGAGGCTATGGGCCAATATCCGTTCCGGCTAAAAGGATCAATATTAGATCCGACTGAGCGGGTTGTAACAAAAGAGATCTACCAAAATTGCGATCCAGAAAACGGTAGATCTCTCCCAACAAAAAAAAAGCTACGAGGTTCGCCAAACCTTTCGAAAAATAAATCAATTAAGATGAACACAATTCAATTGAAAAAAAAACCACGATTTATTTTCAAGCTTCGGAATACAACGCAACAATTGGCGACCACAAATATATCAAGAGGGAAACACACGGGGGTAGAAGTTTCGTTACCCAAGTCGGAATGGATGATTCTGACTATCTCACTTGGAACGCTCGTCCACGGCTCTATCGGAGTTACGCCGGATGGAGAAAAGTTCTTCTGCCGTCGTCGCGTCACGCTCGTAGTGGGCAAATGTAGACTTGAAAGGGAAGGGGAGGGGGATTGTTTTTGTGGTTGAAGGTAGTGGATGAGAGAGGGGCTTGTGTTGGCGGTGGCTTGGAGTTGTGGAGGGTTGGTGGCTGAGTGGTGAGGGGGGAGATGTGGAGATGTTGGCAGCTTGAAGAGGGAGGAGGTCTTGGTCGGCTGAACCCTAGAGAAAGAGAGAGGAGGAGGGGTCAATGGGGGAAAGCTTTTAGGGTTTCAATATCTCATTCAAAATCACCTTCATAATGAAATATCCTAGGCCTTATATAGGCTTACAACATTGGCAAGGCTACATGCAGCCCAATTAAATAAACATGCACTCTAAAGTTTAAACCATAAGGAAATAAATAAGCAAGCTTAAGCAAATAACAAGATAAGTTCATCCAAATAAAATTGATAGTCATCAACTAATTATTATGAAGTGGTCTTATGCCGAGGGCGGAGGTTGTAGCGTCGCTCCACACGATCACCATGACGACGAAAGTATTTTGAAGGCGATGAAGGAGGATCTTCCGCTAGCATGCTGTCATCATTATCAAGTTGGGGGACGACGTCTCCATCAATCCTCCCCCGCTCGAAAGGACTCATCACCGATGAGTGGTCTCGAAGGTACCGTCGAAGAAGTGCGTCATCCAATAGAGCCACCTGCGATTCCGAGAGCCAAGAGTCATCGGAGGCGTGATGACCGCGCCAACGAATCAAGTAGAGGTGCACATCGCCAGCTGGAGAGGGAAGAACTTCATCCTGTAGAATCCAGTCTGGCAAAAAGTGTGTCAGGGGAAACCTGGGAAAAGCGTTAGGCAAGAAGGGAGGAAAATCTTTTTCTTCAACATTCAACGTACCTCCATTGGAGACCGATGGAGGGAGCGATCCAGTAACACCCTCAACCCCAAACCCATTAGAACCTGTAGTGGAGCTAAACGGACAGGAAGATAGTTCTTGCGGCGGAGCAACATATGGCGTTAAATCCGAAACATTAAAAATATGGGAAATACCCCAATCAGTTGGTAATTCCAAAAGAAATGCATTGTCTCCTAATTTCTTTACAATCCGAAAAGGTCACGCTCGCCGATCTGCTTCCTTTTTTAAGGTGACCGTAGGAAACCGTTTAGGGATGAGACGCACCATGAATAGATCACTAACTTTTAAGTGAGATGCTCTCTTATTTACGTTAGCATGAACTTGATAAGACGCGTATTGTGTGGTTAGCATTTCCTTTAAGTGCTTATGCAGATTATGATTATGAGAGGCAAAATCTAGTGCAAATTGACTTGATTTAAAAGATGGCGGTAAAGGAATCAAGTCGAGTGGCACCGGTGCTTTATATCCGTGCACGATCTCATTCGGAGACAAGCCAGTGGACCTATTTTTGGAATTATTATACGCTAACTGGGCATGAGGAAGGAGAAGGTCCCATGTACCCTTGTTGTCTCCCACAAGGCATCGTAATAAACTACCTAAACTTTTGTTTTCCACTTCCATTTGCCCATCCGTCTGCGAATGGTAGGCTGAAGAGAATAGAAGTTTGGTGCCAATAATTCTCCACAAGGTCTTCCAAAAATAACTAGTAAACTTCACATCCCTATCGGTAACTATAGATTTTGGGACGCCTCGATGGCCAACTACTTCCTTAAAATATAATTGTGCAACGTGTGACGCATCGTTAGTTTTATTACACGCGATATAGTAGGCAATTTTGGAGAAGCGATCTATGACGAGTAAGATAAACTCATGACGTCTAAACGTGATAGGTAGGCCTAGAATAAAATCCATACTAACGTCTTCCCGAGGTATTGATGGAATCGGGAGGGGGCTATAAAGTCCCGCATTGGTTTTGTTACCCTTGGCCAATTTGCACGCTCGACAACTACCCACGATCTTGTTAAACATTGCCTTAAGACCGGGCCAATAAAACTTGTCTTCTACTATGGCGATCATTTTGTCATGGCCAAAATGTCCACCTAACCCACCACTATGCAACTCCCAAACAATGAAGTGACGGAGGGAGGAACGTGGGATACATAGCTTCGAATGGTTGAATAAATAGCCGTCACAAATATAATAAGACGTAATGGTCGTAGGCGAGTTGTCTTGAGTGGCTAAATTAATATCCTAAAAATCCGACAGTGGATATGTTCATCTTTAATTCTATCGATGCCGATCACCTTAACTTCTGGCGTAGACAATAATAAAGAAACACGACTAAGAGCGTCGGCTACGCGGTTGGGAGTACCCTTAAGGTGTTTGATGATGAATGTGTACTCCTGAAGATAGGAGACCCATTTTGCATGTCAGGACTAACCTTATTTTGAGAGTTAATAAATCTCAACGCTTCATGATCGGATAAAATGACAAATTCCTTAGGGAGTAAGTAGTGCCGCCAATATTGGACGCACCGAATGAATGCCTAAAACTCTCGATCGTGATTAGAATAATTCAATATAGGCCCGGTTAGTTTCTCACTGAAATACCCAATAGGGTGGCCTTCCTGACTCAATACACCGCCAATTGCCACACCGGACGCATCACATGATAACTCTAAGACTTTATTAAAATCCGACAATCTCAGTAGGGGAGCTTCCGACATACGTGATTTAATGGTGTTAAACGCTTTAGCGGCTGAAGCCGTCCAAGAAAATTCACCCTTTTTCATGCACTCGGTAATGGGGGCCATGATGCTGCTAAAATCTCGAATGAATCGGCGATAAAACGTAGCTAGGACATGGAAACTACTAACATCTCGAATATTGGCGGGCTCTGGCCACTCCTTAATAGCTTGGACCTTTTTGGGGTCAACATGTATGCCCACCAAACTCACTATATATCTAAGATACTCAACAGACGACATATGAAAAGTACACTTCTTAATATTGACGAATAATTTCTCGGACCTCAAAGTGGTAAGGATAATCTTCAGATGGGCCTCGTAATTGAGCGTAGATGTGCTAAAAACTAAAATATCATCAAAATACACCACTATGAAGTTTCCCATATACGGTTGGAAGACGTGAGTCATCATCCTAGAAAATGTGCTCGGGGCATTGGAAAGCCCAAATGGCATAACTAACCACTCGTAGAGACCTTACTTTGACTTAAAAGCGATCTTCCACTCATCACCTTCCCTAATTCGGATCTGATTGTAGCCACTTCTAAGATCCAATTTCGAGAATATCGTGGCACCTGCTAACATGTCCAATAAATCGTCCAAGCGAGGGATGGGAAAGCGATACTTAACAGTAATTTTATTAATGGCTATACTAGCCACACACATCCTCCAAAGAGCCGTCTTTCTTGGGAGCAAGCAAGGCGGGTACGACACATAGACTCTTGCTATGACGTATGAATCCCCTTTGCAATAAATCGGAAATTTGGGTTTGCAATCCTAAGTGTGCGGAGGGGTTTAAACTATAGTGAGGAAGGTTAGGCAAAGGGGAACCCAGGATGAAATCTATCGCATGTTGGTTGTCCTGCATGGGGGGTAACTCGGACGGTAGCTCGTCTGGGTACACATCCTTAAAGTCATCTAGGAGCTTTCTCAACGCCGGTGGTAAATTCTCAAAAGACGCCGCATCTTCCTTAGCCTGCAAACAAACTAAAGCATATATGACGCCATCCATAAAGGTGTTACGAGCCAATTCCTTCTTGCCTAGCGAACTTAACTCCTTCTTTTCTACCGAGACAATCGTATCCTTAGAGGGGATCGAAGGGTCCTTAGGCGGAGTGGGTTTTAGAGTTATGGTCTTGCCATTAAATTTAAATTCATAAGTGTTAGCCCGACCAGAGTGGGTAACATCATGATCATAATCCATGGGCAACCTAATAGAACGAGACAAGCATCCATCGGGATGATGTCGCACCAAATCTTTTCAGAATAAGCTTTGATGGTAAGGGGTACCAAACAATGCTTTGACACTGGGAGGGATGACTTGTCTACCCATGCCACCTTATAAGGGTGAGGGTGCGGCTCAATAACCAAAGACATTTGGGTCACCGCAGCTTCAGAAATGACGTTCATACAACTTCCACTATCTATGATCAACCTACACCACTTTTCCCCATTCTTAAAATGCAACGAAAATATGTTCGTCCTATTCTAGTCATCTAACACCCGCGGAGTCGCCAGAATAAATCTCATGACCATCATATGAGAGTCATCCTCCAAGTCACTAGGCACTCCTTCTAACTCTCTATCCTCTCCTGCCTCGTAAATAAGATCGTCTGACTCACATGTGGAATCTAACAGGGCTAAAGGCTTGGGCTTAGTAGGACACTCACTAGTGTAGTGACCTTGAATCCCGCAAGCGAAACAAGTGTCGTTCGTTTTGTTGACCCGTCCTACTGCGACTCTCTCACCTGTCGGGTTCCTACTATTCCGGGCCGTCACGACTATGGAGGTCGAGTCGGTGGACCGGATCTTCCCCGTGTCCTTATAGGTGGAAGTGGGTGGTGGTCCTAAGATGTACTTTCCCTTCTAAAACGGGCGAGACTTATTTTTATGCGCGTTGTGTTTCTCAATATCTAATACAGCGTTAAACGTGACTTGCAAGTCGGTGTGGCCATATCGCAGCAATTTTCCGTGGATGTCAGGATTAAGCCCTTACGAAACCTAAAGATGGTGATCGCGGGCATCTCGTTCACTCCACACCTAACCATCATGTCCTTAAGCAGACTCATATACTCTGAAACCGACCTATTCCCTTGCTTGAAGGTAGCCAAATCATCAAACATCTGTGTTCGATGATATGTGGGGATCTACTGCCCTGTCATCAAAGCCTTCATGTCTGTCCAAACAATAGGTAACTCTCCATTCTCGACTCTCAGATGCAGCTCCACATTGAACCAAAATATCTTCGCTCTACCCAACAATTTCATCCTCTCCATGCGCACCTTATCCGCATCGTTCAGATTGTTCCACTCGAAGTAGCACTCTATCTCCATAACCTAGTTTTGGAAAACTTGGGGTTCTCCCAACCCATCGTATGATGGGGGTTTGACACGAACGACCCTAGTAAGATCAAACTCGTGTGGTGCCCGCGGAGCGTGTTCATTATTATGGTTATTATTAGGGATATTATTTCCTTCTCCCCGTTGGTTTGCGAGTTGATTACGGGGATTCCCAAGGTGGAATCTCATCTCGTGAAGTTTCTCCCTAATAGCCGTCATTTGCTCCGTGAAATCCTGGCGGAGTTCCTCAAGTGCTATGAGACCGTTACCTGCATCCCGTTCGTCCTCCATATTGGAATAAGAAGGGGAATACTCCGTGCCTAATCTAGTGCCCATGCAAATAAAAGAAGTTTTGTCCAGCGAAGGTGACACACAGAAGGAATTGTTCCCGCTAAAATAAGTAAGGTCAAAAATATTTTTTTTGATTTTCTGGAAGAAAATAATGCTTAGATTATGAAAAAAAATTTGAATTTTTTTTTGCCGAAATACCAAAATCAGGCCGCTATTGTCAGACCAGGAAATTTGTTTTTTTTGTAATTTTGTTATCTAAACGTGCAAGATAAGTGCGTGCAAACAATAGGGGGAGGGTGCCAATTAGGGAATTGACTGGAACCTCCCTCTGATACCAAATTGATGCAGTCCTAAGCATTTTCCCCGGGAGACCTACGGATTTTTATGTTCGCTCCTCATTGATTTCAAATCGACACTCGCACAGAAGTTCCCGCATCGCACACTCTAAGCAATTTTATCACGATTATGCTAACGCACGGGTAGCCAAACCGTTTGAGACCGAATAGAGGCTATGGGCCAATATCTGTTCCGGCTAAAAGAATCAATATTAGATCCGACCGAGCGGGTTGTACTAAAACAGATCTACCAAAATTGCGATCCATAAAACGGTAGATCTCTCCCGACAAAAAAAAAGCTACGAGGTTCGCCAAACCTTTCAAAAATAAATCAGTTAAGATGAACACAATTCAATTGAAAAAAACCATGATTTATTTTCAAGCTTCGAAATCAAACGTAACAATTGGGCGCCACAAAAATATCAAGAGGGAAACACACGAGAGTAGAAGTTTCGTTACCCAAGTCGGAATAGATGATTCTGACTATCTCACTTGGAACGCTCGTCCACGGCTCCGTCAGAGTTACGCCAGACGGAGAAAAGTTATTTCCGCCTTCGTCGCATCACACTCGTGGTGGCCGGATGTAGACTTGAAAGGGAAGGGGAGGGGGATCAGTTTTGTGGTTGGAGGTAGTGGATGAGAGAGGGGCTTGTGTTGTAGGTGGCTTGGAGTGGTGGAGGGTTGGTGGCCGAGTGGTGAGGGGGGAGATGTGGAGATGTTGGCGGCTTGAAGAGGGAGGAGGGCTTGGCCGGCTGAACCCTAGAGAAAGAGAGAGGAGGAGGTGTCAAGGGGGGAAAGCTTTTAGGGTTTCAATATCTCATTCAAAATCACCTTCATAATGAAATATCCTAGGACTTATATAGGCTTACAACATTGGCTAGGCTACATGCAACCCAATTAAATAAACATGCACTCTAAAGTTTAAGCCATAAGGAAATAAATAAGCAATTAAGCAAATAGCAAGATAAGTTCATCCAAATAAAATTGATAGTCATCAACTAATTATTATGAAGTGGTCTTGCGATGAGGGCGGAGGTTGTAGCGTCGCTCCACATGATCACCATGACGACACAAGTCTTTTGAAGGCGACGAAGGAGGATCTTCTGCTAGCATGCTGTCATCATTAGCAAGTTGGGGGACGATGTCTCCATCACTGGGACACGCCCGTGTCGCAGGCCGTGCGCCTCCTGCCAAGTTCCATACTTGGCCCAAAATGCCTCCCGTCGTTCTTTTGAGTTTCGCGGCATTACAATCATGGAGTTGGGGTCCCCGTGGAATACTAATGTGGTGCAACGGTTGACAGGGAAGCTGGCAGGGTTAAGCAGGTTCCTCTCCCGGGATGCAGAGAAGTGCCCACCTTCTTTAAAACACTAAGGGGTGGCCAAAAATTCGAGTGGACCAAGGAGTGCGAGGAGGCATTCCAGTCCCTTAAGATGCAGTTGACGCGGGTTCCATTGCTCCAAGGGCCAAAGGAGGGGGAGGACCTATTTTTGAATCTCGGGGTCGGAGCGGAGGCCTTGAGCTCTGTCGTGGTGCGTGAAGAGGGGAAGCAGCAACTCCCTATATACTACATGAGTCGGGTCCTGAGAAAGGCCAAGCTCCGATATCCAATTTTGGAGAAGCTGGTCTTCGCCTTGGTCATATCAGCCCGAAGGCTGCGACCCTATTTCCAGGCACACTCCATCCGAGTGGTGACTGACCATCCCCTCCGCAACATCTTTTAGGGGGTGGAGCATTCTGGTTGGCTGGCCAAGTGGTCGGTGGAATTGAGCGAGTTCGACATCTCCTTCGTCCCCCACCTCTCGATCAAGGCTCAAGTGATGGCCTAATTTTTGGCCAATTATGTGATCGAGGTGGCGGATGAAGAGCTCACTCGTCCGACTCTATGGAAGGTGAAAGTAGATGGCGCCTTGGGGAGGTATTCATTGGGGGTGGGGGTGATCTTGGAGAGCCCCCAGAGAACTAGAATCGAGCAAACAGTGGTGGTGCACTTCCCCATCACCAACAATCAGGCCGAGTATAAGGCCGTGATAGCAGGGCTGCGCCTGGACAGGGATCTGGGGGTGTTGGATGTGGAGGTCCACACCGACTCCTTGGTGGTAGCTTCCTAGATCAATGGGGAGTTTGAGGCAAGAGAGCCTACCCTGCGGCTATACTTAGCAAAAGTAAATGGGGTCATTGGCACATTTGAAACCTTCTACATCCGACACGTGCCCCGGGAGGAAAATGAACAGTTCGATGAACTAGCGAATCATGGTCCCTGGGTGGGGGGGACTATCACCGACCTATTCCGCCCTTCCATCGAAGAGGGAGAGCTGATAGAGATAGATCAGCGGTCCTCGTGGATGGACTTGGTCACAACATTCCTTTCCATGGGAGAGTATCCGGAGCGGGTGGACAAAAAGAAGCTCAGACACAAGTTGGCGTACTACCTCCTCCAGGATGGGCAGCTGTACAGGAAGACTCTCTCGGGGATGCTGGCCCGTTGCGTGGCCGAGAGTGAAGTGCAAAGAATCGTGGAAGAAGTCCACTCCGGGGAGTGTGGGAGTCACTCCGGGAGTCGGACCCTGGAAGTAAGGATAGTCAGGCAAGGGTATTTCTGGCCCACCCTGGGCCGCGATACGACAGAGTTTGCAAGAAGATTCCACAAGTGCGAGCTATTTGCCCCCTCCAGTTACAGCCGGCTCAACGACTCAAGAGTATCACATCCCCTGGCCCTTTGCGATTTGGGGAATGGACTTGGTCGGGCCATTCTCCCAGGCCAGTGGGCAGAGGAGGTTCCTACTAGTGATGATTGATTATTTCTCTAAGTGGATGGAGGTGAAGGAATTGGCCAAGGTGACTTCCTAGGTCATCAGGAACTTTGTTTGAGTGGAGATCATCTGCCGCTATGGGCTACCCCAGCCCATTGTCATGGACAACGGGCCTCAGTTCGCCAGCGCAGAATTCACCAGCTTTTGCGGGCAGCTCGGGATCGACCTCAGGTTCTCCTCGGTTCACCACCCAAAGAGCAACGGGCAGGTGGAGGCCGCGAACAAAATTATTGTTAACCTCCTAAAGAAGAAAGTAGAAAATCTGAAAGGGAGCTGGGTGGAGCAACTTCCCGCATTTCTTTCGGCCATGAGGACCACCCCCAACACAGAAACAGGGGAGACTCCATTCAAACTCTCCCACGGATGTGAAGCAGTGCTCCCCATAAAATTTGAAGTCCAAACGCCCCCGGTGGCTGTGGCAGAAGAAGGTAGGGAGGAATGGCTGAGAGAGAATGAGGAAGAGCTAAGACTCTCTCTTGACATGGTAAAGTAGCTACGGGCCCTTTCCGCCATCCGACAAGAAGAGGTGAAGAGGAGGATGGCCAAGTACTTTCACAAGCGCGTCAGAGCCAAGCAGTTTGCGGGGGGGGGGGGGGGGGGACCTAGTCCTGAAAAAGGTGGACGCAGCAGGAAGGTCGGCAACCGTGGGTAAGCTCAACCCCAATTGGGAAGGGTTGTTTATTGTAAAAGAGGCATTGAGATCAGGAGGGTATCGACTCCAAAATGTGGAGGGCGAGACCTTAAGTCTCACCTAGAGTGGTGATGACTTGAAACACTTTTTTTCTTAAAACATGTAAGTGGTGTTTTGATTCTTAGTGAAGTTCTTTGACATGCCAATCTTGTCGCAATAGTTTGTACAAAAAGATGAAGTGTACATGGACCCCGAGCAGATACCGCTGTCAGGCTCTCACCTAGCTCGCAGGGCTAGATATCACTCAGTGTTAACCTTTGTACCCCGAGCAGATCGCTCTGTCAGGCTCTCACCTAGCTGATATGGCTGGATGTCACTCGGTGTCAACCTCTAGACCTCGAGCAGATCCCACTATCAGGCTCTCACCTAGATGATAGGGCTGGATGTCACTCGATAGTGTCAACCTCAGACCCTGAGCAGATCCAGCTGTCACGCTCTCACCTAGCTAACAGGGCTAGATGTCACTCAGTGTCAACCTCTAGACCCCGAGCGGATCCCCCTGTCAGGCACTCACCTAGCTGACAGGGATGGATGTCACTCAATGGTGTAAACCTCTGGACCATGACCAGAGCCCGCTGTTAGGCTCTCACCTAGTTGACAGGGCTGGATGTCACTCGGTGTTAACCTCGGAACCCGAGCAGATCCTGCTGTCACGCTCTCACCTAGCTGACAGTGCTGGATGTCACTCGACGGTGTTAACCT
Source organism: Platanthera guangdongensis (assembly GCA_039583875.1). Lineage (NCBI taxonomy): Eukaryota > Viridiplantae > Streptophyta > Magnoliopsida > Asparagales > Orchidaceae > Platanthera > Platanthera guangdongensis. The sequence goes on from CM077163.1 coordinate 114,014,337, forward strand.
CTAAACCCCGAGCAGATCACACTGTCAGGCTCTCACCTAGCTGGCAGGGTTGTATGTCACTCGATAGTGTCAACTATGGACCCCGAGCAGATCCCACTGTCGGGCTCTCACCTAGCTGACAGGGCTGGATGTCACTCAATGTCAACCTCTAGACCCCGAGCAGATCCCGCTGTCAGGCTCTCACCTAGCTGATAGGGCTGGATGTCAATCAGTGTCAACCTCGGGCCCCGAGCAGATCCCGCTGTTAGGCTCTCACCTAGCTGACAGGGCTGGATATCACTCGACGATGTCAACCTCTAGACCCCGAGCAAATCCCACTGCCAGGCTCTCACCTAGCTGACAGGGCTGGATGTCACTCGATAGTATCAACTCTGGACCCCGAGCAGATCTCGCTGTCAAGCTCTCACCTAGCTGACAGGGCTTGATGTCACTCGGTGTCAACCTCTGGATCCCGAGCAGATCCTTCTGTTAGGCTCTCACCTAGCTTACAGGGCTGGATGTCACTTGGTGTCAACCTCAAAACTGGAGCAGATCTCGCTGTCAGGCTCTCACCTAGCTGACAAGGCTGGATATCGCTCGATGGTGTCAACCTCTAGACCCCGAGCAGATCCCGCTATCAGGCTATTACCTAGATAATAGGGTTGGATGTCACTTGATAGTGTAAACTCTAGACCCCGAGCAGATCTCGTTGTCAGGCTCTCACCTAGCTGACAGGGCTGGATGTCACTCGGTGTCAACCTCTGTACCCCAAGAAGATCCCACTGTAAGGTTCTCACCTAGCTGACAGGGCTGGATGTCACTCGGTGTCAAACTCGTACCCCGAGTAGATCCCGCTATCAGGCTCTCACCTAGCTGATAGGGATGGATGTCACTCGATGGTGTCAACCTCTAGACCCCAAGCAGATCCTGCTGTCAGGCTCTCACCTATCTGATAGGGTTGGATGTCACTCAATAGTGTCAACTCTATAACCCGAGCAGATCCCGTTATCAGACACTCACTTAGCTAACAAGGATAGATGTAACTCGGTGTCAACCTCTAGGCCCCGGAGCAGATCCCGCTATCAGGATCTCACCTAGCTGACAGGGCTTGATGTCACTCATTGGTGTCAACTCTAGACCCCGAGAAGATCCCGATGTCAGGCTCTCACCTAGCTAATAGGGCCGGATGTCACTCAGTGTCGACCTCAGACCCCGTGCAGATCTAGTTGTCAGGCTCTCACTTAGCCGACAGGGCTGGATGTCACTCGGGGAAGTCCTACACTCTCCAGATGGTGTCCAACAAGTTTGGCAAAGGGGGAGAGAGGCTCGGCTTAGGTGAGTCAGAACTCGCCAGCTCAGCTTGGCCTCAGCAGAAGGGTGGCGTGCCGGGCCCTTGGACCTCGCTGAAGGGAGGCGGACTGAGCCATGAAGCTTTGCTCCCAACCCTGTTTTACTTATGAAAATTTTGTGAATTTGGTCTTATATTCATAAGATTAGGGTGTAGCTTGCGAGCGAGCTGAGGGTGGTATGCCGAGTGCGGCGGGTAGTCCATCCCCGGATAATCTAAGATTCGGGATGCTCTCAAAATGTACTCTCACGAACGAGCTCTAACAACTATCCTGCTCGCAAAACCTATCTACGTGAGGTCGCCAGGAGAAGTGCTCGCAGCCAAGCAGGGCCAGCAGAAAAGTCCAAAAAAAGATAGAAAAAATATATAATGGACAGAGGTTATATCAAAAATGTATTCCATTAAATAGTGATAGTTATAGATGCAGCTCACCTCGACGAGATTACAAAACAAAAAGAAAAATACATGATCAGCCTTTGCCCCCCTCGCCGGATTGGTGAACTACCCCCCCTCCGCCGGACAGGTCCTGGAAGCCCTTCCCGAAGAGTGCGTCAAGGCTATCCTCCTTCTCGCTGGGCGGCATCGCCGGGAACAGGCTCGGCATCAGGTCCCGGACTGAGATTTCCTCGCAACCCTCCAACAGCACTCCTGTATCATTCATCATTTAGAGGGTACATTCAGCAGTTTGGATCGAGTTGATCCGCAGCCTCTCAGCGACATCAGCCTCGTCGAAGATCCTCGGGCTCTTGTAGGGGAAGGTGGGCTTGATGTCGCGAGCCGGGCAGAAGATCTCCGCCTGGCGCCGGACCTCGCGGCTGAGGCTCATGTTCTCCTCCATCAGCTTTGCGTTCATCCCCTCCAGTTCGGCAAGGCGGGCGCACAACTGACCGATCTCCTGTTCTTGCCCGGCGGCACGAGCTCGCAACTGCCCAACAGCCTTGGCATCCTGATAAGAAAGGAAGTACATTAGCAACAGAGCAGAAAACCCTATGTAAAAAGGGGAAAGGATTATCAACAGCCTGATACTTACCAGACCGTCGGCGGCTTGGGTGAGAAGATTCTCAGCAATACCGAGCTACCTCACCAGGTCGACGGCCTTGTCCTTGGCGATGTTGCATGCTTGCTCGGCCTTCTAGAGGAGGTTATTGAGGTTGAAGCTGTGGCGGACCACCATGTGGTGGAGCTCCATGGCTCTCATATGGGCCTGCAGGCCTTCATGGCTAAGCTGTCGTAGGGGGATCCCCTTGTAGGCCTCGACATCCTCGCGGACATAAAGGCCGAAGTCGAGTCCATAGGCATGACCGGTGGCGAGCTCGCGGTCAGCCCAGGAGGGGTGGAGGGTGGATATGTAGACTCGGTGGGCCAGCTCATCCCACTGGACCATGGGCTCTCCCACCGAGTCCATCCACCTCCCCCCAAAGCCAAAGAGGTGGTGTTCCTTTGGCGTGGAGGGCTCGCGGGCCTCTTTCTTCGCCGCGGGGGGAGTAGAGGTCGCCGCGGGAGGAGCAGGGGTCTCGCCACCTCCCTGCCCCTTGTTGGTGATCTCCTTGAGCGGGATCTCCGGTGACACATCGGGGATGACATTGTGTGAGCCCATGTATTTGGGGCTTTGTTGATGTTGTTGATGTTGTTTCGCCCGAGGAACAACTATGGCTCTCCTCATCGTTTTTGGTACTTGTGGGCGATGGGGCGGGCTCGACCCCGCATCCTCAGGTCGCCACTTGTTGTAGGAGGGTTTGGAGAAAGCTGCCTCGTCTTGTCAGGCCACCGCCGCCACCTTCTCGCGAGCAAGAGGGTCCGCATATAACCCCGAGTCCACAAACGGCGGGTTCACGGAGATTAGCCAATCCCCTGTATAAAATAACTTAGTGAACTTAGAATATTTCCATGATCATATGGCGAGCTCGGCAATGGGGAGAGAACAATACCTTCGCTGGGCAGAACAGGGCGGAGCGAGTCGAGGCCCCTTCACAGGAAGGCGACCTCGAAGTAGTTGTGGAGGAAGAATTTGTAGAGGTCGTCATCATTGACAGACACGGTCGGCGCGCGGTAGATTTCCTCGCCTTTCTGCTGGGGGAGAAAGGGATGTTGACGAGATCGCCCTTGATGAAGGAGATCTTGGTCATCCAGTTGTGATGCTTGTTCGTGATCTCGCGAACCTTGATCAGTGAGCCCATGATATAGGCGACACCATCCGACGTTGCCTTGTAAGAAAAAAGTTTCCCGAACACGGTCAAGTTAAACTCAATCCTCTCCTGGAGGAGAAAGCTTGCGAACAACACCATCATGGAGATGGCGTTTGAGTTCAGCTGCGCAGGCACTGCTTCATAGTACTTAAAGATCTAGCGGATTTCCGGCCAGAGGTGGATTCGAAACCCCACCTCAAAATGCGAGATGGGGAAGGCGAGTTCGTCATTATAGAAGGAGTTGATGGACTCCTCCTCCCTCGGCTGGAGCGCCTCGAAGAACGACGGAACATGGTCGCCGAAGAATTCGGCGAGCTCGGCCTCGCTAGTGTTTCCCTCAAAGAAGTTGTAGTCCCTGAAGTGCTGGGCGCACTTAAAACAACCGTCGGCATCGGGATTGGTCTTACCCATGCTCGCTAAAAAGGGGTGGTGCGCGAGTACGATGAAGGGGTACGGGAAGAGAGAGAAAAAGCAGGCAGTTCAGGCATCAGTACGGGGTTAGTGTGTGTGTGTGTGGGGGGGGGGGGGGGGGCGCTATTAATAGAAAATGGAATCTGGGGCCGGGGCCAAGCTATCCAATCGGCCCAGCTCGCCGTCCCAGCTTGCCAACCGCCAGCTCGCCGACCTCCAGCGCGTTCCATCCCAGGCCAAGTTAAATAAGAAGCAACATAATTATTATTATTCGAATACCAGGCACATCTACGAATGTTTGAAGTTATTACAACAATCAAATGCAGGAATAAGAAAGCAGGGCGCGCAGGCAGGGGGGAACCAGGAGGTGAGTGCCTATTGGCTCGACAAGGGAGCCGCCTTCTATCTACCCTGACCTCGCATCCCCCATCCCCCATACTGCCGTAAGTGGAGAAGCTCACGAATCCTCCCCAAATTTCTCTGCGCCACCGAGAGGCCGTCGTCGATCTCATCTAGAAGCCGAGAAGGAGATGTCATGTCGCTAGCCTAGCCGCCTCGCACCTCGTCAGCGAGATGCATATAGTCACGTTGTAATGGCTCGTTGACTTCCTATACCTCGCGCAGCCCGCATACAAGTTTCTTGAAGAGCTTGATCCCCCTCCTCGTCAGCTCGTCATTCTACACTTCATGGCCTAGGTAAGAGTCCAACGAGCTCGGGGAGGGGAGGGCAGAGTAGTGGGCTGTCCGCAAAGACTGCTCGACTGCGGATTGGCTGGGGGGAGCTGTGAAGATAGAAACCTCAACAAGGGGAGGTGTGCTGGAAAATCAAATGACAAGAATCCAAGGTCGGGTTTACCTGACGAGCTCGGCATCTCCAAGGAGGTGCGGGGAGGGACAAACCTCATGTTCTTCCCATGGCCTGGGCGTCGCGCTCCCGGTGAGAGGAGGTCGAATCCCGGAATGGGGATGGCTTCCACACCCGCCTCCGTGGTCACGACAGGTTGCTGAGGGGAGGGGGCGCGAACCGGCGAGTTCAGCTTCTATGAGTCCACCCCAAAGGTCCCATAGGGGGGGGGGGGACGGTTCCCAGGGATGATTCTCTGGAGTTCTGAATCGCGAGTCACCAGGTGTGGTCTTGGCTCGCGGGGTGGAGACTCGCGGAGTGGTGCCCTCCATGACATCCTGCTGGCTGTCCGGGCCGTCGCAAAGGTCAACGATATCTTTGCCTTTGTTAGGGGGAGGTAGATTGGACAAGCGCAACCCATGCTCCAGGGATGTCCTTAGGTCATCATAAATGGGCGCGATCACCGGAGGAAACAGCTTCACCCACTTGGCGTAGTTGGATTCGGTCGAGCCACCCTGCGGGATAGCGGGTGGAACTGCAATCAGGGAGGCTATGCAAGCAGCCGAGGTCTGGAGAACACGGGCGAGCCGCTCTTAAATCTCCTTTGGCATTGGCATCTCGACAGGTCTAGAATAGAGGGAATGGCAAGAGTCAGGCAGGTATGCAGGTGTATATATAGCCACAGGACCACACCCGAAGATTCTCTGGTTCACCCCGCACTCGCCAAATACTTGGGGTTGGATGTTTCTTTCCGAGCTTTGCCAAGCTCAAAAAGAGCGAGGATTGTGTACAACCCTGTATTTGGCGAGTGGGGTCGCCAGGAACCAGACAGTCCGGTTCAAATTAGCCAGGCCCCAGGCGAGCTCGGCAGAGAAATCCGAGCCCGAACTCGGCATTCGTCGACCCCGAGCTCGACATTCGCCGAGCCAAGTCTGGGTTTTGTCGAGCTGAGCTCGAATAATGGAGGTTGATCGAAGGGCGATCTTAGTATCCGAGCTCGCACTCGCCCTAACAAGCTCGACTGACAGCAGACAAGCAGGATCTTCAGGGGTGGCCGAGCTCCTCAGCTCGCCCAGGTCTATAAGGTATTTTTTTACTGTTTTGCCCCCGCTGGCCTGCCCATAGCCTTTCAGAACAGCGGAGTTACGCTATTGGTAGGACAACCTGGACTGTACATAGCCGTTTAAGACAACAAAAGTTGGCTATTTGCAGGCCGTTTTCAGAAATCTATAAATATGACCAAAGGGGTACCTCAGAAAGCATGCTTCTTGTGCACTCTTGCTCCATTTCTCAAGCGCTTTCTGAAGATACCTTAGCTCGGCCTTTGCCTAAGGAGGGGAAGCGCTCTAAGATCTTTCGGGTGTGTGGTGGGTTCTCCCGCCGAGCCCTTGGGTCAGTCCTTCTTTGCTTCCCTTATTGTTTTGCATGCAGGAGAGAAGTAGGTACGCGATCACCCCTTCCCCACGGGTGAACTCCACAAGAGACCGAGTTTTCGGTTTCAACACGTACAAATTAATTTCTATACTTATAATAAATAGAGAGTTTTACATATCATGAGTTGTCATATATGGATGTTTTTGCTCATGTATGATGTCAAATAATATGAACAAACTATTTTCTACAACGTATAACTATAATTTCACTTGTTGACTAGCTAATCTACTGAGGCAAGGGATACAACCATCCAAATACTTAAGTCAGAACATGATTTTTTTTCACATCATAACGTAGTATTTTTCATAAATTGTGTTGGGATTGGTGTTTGCCTGAATATTTGCATTTATCCCCTGCATTGCGTGGCATCACAACACTTGTTTTCTCTTACTCTGAGATACTTTAAATTTGGAGAAAATGCGGGTTGTGACAGTTGGTATCACAGGGATGGTTTTTTTTGACAATCGGTCTAGCAACATCTCTAGTAGTTTTAGTTGTCTTGTTCCATTGCATACGCACACCGATGTGTTATAAGAACGTCTTGACTGAAGCATTAACACTACACTCATAAGCATGACAAGAAGTATACGTGGCATATTATGTAGTATGAGATGCATAATAGGTGTTTGTATATGGATCCTCATAGGAGGCAACATGTGACTGTTATGTAGTATGAGATGCATAACAATCATCACATGAATGCACATTAGATTTTTATTTTTGTTGCATGCGATATTATGTAGTATGTGATGCATAATATTTCATGTGTGCGCCGCTCATAGCATGTATTAAGACATTTTTTAGAATGCATAGCATGACATACATGACATAACATAGCATTATCACACGTGCCAAGCTAAAGATTTACGTGATGATATATGTACACACATGGTTTTAAGTCAAAAAAGAAGAATTCATGCATTCATGGTTTAGGCACATGGGTCAGTAGGATTATGGTATATCATCCTAAGTTTAAGCATGACATCATTAATGAAATTCCCAGTGCAAGTTAGTAGCTTAAGCAAATATTGGTACATGTATGGTCTAAACTAAGTTGTGTGGTTCTAGCGATAAGCTAGGTTTTGATTAGTTGTTAATTGTGTTTTTAGAATGTCGAGACGTCCTGCGATGAGTTCGACTTATCAATCTGATGGTGAGTCATCTGGATCTCATAATGAGGCCGTAATAGAAGGATTGTGACAGAGCAATGTGGCCTTGTCTAGACAAATGTTGGAGATGTAGTTGCAGATCCAAGCCCTATTGACCATTGTTTCAGGAAAGCCACTTAGAATGCAAGACCTTGTTGTGGGTCAAGATGTTCCCGTTCCCCTTTCTCCTCGGGTGCCCCCAGCTGTGTTTCCACCAGATATGAACCTCATCTCATACTTCTAGTGATTGGGACCTCCTACCTACATTGGTAGAGCAGATTTTATGGCTTTGGACGACTAGATCATAGCTATCGAGGAGATGTTCTTGCTCAGGAGTTTCTGCCGATCAAAGAGTGATGGTCTCTGCCTACCCACCGAAGGGTTTGGTAAAGAGCTGGTGGTTGAGAGAGAAGGAAAATCTTAAGTAGGGATGTTCATGGAAAGCCTTCAAGGAGTTACTGTTGAAGAAGTTTTTGCCATCGGTCGAGCGATACCGGTTGATGAATAATTTTCTGCACCTGAAGCAGAGGCAGCTCAAGGTGGGTGTAAATTAGTAAGCCGAGCTAGTTTGCACCTGAACTGTTATTCTATGAAGCTAATAGATTTAAACATTTTCTGGGTGGTCTTAGGAGTGACATCCAGCAACTAGCTTGTGCCTTTGGATCTTAGATCTATACCTAGATAGTAGAGGCTGCTCATAAGGTTGAGGCTATTGATAATTCTAAGAATCGAGGCCAGCAGATGAGCAAGGATAAGAGAAAGTCTGAAGGAGTTAAGGACCCTAAGGAATCTGGTTCTGCTTCAATGAATAGAAGCAAAGAGGTATGCAGTTTCTATAGCTAACCAGGCCACCCATTTGAGAATTGTTTCAAGAGAAGAGGAGATCAAAATAAGGAGTAAGTGCATTCTATTCAGGGCTCTCCCAAGGGAGATCTGGTTTGTGTTTTGATCAAGCAGAAGGGGCACGATGCTGCCCATTGCTGGTTTAAGGATAAGGTCTGCTTTCAATGTGGACAAAAGGGGCATGTTATATACAAGTGCCCGCAGTCTCAACCCACATTGTAGCTAGTTCCACTTCGGGCTTTGCCTCCTCCTTAGCCTTTGGACAAAGGGAAGGGCAAGCTGAATGTGGTGTCCCTGGAGGAAGCGTAGATGTCTACTTAGGTGATTTCAGTTTAGATTCTAACATAGTTTTGGTTTCTTTCTTTTTAGCTCGTAGCTGTGGTCTCGATGTTGTTTGGCTAGTTGTGCATATGATTTTATAGGATGGTTTAAGATAGAGAACTGTTGGGCACGTGTTCTCTTTGATTCCGGAGCTACCCACTCATTTGTGGCTCGGGCTTTTGGTTAGCCTCATCATTTGACCATCAATCGTGCTGGTGATGTGTTTCATGTCAAGTTTCCCTCTGGTGATTCTGTGGTGTTGGACCAAGGTATTCAGAGTTGTCCGATTCTGTTAGGCTGTTTCCTAGCTATTGCTCATATGAAGGTGATAGACCTGGAAGACCATAATGTGATCTTGGGCATGGAATGTTTGTCCATATATGATGCTGTAATTCAGCGCAAGGTCAAGCACTTTGACTTCAAGATGGACAACGACCAACTTAGGACTGTTTATGGTTATCCGTGCTAGGATTCCCGATTATTTGAGCGGTATGTGCTCGGAAGCTTTTAGATTCTGGCTTCCTTGCTTATTTTGTTTTTGTTTTGGGAACCATTATTAGTTTGTTACGTTTTGAGGATGTTACGGTGGTGCGCGAGTATCCTGATGTTTTCCCAGATAATCTTCCCTATTTTCCACCAGAGAGAGATGTAGATTTTGTTATAGACCTTGAGTCGGGTTCTCATCCTATCGCTAAGGGACCGTACCGTATGGCCCCTTGTGAGCTTGAAGACTTGCATAACAAGTTGGATGATTTGTTGCAGAGCGGATTTATTAGGCCGAGTTCTTCGCATTAGGGTGATCCCATATTGTTTGTAAAGAAAATGGATGGATCCATGAGATTGTGCATTGACTATACGGAACTGAATAAGGTGTCTATGAAGAACAGATATCCCTTGCCGCGAATAAATGATTTATTTGATTAATTGCATGGTAGTACCGTGTTTTCGAAGATTGACCTTCGTTCATGCTACCATCAGTTGAGGATTCATGAGATGGATATTCCACGAACTACTTTCCATTTTCGGTACGGACAATTTGAGTTCTTGGTAATGTCCTTTGGTTTGATAAATGCACCCTCTGCCTTCATCGACATGATGAACAGAGTATTCAAGGACTTTTTGGACCGTTTTGTAGTCATGTTTATAGACGATGTTCTAGTCTATTCCCACAGTACTGAGGAGCATGCCTAGCACTTGCGTTTAGTTCTGTCTGCCTTAAGGGAGCATAAGCTGTTTGCTAAGATGAGCAAGTTTGAGTTTTGGAATTCTCAGGTTTTCTTCTTGGGTCATGTGGTTAATAAGGATAGAATTTCTGTTGACTGAGAGAAGATTTCTGTCGTAACGGATTGGAGCAGACCTACCACACCAAAAGTTATAAGACGTTTCCGAGGGTTGGCAGGGTATTATAAGAGGTTTGTGGAAGGTTTCTCTTCATTGTCTACACCATTGACTAAGCTTACACAGAAGAACGTGTCGTTCATTTTGAGCAATAAGTGTGAAGAAGCTTTTTAGGAATTGAAGAGGAGATTGTGCACTACTCCGGTGTTGACCTTGCCTACCGAAGGGATAGAATATGCGGTGTATGTAGATGCATCGCACGTTGGACTTGTTTGCATTCTGATGCAAGACGGCAAAGTGATTGTGTATGGGTCGAGGCCGTTAAAGACTCATGAAAGAAATTACCCTATGGATGATTTAAAGTTTGTCGTTGTAATTTATGCTATATGTAACACCCCAAAACCCAGATTTGGTTTCAGGTTGGGTGAAACATCCTGGGACACGGGCATGTCCCAGGGCGTGTCGTGCTTCGGTTGAGCAGCCTCTTGAGTGCTCGATGAAATGCACTGTAGAAAGTTCTCGAGAAGGAACACGCCATGCAATACGGGCATGTCCGGGGGACGCGTTATTCTCAGGATCGGCCGGGGATGTGTGTGCTGGTGGATACAGGTGTGTCCTGGGACACATGGGCGTGTCACAGGCCATGTACCGCTTGGGTTGAGTTAGTGGTGTGTTGTTGGAGGTACACGGCTCCTAGACACGGGCGTGTCGGACGTGACACGAGCGTGTAGGATGTGACATGGGTGTGTAACATGGCCATGTACTGTTCTGTATTTGAGTCGGTTGTGTGCTGCTTTAGGGACACAGTCTGTGATACGGGCATGTCACATGGCGTGTCAGGCCATCTTCAGCCTATTTCTAGGAAAATCAAGGCCATTCATTTCCTCATCCTGGATCCAAGGGCCCAAACACTTCCCTGCTGATATAAGGTCGAGCATGAATTGATAACCTCAATTCATCTTCACCTTTCTCTTTCTCAAAGTAGGTGGGGAGAAGAGAGAGGGCAAGGAAGGAAGGGGAGAAGGAAACAGGCTGCCGGAGGAGCTGCGGAGTTCCGAATCGTGAACTGAGTGAGAATTCATGGAGGCAAAGCCGTGGTAGTGATTTCCATCAGGCAAGATCTCATGGCACCTAAGCGATCGTCAAGGATAACGATCTATTTCTTGGACAATCGAAATTCTTTCTTGATGCATCTGCATGGAATCCTCCACTAAGAGGTGGAAGCGTAAGTGATTCCTCTGTTGAGTCTGCATCTAGAGCCAGAAGTGTGTGTAGTACAGCATAGGCATGCTGTTTGAAGCCCATCCAGATGGTTCGTCTGGATTGGTGATGGTTATGTGTGAACCGGAGAAGACTTCGTGGATTGTAAGGATGTGTGTGCATTGTGAATCCTTGAAAAGCTTGTATAAACCCTGATGAATTGTAAATATACGTATTTTTGTGCACATTAATTTAGTCATTTTCATTTATTTTCGTCGTTTTTACTTATTTTTGTTCAATAAAATGCTCGTATTCTTGTAAATTTACTACTAACTTGTTTTATTTTATTTTTCAGAAAAATTCCAAAATCTGCTAAAATTGGGCAGTACACGCCCGTGTCCTTTGGATCACGCCCGTGACCAGGGCGTGACAGCTCAAAACCCCGTGAAGTTGCAAATTTCTGAAGTAAAAAAGCTTGACACGCCTGGCGACACGCCCGTGTCACCCGACACGGGGCATGACAGAAGCCCGTGTGCCGTCAACTCGATGAATTCAGTTCAACGATCGTCGAACGTGAGACACGCCCAGAGTCACGCCCATGACATAGGGCATGACTCAAACTAAGCTCGATGATTTCAACTCGACACTTTCCGCTCGACGATTGTCGAGTGTCGACACCAACCGACACGCCCAGCGTCACGCCCGTGACCTGGGGCGTGAACTTTCCACCTGGCCCGACAAGATGCTGCCGAATACTTTTGAAACAACCCGCGCCCGGTTCTACCTCCCCGACACGCCCAACATCACGCCCGTGAACTGGGGCGTGATATCCTCGAACTCAGCCCGAAGTCAACTTTCCTGTCAAATCGTCGGCCGCCATCATGAATAGTAGTGACACGCCCCCCCCCCCCCCCCCCCCGACACGCCCGTGTCGGAGGGCATGTACTTAGAATTTTTTGCCTATAAATTGCCCATTTCTGTAAGGTCCAAGGGTTCACATTTTTGAGCCACTTTAGTGTGTTTTTGTGGGCTGCATCCGTGATTCTAGTGCTATATAAGGAGATTTCTCCTCCCTTCCTTTCATGTTTTGCTTTGCTTTATCTTTTAGCTTTGTAATAGCTTTGTAATCGTTTCCTTTAATCAATAAAAATGTTAGATTTTCTCTCTCTATATGACATGAAAATTCATTTGGATGGCTTACTTCTTTCCCTTTTTATCCTTGGTTTCATCTTTGTTCTCCCTTTTATGAAAAGTGTGTGTGTGTGTATGAGTGTAACTTATTTACTTTACATGCTTTTAATTTGTCTCATGTTAGGTTTTGTTAGAAATTTATGAAATGTTGTATTAGCTTTTTCTCTTTTTCTTCATGTCCTCTTTTAATGTATTCAACAACATCAATTCTTATGAATTTGTAAAAGAGTTACTAAAGTGTTTTTGATTATTTTTTACTTAGCTTTATTTTAGGATGAAAACCCTTTTTGTTCTTTCTCTTTTTATTTCAACTTTTTTGGCACTTTTATGAAATCCTAAGAATGAAAATGTTGAAATCTTAATTTTTGAAAGACTTTAGTTTTTGATTTGTTTTGAAAAACTTTTGTTCTTTTAAAATTTTATTTTGTTCTTTTTATTTGTTTTTGGCAAAACCTAAGCATGAAAAAGGAAATGTTTTAATTTTTAGGTAACTTTCATTTTGCTTTTAATTTGTGTGTGTGAGTGTATGAGAATAATGTTTTGATGCTTTGTTCAATTTATGTAGAGTGTGTGAATATAGGTGTTAGTCTTTCATGCTTTATTTTTCATGCTTTATTTTATTGTTTTCTTTAATTATGAAGAGTGCGTGTGTGTAGGAGATAGTTTTATGGCTTTCTTTCAATTCATATAGAGTGTGTGTGTTTGTGTGCATTTATTTCCGCCTACTCGTTAAGAGTTAAACGGCGCATCGTTTTCATTTCCCGCCTACTCGTTTGAGTAGGACTTGTAATTTTCTTTCTTTATTTTTCCGCCTACTCCCTTGAGTTATATGGACGGACTTTATTTCCCGCCTACTCGTTTGAGTAGGACTTGTACTCGCATTTATTTTCGCCTACTCGTTTGAGTTAAATGGCGTATCTTTATCTCCCTGTAAATATTTGAGAAAGCCCTGTAATCGCATTTATTTTCTCCTACTCATTCGAGTAGGGCTCGCATTCATTTTAGTCCTACTCATTTGAGTAGGACTTACAATTTTCAGCTTTTATTTCCCGCCCCCACTCGTTTGAGTGGGACTTGCAATTTCAATTATGGAAATTTCTTTTATGTGTAACTTAGTTTCTGTTTTATTTGTAATTTGGAGTGTGCGTGAGTTCTTGTTTTAGCTAACTTTTCAGCTTTCTAAATGTTGTAGTTATGGCCGCACCTAACCCTGCCCCGGCGGCTGAGCGTACTATGTCTTATTACGCCCGACCTAACCTGGATGATACTGGGTCGAGTATTGTTCTCCCTGCAGTGGCGAATAATAATTTTGAAATAAAGTCGAGTGTCATTCAAATTTTCCAAAACGTCGTGCAGTTCGATGGAATGCCGGATGAGGACCCGAATGTCCACTTGTACAATTTCTTGGAGATATGTGACACCTTCAATATTAATGGTGTCACTGATGACGCCATTCACTTGCGCTTATTTCCTTTTTCCCTTAAGTCCAAAGCCAAGGCGTGGTTGAATGGCCTCCCGCGAGGATGTATCACCACGTGGGCTGAGTTGACGGAACGGTTCCTAACGAAGTACTTTCCGCCCGCAAAAATTGCAAAGTTGCGGGCGGACATTTCTTCGTTTGTGCAAAACGATCATGAGTCTCTATATGAGACTTGGGAACGGTTTAAGGAATTCCTCCGCCGGTGCCCGCACCACGCGCTGCCAACGTGGTTGCAAGTTCAAATTTTTTATAATTGGCTTAATTTTCAGACGCGTCAAATGATTGACGTGGCTGCCGGGGGTTCACTAAACAACAAAACCCCCATGGCCGCCCAGGCTTTATTCGAAGAGATGGCTATGAACGCCTATCAATGGAACTTCCCGCGGGGACGCCCAAAGCCGGCGGCTGGTCTTTTTGAAGTGGATGCCACCGCTCTCTTAACCCTTCAAGTTGAAAGGTTAACAAAACAGGTGGCGGAGATATCTGCTGACTCCTCCACTCCCCCTTGTTTTGAAATAAAGTCGAGTTCGTGGATTTCATGGGAAATTCGGGTCGTCCTTCCTTCAACCCCAACAACAATCCTTATAGTAATAACTATAATCCGGGTTGGAGGAATCACCCCAATTTCTCTTGGAGCAACCTGAATAATGCTCAGCGCCCCCCTATTTCTTATGCGCCCGGATTTCTGCCTCCTCCTCCTCTTCCAAAACCCTCCCCAATGGAGGAAACTTTTTCGAAGTACATTGCATCCAACGAGTCAAATATCCGGAACATCACCGGATCGCTAAAAACTCTCGAACAACAGGTTGGACAGCTGGCGAGGATGATGTCCGAGCGCGCGCTCAGGGCACAGCCGGGAAACACGGAGCCCAATCCGTGGGAGAACGCCAACGGTATAACCCTCCGTAGCGGAAAGGAGGTGGTCGATACAAAACGGACCGACCCTAGGGTACATATTTCACCTCCGACCCCTCTTCCCCTTTCTTCGCTTACGCAGCATTTACCGATTTTAAAAGAAAAAATTATTTTAAACAAGGCCCTTCCATATCCGCATAAGTTAGATAACGAGCGTAAGGACTCTCAATATGAAAAATTTATTTTATTATTAAAACAAATTCACATTAATGTTCCTTTTTGCGAGGCTATCTCGCAAATGCCCAAATATGCGAAATTTTTAAAAGAACTACTTTCTAATAAACGTAAATTAGAGGATATTTCGCATGTATCTCTCAACGCTGTCTGCTCGGCGGTCCTTACTAATAAATTGCACAAAAAACAAAATGACTCGGGACGGTTTTCCATCCCGTGCCTTTTTGGCGATATATTAGTAAAGTACGCCTTAGCTGATTTAGGGGCCAGCACTAATTTAATGTCGTTCTCGCTCTTTTCATGTTTATGTTTGGGTACTCCTAGTCCTACGAATATGCACATCCAATTAGTGGATCACTCGGTTAAGTTCCCTATCAGGGTTGTGGAGGACGTCCTTGTCCGATTAGACAAGTTTACCTTCCCGGTAGACTTCGTCATCTTAGACATCGAGGAGGACGCCGAGGTACCAATAATACTCGGTCGCCCTTTTCTCGCCACCTCCCGTGCACTAATAGATGTTAGTAATGGTAGTCTTCTCCTCCGAGTAGGCGATGATCAGGTTACTTTCTCTATTAATCCCTCGATGGACCATTTGTCATCGAGCGACGATTTCTGTTACTCTTTAGATACCTTTTTTGGAGATCGTTCTTCTCCCATTTTCGAGTCCGTGTTTTTAAACGACGATATTTATGCGCTCGAGAATTTTAACTGCGATGAGGATACTTCTTTAGACTTGCCTTTCGAACAAATTGGTAAGCAAGACATAGGCATTAAAACCTCCCTAGAAGAACCGCCATCCTAGACCTCAAACCCTTACCCGCATCGCTCAAATACGCTTTTTTGGGAAAAGGCGATACGCTTCCCGTTGTCATTTCTTCGGACTTGAGTGATTTGGAGACTTCCGATTTATTGGAAGTTTTATTTAAACATCAGCACACAATTGTGTGGCAAATCTCTGACTTAAAGGGGATTAGCCCCTCCTTTTGCACCCATAAGATATTTCTTAACGATAATTGCCGCAAAATGATTCAGCCGCAGCGTCGTCTTAACCCAAACATGAAAGACGTCGTTAAAGCCGAGATTATTAAGTTATTAGATGCGGGGATTATCTACCCTATTTCGGACAGTGCATGGGTTAGTCCCGTGCATGACGTGCCCAAGAAGGGAGGTCTAACCGTAGTGACAAATGAGCATAACGAGCTCATCCCAACTCGTACTGTTACGGGTTGGCGAGTGTGCATCGATTATTGGAAACTTAATGATGCCACCCGCAAGGACCATTTCCATCTACCATTTCTGGACCAGATTTTAGAGCGTTTATCCGGTAATCCATATTATTATTTTCTTGATGGTTTATCAGGGTTTTTCCAAATCCCCATTTCCCCTGATGATCAAGAGAAAACAACTTCTACTTGCCCATTTGGCACCTTCGCATATCGAAGAATGTCATTTGGACTCTGCAATGCGCCAGCTACATTCCAAAGATGTATGCTAGCGATCTTTGGCGAGCTAGTAGAATACATTATGGAAGTCTTTATGGATGACTTTTCAGTTTTCAGACGCTCTTTTCCCGATTTCCTTCACAATTTAGATAGTGTCCTTCAACGGTGCAAGGACACAAGTCTTGTATTAAATTGGGAAAAATGCAACTTTATGGTTCGAGGAGGTTTGGTCCTCATCCATATGATTTCGTCTAAGGGGATAGAGGTGGATAAGGCCAAGATAGAAATTATAGAAAAACTTCTGCATCTAACAAACGTAAAATCTATTAGGAGTTTCTTAGGCCATGCGGGCTTTTATCGACGCTTCATTCAAGATTTTTCAAAAATAACAAAGCCGCTTACTCACCTCTTGGAAAAGGAATCACGTTTCATCTTTAGTAGCGAATGCGAGTCCGCCTTTAATTTAATAAAACAAAAACTTATCACTTCACCAATTTTAGTGGCCCCTAATTGGTCTCTTCCGTTCAAAATTATGTGCGATGCTAGTGATATTGCCTTAGGTGTCGTTCTTGGCCAACGCGTAGAAAAACATTTTCATCCTATTTATTACGCTAGCAAGATGCTCACTTCCGAACAAGTAAATTACACGACAACGGAAAAGGAACTCTTAGCCGTCGTTTTCGCTTTTGATAAGTTTCACTCGTATATAACACTATCTAAAGTTATCGTTTTTACCGATCACTCCGCGCTTAAATATTTATTAGCTAAAAATGATGCGAAGCCTCGCCTTTTTCGATGGATTCTCCTCCTACAAGAGTTTGATTTTGAGATCCGAGATAAGCGGGGAGCGGAAAATCTAGAGGCAGACCACCTCTCCCGTTTAGAAAATCCGGGTGTGGAAGTGCTCGTCGAATCTGAAATAAATGACAGATTCCCCGAGGAACGCCTACTTGCCATTCATTCTTCATCATCTTCGCCTTGGTTCGCAGACTTTGCAAATTACTTAGTAGCGTGGGTCCTTCCAAAAGAGTTTTCAAGTCATCAAAAGAAGAAATTCTTTTCTGACTTGAAAAATTTCTTTTGGGAGGACCCATTTCTCTTTCGTATCTGCGCGGACCAAGCGATCCGAAGATGCGTTGCGGGTGTGGAGTGCTTGCAAATTCTTAAGCACTGCCACGAGGGTCCAGCCGGTGGGCATTATAAGGCCAATCGGACCGCTCGGAAGGCGCTAGAGGCGGGCTACTTTTGGCCCACTCTCTTCAAAGACGCGCATAATTTTGTGCGCGCATGCGATAGCTGTCAGCGGTCGGGTAACATCTCTCGTTGCGACAAGATGCCACAAAACATGTTTTTTGAGTGCGAAGTCTTCGATTTGTGGGGCATAGATTTTGTTGGCCCCCTACCTCCATCTTTCAAAAATATGTATATTTTAGTGGTGGTCGACTACGTATCGAGGTGGGCGGAAGCGCAAGCTCTCCCCACCAACGATGCGCGAGTCGTTGTTACATTTCTTAAAAAACTATTTTCTCGCTTCGGCACACCTCGCGCAATTGTTAGTGATAGGGGAATGCATTTCTATAACGCTCTTATGGCTAAGAGGTTAGCTAAATACGGAGTCACGCACAAGCTTGCCACCCCCTACCACCCGCAAACAAGTGGCCAAGTTGAGGAAGTAAATCGAGAGATTAAGCGAATTTTAGAAAAAACTGTTTCACTAAATAGGAAAGATTGGTCCGTTAAACTCGACGATGAGTTGTGGCCGTATCGGACGACATACAAAACCGCAATTAGTTGTACGCCATTCCGGTTAGTCTACGGCAAAGCGTGCCATTTACCCGTAGAATTTGAGCATCGCGCTCTTTGGGCTTTAAAACTCTTAAACCTCGACTCCAACTTAGCCGCTCAGAATAGAAAACTACAACTAAACGAGCTCGATGAATGGTGTGCGAACGCTTACGAGAGAAAAAAATTCTATAAGGAGCGCTCTAAGATATATCACGATCGAAAAATCAAGTCCCAAAAATTATTTTCTCCGGGCGATCTTGTCCTTCTTTACAATTCACGTCTTAGGCTTTTTTCGGGTAAACTAAAATCCAGATGGTCCGGTCCCTTCCTAGTTGAAGAAGTTTTTCCATATGGAACCGTACTCGTCTCCCACCCGGACAAATGTTCGTTTAAAGTAAACGGTCATCGGTTAAAGTCTTATATAGCAGGCGACCTAGTGATCGGTTTTAGCGAAACCATAACTTTCCTCCACATTATAAACCCGCCAAAATAGTCAAGCTACACGACTATAAAGAAATTGCTCCTGGGAGGCACCCCTCGCTTATCTTTTTCGCTCTTTCCTTATTATCTTTGCTGCTTTTTCTAATAAACGCAGGGTTTCTGATCGGCCTCCCCCTACGCGTTTCAGGGAAGCTTCTACCCCCCCCTCTTTATATTTTTTGTATATATTGTTTTTTTCCTCTTGTTCCGCATACTTACGTTACAACATTGGGGACAATGTTGGACTTAAGTATGAGTGTATTTTCGTGCTTTACTTTCTGCACTTCCATTTTTCTGCATTTCAAAAATACAAAAAAAAACATATAATAACAAAACAACAAAAAAAAATAAAAAAACATCTTAAAATGAAAAAAAAATTAAAATGAAAAATTCAAAAAAAAAAATTTATTTTCTTTTTCTTTCTTTTTTCCAAAAACTCAAAAAAAAATACAAAACAAAAAAAAAAACAAAAAATATATTTTGTTTCACTTTGTAAATATTTTTTGTACATATTCTTTTTGTAAATACTCTTTTCTCTCTCCCCCTTCCTCATTCTTGTAAAAACCTCTCTTTTTCTCCCATGTTTTTGTACATAGAATGAAAATTTTCTTAAAAAATACAAAAAAATTAATTCAGAAAAAAAAAACAAAAAAATTAAGTAAAACAAAACAAAAATACAAAAAAAAGATAATAAATGAAAAACAAAAAAAAGTGATGATAAAAACTAAATATATATATATATATTGAAACAAATAAATCAAATATTCCCTCCTTAACTTTTCTGCTATCCAAAAATTCTGCTTTGAGTTTATTTATATGTGAATACTATTAATTCTCTGTTTGCTATTCGTTTGTTAATTATTGAGTGAAAAATTTAAATAGTCGGGGTTAAGTTTTAAAGAATTCTTTATGCTTTGTTAAAAATAGCTAACTCGTTTTAGGCACTACTTCTAATTTTTCATTGATAGGAGCACGTGTATTATGTTAGGAAATAACGAATATAGAATTCAATTATACTTACTTTTAGCTTTCTGAAAAATTGGAACGTACAAATTATTAAGGTTGCTCTCAAAAATTTTTTAGGATTAAAAATCTAGCTTTCCTTTCTCCCCTTACCTTTCATGACCTACTTGACATGAAAAATTTTATCCTTAAAAGATCCTATGTCAATGGGAATAAGATTTCGTTCCGTAAACATAGACACCCAATAATTTAAAAAGATTATATGTTATGGAGTAAGAGGATAAAATTTATTACTTCTACACATATACATTGGGTTAATATTATTCTTATAAAGTTGAAAAACAAATATGATATTAGGAAAATAAGATTTCATTTTACTAATAATCCAAAAAACAAAAAATGGAGGTTCGAGAAAAAATTACCTCACCTCAAAATCAAAACCCTCTTCATAAACTCACTACCCCCTTAGCCAATTACACGATTCTAGAATTAATTCAAAAATCTATTTGAGAGCATAATTAGTAAATTATATTATTTCTAGTACCACTCCTATAAGCTAGAGTTCATATAATTCCAAACTATTTTCGTGAATCTAACCATTATAAATATTGCCTTCTATTTGATTACATCAAGAAGTCTTTTGGCCAAAAGTTTTGCGCTATTTAAATCATCTTCATAATCTTAGGACTTAACTCTTACACCCCGTATATTTATTTCGATCTCTCTTATAAATGATTAAGCGGTAGCTAAACTTAGAGTTTTTTCTATTCCTTATAAATTCACCTCAAACTTTTGCTCTTGAATAGCAAAAGCTTAAGTATGGTGGTATTTGATGAATTGTAAATATACGTATTTTGAGCACATTAATTTAGTCATTTTCATTTATTTTCGTCGTTTTCACTTATTTTTGTTCAATAAAATGCTTCTATTCTTGTAAATTTACTATTAACTTGTTTTATTTTATTTTTCAGAAAAATTCCAAAATCTGCCAAAATTGGGCAGTACACGCCCGTATCCTTTGGATCACGCCCGTGACCAGGGCGTGACTGCTCAAAACCCCGTGAAGTTGCAAATTTCTGAAGTAAAAAAGCTTGACACGCCTGACGACACGCCCGTGTCACCCGACACGGGGCGTGACAGAAACCCGTGTCCCGTCCACTCGACGAATTCAGTTCAACGATCATCGAACGTGAGACACGCCCAGAGTCACGCCCGTGACATAGGGCGTGACTCAAACTTAGCTCGACGATTTCAACTCAACACTTTTTGCTCGACGATTGTTGAGTGTCAACACAAACCGATACGCCCAGCGTCACGCCCGTGACCTGGGGCGTGACCTTTCCACCTGGCCCGACAAGATGCTGCTGAAGACTTTTGACGCAACCCGCGCCAGATTGTACCTCCCCGACATGCCCAGCGTCACGCCCGTGACTTGGGGCGTGACATCCTCGAACTCAGCGCGAAGTCAACTTTCCTGTCAAATCATCGGCCGCCATCATGAATAGTAGTGACACGCCCCCCCGACACGCCCGTGTCAGAGGGTGTGTACTTAGAATTTTTTGCCTATAAATTGCCCATTTCTGTAAGGTCCAAGGGTCCACATTTTTGAGCCACTTTAGTGTGTTTTTGTGGGCTGCATCCGTGATTCTAGTGCTATGTAAGGAGATTTCTCCCCCCTTCCTTTCATGTTTTGCTTTTCTTTATCTTTTAGCTTTGTAATAGCTTTGTAATCGTTTTCTTTAATCAATAAAAATGTTAGATTTTCTCTCTCTATATGACATGAAAATTCATTTGGATGGCTTACTTCTTTCCCTTTTTATCCTTGGTTTCATCTTTGTTCTCCATTTTATGAAAAGTGTGTGTGTGTGTGTATGAGTGTAACTTATTTACTTTACATGCTTTTAATTTGTCTCATGTTAGGTTTTGTTAGAAATTTATGAAATGGTGTATTAGATTTTTCTCTTTTTCTTCATGTCCTCTTTTAATGTTTTCAACATCTTCAATTCTTAAGAATTTGTAAAAGAGTTACTAAAGTGTTTTTGATTTTTTTTTACTTTACTTAGCTTTATTTTAGGATGAAAACCCTTTTTGTTCTTTCTCTTTTTATTTCAACTTTTTTGGCACTTTTATGAAATCCTAAGAATGAAAATGTTGAAATCTTAATTTTTGAAAGACTTTAGTTTTTGATTTATTTTGAAAAACTTTTGTTCTTTTAAAATTTTATTTTGTTCTTTTTATTTGTTTTTGGCAAAACCTAAGCATGAAAAAGTAAATGTTTTATTTTTTAGGTAACTTTCATTTTGCTTTTAATTTGTGTGTGTGAGTGTATGAGAATAATGTTTTGATGCTTTGTTCAATTTATGAAGAGTGTGTGAGTATAGGTGTTAGTTTTTCATGCTTTATTTTATCGTTTTCTTTAATTATGAAGAGTGTGTGTGGGTTGGAGATTGTTTTATGGATTTCTTTCAATTCATATAGAGTGTGTGTGTTTGTGTGCATTTATTTCTGTCTACTCGTTAAGAGTTAAACGGCGCATCGTTTTCATTTCCCGCCTACTCGTTTGAGTAGGACTTGTAATTTTCTTTCTTTATTTTTCCGCCTACTCACTTGAGTTAAATGGACGGACTTTATTTCCCGCCTACTCGTTTGAGTAGGACTTGTACTCGCATTTATTTTCGCCTACTCGTTTGAGTTAAATGGCGTATCTTTATCTCCCTATAAATATTTGAGAAAGCCCTATAATCGCATTTATTTTCTCCTACTCATTCGAGTAGGACTCGCTTTCATTTTAGTCCTACTCGTTTGAGTAGGACTTGCAATTTTCAGCTTTTATTTCCCTCCCCCACTCGTTTGAGTGGGACTTGCAATTTCAATTATGCAAATTTATTTTATGTGTAACTTAGTTTCTGTTTTATTTATAATTTGGAGTGTGCGTGAGTTCTTGTTTTAGCTAACTTTTCAGCTTTCTAAATGTTTGTTATTTTTTATGTCCTCTTCTTATAATCATTTAGCGTTTAATTTCGAACTCGCGCCTCATTAAATTATAAAGCTGTCCCCATACCGATGTGTGGCTAATCGCTATTAGCCTCGGCATCCAAGAGCATTGGGACATTTAAAATGATTTGTAATAATTGAAGCTCTTTATTTTCACTTTAATTTAAGGACTTAAGGTTTACCCCGGGTTAACGACGCGTAGGATCACAAATCGATGTGTGGGCCCTATTTCTGTTATCCATACACTAGCTAGCCGAGAGGCCGTGCATATGGACAGATCACCCCTGGGTGAATAGAGTTGCGTGCATACCCTCGAGAGAGGACAAGCGTAATTCTACCGGATTGGGTTCCCCACCCAATAGCGGGGTTTTTTGCGTAAAGCGGGCGTTAAGAGGAATCCTTCGTCGGACTAACGTTCGGTCGAATAGTCTTAACGTTCAGGTGAGCGATATCCCTATAGCTAGGTGAGCTCACATTTATGGAACCTCCACGGCCAAGTTGCCTTTTATTAATTTGAAAACTAAGTCCTATAATTATTAAAAATTGTTTTAGTCTTAATCCGATTCGATGCCGAGCGTTAACCCTTCATCGATTATTTTCTAAATCATTTTTTCGCACCTTTACTTTTCCCGTCTTTACTTAATTAAAACATCCACCTTACTTTCAGTAAAATAATAGTCCTCCCGGAGGAGTAAGAATAGTCAACATGACCCCGAGAATAATACGACCTCGTTATTCCCCCGAATATCGAGTACTACTTGCGATAGGTGCACTTTCCTCCTGTAGCACGCCCACGGCGATCGACTCACCGAACCAACCACAGTAAGAGTCTGTTCGCGGGCGCATCAAACCCTGGATTGGGTGTGTTGAACTGTATGTATTGGAAAGCAGCTCTGCGAGAGCTGTGTTGTGGGAGCTCGATTGGTGGCAAGGCTTGCTGCACCACAGTGGTGGGTCGATCTGAATGTTTGTGGGCGATCGATTGGTGTTAAGGCTTGTTACACCACAATGGTGGGTCGATCGGAATGCTTGTGGGAGATCGATTGGTGGTAGGACTTGATGCACCACCATGGTGGGTCGATCTCAGTACTGGTGGGAGGTCGATTGGTGGCTCGGCTTACTACACCTCATTGGTGGGTCGATCTAAATACTCGAGGTTGCCGTAAGGTTAGTACCTCTGAGTGGGATGAACGGAATGTCGCCAGTATGCGTATTTGTGGACTAGGACCAACCAACCAACATGTTAAAAACCTCTGCTCGGTGGTGGTGCCAAGGAGTCCGACCCACCGTAATGATCCCTGAGTGCACGGAGCATCTGGTGGAAATGGGCGCTTGTGAGATTGTGCAATGCTTATTGTGATATAGTTGCGATGCATACATGGACGGAACCACTGCCTCGGGTAAGGGGTAGGGTCATTATAATTCATCAACTAATGCTGAATGTTGCTTTATTTACCGCTCTTGGTGTGGATGTCTAATTGCAGGTGCTGATGAGTTGGATTGTATTGAGCGGAATGAAGCCTTGATACTTAAAGGCCCTTGAAGGCCGTGCGAAGAATTCTTGGATTTCATGTGTGGCCGGCCCACGTGCCGATGTATGAAGTTGTATATTTGTAAAGATCAACTTGTAAGTCCTTAAGGCCATGAGCGTGTGTGTGTTGTATACATTCCTGGTTTATATATAAATGTGGAGTTTATATATTTAGTGGACATTCATGTGGTTGAGTTCTTATAACTTAAATTGCTGCACTAGAATTCTCTAAGTTAGGATATAAGTAGAACGTGATTTGATATTCACACGTAATTCCGTCGTTTATCTGTGAAATATGGTGTGGGGGCCCGGCCAGACCCACCGTTATATTCCATGTGACGAATGGAGGCGTTATACTTTGAAGTTGTGGAGGCATCTGTTGTATGGTGCCTTATGCAAAATCTATACAGACCATAAGAGTTTGAAGTACGTTTTCACTCAGAAGGAGTTGAATTTGCGCCAACGGAGATGGTTAGAATATGTCACAGATTATGATGTTGAAATCCAATACCGTTCGGGCAAAGCTAATGTGGTTGTCGATGCCTTGAGTAGGAATACCACACAAATATTTGGACTTTCTGTAGAATCCCTAGTGGTGGAATTTTTGTTAATGGGTATCTCAGTCAGAAGTAGCGACTCATTGAGTAGTTTGGAGGTGCAATAGCCTTCATGGAATACACTTACAAGACTACATCAAAAGGATGATGCTGATCTTTTTCACATCTACAATAGAACTGAGAAAGGGGAGTTACCAAACTTTTCTATTGATGACGGGGGTACTTCGAAGTACCGCGACAGATATTGTATCCCCGCTGTCGAAGATATTTAGGTGAAGTTGTGCAGTGAGGCGCATGGTTCCAACATTTCCTACCACCCTCATTCTACAAATATGTATTGGGATCTTAAGCAGATCATTTGGTGGTATGGTATGAAGAAGGATATAGATAAGTTCGTGTCTGAGTTCTTCACTTGCAAGCAAGTTAAGGCCGATCATGAATGGCCTGGTGGAAAGTTGATGCCAGTAGAGATTCCAAGTTGGAAATCGGAGTGTATTTCCACGAATTTTATTACTGGATTGCTGAGATCTCCTCATAGGACACGACTCAGTTTGGGTTATAGTGGACTAATTGACGAAGTGTGCTCACTTCGTGTAGTTCAAAATCGACTACTCCAAGAAGTAAATTGTTGAGTTATACTTGGATGAGGTCATCAGATTACATGGAGTACTTGTTAGTATTTTATTAGATCGAAACTCTGGGTTTACGTCTTGCTTTTGGAAAAGTTTACAAGAAGGGTTGGGTACCAATTTGAGGTATTCAATCACCTATCATCCGTAGACAAATGGTCAGACGGAGAGAGTAAATCAGATCGTGGAGGATATGATCAGATGTTATATTTTGGACCACGGATGAGCGTAAGACCAGAGTTTGAGGCTGATCGAGTTTGCATATAACAATAGTTATCAAGAGAGTTTGTAGAAGGCCCCATTTGAGGCTATATATGGGAGACGTTGCAGAACTCCCTTATTTTGGGCTGAGGTTGGTGAAAAGCCGTTGTTGAGTCTGGAAGCCTTAGTGGAAATGGATATTTCTGTGCAGCATATTAGAGAAAGGCTTTGTATAGCTCAGGAGCGCTATGAAAAGGACACAAATTGGCAAAGGACTGAATTGGAATTTGTTGTCCGGGACTTGGTTTCTCTTAAAGTTTCCCCGATGTCTGGCGTCAAGAGGTTTGGTAAGAATCACAAGTAAGATCCTAGGTATATGAGACCTTTTAAGGTTGTTGAGCGTATTGGAATGAAAGCTTAGAGTCTGGATTTGCCTGTAAGTTTTCCTGGTGTGTATGATAATATATTCTTGATTATGTGCTCCATTTGGAGCATAATCATTCTTATGTTGAAGTTCCTGTTCGCATTCTCCATACTCAGGGTCGAGTGTTGTGGAGGAAGACCATAACTATGGTTAAAGTTTTGTGCAGAAACCAAGACGTGGAGAGCGCGACTTGTGAGTTGGAGGCAGCTATGAGAGAGGCTCACCCTCATCTATTCTCTTAGTTTCCTTTGACAAGTATTTTACCAAATAACCTTTGGTTATTTAGTTGTTTTTATAATAGATTTAGTTATGTTTCAAGTTTCGGGACGAAACTTACTTTTAGGGTGGAGTGGCTGTAACGCCCCTGATTTTTTGATGTTTAATTTAAATCTTTTATTGGCATAGTTTTAACGTCAAGGCATTATGTTGACTCTTTGTTGGTGGGCACCATGGTCGGAGCGAGATTTTTTGCTTATAAGTATCCGAGGTTTTGGATTGGGAGTATTAGCTTGGCTAATTCCGCCAGTATTTTGATATTCCCTTGCGAGCCGAGGTTCATTTTGGAACATTGTGGAGCCTTCTTCGGAATAGTAGTGTATTTACTTCGGGAGATTTTTACCCAAGTTTGGTTTGTCGGATCTTAGTCCGACTTCGGCGTTGGATTCATAGCGTCAATATTTTGCTACGGTGCGCTTTCCGTAGAAATCCAAGTTAGTGTGAGTTTTGGTCATTTGGACGTTTTAATTATAATAATAATAATAATATGTTATTATAATATAATATCTATTCCCTATAAATAGCCTCCGATTAGACGTAAACCCTATTCATCGTCTCCTTCCCGAAACCGTCGATCTGTTGAGAAAGAACGAGAGCGGCAGACACTTCTAAGGTTTTGACCGCCAATTGCAGGAGCTTTAGTGCTCGAAATCGTTGTTGGATAGAGATATGGATAACGCTCACCTACATCTACATTTCAACAGTGAGTTTTTCCCATTTCTTGGACTTTTAGAAATTGAGATATGCGGTTTAGACCTTCCTTCCGCTCAAAAAGTTTCAGGTTTTGCTCCTTAGGCTTTTTTGTTGTCGAACCCGTGAGGAGGAGCATTGTGTGGCCACTTTTCGGCCAGACTGTGGCAAGTGGTGACTTCTTCCCCTTGCCATGTTTCTTTCTCCCGATGTATGATTTAGTGCCTTCCTTTTCTTACTAGTTTTAGGAGTAGGGTAGCGTCAGGTTCGGCCTTTGCTGATTTGCTAGACCATGTAGTTTTTTTCGTCGAGGAATTTCTTAGTCAATTTGTTGTAGAGCCGAGTAAATCATGTTGACTAAAGTATTAATTTCATTAGGTTATACATCGAGTTTTCTTGCAGTTGGACTATGGTAATCGGTCAAGTTAGAACAGTAGGCTTAAGCCAATTTCTTTTCGTTGTATAACAAGTATTTTAAGTATAAATTTGTCGTATATAAGGGAATAAAATTTGTCAGATTGAGTTGGAATTAGCCAAAGTATATTTCGACGAGTATTAGCTTCAGCTTAGTGTAATTCGTCGAGTATCTGTTGAAATTTGGTAGCTTATGCTTAGCGTTGAGTGTGGCTGAAATCGTCGAGTATCAGGCGTTGAGTTCGTCGGGCATGATACTTGACGTTGAGTGTTGTTGCATTCGTCGAGTAATAAACTTCGGCGTTGAGTGATCTAATAGACTAATTTAATTTTGTCGAGTAAACTCGATGAATTCGTCGATTAAAGCTAGTGGCGTTGAGTGCATAGCCTTGGCATTGAGTCGCTGAGAGCCTAAGTATAAAGCATTAAGTGGACTCAATGTGTCATTGAGTGGACTCAACGCGATGTTGAGTGGACTCAATGCGGCGTTGAGTGTTGATGCGTCGTCGGCAAGTGTACCGGTCGCTGTCAAGTAATAATATTGGCAATTGATTCCCTGAATGTCGATCTCAAGGGAATACAGGAAGAGTACGTGATAGCCTCATGTGAAGATCGTTACTAAGAGTTTAAAGAAACAATGAGGGGTTTGGTTTTGATTCCTAAGTTAACAACAACAACAAAACTAATGAGGGTTGTAAGCACCACTTCGTTTGGCGGATGGAAACTAAAGCAGGCTGATATGCCGTGCTTCGTTAGGTGGATGGACGGAGACCAAGCTGATGGGATGAACACCTTGTGGAAAGTGATGGTCGTAATAACCTCATCATCCACCAACTCTAGCCTTTGCTAGAGTGGATTCGAGTGCACGAGTGGAGTGGATGTGAGCGGAGGTGAGTGCATCTCAGCTAACAATAGAGCATATAACTAACCCAAGCAAATTTCATTCGTAGTCAAATAAAGGTAAGTTTAGGTTCATTACAAGCTTAAGAGTACATTCCACAAACACAAGAGGTAAAATAAACCAAAAGGGGTGAAATCGTAGCCGTGGTTCTTGGCCGGAGTGGTGGGTTGTTAGTCCACTTCATGACTCTGACAATGAATACTACTGGATGCAAATGGGTTGTCAATCCACTTGTCTTCCTCCTTCTTATTTCCTTTCCTTCAATCCTTTCGCCCTTTTGTCCAGATGAAAAGTACCAAAAGATCTCGTTGCTCGCTGCTAGTGGTCGGGAGGTCTCCGAAGGTTGAAGATGACTTCAGATGGCCGAAGAATGCTTTCTAGAGGGTGGAGATGAGCGAAGGAACTGTGGGGAGAGGAACGGCGCTTCTGCGCGCAGTAGCGGGGCAGAAAAATGAAAAAGCGTGTCGTAATTTGCGAAGCAGGGCCTTAAATACAGAAGCAGAAAATTAGAGCGCACAATCAGTGGCGCACGACCGGTGGTCATGCGCTCTAAAGGTCGATGATCATGCGCTCTGCTCTAGAGAAACCTGTAGATGGATAAAAAAATAATTATATATGTGCACGATCAGTGGCGCACGACCAGTGGTCGTGCGCACTTGATCCCATGATCGTGTGATTGGCAATTATAGAACTTTAGAAAAACTAGAGTAACACGCACGAGCAGTAGCACACGACCAGCGGTCGTGCGCACTATGTCCAATGGTCGTGCGGTTGCCTAGGCAGAACTTTGAAAATGGAGAATATAGTGCGCACGATCAGTGCCGCACGAAAAGTAGTCGTGCACAATAGATCCACTGATCATGCACAGTGTTCCTGTACCATTTGGGATTTCCCAAACAATCCCGGAACACGCATACGCCCCCTGGATCTGCAGTAGAAATAAAAAAGCCACTAGAAAGGGAACACCACATTCTCCAGCCACAAAAAATACCAAGTATAGGGCAAAAGTACAAAACTATAAAATCACACTAAAAACGGGCCCAAAAGTGCACTTAACATGAATTGGATAGAGAAACGAATATAAACAATAATGGCTCTCAAGTGTAGTGCAAAAATGAGAAAACTGGCCCAGATGAGTCCAAAAATATGTGTATAACTTGGACTCATCACACCCCCAGACTTACCCATTTGCACGTCCCGAGCAAATCATCATTCCGTGGACTAGAAAATAGTTAGCTGGCTTAGTAATTTCAAAATAAAGTATTTCTACATGGGATTTGAAAATATAATAGATAAACTTTTTAATTATACTACGTAATTTAAACTATTCGACATGCGTAAATAAATATTGTATCTACTCAAACAAGGAATTCTGGAGAATCGTTCGGTCACAAGTAGGAGGAAAGTAGGCAGAACACTAAGATGAGCTTTGCCAAAGATCGGGGCTCGTGATCACCTCCAAAGAAATCCATCAATATCGGGGACCATACTCTTACCCGTTCACACTCTCTCCACGTCGCTAGTTTGGCTGAAGCGAAGAATCAGTAGGACTTGTAGGTTCGAATGGGGCTTAGGCTAAGGTTTGGTAGTCAAAGATAAACATGGAGGCTACACAAAACCAAAGCGAGCGAACAACTAAACCAATATAGCCACTCAAAAATGCACGTGTGACAAACCCCTAGACTTAGCTTGAAAATAGGGCGTGTACACGGCCTAACCCGACCAATATCATGATAAACTAGATGGGGATTCCATTTCTCATTGTAATTCTTTTTAGATTTTCTTTTTCAATTTTTTTCCTTTTTCTTTTCTTCTTTTGCAATCCCCAATTTAGAATGTAGAATTTCATGAATTCATCACCACATCACACGAATTCCACACATCATAACACATCAAAATATTAAATTCACATGTGCTCAAGGATTTAGTTGCTATAGGAGGATTGACTTTAGGATTTGCTGAATGAAGCTGGAGCTGAATCAAAGGAGGGGTAGGCACAAACTTGGCTTCCAACGGTTAGCAGCTAGGACTAGGTTTTCAAAGCTCAAAGTAGCCAAAATGATGGCCTACGTCATGCTCACGCTTGATTAACCAGGCACCAAAGCTTCGAGAGTAGCTTGGGGCAAGTTCTTAGCCACCGAGAAAGATGATCCTTCCTCCTGACTCGAGCAATATCAGTATAGTGGAGGCTACACACATTCCTACACTACCGTTCGATTACTCCAGATTCACATTTTTGAGTAGTACAAACAATATTTACATATGCAGAAAAATATAAATCTACGAGCATAAAGAAAAATTAAATCTATACTATTTCTACACAAACCATGAGTACTCGATTAGGAGCACTGCACGAGTTTCAAACTACTCTATCCTAAAATCCTAAGCCAACACCGCTTTTTTAAAGTTTACACAAAATGAATACAGTTGACTCGAGCCGCACACGTGGCTAAGAGCGCACTCGTATGGTTGACTCAGTGTGTGCTATATTGATTATGAAATAAATAAATAACAGACTGGCATGCAATAAATTGTGTGATCATGTAGTGATCACAGGCATGCTCTCCCCCCAGACTTGAATGCGACAACTAGTAAAATTTAAACATTCCAAATAAAGTAAAGAGTTAGGGGTAAGAAGTACCTATGCTCAAAATTGATCATACCATGTTGATGCGCGAAAACAGCACCTGGGGCACAGCTATCACAGAGGGGGTGTTCGGTCTCACAAGCTTGGTGAGGAGGAAGGAGAAGGTTGCAGGGGGAGAGGAGAAGGAAGCTTCTGAGTGCTGGAGAGGTGAGCAAACAACTTGTTCAAGGAGGGTTGCGGGGGTAGAGGAGAGGCTGCTGAGAGAAGAGGCGAGCCCTGATCAATAGAGAGGGTTGATCAAGAGAGAAAGAGGAGGGAGACCAGGAGCGGTCGAGCAGACAGTAACCACAACGGTTGCACTTGTAGGTTGGTTGCCGAGAAGAACTGAGCTGAGCTGAGGGCAAGGCTTGCTGAGCAGAGATGAGAAGAGTGGGCCGCTAGCAGCGGCCACAACACACTTTGCCCGTCGCGGCCTAAATACCACTCTTGTGGCGGGCTTTCCTTTGATTAATAGCTAGATATTACAAGCTTACAAGTACACCTTTACAACAAATCACTAAAGGGGTACAAAGGGAAGCTGGCGGCTAAGGGAGAAGAAATTGCCAGAAAGCAGAGAAAAGAAGCTGCCAGAGACTAAGTAAAAGAGTCTGCCAGAGCTGCTGGAGGACAGGAAAACTGAGTCTGCAGAGTCTGCTGGAAAGCTGGAGGTAAGCTGTGGAGGACTGTGCGGACAGGAAACTGAGTCCGCAGAGCTTGCTGGAAGGGTGATGGAGGACTGTGTGGATTGGAAAACGGAGTCCGTAGGGTCTACTATCAAGACTTGTCTCCACCTCCGGTCCTCTCAAATGAGAGGATTCAGGGGCTATTTATAGGCCCAGGGAAGTTCTTCAAGAAGCGGGGCGCAGTGACGTCAGCATGATGACTTGCGCGGACTCCGCGGACTGGAAATTGGAGTCCGCCATTGTTGAGCGAAGCAGGCAGGAGTCCGGGAGAAAACGGGGCCGCCCCCTTGCGGGCGGCCTGGGCGGATTCAGGGTGGAGTCCGCCCGGCAGGGCGGGCCGCCCCATGGCGGGAGGCCTGGGAGGACTCCGGGGAGAGTCCGCCCGGCGGAACCGGGGCCGCCCCCTAGCGGGCGGCCTGGCAGACTCCGGGAGGAGTCCGCCCGGCGGAACCGGGGCCGCCCCTAGCGGGCGGCCTGGCAGACTCCGGGAGGAGTCCGCCCGGCAGAACCGGTGCCGCCCCCTAGCGGGCGGCCTGGCGGACTTTGGGAGGAGTCCGCCCGGCAGAACCGGGGCCTCCCCCTAGCGGGCGGCCTGGCGGACTCCGGGAGGAGTCCGCCCGGCGGAACCGGGGCCGCCCCCTAGCGGGCGGCCTGGCGGACTCCGGGAGGAGTCCGCCCGACGGAATCGGGGCCGCCCCCTAGCGGGCGGCCTGGCGGACTCCGGGGGGAGTCCGCCCAGCGGAGAGCGGAGGCCGCCCCCTGCGGGCAGCCTGGACGGACCCCGGGGGGAGTCTGCTTGGCTGGCTGCGAAGCGGGCACCCTCCTGTGGGCGAGATCTAGATGGTCGGCTACCTCCTGCAAGGAAAAGCATTGCACGGTTAGCGGGCCTAACCGCATGACCTGCGAGGGTGAGCTATGGGAAAAGCCCGCCGTCCCGCAGGGCACACGGTTGCAAGGGGACCTAGACGGATGGGGAAAACTATCCGCCTATGCTGGGGGCTTGTCGCGATCAAAAGGGAGAATCTAAGGAGTACGACTAGCCAGCTGGCTACCTTGGGAAGGATCGCCGATTTCTGGGTTAACATAGTCCCCGCACTTTTTTAAGTTCCGAAGGGAACTTCAGAAAAGTTGGAGACCGACAAAAATCGTCATCCACCCCAAAGGAAAGAGAAGGGGAGGCAAGGAGAGATTGAACCTTAAGACTCTCCTTACAAGCTTGGTGTTTCCTGTTTATTTTCCTGCAAGAGGAAAGTTAGTGCAAGCATGTATGGGTGGTACATCGAGTGTGTACCTGAGTTTGCTTTTGCAAAACGAAGAAGGCGCGTCTTCTGTTAAGTTCTGCAAAACAAAAGTGAGGAAAACAGGAAGGCACAATAACTTGCAAGTACCTGATGGAGGCTTGCAAGCACCTGCTAACCTCTGCAAAAAAGGGAAGGAAGAAGAGTATACAAGAAAGAAAAATGAGTTGCAAGTACCTTGAAGGAACTTGCAAATCTTTGGTAGTTTCTGCAAAAGAAGAGTTAAAAGTACGTATAGTGCATGAAAGTAACTTGCAAGTACCTGAATGGAGCTTGGAAGTGTCTGTGATCTCTGCATGAAGAGAGTTAGAGGCAGGTATTGTATACAAAGATAAGCTGCAAGTACCTGAATATGGCTTGCAGACGTCTACTAACCACTGCAAAGTGAAGAGTGAGCAGATATAAAATAATGATTTGAACTGCAAGTACCTGGATGAGGTTTGTAGGTGTTTGTTGTTCTCTACAAAGAAAAAAGTTAGAAGCAGACAATATGCATATGAAAGGAGTTCGCAAGTACCTATGGAGAAGGCTTGCAAGGGTTTGCTAACCTCTGCGAGGAGAGGAATTAGAAGCAAACAACACATGAAGATAACCACACCAAAATTGTTGAGATAACCCATGAAGGTTGATGAGATAGGGTCGATATGACCAAGTAGCAAGAGAAATGCCCGATGAACATTATCATGAAGCCCATATTAATGAATCGAGTGCTAGCTGTCGATATGGTTGGATGGACATGATAAAAATGAATGCCAGAATCCTTTTGATAGGTTGGATTAACCTGTTCACCTGTGAAAGGAGGGAAGAGAGAAAAGGAGGACTACACTCGGAATGACTAAAGAGGGTTGAATGCTGCCACAGGTGTTCCCCGTGGGCCTTATGCATCACTTGCCCGAAAAATCATCCCGAGTATATTCCTACTCAAAGAGGGCTGGCCGCGCATCCTCAAGGAGGGCACAAAAGAGAAAAGCAAGGGAAAGATCCTGAGAAGGATCGCTAGAAGGAACACTCTCTTTCCTTGGGCACAAGCATCACTGATCAACGAGA
This sequence comes from Platanthera guangdongensis, assembly GCA_039583875.1. NCBI lineage: Eukaryota > Viridiplantae > Streptophyta > Magnoliopsida > Asparagales > Orchidaceae > Platanthera > Platanthera guangdongensis. The sequence continues at coordinate 114,048,090 of CM077163.1, forward strand.
CTAGTTGCGCCAAGAGGCCTAGCTTGTCTGTGTATTGATCAGTGGAGTTGTGAGAACCCGAGAAGGCACGGATCGAGGATACCGGAGTGTTCAACAATCACAGTTAGGTGATGATCGAAGAGACAAGTCTACGCTTGGTCGCCATTGCTTGTCAAGCAAAGATCATCATGACTGTAATGTATCCTAAGCAGAGCATAGCAGAGCTAACACATGGGGCTCCCCTAGCACACACTCTGTGTCAGATGCCGGCCAGGATCCTAAATCTGAAGCCCATTCCCGCGATTGAACTTCTCCCACTGCACACATGGGTATACTCCTGCCATATGTGGTCATAGCGGTTGTGCGAGAACAATCAACGGAGGGAACGTTTCACATTCGGTGATATCTCATTGGCGTACCGATCCTTAGAGAGAGAGAAGAGAGGAAGGAGCAACACAAGAAGGGAACTGTGTCAGTATAAGATCCCTGATAAAAAGCTTTGTTGAAAAGCAAGAGAAGAACACTGAGAAGTGTTTGATGAAATGAAAATGTTTGAAGAGAGAGAGAGAGCAAGGGTTGAGATAACCCATGAAGCTCGCTAGGAGCTTTGGAGGACTGTGAAGTCCATCGCATGCTCAGAATAGCCTTCCTAGCACACCTTCGTCATCGGCATCAAAGCATTCGACGGCTGGGTTAACAACGAGGAGAGGAGGCTCTTCGACTTGGTTCACTCCTCTTGAGGAGCAAGGATTGCCTGCAACTTCCTTGCCCTTAGGTCATCTGTTAGATGATCAGCTGGGCGATAGGGCTTCTTGAAGTTTGCCCTGTCTTTCATGATCTGGATTACTTCTTGCATGACCTCGTCAAGATCAGACTCATGCAAGTCGCTGTCCTGTTGCTGTTGAACTGCTGCTGTTTGCAAAGACGGAACTAGCGGCAGCAATGGGTCTTGAGCATGATCACGGCTCGGGAAGGAATATCGATGGCGATGAATCCTTCTCTCCTTCTTTGAGTGAGTTGGGAAGTGATTGTGAGGAGACCTTGGAGGATGTTTGCGAGAGAGATCCTCCTCGGACAAAAGCTTGGAGACGAAGCCCGGGTTGCTCATTTCTCTTCAGATATATGAGTTGCTAGAGCAATCAACTCTTGATATGTCCTTGGAGCACGGACATTGGCTTCAAATTGGAGAGGCCCTTCACGAAGACCGTGGATAAGAGCCACTTTATACATTTCTTGATCAGTAACTTCGATGTCCAAAATCTCTCTTTGGAATCGATCCACAAACTGAGACCAAGTATCATTTCCGCGCTGCTTGATCTCAAAGAGGGCTTCGGGACCGCCCTTTCTCTTGGTTGATGTAGAAAATCTGAGAAGAAACTCCCTTCGAAGATCAAGGAAGGAAGTGATGAGTGAGGACGGAGGCCATAGAACCAGTCCCTCACTTGCCCATCAAATGAGGTGACAAGGAGCTTGCACTTGGTTGCATCTGAAAGGGCTTTGAGAGCAACAGCTGACTCAAAAGCTTGAAGGTGCTTCACTGGATCTGTCTCTCCAGTGTAGATTGGCAGTCGAGGCTCTTTGAAGTTTGCTGGAGTAGGCTCATGGCGAACATTCTCTGTGAATGGTGAAGGTTCTTCTTGCTCTCCTACAGCATAGGGATAAAAAAGAGCATAAGCTGCAGCTGCAAAAGGAGCATGAGGATAAAAAGGAAAAGTTGCTGCAGGAGGAGCAAAGGCAGGAGCTGAAGGGTAGGTATGACTTCCTTGAAAATTGAGAACTCTAGCAGGACTTCCTCAGGCTGCTTCCTGGAAGAAGTTATGGCGAGCAGCGAACTCTTCATCTTGAGTTCGCAAAGGAGCTACAGGCCCTTGCGGAAAGGTTGGGGTGTAAGGAGGATAGAACGACGGGCAAGCTTGAGATTAAGCTTGTTGATGCTCTGATGTTGGTGTTGGGTTGATTGGAGCAGCTGGAGCTGCCGCTGGATGAGATTCCAATCGCTGCGTGATTGCAGCAAGAACTTTGTTGATAGCCTGGAACTGTTGAGCATTCTTATGGCGTGTCTGCTCAAGGGCTTCCCAGAGAGGACCTTTACTGGGACTTGGAGCAAGGTTCTCGGCTAATTGGTTGTCTGACATGGTTAACTGTTGCTTTCACTGCCTGTTTTGATCTGAAGGGCTGCGCGTGAGGTGGCGTCCATGCTCACAGCACCAAAACTGTTGATGCACGAAAACGGCACCGGGGGCACAACTATCACCGAGGGGGTGTTTGGTCTCACAGGCTAGGTGAGGAGGAAGGAGAAGGTTGCGCGGGGAGAGGAGAAGGAAGCTTCTGAGTGCTCGAGAGGTGAGCAAACAGCTTGTTCAAGGAGGGTTGCGGGGGTAGAGGAGAGGCTGCTGAGAGAAGAGGAGAGATCGGATCAACAGAGAGGGTTGATCAAGAGAGGAAGAGGAGGGAGACGAGGAGCGGTCGAGCAGACAGTAACCGCAATGGTTGCACTTGCAGGTTGGTTGCCGAGATGAACTGAGCTGAGCTGAGGGCAAGGCTTGCTGAGCAGAGATGAGAAGAGGGGGCCGCTAGCAGCGACAACAACACACTTCCCCCGTCGCGGCCTAAATGCCACTCTTGCGACTAGCTTTCCTTTGATTAATAGCTAGAGATTACAAGCTTACAAGTACACCTTTACAACAAATCACTAAAGGGGTACAAAGGGAAGCTGGCGGCTAAGGGAGAAGAAATTGCCAGAAAGCAGAGAAAAGAAGCTGCCAGAGAATAAGTAAAAGAGTCTGCCAGAGCTGCTAGAGGACAGGAAACTGAGTCTGCAGAGCTTGCTGGAAGGGTGATGGAGGACTGCGCGTACTGGAAAATGGAGTCCGCAGGGTCTGCTGTCAAGACTTGTCTCGACCTCCGATCCTCTCAAATGAGAGGAATCAGGGTCTATTTATAGGCCCAGGGAAGTTCTTCAAGAAGAGGGGCGCAGTGACGTCAGCATGACGACCTGCGCGGACTCCGCGGACTGGAAATTGGAGTCCGCCATTGTTGAGCGAAGTAGGCAGGAGACCATGAGATAATGGGGCAGACCCCTTGCGGGCGGCCTGGGCGGACTCCGGGTGGAGTCCGCCCGGCAGGCCGGGCCGCCCCCTTGCGGGGGGCCTGGGCGGACTCCGGGGAGAGTCCACCCGGCGGAACCGGGGCCGCCCCCTAGCGGGCGGCCTGGCGGACTCTGGGAGTAGTCCGACCGGCGGAACCGGGGACGCCCCCTAGCGGGCGTCCTGGCGGACTTCGGGAGAAGTCCGCCCGGCAGAACCAGGGCCGACCCCTAGTGGGCGGCCTGGAGGACTCCGGGAGGAGTCCGCCCGATGGAACCGGGGCCGCCCCCTAGCGGACGGCCTAGCGGACTCTGGGGGGAGTCCGCCTGGCGGAGAGCAGAGGCCGCCCCCTGCGGGCGGCCTGGACGAAACCCGGGGGGAGTCCGCTTGGCTGGCTGCGAAGCGGGCGCCCTCCTGTGGGCGAGATCCAGATGGTCGGCTGCCTCCTGCAAGGAAAAGCATTGCACGGTTAGCGGGCCTAACCGCATGACCTGCGACGGTGAGCTATGGGAACAGCCCGCCGTCCCGCAGGGCACGCGGTTGCAAGGGTACCTAGACGGACGGGGAAAACTGTCCTCCTACGCTGGGGGCTTGTCGCGATCAAAAGGGAGAATCTAAGGAGTGAGACTAGCCAGCTGGATACCTTGGGAAGGATCGCCGATTTCTGGGTTAACATACCAGTCGTGCTGCGAAGTTGTCCATTAGCGGGCAGTTTTCCGGGCTTCAAAAAATTCTATCACCTGCGAATTAGTGATCCACGCAAAACATGAATATATATATATATATATATATATATATATATAAAGAAAACACAGCACAAAACATGACCAAATGGTCCAACTTGGGTTGTCTCCCACGAGCCCTTTTGTTTATCATCCTCAAGGTGGACCAAATACCTGCATTAGCATGATATAGAGATTTATGTCCTTAACAACTAAATAAACAAAAAAACTAAGCAAGTCCACCGGCAGTTACTAGCAGAACTATCCAACAAATTATCAACTAAACGCTGATTTATGATAGAGCTCCCCACATGAGTGAAATTGCCAAGGATTTGAAGCTTTAGGGTTCAAGTTGGTTTTACCCAACCTACCCCAAGCCCCTAGCTTCTCTCCCTGGAGAGCAACAGAACGAGCGGATCACAATAAACATTCATTTCTCTTTTTCTGCATTGTGGGGGAATGCCACTTAGTGTAATCAACTGTCTCCACATCTAAAGTTTTAGGTTTCATCGTCTCTAACGCCATAGTGGCAACTGGATCCGCCCACGAAACCTTACGATTAAATTATTTATTCATAAATTCAGCATGAGGAGAATCATGCTCCCCTACAAATCTAAGCTCAGGAATTTCATCAGCAGCCTCCTCATGAACCAACAGCTCCTTCTTCTCTTCCTCATCACCACGCTCTTCTTCAGACGTACTTCTTTTCTCCTTCTGCTTCCATGTTTCCTGTTTATCTCTGTCATCCACATTACTAGACAATTCATCAGTGATAAAATTAGGAGGGGGTACAGAGGTTCAATCATGAAGTCAGGTAAGCACAGCGGTTTCACCACATTTGGTATAACCCCCTACCCCTTAGAAAAATCCAAGATGGCGCTGCTCTCCCTCAAAAATGGGACTCCCAAGATTGTGATCGAAGTATTTTTGATATGCCCCAATACTTGGAAATCCGCTACCACCTTGGTTCCATCCACCGTAACTTCAACATCTTTCACCTCTCCTTCAACCTCCACTAGAACTCGGTTTTCTAAAATAAGAGAGGTACAATCATCCATATTTAATTTTAAATCAAACCTCTCGACATATTGCAATGCAAGAATGTTTCTAGAAGATCCTGAATCACAATATGCGGTGGTCTCAATGTTGTTGATCGTACAAGCGATCACTAGATCACCACACACCCCTCTTCCTTCTTAGCAAGACTCCTCCCCTGATCTACGGGGTTCTTCTCTGTGTTACTTGAAAGAGTCCCTTGGGGACGCTTACCTAACAGCTGGGCCAATTGTCCTAGTTGTACTTCCAGATTATGCATAGATGCAGTCTGATTAGCCATATTCGATTGAGCGACCTCAACAAACTTATCCATCATCTCTTCCAAATTACTCTTCTTCAGTTACAAAGGTGTCTGATTATAACCCAGATTAGGCGGCCTCGGTTGGCTCCCAGAGGCCGAAGCATCGAATTCATGCTTCCCTAGTTGCCATCGTTGGCCAACGACATTTTGTTTCCACGAAAGGTTGGGGTGATTTTTAACCCCTGGGTTATACAAATTCCCATACGACACATCCCTAATTTTGTTAGAAATAAAATTCATAGATTTGTTCATTTTCAAATTATACAACTCAGCAGACAGTTCTTCTCCCGGGCATTCATATTCGTGATGGCCGTCCCCGCCGCATCCTTGGCAAGAGATTGCCATGACAAGTGTTGTAGTGGGTACAGCTGATCCAAGAGCAAAGATCCATGGGTGTTCCATTGGGTATTTCTCCCAGCAATCCAATATATGCTATGTGAGGCAGTATCATGCAGAAGCCTTGTTGAAAATTGTGAAGTGAAAGTGGGTGATTGGAAGTCTTGGGTAACCTATCCGTGCGGACTACGCTGACAGGGTTGGCGGACAGACAGGTTGGCAGGGCTGTTGCAGACGACATGTTCTATGGCGGCCTGGGCTGTCTGTTCGCGTGGACTAAGCGAACAACAGCAGAGGTTTGCCAGGCCAACTTGTGTTTAGCAAGCAGTTGGATCGCAGAAGGTAACCGTGCGGTTAGAGACTCTATCAGTGGAATCCGGCAAGAAGCGGACTGGACTGGACCTCGGCAGACCGGCTTCACAGAAGACTTAGTCTTTCTCTGGTGAAGCGACAAGTGGAAGCCGCGGAGGTCGCCAGTCAGTGTGGACTGATGCTGGAGTTTGCTTGGGCAGGCGGACTGAATCTAGTGTCAACCAGTAAGTGCGGACTGGCCGTTGTGGCCAGTGGTGTGGACTTGGTTGGTTCTGAACCAAGTCCAGGTTTGGCTCAGTCCGGGGAGATCGTGCTGTGAATCGCGGACTGCTTCTCAGTCCGCCAAGCTCAGTAGAAGTGTTGTGTTCCTTGGTTGTGAGTTTTGGGATATGCGGACTAGAGTTTCGTCCGCAAGTGCGAGCGGACTAGAGCTGGGTCCGCTGAGCCCCACAGCTGCCTTGCTAGCATGGTCGTGGACTCAGGATATGCGGACTGGAGCATTCTGTGGGATATGCGGACTAGAGCAGTCTGCGGGATATGCGGACTAGAGCAGTCTACGAGAAATACGGACTGGAGGTATCCGTAATATAAGCAGACTTGAGCCATGTCTGCTTAGTCGGACAACTACCTTGGTGGCGAGGATGTGGGATCAGGATAAGCGGACTAGAGCTGTGTCCGAGGATTGGCGGACAGTTATTGCAGAGTTCGGCTGTGGCAGTCTTGGCATGGCCTTGTGCGACAAGACGGACTAGCGTTGTGTCTGTCCTTGGTGAAGCTATGACAGACTGGCTATCCTTCACAGGTCGCGGTAGACTGGAGGGTATCCACTGTTTTGCGGAGACTTGTGTTGCTGCGGGATGTGGCGGTGTTCCTATCGGCTAGGGCGGTGACCACTGATGATTGCTTTACTAACAAGTAATAACTCAATACGATTTCATTCTACATTCTAGTATAACTATGTAGATGGGCATAAGCTAGATTGAATTAACATTCAGGCAAGTGCACCTATCAATCATAGTACAGGAGAAATCTATATCTCGTGTCGTATTCCTCAGGGCCATTTCAAGTATTCATACTCATCCTCACTCTATTATCGTACCTATAAGTAAATTTGATATCTAAACTAGATTGATGTCACTATAACTATTTGGATAATTCAGTATTGAAGAAGTAAAGCTGGTAAAAAGCAAGAAGCTTATGAGCTTTTACATGAACAAACTCATTTATTAACTCAATTCTAAGTAATCATGAAGAAAGTAAAACTATCAAATTCGTTGTAATGTAAAGGTTAACGTTCATCAAATTCTCTCTCGAGCAATTCCAATCGTAAACCTAAGTTAGTAAATTTTCTCCCGAACAATTTACAACACTCAAGTTTGCATTAAGTAAAACACCCTAATTATTACATAAATTCATGAAACCTTATCTCTAAAATACCATGAATCCATTTACTCGTATTTCAATTTTCCAAACAACATATCTCTCGATCATGGAGTTTGATTCACAAATAGAGTTAACACCACAATATGGACATACAAATATCATCATAAACAACAAATTTCTCAATCTATAAATTTGTAAATTTTGTAAGGGAAAGAAGCAATCCATAATGAAAATGAACCCAATTGTTTGTAAGCCTAAATATGAATAAAATACCACGAATTTGATGTAAACAAAGCGATACATGATTACTAAATTGTTCAAATATATGTTCATGGAAATTAAAAAATAAACAAAGTTGAATCACCAAGAGAAAGGAAAGATTAAAAGGGATTAATGAACAGATAAAATGCATACAAAATACCATTCAATCCTCATTCTCTTGGATGCTCCACTTCGGGCTTCAAAAGTTCTCCAATTCCAGAATGATCCAAAAATTCCTCTCTAATTTTTCTACATGTTTTAAATAGTCCCTTTGCAAAAAGATCAGACATGGGTTCCAACACGGCTGTGTGTCAGGCCGTGTTGACGGTTCCTAGGCGGTTCCCCACGAACAGGCGTGTCTGGTAGTTAGCCGTGTCAGATGACACGGGTATGCAAACGGCCGTGTTGTTCTTCACGTTCTTCAGACACGGGTTGGTCGGCAGTCGTGTTCAAATATGACACGGGTAGGCACACATGCGTGTTCCTACCCGTGTGAGTCTCTATCTCTTGCGTCCAATTTCTTCTGCTCCAGGGCACATAGGACACGGGTATGGACATGGCCGTGTGTCTACCCGTGTGTGCCAAAATTATGTCCTGTCATCAGCCATGTTGACTCCGTGAACTCCTCTGGTTGCTCCAAGACCTTTAGTTCAACTGGTTAGCGCTACCTGCATATAAAAGTGAAGGAATAAATTAGATAGTTCAATATAAGGAATAACAAAAATCCTAACTGTGCTCTCCTAATCATGATAAGACAATTCTTTGACTTTTCTCGCGAAATTACTACAAAAGGAGGTAGAAATAGCAGACATGATTATAATTTTGATAGTAAAAAGCCTATCATAATCACACTCATCAAATACCCCCAGACTTAGATGTTTGCTTGTCCCTAAGCAAACTAATTCAAACACTTGGGTTACCAATAAATAATTTTGCCTCCGTAAACTGGTTGCTATGAATTTAAGAGAACTTTGATGATGTAATTGCATAGGAAATAGTTTAGAAAACATTTCTAAATATAACGTAATCTTAAAATTCTTCCAATATATCTGTTAACTATCTCTCACTCGTTTTTAGAAATAAGAGTATAGTCATCTACAACAAATATGAGGAGAAAATAACAATCTCAATAAGATACATATTAGTATTTCAAAACTTATAAGTACACATATTGACGGTCACGAGCTTACCCTTTTTACATCCTCTCTACGACACTAGTTAGACTCAGTAAGGTCGGATCCTTAGGACTTGTATGGTGGTGTAGCCTTTTTGGCTTAGGATAGAAGATTATAGGCAAGGTAATCAAAGATAAATGCGATGGGTTTTCCACACCTAAATCATGATTGAGCCTTTTGTTGGTATATACCTTAACATACATCGGTGCTATAAAAGAACCCCCAGATTTTGCAATTAGCATACTTCCCATATTTTTTGAAAGATACTCCAAACTTTTATTTTTCTTAACCAAGGGGACATAGTAGGGATCATTCTGACTGGGCGAAAGTATACACACACTCATGACACATATCACTATGTCTTCTTTTTTAGGCTTTGGGTTCATAGTAGGGATCATTCCAAGTGGGTGCAAATATACATGCACTCAGGCCATATATCACTATGAACAAACTCATTCCAAGAAGGTATCAATGATAGGTGTGCAAATAGGTAAGGATTTGGCCTTGGTGAATTTTGGTGGTTGAGCATCAAAAGGTTGGGGATTAAGTTCAAATTGTGTGTGCAAGGGTATCATGTTAAAGGTTTTGGGTTTACAAGGCTCAAGCTATCCAATAGGGGGCCTAAGTCATTTTCGCCCTTACTAATTAACCTATGTAATGTTTTGAGGATCGCTAGAGGATAAGTTCTGGACATCAATAGAGAGTATTTTTCATTTTGATTCCCTAATACCAAATTATAGAAATGTTACACTCATCGACTCACATTATTATAGATAACTATATTTTCTAAAATAGAGTGATTGATAGTTAATAATATAGAGGATTAATATTAAAAGTAAATTATATAGAGAAAATTAAGCTAATGAATTTCTATACTTAATTACGAATCAAAAAGTTGAACACTCTATGAGTCTACATCAATTCATTTTAATCAGCGTACGAAGTTAAATTAGATAGTTATAATCCCAAATGAATGAATTAATGAGAGCCTAAGGGATCAACAAATTTTTTTAGGGGGGTATAACAAACTTGAGTATTATGATAGCCAAATTAGAATCAATTGTAACCATATCGAACACAGCAATTATAAAATTGAAGAACAGCCATTCCACCGCCGGACTTAAAATTTGCAATGTCCTCAGTGCAATGTAAAGAGCGATCATTGAGTAATTTCACGAAGAAATAAGAAAAAAAAGAACTGCTATCATGAACAGTAGAAGATCATAGTAATGAAATAGGAGTTGTAATGAAATACACTGATATACAATAGCTGAAAGAACTAAAATACACTGATATAAAGAAATAGTACAAGACACGTATACATAAAAGAAACACGACATAGAGATACGTCAGAAGTATGAGGGATGGCTGGTCTCATCGTCAGGGAAGGAAGGTGGGGCAGGAGCTGCCTGCTAGCGAGGAACGATCCCCAAGTGGTCTCTAATCTGGATGAGGAGGGCCTCGGTCCGCTGCTGTGACTCCTCAATATACTGTAGGCGCGGCGAGAGCTCGGTGTCGAAGAACTACCGGAACTCCCACGAATACCGTGAACGAGGTGGAGGGGGCATTACAAGACTCACCACGATCATAAGTGGAATGGGGCGGAGGTACCAAAGGCACATCGAGGTCAGGATCCACCTCATCATCACTGTCTTCCTGCACTTGCGGCCCACGTCTCGCAATAGAATATGTGATGCCTCCCCAGCCCTGACGGGCGGTGACGAGGCAGAGGGAGCGAAGACTGGCCATCGTGATGGGCACGGTCTTTGCGACCACTGTCATTGGGGGGAGGGCTGATAATATGCCCATGTTCTTCACCAAGTGAGTGATGTAGGGTGCTATACAGATAGACCCTATGCGGGGGGTGTCGGCCTGGTGGAGAATGAACTGGGCCAGTAGGAAACCGAGGTGCAGAGGATATCGTGACGACATGTTATAGAGGTACAATAGGTCCTATCGATTGACAATGCAGGAGCTTTCACCCCGGCCACTCAAAGTATGGCTCAGGAGATGGTGGATGTAATGGACGGCGGGTGAAACCAACTTACAGGCCTTAGATTGCTTGGCCTCATAGGTGCTAGTGTCAAAAGAAAGCTTGCGCCAGATACCGCCGACAATATCGCGAGAGGGGAGGTAAAAATGGAGCTCGGGGTAGGCAGCACTAAAGAGGAATGAATCCTCATACACCCCTAGATACTGGGTGAACTGGAGCATGGTGAGTGTATAAAAGATGACTCCTACTCGAAACGAAATTACCCCCTCAGGCGCGTGCGGTGTATCAATGAAGTTAGGCCGAAAATTGAAATAGAACGAGGACAGGAACTCTAACGTGAGTTCCTTAAAACCTAACTCCTCTATGGAGAAAAACCGCTCCCAACCCATTACATAGATTAATGCCCTTACATCCCCCGCTAAGTTTATTTTCTCGAGAACACTCCAGTCGATCGTGCGGATATCTTGATATTTTTTAGACTGGAGGCGATTATAGCAGTTAATGTGTGCTTGGTCGGTGAATACTAGCGTGTCAGCGGCATCACACCTCTCCGTTGACACTTGCAACTCCGGTCGGCGACGGCGACCGCCTTGACTTTGCCCAGATGACATGATCAAAGAGGAGAGAATGCGAGTAAAGGGTCCTAGATTTGGAGCCAAAAACTCCAACTTGAGCTCAGGCCGTGGAGAGAAATGGTGCTGGGGGGGAGGTCTGAATACAGGGAATGAGCAGGAAGAAGATGACACGCCCCCCAATTTAAAGACTTCGAACACGGGTGCGCACACGGGCGTGTGCATACCCGTGTTGAGGAATCTTGGCCTCGTGAAACACGGGTTGTGGGGGGCCATGTGGTCAAACTGATAGTGGACAGCGCGGCAGGCGGACACGGGCCACGACACGGTCGTGTGTGGACCAGTGTCTGATTTGGCACAGCGCATTAACAATCCACGGGTTGGTAGGTGACATGAGACAAGGTCGTGTGTCATCCGACACGGGCGTGTCGGATGTCTCGACACAGCGGTCTCGAGGCTCGTCGAGAGACGAGACACGGCTAGGCACACGGGTTGGTGTGAACCTGTGTTGTTCTCGGGATGAAATCGCCCTTTTTCGGAATTAATTTACACGGGTGGGTCTGAGGCTGTGTCGAGTACACCGCCACCCACACGGGCGTGTTATACTCGTGTGCGCCTCCAAAATTGCATTCCTCCTAATTTTTTTTTTACAAAAAAGTTTTTTTTCATTAAATTTTACTAGACTTATACTAAAATTTTTTATAAATTTGAAATACCCACTATAGTTATTATTTTAACATAAACCTAATCTAGACGGAGGCAGGTCTCTAGACGAGTGAAGTCTCTAGGAAGCTCACCATAATAAGGCATAAGTCGGTGTCCATTAACCTTAAAATCTCCCTTTTCAGGGTGAGCTCGACTGTGTCGTAGGGAAAGACTTCTTTAACCTTAAAGGGTCCGCACCACTTAGATCTTAATTTCCCAGGGAATAAACGCAGTTTAGAATTAAAAAGGTGGACTGGGTCACCTTTTTGGAATGTCTTGGGTTTGTGAAGGTGACGATCATGAAATAGCTTGGTCTTCCCCTTATAAATCCTGGAGTTCTCATAGGCCATATTTCTCCACTCATCTAATTCGTTAAGTTGAAGCTTCTGTTTCTCTCTTATAGAACTAGTGTCAAAATTCAAAGAACATATTGCCCAATACGACTTATGCTCTAATTCTATAGGTAGGTGACAAAATTTACCATAGACTAATCTAAAGGGGGTGGTCCCTATAGGTGTTTTTAAGGCGGTCCTATAAGCCACAAACAATCGTTAAGTTTCCTAGACCATTGTTTCCTATTCCCTTCTATAAATTTTTCTAGGATCCTCTTAAGCTCTCTATTAGAAACTTCAACTAGACCACTAGTTTGCGGATGATAAGGAGTGGTTATCCTATGTGTAACTCCATATTTTTCCAATACTTGATTTAGCTGTGAATTACAGAAATGTGAACCCCTATCTCTAGTAAGTGCACGTGGCGTGCCAAATCGTGCAAATAAGGACTTTAAAAATCGGATTACTACCCTACTATCATTAGTAGGCAAAGCTTGTGCTTCCACCCACTTCGATACATAATCTACAGCTACAAAAATATATTTATTTCCAAAGGAAACTGGAAATGGACCCATAAAATCAATACCCCACACATCGAATACTTCACATTCAAGAATAAATTTTTGTGGCATTTCATGTAATTTAGAAATATTACCTACTTTCTGACAAGAATTACATGAAAGCACATACCTTTGAGCATCCCTGAATAGAAGGGGACAATAAAAACCAGAATCAAGAACCTTTTTCGCAGAGAAATTTGCTCCATAGTGACCACCGGCAGGGCCTGAATGACACTGCTACAAAATCTTCCAACCTTCCTCCGCTGATACACACCTTCGTATAACAGAATCTGCACATATCCGAAAAAGAAAGGGGTCCTCCCAAAAGTAATATTTCAAATCAGAGAAAAATTTCTTTTTCTGCTGGTATGAAAATCCTTTTGGAAGGACCTTAGCCACAAGATAATTTGCATAGTCTACAAACCATGGATAATCAAGATGTATATTTGTAGATAAGGCAAATAGCAATTCCTCAGGAAATGAATCAGAAATTTCAGATTCATCTAACATTGATCGTAGTGGATTTTCTAAACGTGAAAGATGATCTGCCGCTAAGTTTTACTCGCCTCGTTTATCCCTAATTTCTAAATCATATTCTTGCAACAGAAGAACCAAACGGATTAAATGAGGCTTGGCTTCCTCTTTGGCTAATAAATATCTTAGGGTAGAGTGATCGGTATATACTACCACTTTGGACAATGTTAAATATGATATAAATTTATCGAAGGCAAATACCACTGCTAGGAGCTCTTTTTCTGTAGTTGTATAATACTCCTGTGTATTATTAAGTGTTTTGCTAGAATAATATATCAGGTGAAAATGTTTGTTTCGGCATTATCCTAAAACAGCTCCTACCGCAAAACTACTATCGTCACACATGATCTCAAATGGTTGAATAAAATCGGGCGCGATCATAATATGAGAATTAATTAATTTCTCTTTTAAAAACTCAATGGCATGTAGACACTCTTGTTCAAAAATAAAAGGTGTGTCTTTTTCTAAAAGACTTGTAAGTGGTTTAGCTATTTTAGAGAAGTCCTTAATAAACCGGCGGTAAAATCCCGCATGTCCTAAGAAACTTCTCACTGCCCTAACGGAGGTTGGTGGTGGTAATTTCTCTATGGTCTCTATTTTCGCTCTATCAACTTGGATTCCTTGGCTTGAGATTTTATGGCCAAGTACTAACCCTTCTTTTACCATGAAATGGCACTTCTCCTAACTAAGCGCTAGGTTCGTTTCCTGACACCTCCTAAGAACTTTCTCTAAATTATTCAAACATAGATCAAACGAGTCGCCAAAAATAGAAAAATCATCCATGAACACTTCCATGATATCTTCAACATACTCGTTAAAGATGGCTAGCATGCAACTTTGAAATGTGGCGGGTGCATTACATAACCCAAAAGGCATACAACTATAGGCAAAAGTACCGAATGGGCAAGTAAATGTTGTTTTCTCTTGGTCTTTTGGTGCTATAGGAATTTGGAAGTATCCAGAAAGTCCATCTAGAAAACAATAATAAGAATGTCCTGATAAGCGTTCAAATATCTGGTCAATGAAAGGAAGTGGGAAATGGTCTTTCCTAGTGGCATCATTTAATTTCCTATAGTCAATACAAACACGCCAACCTGTTACCGTTCACGTTGGAATTAATTCATTCCTATCATTTGCTACCACTGTCAGACCACCCTTCTTAGGAACTAATTGGATAGGACTAACCCATGAACTTTCCAAAATAGGGTATATAATACCAGCATCTAATAACTTAACAATCTCAGCCTTAACTACCTCTTTCATATTAGGATTTAGCCTACGTTATGGTTGAATATAAGACTTATAGTTTTCTTCCAAGAGAATTTTGTGAGTGTAAAAACTAGGATTAATACCCTTTATATCAGATATTTGACATGCTATTGCACCTTTACATTTCTTCAATACAGTTATTAATTTAGTTTTTTCAATGTTTGAAAGATTAGAGGATATAATAACTAGGTAAGAAAAATTAGTTCCTAAGAAAGCATACTCAAGATGATCCTGTAATTTTTTAAGTTCTACTATTGGTGGATTCCTAGTAATATTCTTAAGATCTTCATAATCTCCTTGAGTAATCAAACTAAATTCAGTCATTCTATTCATTGCAATACTATTATCTAGAAAAAATAAATGTTTAGTAATGTCTTTATTTTGTTTTTCTTCTAGAAAACAGTTAGTAATACAAATTTCTAAAGGATCTCTATAATAAAAATTAGAATTTATAGAAGTCATAAAATCATCAACACCATGAGAAAAATAACAATAATCGTCATTATCTAAAGATTGTTTCATAGTATTGCCAATTTGAAAAGTGACTTCATCTTCCCCTACTCGCAAGACTAATTTACCATCAAAAAGATCATTAAGCGCTCTAGATGTAGCTAGAAATGGACGACCTAGCATGAGTGGTACTTCGATATTTCATCCATATCTAGAATAACAAAATCAGCAGGAAATATAAACTTATCTACCTTAACCAATACATCCTCTACTATTCCTCTAGGGTACTTAACCGATCGATCCGCTAATTGAATACTCATTCTAGTCGGCTAAGTTCTCCTAGGCCTAGTTTCAAATATAATTAATAAAGCATTAAATTTATACTTGCTCCTAAATCTGCTAAAGCATTATTGACTTGTAAATCTCCGATTAAACATGGAATTGAAAATGAACCAGGATCCTTAAGTTTTTGTGGTAATTTATTTTGCAAAATAGCGGAACATTCTTCACTAAATGTTACTAACGATAATTCCTCTATTTTCTTTTTATTAGAAATTAAATCCTTAAGAAATTTAGCATACTTAGGCATCTGAATAATTTCAGAAAAAGGTAAATTGACATGTAATTGCTTAAACATAGATAAAAATTTACCATACTGCGCATCCATGCGCTCCTTGTTAAGCTTTGCTGGGTATGGTATTGTTGGTTGGTACTCCATCGGTTGCACATTCATCTCGCTTGATCCTTCGCCGCTAGACTCCATTGGAGTGCTTCCTTCGCAGGCCTTGGGTATTGTAACTACTTTCCACTCCTCAATTGTACGGCTTTTGCATGCTCCCTTGGATTTATCTCAGTGTTTCCCCGGAAGTGTTCCTTGATACCTTTCAGAAACCATCCTTGCAAGCTGACCAATCTGATTCTCCAAATTCCGAATTGAACCCTCTTGATTCAGGAAGGCTACATCGGTAGTTTGAATGAACTTGGTAAGCACATATTCCAATGTAGGCTTCCTTGGTTCCGGTTGTGGTTGTTGTCCAAACATGGGTTGCTTCCCTTGATTTCCTTGTCCTCCCCAAGAGAAATTGGGGTGGTTTATCCATCCAGGATTATATGTAGAACTATATGGGTTGTTGGCTTGATTGAAAGGAGGTCTAATATTATTGCCCATATAGTCAACATGCTCTTGAACTTGAGGTTCACAACTAGGCATTCCACTGCATGAAGGGTCCCATTGTTGAGGTGTCGTGGAGGGTGATGCTAAGGCAAGGTTGTCCATCTTTTGGTGAAGCTTCTCCACTTGAATAGCAAAGGCGGTGACATCATCGACTTGATTAATTCGTGCAGGCTTGCTAGGTTTTTGTCTTACGATACTCCATTGGAAATTATTCATAGCCATATCTTCTATCAACTGCTGAGCCGCTTCAGGTGTCTTGTTGTTCAAAGTGCCTCCACTGGCCGCATCAATCATCTGTTTTGTGGCCGGATTGAGACCATTGTAGAAGGTCTGAATCTGAAGCCATTAAGGTAGAGCATGGTGGGGACATCTCCTCAAAAGGTCTTTGAATCGTTCCCATGTGTCGTACAACGATTCAGATTCCATTTGAATAAACGTAGAGATGTCATTCCTTAACTTCGCAGTCTTTATTGGCGGAAAATACTTCATCAGAAACTTTTCAACCATCATGTCCCAAGTAGTAATCGACCCTCTAGGTAGTGAGTTCAATCACTGCTTCGCCTTATGCCTTAAAAAATGGAAACAATCTCAATTGAATGGCATCGTTGGAAACACCATTGATCTTGAATGTGTCACATATCTCCAGGAATCCGACCACGTGGGTGTTAGGATCCTCATATTGCAAGCCATCATACTGGACATACTGTTGAACCATTTGTATCACAGTAGGCTTCAATTCGAAGTTATTGGTAGCTATCAGTGGTCTAACGATGCTTGACCCGGTTCCTTGGAGATTAGGTCTAGCAAAGTCAGACATGGTTTGCTTATTTTGGTTGGCCATGGTGTCTAAGTTTTCCGGATGATTCTCTCCATGGTTCAATGTCTCCTCTTCTAATAGTCCGTTTGAAATGTTTGTGGTATTAATTCCCACGTCCCTTAGGTTAGTGTTATGGATAAGTCATTCTGGTTCAGGATGAAATGGTGCTAGACCAGACTTTCTGCCCCTGGTCATAGACTAACAGACTGCAAAACAGAGATTAAGCGATATAATTATTCAAATACTAATCTACAACTATCTATTACTAAACAAAAATTGGTAGATTAATAAAATTTAGACTTTCGAAATATTGAAAACGTCCCCGGCAACGGCGCCAAAAACTTAATGATTTCTTTGCTAACAAGTAATAACTCAATGCGATTTCATTCTACATTCTAATATAAATATGTAGATGGGCATAAGCTAGATTTAATTAACATTCAGACAAGTGCACCTATCAATCATAGTACAGGAGAAATCTACATATCGTGTCGTATTCCTCAAGGCCATTTCAAGTATTCATACTCATCCTCACTCTATTATCGTACCTATAAGTAAAATTGATATCTAAACTAGATTGATCTAACTATAATTATTTGGACAATTCTATATTGAAGAAGTAAAGATGGTAAAAATCGATAAGCTTATGAGCTTTTACATGAAAAAACTCATTTATTAACTCAATTCTAAGTAATCATGAAGAAAGTAAAACTATTAATTTCATTGTAATGTAAAGGTTAACGTTCATCAAATTCTCTCTCGAGCAATTCCAATCCTAAACCTAAGTTAGTAAATTTTCTCTTGAACAATTTACAACACTCAAGTTCGCATTAAGTAAAGCACCCTAATTATTACATAAATTCATGAAAACTTATCTCTAAAATACCATGAATCCATTTACTCGTATTTCAATTTTCCAAACAACATATCTCTCAATCATGGAGTTTGATTCACAAATAGAGTTAACACCACAATATGGACATACAAATATCATCAAAAACAACAAATTTCTCAATCTATAAATTTGCAAATTTTGTAAGAGAAAGAAGCAATCCATAATGAAAATGAACCCAATTGTTTGTAAGCCTAAATATGAATAAAATACCACGAATTTGATGTAAACAAAGCGATACATAATTACTACAATATTCAAATATAAGTTCATGCAAATTAAAAAATAAACAAAGTTAAATCACCAAGAGAAAGGAAAGATTAAAAGAAATTAATGAATAGATAAAATGCATACAAAATACCCTTCAATCCTCCTTCTCTTAGATGCTCCACTCTGGGCTTCAGAAGTTCTCCAATTCCAGAATGATCAAAAAATTCCTCTCTAATTTTTCTACAGGTTTTAAATAGTCCCTTTGCAAACAGATCAGACACGGGTTCCAACACAGCCGTATTTCAGGCTGTGTTGACGGTTCCTAGGCAGTTCCCCACGAACAGGCATGTCTGGTAGTGGGTCGTGTCAGATGACATGGGTATGCACACGGTCTTGTTGTTCTTCATGTTCTTCAGACACGGGTTGGTCGGCAGTCGTGTTCAAATATGACATGGGTAGGCACACGGGCATGTTCCTACCCATGTGAGTCTCTGTCTCCTGCGTCCAATTTCTTCTACTCTAGGGCACATAGGACACGGGTATGGACATGGACGTGTGTCTACCCGTGTGCGCCAAAATTTTATCCTGTCATCGGCCATGTTGACTCCGTGAACTCCTCTGTTTGCTCCAAGACCTTTAGTTCCACTGGTTAGCGCTACCTGCATATAAAAGTGAAGGAATAAACTAGATAGCTCAATATAAGGAATAACAAAAATCCTAACTGTGCTCTCCTAATCATGATAAGATAATTCTTTGACTTTTCTCGCAAAATTACTACAAAAGGAGGTAGAAATAGTAGACATGATTACAATTATGATAGTAAAAAACCTATCATAATCGCACTCATCAACCACACTCCTCATCGTGCCTATAAATAGGACCCTTGTCACATCAGGAAGAGAAAACGAATGAACAATAAGTGAGCCCGTGATCAGTTGCAGCGGACTGGATTTTAGTATCCGCTCGGTTTGATAGATTTGACTGGTTTGTGCTTTGCAGGTTTTGCGGATAGCACTGGAAAGCCAGGACTTGGCTCGGATTGCGGTCAGGGACAGTGCAGACTCTGTGGTTAAGCAACAGACGGTAAATAGCAGGCCGTGGACAGCGACCAGGAGGTTTTCTCTTTTACAACTTTCGTTCGGGGTTCAATAAGTCGCCTGCTTCAGGCAGACTGTTTAGTTCGACATTAGTAGCTTGTGTGGTCCGGCGGCTAGGCGACCTCGCGGTCAGGCGGCCTGCAGATCGGCGGCTAGAGCTCAGCATTAGAATAACAGGCAGTCCACGCGGCTTGGGTTGCGGTCTGGCGACCTAGCGGATTGTGCGGACTCTATAGCAGTAGACCGGAGGCTTCATGTTTGAGTCCGCGTGGCTTGTGCTGAGTTATTTTCGTAATTGTCTCTGCTCCCAGTGGTGGTTTTGGCAAATCATGTCTCGCCATGTATGTCTTGCCTTGTAAAGAAGTTAGTTGTTAATCAATAAAGGCTCTTGTTGCTGCATGTGTTTCTGGTTGTAACTGACTTAGTTGAGATAACCCCTGCTCACTCCAAGATCCGGAAAATTTCAACATGGTATCAGAGGAAGTTTGGAGCGGATAAGCAGTGATCAACTGAAGTGTTTGTTTCTCTTATGAAGAGGGAACCAGGGGTTTAACCATGGCAGTAGAAGATGCAAGTGGTCTTCGAATTAAACTCCTTACAGAGATGAACTTTGAGAGGTGGAAGTCTTGTATGGAGAGTTTTCTTCTTGGCGAAGACCTTTTGGAGGTGGTATGCAGAGCGGGAATACAAGAGGTTACTGCTGGAAATACTGAAGAGATGTGAGCTTGGAAGGAGACAAATGCGAACGTGGAGTCTATTCTCAAGAGGTGATCTCATCGGAGCACTTGGATCACATCAGTGGATGTCGGTTAGCTGCGGAGGTTTGGAATTCCCTTGATGGGTTGTTCAGGAAGGAGGTGAAGGTTGTTGTGGAGGATGGTCCTTCTACTTCATATCAGCAAGAGAGGAGTGGATCTCCTAGGCGTGATGGGAAGAGGAAGGAAGGACCACGGTGCTATAGATGCAAGAAGCATGGTCACCTCAGGAAGGAGTTCAAGGTTATCTTGGTCTCGACAAACGTAGCTCTTATTGGAGGCAAGGAGATGAACTTGGTTGGGTCATCAACAAGCTTAGGTGTTGATCGGATGAAGGTCAGTGATAATGTAGCTATCTGGAATGAAAGATTGGGGCTTGACTAGATTGTCATCATATGGCGATGGTCAGGGATGTGTGTGATGTCAGCACGGTGAAGCTTATCGCTTTACGGTTGATAAGGCACAATCCAGATGTAAAGCACCTTTGGAGGTTGTCTATTGTGCTCTGGTTGGACCGACCGTGACTGGCAGTCTTGGAGGCAGCAGGTACATGTTAATATTGGTTGATGACTATTCAAGGTATACCTGGGTATACTTTATGAAGGAGAAGTCGAATATGTTCCGCTTATCTGTGGAGTTCAAAAAACTTGTGGAAGGCTAGCTTGGCCTGTGGATCAAGAAGTTGGGGACAAGCATCGGTGGTGAGTTTGGCTCAACTGAGTTCTCGAACTATTGCAGGAAGTATGGGATCCGCAAGGAGCTTTCTCGTGGACATACTTCACAGCAAGGCGGTGTTGCAGTTCAGATGATCTGTATGTTGACGGAGACCTGCAAGTGTTGGATTCGGTGCAAAGGCATTCCTAAGGCTTTTTGGGCGGAAGGTATGGCATGTGCGGCACATGTCATCAATCGGATGCCTCTTAGTACGATCATTGTGAAGACTCCATTTGAGCTAATGTTCGAGGTGAAGCCCAGTGTGAAGCATCTATGGGTGTTTGGATCTACCTGTTACAAACATGCTCCGAATGCTCTCAAGATGAATCTAGTCTTTGTTGGGTATGATGAGCAGAAGAGAAGATGGAGGTGCATGGATCCTACGATGAAGAGGATCATCATGTCGAGAGATGTTGTCTTCGATGAGCTGAAGTAGTATTGGGAGAGCTCTTATGTGGAGATGGAGGTGAGCAGGTCAGATGGTGGGCTGAAGGAGGCTGATACTAATGATCAAAGGAAGCTGCCTGTGTCACCAGGAGCTCCAAGTTGTTCTAGCTCCGGGGCAAAGGCGTCAGGGTCGGGAAGTAGGGGGAGCAATGCTCTCGGTGCTTCTGGCTCAAAGACGGAGGCTTCTGTTTTGAGAAGTGTTGAAAAGTGTGAAGTGAAAGTGGGTGAATGGAGGACTTGGGCAATCTATCCGCGCGGACTGTGAGGATAGGGTTGGCGGACAGCCAGTTCGGCGGAGTTGGTGCAGAAGGCTTGTTCTGTGGCAGCCTGGGCGGTCTGTTCGTGCGGACTACGCGGACAGCATCGGCAGTTAGCCAGACTGGCTTATGCTCTGGAAGCAGTTGGATCCCAGAAGGTAACCGAGTGGATAGCGACTCTATCCACGGAGTCCGGTAAGAAGTGAAATGAAGAACTGGAGCTCGGCAGACCAGCTTGGCTGAAGCCTTGGTCTTTCTATGGTGAAGCGGTAAAAGGAAACCGCAGAGATCGCATGTCAATGTTGACTGATACTTGAGTTCGCCGGTGCAGACAGACTGAATCCAGTGTCAGCCAGTAAGTGCGGACTGGCCCTTGTGGCCAGTGGTGTGGACTTGGTTGGTTCTGATCCAGGTCCATGTTTGTCTTAGTCCGGGGAGCTCGCGCAGTGGAGCGCGAACTACTTCTCAGACCGCCAAGCTCGGCAGAAGTGCTATGTGCCTTGGTTGCGAGTTTGGGGATAAGCAGACTGGAGGTTGCATCCACAACTACGTGTGGACTGGAGCTGGGTCCGCTGAGTGCGATAGCTACATTGCTGGTATGGTCATGGACTCAGGATTTACGGACAGGAGTAGTCTGCATTATATGAGGACTAGAGTAGTCTGCGGGATATGCGGACTGGAGGTATCCGTAGTATAAGCAGACTGGAGCTTTGTCCGCTGAGTCCGGCAGTTGCCTTGGTGGCGATGATGTTGGCTCGGGATAAGCAGACTAGAGTTGTGTCCGCGGATAGGTGGACGGTTGTTATAGAGTTCTACGGTGGCGGTCTTGGCTTGCCCTTGCAACAAGGCGGACTGGCGATGTGTATGGCCTTACTGAAGCCTTGGCAATGGCTTGGCCTTTGGAGACAAGGCGGACTGGCGATGTGTCTGGCCTTGATGAACCCTTGGTGTTGGCTTGGCCTTTGGAGACAAGGCGGACTGGTGTTGATGTCCGGCCTTGGAGAAGCAATGGCAGAGTGGCTATCCTGCACATGTAGCGGCGAACTGGTGTGTATCTGCGTGCTTTGCGGACCTGTATTCTTGCTGCGGGATGTGGTGGTGATCCTATCGGCTAGGGTGGTGACCACACTACTCATCGTGCCTATAAATAGGACCCATGTCACATCATGAATAGAGATCCTCAATCCATGAGTGAACAGTAAGTGGGCCCGCAATGTTTGTTGCGGACTGGACTTTTATGTCCGTGCAGTGTGATTGAGTTGACCGGGTTGTGCTGTGCAGGTTGTGTGGATAGCGCTGGAAAGCCAGTACTTGGCTCTAATTGTGGCAGGGACATTGAGGACTCTGCGACTAAGCAACAGGCGGTAAACAGTATGTTGCGGATAGCAACCAGATGGTCTTCTCTTTGGCAACTTTGTTCGGGGTTCAATAAGTCGCCTGCTTTAGGCAGACTGTTCTATTCGGCATCGCAGCTTGTGCGGTCTAGCAGCTAGGTAACCTCGTAATTAGCAGGCTTGCAGATCGGCGGCTAGAGCTAGCATTGAAATAACGTGTCGTCGGCACGGCTTGGGTTGCGGTCTGGCGACCTGGCGGATTATGCGGACTCCACAGTAGTAGACTGACGGCTTGGTGTTTGGGTCTGCGCAGCTTGTGTTTGTCTTGTCTTTGTAATTGTCTTATCTTTCCCTGTGTTGGTTTTGGTGATACAGGTCTCGCCATGTATGTCTCGCATTGTAAAGATGATTACTATTAATCAAAAAAGACTCTTATTACTTCATGTGTTTCTGGTTGTGACTGACTTAAGTTGAGATAACCCCTACTCACTCCAAGGTCTGGGAAATTTCAACATGGTATCAGAGATGGATTGTAGTGGATAAGCAGTGATCAACTGAAGTGGTTGTTGCTCTTGTGAAGAGGGAACCAGTGGTAGAACCATTGCAGTGGAAGATACAAGTTGTCTTGGAATTGAACTCCTAACAAAGACGAACTTTGATAGGTGGAAGTCTTGTATGGAGAGCTTTCTTCTTGGCGATGACCTTTAGGAGGTAGTATGCGGAGCAGAAAGACAAGTGGATGCTGCTGGCAATGCTGAAGAGATGAGAGCTTGGAAGGAGACAAATGCGCAAGCAGAGTCTATTCTGAAGCAGGTGATCTCATCGAAGCTCTTGGTCCACATCAATGGATGTCGGTCAGCTGCGGAGGTTTGGACTTCCCTTGATGGGTTGTTTAGGAAGGAGGTGAAGGTTGCTACAGAGGATGGTCCTTCTACTTCATATCAGCAAGAAAGGAGTGGAACTCCTAGGCATGATGGGAAGAGGAAGAAAGGACCAAGGTTCTATAGATGCAAGCAGCATGGTCACCTCAGGAAGGAGTGCAAGTCTATCTTGCTCTCGGTGATCGTAGATAATGTTGGGAGTAAGGAGAAGAACTTAGTTGGGTCATCAACAAGTTCAGGTGTAGATCGTATGAAGTCCAGTGATAGAGCAACTATCTGGAATGAAAGACTGGGGCATGTAGGGATGAACAAGCTGAAAGTAACGGTGGAAAGAAGACTCGTGAGAGGCTTGCCTACATTGTCATCCTATGGCGATGGTCAAGGATGCGCGGGATGTCAGCATGGTGAAGCTTATCGCTTTATGGTTGATAAGGCACAGTTCAGATGTAAAGCACCTTTGGAGGTTGTCCATTGTGCTCTGGTTGGACCGAACATCACCGCCAGTCTTGGAGGTAGCAGGTTCATGCTGATATTAGTTGATGACTACTCGAGGTATACTTCGGTATACTTCATGAAGGAGAAGTCGAACATGTTCCGCTTGTTTTTGGAGTTCAAGAATCTTGTGGAAGGCTAGCTTGGCCTGCGGATCAAGATGTTGAGGACAAGCATCGTTGGTGAGTTTGGCTGAACCGAGTTATCGAACTTTTGCAGAAAGCATGGGATCCGAAAGGAGCTTTCTTGTGGACATACTTCACAGTAAGGTGGTGTTGCAGCTCGGATGATCCGTTGGTTGACAGAGACCTGCAAGTGTTGCCTTCAGAGCAATGGCATTCCTAAGGCCTTTTGGGCGGACGGGATGGCCTGTGCGGCACATGTCATCAATCGGATGCCTCTTAGTCCGATCTATGTGAAGACTCCATATGAGGTGATGTTCGAGGTGAAGCGCAGTGTGAAGCACCTACGGGTGTTTGGATCTACCTGCTATGTACACACTCCGGATGCTCTCAAGACAAAGCTAGTCTTTGTTGGGTATGATGAGCAAAGGAGAAGATGGATGTGTATGGATCCTGCGACGAAAAGGCACATCGTGTCGAGAGCAAAGGCTTCTGGTTCAGTTGGAGCTGTCTGAGTCACCAAGAGCTCCAACTTGTTCTAGATCCGGGGCAAAGGCATCAAGGTCATGAAGCAGGAGGAGCGATGTTCCATGTATTTCTTGTTCGAGAGCAAAGGCTTCTAGATCAGGTAGTAGGAGGAGCGTTGCTCTAGTTGCTCCTGGTTCCACTGAGGTGGCATCTTGTTCAGGAAGTAAGGGGAGCATTATTCCAGGCTTGCCCGGGAACAGAGCTGGTTCAGGAGGAGGAGCGGAGGTGGTTAGCCATGATCAGGTTCTTCGGAGATCGAAGAGGATCAGTAACCCACCAACTCGATATAGAGAAGGGAATGCGGTGAGCTTGGTCTCATGTTTCCTTGCATGCGCTCAGGTCGGGCGAGTACATTCTAGTTGTGATGACACCACTAGAGTCAAGGAGGTGGATGACGCCAGAGATGAGGAGGTGACTACTCTCAGAGGTGACAAGGCTTGGGCCCTTGTGCCCAGGTTGGTGGCAATACTCCTGTGATGCACGAGTGGAGGTTGAAGATGAAGAAGAAGGCAGATGGAAGCATGACTCCTTTTGGGAGTTGCTGGAGGGCTCCCTCGTGGTCCATGATTTGCGGGGCGAGAACTATGTCTTGGACATCTCTTCATAGATTCTATCGGAGGGACCAGGTGCAAGGTTACGGGAGCTGTTGGAGTTATTCACCAATTCTCACTTCAAGGGGGAGTGTTGAAAATTGTGAAGTGAAAGTGGGTGAATGGAGGACTTGGGCAACCTATCTACGCGGACTACGCGGACAGGGTTGGCGGACAGCCAGGTCGGCGGGGTTGGTGCAGAGGGCTTGTTCTGTGGCGGCCTGGGTGGTCTGTTCGCGCACACTATGCAGACAGCAGCGGCAGTTAGCCAGGCCAGCTAATGCTCTGCAAGCAGCTGGATCACAGAAGGTAATCGGGCGGATAACGACTCTATCCGCGGAATCCGGCAAGAAGCGGACTGAAGAACTAGAGCTCGGCCGACCGGCTTGGCTGAAGCATTGGTCTTGCTCTGTTGAAGCAGCAAGAGGAAGCCGCGGGGATCGCCAGTCAGTGTGGACTGATCCTGGAGTTCGTCGGTGCAGGCGTACTGAATCCAATGTCCGCCAGTAAGTGCGGACTGGCTCTTGTGGCCAGTGGTGTTGACTTGCTTGGTTCTGAACCAGGTCCATGTTTGGCTCAGTCTGGGGAGATCGCGCAGTGGTGTGCGTACTGCTTCTCAGTCCTCCAATCTCGAAAGAAGTGCTATGTGCCTTGGTTACGAGTTTGGGGATATGAGGACTGGAGGTTACGTCCGCAACTGAGTGCGGACTGGAGCTGGGTCCACTAAGTTCGACAGCTGCATTGTTGGCATGGTCGTGGACTCAGGATTTGCGGACTGGAGTAGTCTGTGGTATATGCGGACTGGAGTAGTCTGCGGGATATCCGGACTGGAGGTATCCGTAGTATAAGCAGACTGGAGCTGTGTCCACTGAGTCCGACAGTTGCCTTGGTGGCGAGGTTGTTGCCTCGGGATAAGCGGAGTGGTGCTATCTCTGTGGATAGGCAGACTGCTGTTGTAGTTTGGAGTGGCGGTCTTGTTTGGCAGTGGCGGTCCAGCCTTGAGCCTTGGCGTTGGCTTCGCCTTGGCAAGGTGGACTGGCGATGATCCGGCCTTGGTGAGCCTTGGCAAGCTTGGCCTTTGGCGGCGGACTGATGTTGTTGTGGCAGTAGAGAAGATGTGTTATCCTCCAGGTAGCGGCGCCTTGGTGAAGTTCTTACCGGGATTGGCGATGATCCTTGGCTAGGGAGGTGACCACACCTTTGGCTATAAATAGTACCCATGTCATATCAGGTGGAACCTCAATACTGAGGAACGATGAGCCTGAAACGTTTGCTGCGGACTGGACTTTTGTGTCTGCCGGTTTGATTGGTGACCGAGATGCTGTGCAGGTTGTGCCGGATTGTGCTGAAGCACTTGGCTTATTGCAATCAGGGACAGTGCAGACTCTGCTAAGCAACAAGCAGTAAACAACATGGCGACACACCAGAGTCTTCTCTTTGGCAACTTTGTTCGGGGTTCAATAAGTCGCCTGCTTTAGGCAGACTATTCTATTCAGCATCGCAGCTTTGCGGTGGAGGCTAGGCGACCTCGCGATTAGGCGGCTTGCAGATCGACGGCTAGGGCTAGCATTCGAATAAGGGGTAGTCCGTGCTGCTTGTTACAGCTGGGACTGCAGATTATTATCAAAGCTGCACACGGCTTGTGTTTGTCTTGTCTTTGGTAGCGGCGAACAGGTCTGTATGTGTTTCTGGTTGTACTGACTTAAGTTGATGTAAACCCTGCTCACTCCAAGCTGGGAAATTTCAACAAGACAGGGGAACGATGTTCCAAATGTTCTTGTTCAAGAGCAGAGACTTCTGTTCAGGAAGTAGGGGGGATTGCTCCATGCTCCTGTTCCAGTACGAGGCTTCTTGTTCAGGATCAAGGGGTGCTATGCCGGGTTTCGGGAATGGAGCTAGTTCAGGAGAAGCAGCGGAGGTGGCTAGCCATGATCAGGTTCTTTGGTGTCGAAGAGGATCATCAAACCACAGCTCGATATAGCGAAGGGAACTGATAGCTTGGTCTCATGTTTCCTTGCAAGCCTATAGCGAGTACCTTCTAGCTGTGTGACACACTAGAGTCATGTCATATCTTAGAGGATGAGGCTTGGGCCCTGTAGGTCGTTGGTGACTCCTGTGAACCAAGTGGAGATTGAAGCTGAAGAATAAGGAAGAGGGAACATGAGATCCTGAGGGCTCCCTCATGGTCCAGGATAGCATGGCGGGGAAGTCTTGACAGTCCTCGAAGGGCTATGAAACGTGCAAGGTTACGAGAGCTGCTGGAGGTTCACCACTTCTCACTAAATGGAGGAGTGTTGAAAATTATGAAGGACAGTCGGTTTGGAAGTGCAACCTATCCGCAAGGACTACGCGGACAGGGTTGGCAAATAGCCAGGTCGGCAGGGATATTGCAGACGACTTGTTCTATGGAGGCCTGGGTGGTCTGTTCGCTCGGACTAAGCAAACAACAGCGGAGGTTTGCTAGGCCGGCTTGTGCTCAGCAAAAAGTTGGATCCCAGAAATTAACTGGGCGGTTAGAGACTCTATCCGCAGAGTCCGACAAGAAGTGGACTGGACTGGAGCTCGGCAGATCGACTTGGCAGAAGCCTTGGTCTTGCTCTGGTGAAGTGTCAAGTGGAAGCCGCGGAGGTCTCCAGTCAGTGCGGACTGATGCTGGAGTTCGCCGGGGCAGGCAGACTGAATCCAGTGTCCGCTAGTAAGTGCGGACTGGCCCTTGTGGCCAGTGGCGTGGACTTGGTTTGTTCTGAACCAAGTCCAGGTTTGGCTCAGTCCGGGGAGATCGCGCTGTGATGCGCGATTTGCTTCTCAGTATGCCAGGCTCGGCAGAAGTGTTGTGTGCCTTGGTTGCGATTTTGGGATATGCGGACTGGAGTTGCGTCAGCAAGTGCGAGCGGACTAGAGCTGGGTCCGCTGAGTCCGACAGCTACCTTGATGGCATGGTCGTGGACTCACGATATGCGGACTGGAATTGTCTGCGGGATATGCGGACTGGAGCATTCTACTGGATATGCAGACTGGAGTAGTCTTCTAGAAATACGGACTGGAGGTATCCGCAGTATAAGTAGACTGGAGGTATGTCCGCTGAGTCCTGCAGCTGCCATGTTGGCTATGCTGTGGGCTCGAGATAAGTGGACTAGAGCTATATCCGCGGATAGGTAGACAGTTGTTGCAGAGTTTGACTGTGGCAGTCTTGGCTTGGACTTTGGCGACAAGGCAGACTAGAGTTGTGTCCGGCCTTGGTGAAGCTATGGCGGACTGGCTATCATGCATAGCTCGCTGCAGACTGGAGTGTATCCGTGGTTCTGCGGAGAATTGTCTTGTCGCAGGATGTGGCAGTGTTCCTATCGGCTAGGGCGGTGACCACACTCCTCATCGTGCCTATAAATAGGACCCATGTCACATCAGGAAGAGAAAATGAATGAACAGTAAGTGAGCCCACGATCAGTTGCTGCAGATTGGATTTTAGTATCCGTGCGGTTTGATAGAGTTGACCAGTTTGTGCGGATAGCACTGAAAATCCAGGATTTGGCTCTGATTGCGGTCAGGGATAGTGCGGACTCTACGGTTAAGCAACAGGCAGTAAATAGCAGGTCGCGTACAGTGACCAGGCAGTTTTCTCTTTGGCAACGTGGTTCGGGGTTCAATATGTTGCCTGCTTCAGGCGGACTATTTAGTTTGGCATCAGCAGCTTGTGCGGTCTGGAGGCTAGGCGACCTCGCGGTCAGGCGATTTGCAGATCGGCGGCTAGAGCTCAGCATTGGAATAACGGGCAGTCCGCGCGGATTCGGTTTCGGTCTGGCGACCTGGCGGATTGTGCGCACTCCATAGCAGTAGACCAGCGGCATCATGTTTGAGTCTGCACGGTTTGTGTTGACTTGTCTTTGTAATTATCTCTGCTCTCCCTGTAATGGTTTTGGCAAATCATGTCTCGCCATGTATGTCTCGCCTTGTAAAGAAGTTAGCTGTTAATCAATAAAGACTCTTATTGCTGCATATGTTTCTGATTGTAACTGACTTAGTTGAGATAACCCCTGCTCACACGAAGATCCAAAAAATTTCAACAAGCCTCAGTGCTACCTCAGGTGTAAGGTTCATCAACGATCTTCCAGCAGCACCGTCAATCATAGCTTTATAATTGGGTTCGATGGCAAAGTAGAACTAGCCCACCGAGTTCCAAGGATGGAACTCATGGTTTGGGCATTTCCTCAACAATTCAATGAATCGTTCCCACGCCACTATTACACTCTCCTGATCAAACTGGCGGAAGTTACCTATCTCCCGGCGTAGGTGCACAATCTTGTCTACCGGATTGAACTTCTACAGGAATCGCGCGGTTAAAGCATCCCACATTGTGGAAATTCCCGGACGTAAACTGTACTGCCACGCCTTTGCTTTATCACGCAGTGAAAATTGAAATACCTTCATCTTCACCGTATCATCGGGTATTCCACCATAACGGAAGGTCCCGCATATCTCCGAAAATTCCGAAAGATGCATGTGTGGGTCCTCACTCAGCAACTCGGAGAACTGAGCGTTGTTGTGTATCATGTTTACAATAGCCGGTTTGATTTAAAATTGCTGGTTAGGGATGGCCGACCCAAAAGCTGGATACATACTCCTAATAGTGGGGGTGGTGTAGTCTCTCATCATGCGAGTCCTTGACCTATTCACCTCATTCTCATCAACATGCTACAATCCAAAAACAACTCCAATCCCTCTCGGAGCAGCCCTAAGCATTGGTTGTCCATGCCGGTTTCCAATGTCCTCATCTGCGTTTGCCCCTAAGATGTGCTCTTCTCCTCTTCCATGGCCTACAACCTGAATTAGATTGTGATCCATCTCTACCCGAGCATTTGCAGGAAGCCTCCATGCTCGAGAAGTCCTCTCTATTTAAGGATCGTAAGCAAGCAACTTTCCCGATCCATGTCTCTGTATACAACAAAGATGACAAAAAAATCAAAAACAACAACTTTTGAGTAACTACCTTCGACAACCCAGATCACTTATGCCTGCATTCCCCGACAACGGCGCCAAAAACTTGATGCGTCGTCGGTAAGTGTACCGGTCATTGTCAAGTAATAATATTGGGAATAGCTTCCCCGTATGTCGAACTTGAAGGAATGCAGGAAGGGTACGTGATATCGTTGTGTGAAGATCGTTACTAAGAGTTTAAAGAAACAACGGGTGGGTGGGTGGGGGGGAGGGGGTTGGTTTTGATTCCTAAGTTAACAACAACAAAAAACTAATGTTGGTTAGGCGGATGGACGGAGAGCAAGCAAATGGGATGAACACCTTGTGGAAAGTGAGGGTCGTAATAAACTCATCATCCACCAACTTTAGCCTTTGCTAGAGTGGATTTGAGTGTGCGAGTGGAGTGGATGTGAGCGGAGGTGAGTGCATCACAGCTAACAACATAGCATATAACTAACCCAAGCAAACATCATTCATAAACAAATAATGGTAAGTTTTGGTTCATTATAAGCTTAAGAGTACATTTAACAAAGAGAAGAGGTATAATAAATCAAAAGGGGGGAAAGCGTAGCCGTGGTTCTTAGCTAGAGTGGTGGGTTATCAGTCCACTTCATGACTCTGACTGTGGTTGCTATTGGATGCAAATGGGTTGTCAATCCACTTGTCTTTCTCCTTCTTCTTTCCTTTCCTTCAATCCTTTTTTCCCTTTTGTCCAGATGAAAAGTACCAAAAGATCTCGTTGCTCGCTGCTGGTGGCCGGGAGCTCTCCGAAAGTTGAAGATGAAGTCGGATGGCCGGAGAATGCTTCCCGGAGGGTGGAGATAAGTGGAGGAACTATGGGGAGAGGAACGGTGCTTCCACGCATAGCAGCGGGGCGGAAAAATGAAAAAGCGCGACCTAATTCGAGGAGCAAGGCCTTAAATACAGAAGCAAAAAACTCAGAGCACACGATCAGTGGTGCACGACCGGTGGTGGTGCACGCTGATGGTCGATGATCCTGCGCTCTGCTCCAGAGAAACCTGTAGCTGGATAGAAAAAATCATTATATATACGCACGATCAGTGGCGCACGACAAGTGATCATGCGCACTTGATCCCATGATCGTGCGATTGGCAATGGCAGAACTTCAGAAAAACTGGAGTAACACGCATGAGAAGTGGTGCACGATCATCGGTCGTGTGCACTATGTCCAATGGTCGTGCGGTTGCCCAAGCAGAACTTGGAAAATGGAGAATATAGTGCGCAAGATCAGTGGCGCACAACCAGTGGTCCTGCGCAATAGATCCACTGTTCGTGTGCATTTTTCCTGTACCGTTTGGGATTTCCCGAACGATCCCGGAACACCCACACGACCCCGGGACCTGCAGTAGAAACAGAAAACCGACCAGAAAGGCCACACCACATTCTCCAGCCACAAAAACATCAATTATAGGACAAAAGTACAAAACTATAAAATCACACTGAAAATGGGCCCAAAAGTGCACTTATCATGAAATGGACAGGGAAATGAATATGAATAATAATGGCTCTCAAGTGTAGTACAAAAACGAGAAAACTAGCCCAGATGAGTCCAAAAATATGTGTATAACTTGGACTCATCAAGTGTAAGGTAGATTCGCTGAGTTATCTGGTTTGGAGATGAGTGTACTCAACATGGCGTCCACCCTGGACTTAGTATTTTTTTTGGCCAATTCATCGTGCAACTATTGTATTCGTCGAGTATACCCAACGAATTAGCTTGGACATAGGGATTTCTCGTCGAATTAAGTGGAATTCATCGGGTTTTTCCTTAGATTGATTTTTTACTTAGGGATTTTCTTCCTTTTTATCAATGGAGAGTTTCTTTGGCTTAGATGAGCTTATAGGTGTTTTTGGATTATAAGTGTGGATTTTGGTTGGTAGTGGATACATGACCCCTGTCCTTTTGCCAAATGTGAATCATTATACAGCTAGAATTATATATTGGACTGTGAGTTGAGTTGGACAATGTGTCCACCTTCACAACACCTTGCTTATATATTTGGATTGTTGGGTGAGTTGGATATTGAGACCACCACCCTAAAGTCTTATTAAGGCAATTGGACTGTCTGGTTGTGTTGGACAATATTGCCACCACCAAAGTACCTTCTTGAAATATTTTGGGTCTGCAAGTTCGGGTTGGAAAATGTGCCCACCGACTCAGGACCATTTTCCTTCTAGTGATAATGATTCACATTAGTAGAAATGTTAGGTCTTTGCCTTATATTATTTATGTTGCTCTGCTTACTCTGGCAGGTATTCTCAAAGCATGGCTTTATTTCGCACTTGGTGCAATTTCCTTACTCTTGGACTTTATAAGTTAAATCTTTTATCACTGTCTATAGCTATTTTACTGCGTTTTGACAGCTTCCTTATACTTTGGTTGGTAACCCTTACTTTTGTTTAGTTTATTACTAACTTTTTGATCCTTGATCACCATTATAAAATCTTGCTGAGGTATTCTTTTCTTGTGAATACCTCAGGTTTGGAACAGTATCCGGTCGAGCGGCTAAGAGATTTGGGTTTTGGGTGGTGTTCTGCAGCTGTGTTTTCCTCACCGGTCGTGAGGTAGTTGTTGTTTGTATTTCCTTTAGATCAGACAAAAATTGATTAGTGGGTTTGTGTCTGGATGTTGACACCCATGAGATTTTGTTTATTGATTAG
The DNA here is from genome assembly GCA_039583875.1 of Platanthera guangdongensis. Lineage (NCBI taxonomy): Eukaryota > Viridiplantae > Streptophyta > Magnoliopsida > Asparagales > Orchidaceae > Platanthera > Platanthera guangdongensis. The sequence continues at coordinate 114,081,079 of CM077163.1, forward strand.
TACTTGTTAGCTGCTAAGAATTTTTTTTTGATTCGTTGGCTTTTAGTTTTTTTCTGGGAATGTTTTATGCTAGGTTGCATGTTAGGTATTTTAAAATTATAAAAGTACTACTTCCTTCTCATGCATATCATTTTCTAAAAGCTAAGGTCACTATATATTTATGAGCGTACAAATTAATTTCTATACTTATACTGAATCTAGAGTCTTGCATATCATGAGTTATCCTATATGGATATTTTTGTTCAGGTAGGATGTCAAATAATATAAACAAACTATTTTACGCACTATATAACTATTATTTCACTTGTGGACTAGCTGATCTGAGGGATACATCCATCCAAAAACTTTTGTCAAAACAAGATTTTTTTCACATCATAACATAGTATTTTTCATAAATTATGTTGGGATTGGTGTTTTCTTGAACGTCTGTAGTTATCCCCTACATGACGTGGCATCACGTCACGTGTTTTACCTTACTTTGAGATACTTTAAATTTGGACAAAATGTGGGTTGAGACACCTGGGGTAGCGGTGCTCCTTCCATGCAATCATTAGTATAATCAATTATTGGCAATCACAACATGCAAATTAAGCAACATTCACCACAAATATTAGCACAACTGTCCAACATCCCATGCTATCAGGGCACATTCTCGGTACATAGGACCTCAAGGGGTCACACCTCTATTCTTTGCGACGGTCAGCAACATTTAAGCTTTTAGTATTACAGGGCCAAAGCCAAAGACAATGCCCCTATGGCTGTTACCAAGTCATGTGATTTAGACTTTGACTAACTTCAGGTCGAACGACATATGTTTGGGTACAGTTGAGCTCTTTCCCGTGCTTAAATCATTAGGTGCGCTAGCCACAACACAGGTCAACATACCCTTTCACATTTCCATATGATCCATAACCTTGTTAGGATCCTAGTCTATCACTCACGGACGCCTAAGCTGCGTCACACAGGCTCTCAGCTCCATATACTGGCCCGCAGGACTTCACGAGACAGGCCTCACCAAAAGATGGCCTCCAGGTCTCTATTTGACAGTGTAACGCCCCGAAAAATGTATTTGAGCTGATCGCATCCAAAAGAAATTTTGGTGCCAGTATAGGGGTACACGGCCTAGGACACGGGCGTGTCTAAGGCCGTGTATTTCTTTGTGTATTGGCCAGCTATGTCCAGAGAAGGACACGGAAGGAAACACGGGTTGTGCGCTGTTTTGACATGGGCGTGTCAGGGGTGACACGAGCGTGTTCATACCCGTGTCCCCACCCATGTTCAGCAGGGACATGATGGTTGGCATGGCGGTGATATGTGACACGCCCCCGGTCATGGCCGTGTCAAAGACCCAACACAGGCATGTCAGGTTGAGACACGGGCGTGTCTTAGCCCGTGTGATTTTTCTGTGTTCGACGATCGTGACTGGATCGAGGGACACAGCCTAGGACACGACCGTGTGCAAGGCCCTGTTCGGCCCAGGTTTGAGGATTTTTGGGCAGATCTGAGCCGTTCATTTTCTTTAAGTATAATCTGACGGCCAAGATTTGTTCATGCTCTGTTAAGGCCGGGAATGGTGGTTTAACTCCTCATTTCTCCCTTAAGCTATCTCTTTCCAAGTAGTTAGAGCAAGGAGGAAGAAGAAGGAGGATTCCGGCTGCCGGCGGAGCATCAGAGCACCGTTTAGAGAACCGAGAGAGGATCCGTGGAGGAAATTCGGTTGCGAAGAATTCTATCTGGATAGTTTTCCATGGCGCAAAAGCATGCTACAAGGGTAACAATTCTCTATTTGAGCATGTAAAGCTCTCTTCCTTTTTGCATCATGAAACCCGCTCCAACGATTGTGCGGCGAGTGTGCGGTCTTCCCTGGGGTTGATGTGAATAGTCCCCTTGTGTTGCATATAGAGTCCGGAATCGAAGTACGGACATAAGAATTGTATGTGAAGCCTACCCGGACATGTTGGTCTGGATTAGTGATGTTGCATTTATTATGGTTTGCCGGAGAAGACTCCGTGCTTTGGGTTTTCGGGTTTCTACGTGGTAGATTGTAGCAAGGATCCTTGGGGATTAACTCCAAGGCGCACCCGGAAAAATGAGCGGAATCGTTGTTCTGCTAACTTGGCTGTCAGGGAACCGGCCTTGAACATAACTGGGTTATGTGATTGTTTGGAATATTAGGATCCGAGAGAAGCTTGGCTCGTGCGTACATCTTAAGGTGAACTACATGGTGTGAGCAACGGGTAAGTGGAATCGGACCTGGGCTTTGTGGTTCGGTGCGAGAGATCCGAAAAGGGGTCTAGCCGTTGGGATAGTCAGTAGCCTTAGATGGTGGTTTGAGATGCTAAAATGCTCATGAGGTTGCCATCCTGGGGGTGGTGGTGAAGACGCTGAAGTGTTAGGATTCACCGATAATGTGACCTGAGTGCACGGGGTGTTTGGTCGTACGAGCCTACACCTGTGGTGAAGTATGTTTGTTCTATATTGTTTAGCTGGGCTAATGAATTGCAGTGAAGGAGCACCGCCGTCCCGAGTTAGGGGCGGGGTCGTTATAATTGGTCGACTTTGGCTGACCGTTACTTTGTTTGCCACCGTGCAGTGGAATGCTACTTGCAGGTGCTGCGGAGCCGAGTGCAAAATAGCGGGCTGGAGCCCATGTTGCTGAGCTGGCGCTCGAAGGCCCAAGAGAATAGTCGTTCTATATTTTATCATGTGTGGCCGACCTGCGAGCCGATGTATGGAAAATATTATATTGTTAAGTGAACTCTTGTAAGGCCATAAGGCCAATTCCCTTTCATTGTATTTATTTTTCATTCCAGTTGTAGTGGTTGTGGACATTCATGATTATTGGATTACAGTTATGGGTTCTTTCAACTGTTTAAAAGCTTCCGTTAGAATGCTCTGTGATAGTACAAGTATTATTGATTGGATAGTTTGGCTATTCATACGTAACCCTTCCAACTGTCCGTGGTATATGGCGTCGGGTTCTTGCTGGACCTTCTGTTATATGCCATACAACATATGGGGGTGTTACAATTTGGTATCGGACTTCTGGTTACGGTCAGGTTAAATGAATTCGTGGGCGAATTCTTTTAAGGGTTGGTGAGCACATGTAACGCCCCCGGTTTTTCTGTGTTTTTTTTTATCATTGTTTGGCGTTACAATGATCCATTTCTGGACTTTTGCTTTTGTTATAGCATGGTATTTGCTCTTTAGTTTCCTTAAGTGGCCTATTTATAGCCTGTTTGCAGGATTCTCCAGCTAGCCGGAGTCTATTTTGGTGACTCGGCTGAGCCTCTTAGGGAATGCTTGTACTTTAGCTTGGGAGGTGTTAGCCCGAGTGTTTGATCGTCGGATGTTGTTTTCGACTTCACCGTTGTTTTTGTAGCGTAGGTGTTTGGCTACGTTGCGATTTTTGTCAAAATCCGAGATCTTTTTTTTTCGCGTCGTTTCGACGTTTGCTTGTTAGCTAGTAGAAGTAGGTTTTGTTGTGCATGGCCTTGAGTGGCCGAGCTTGGTAGGGATGGTGCCCAGTTTTTAGGCTAAGTGTTTAGCTGTTTTCATTTCATGTATATATATATATATGTTTAGATAACTAGCTGATTGGTTTGTTGTGCTTATTATTTTATTAGCTAGTGGGTTGTGTCTCTGCCAGTGTGTCGACACCGGTGTGTCGACACCGTTGTGTCGACGTGTGTCGACACCGTTGTGTCGACACCGTAGTGTTGTCTGATGTCGACA